>CM077095.1:164930033-165530033 GCA_039513925.1 Platanthera zijinensis
GCTTCCCGCTACCTCGTCTGTTGCTTATCCTGCTTGTCGTTGAGCTCGCTTTGGCACGCACGTTTCGCTATGCCAGCCCTCAGCGGATGTTGTCTGTTTGTCCCGATGTGTCTTTTGCTTTTCCCTTTCGTTGTGATGTATGTGAGCTGTCCAAACACACACGCAGCACGTATGTTCCTTCAGTTAGTCGCGCTACTTCTTGTTTTGAGTTAGTTCATTCTGATGTGTGGGCATTGCCCCCATTTATCATTTGATGGTTTCCCGTATTTTGTAACTTTTTTTGATGACTATTCTCGTTGTTTATGGTTTTATCTCCTCAAACATAAATCTGAGGTCCAATCGGTTTACTCTCATTTTTCACGTATGATACGAACCCAGCATGGTACATCAGTTCATATCCTCCGCTCTGACAATGGAGGTGAGTACACTTCTCATCCCTTTGATCTCTTCCTCCGAGATGAGGGTACTCTACACCAATTTTCTTGACCCCGGAGCAGAATGGGGTGACAGAACGCAAAAACTGACACCTCCTAGACTCTGTTCGTTGCCTTCTTCGGGAATGAATGTCCCTAAGTCCTATTGGAGTGCTGCTCTTCTTACAACAGCTTTTCTTATTAATAAGACTCCCTCTCGTCCTCTCGATGACATTACCCCCAATAGTCTCATCCATCCTTCTGTCTCCGCATTTCTCATCCCTCTCTGGGTCTTTGGTTGTGTGTGTTTTGTCTAGAATCGGCACCCCTCTCGGACTAAACTCGACGATAGGGCCATCCGCTGCCTATTCCTTGGCTACTCGACTATCACTAGAGGTTATCGCTGCTATGATCCCCAGTTGCGTTGTGTCATTCACTTTATGGATGTGACATTTAATGAGGAGGTTCCCTTCTTTCCTGCACATTCGACCCCTCCTGCGCTTCCCACTATTGTGCAGCCTCTCCCAGTCGTCTCTCCTCCATCAGATGCTGCTCATGCTGCTCCGCCTGTCCTGCTAACTTACTCTCGCCGCCCTCTGCCCCCTCCACCCAGTGCACTCCCTTCTCCTCCAGTCCCGGATCCGCAGCTCCTTCCGGTCGCAGGTATCTCTCTTGACTCCTCTACTTCTTCTGTTGATTTACCTATTGCCCTTCGCAAGGGCAAGCGTACTTGTGTTCACTCCTCGGTTACTGAGCATTCGTTGGCTAGTGTTGTTTCCTACCAGCGTTTCTCACCCTCTTATCAGGCTTTTGTGGATGTTGCTGATTCTATCCAGCTACCTACCTCGACTGTTGAGGCTCTCCTTGACCCGCAGTGGATTCAGGCCATGGAGGAGGAGATGTCTGCTCTCCATCGTACTGGGACAAGGTCTCTGGTTCCTCTTCCTCCCGGGAAACGCACAGTTGGGTGCAAATGGATTTACACCGTGAAGTACTCTGCTAACGATACTATTGATCGCTACAAGGCTCATTTGGTGGCCAAGGGTTTTACTCAGGCTTCGGACGAGTTTGGTGCCATGTTTGCTCCCGTGGCTAAGTTAACCAGTGTCCGTCTTCTGTTCTCGCTTGCGGCCTCTCGGATGTGGCATCTCTACCAACTCGATGTCAAAAATGCATTCCTGCACGACGAGTTACAGGAGGAGGTATATATGGCTCCTCCTCCAGGGTTTTCCCTTAAGGGGGAGTATTCGGGGAGAGTTTGCCAGCTGCACAAATCTCTGTATGGCTTAAAGCAGTCACTGTGTGTCTGGTTCGAACGATTCAGCTCAGTCATCCTTCAGTCTGGCTTCACTCAATGTCGTGTTGATCACACTTGCATCATTCGTGCCACTCCCGAGGGACGTCGTGCCATTGTTCTGGTCTATGCAGATAATATTATTCTCACCGGGGATGATCCCTCTGGCATCTCTGAGATGAAAGCTGCACTTCGCTCAGCCTTCGAGGTGAAAGACCTTGGACCTCTCTGCTACTTCCTTGGGATTGAAGTAGCTCGCTCACGACAGGGCATCTCTATATCGCAACAAAAGTACACCTTAGATCTTCTTCGGGACACGGGTTTTCTTGGATGTCGTCCTGCAAGTACTCCTATGGACATCAACCATCGCCTCCATGCTAAATCTGGTGATCCTCTTTCAGACCCCTCTCAGTACCAGCGGCTTGTTGGCGTTTAATATACTTGACCAATATCAGGCCCGACATCAGCTTCTCAGTGGGCGTTTTGAGCCAGTTTATGCATTCTCCCAGGACATCTCACCTAGAGGCTGCTCGACGTGTCCTTCGTTATCTTAAGCGCGCTCCTGGTCTTGGGCTGTTCTATCGGGATGGCAGTGCCACCAGTCTCTCCTGCTTCACGGATGCAGATTTTGTTGGATCTTTGACGGATCGACGCTCTATGTCAGGTTTTTGTGTATTTCATGGTGATCATCTTGTTTCGTGGCGGAGTAAGAAACAATCCATTGTATATCGGTCGTCTGCTGAGTCAAAATACCGCGCCATGGCACACGGCATTACCGAGTTAGTTTGGCTTTGATCGTTGCTGACTGAACTTGGCCTATCTCTTGTTGATGACTCGACTCTCTACTGTGATAATAAGTCTGCTCTCCTTCTTACCCAGGATTCGGTGCTACATGAGCGCACCAAACACATCGAGATGGATGTTCATTTTCTGCGTGACCACGTTCGTACTGGGACTGTCCTTCCAACTTACGTCCCCTCGGGTGACCAACTCGCTGACGCCTTCACTAAAGCAATTGGTCCTACTCGTTCAGATCTGACCATTTCCAAGCTGGGCATGATTGACATCTTTGCTCTAACTTGAGGGGGAGTATTGGAGTTATCAGGATATTATATTCATAATATTGTATTAATGTATTTGAGCTTATATCTATATATATGTGTGTGATTTCCTCCGATTTGAGGCATGGGATTTCATTATTCGACAATATTGGAGTTATCAAGATATTATATTCATAATATTGTATTAATGTATTTGAGCTTATATTTATATATATGTGATTGCCTCCGATTTGAGGCATGTGATTTCATTATTCGACATAGTCGGTCTTCAGGCTTTGTTGCAACCATCTCCAATGAAGGTATGTCAAACCGTGAAAACATGTTCTCCCTTGAATAATAGTATAGCCCTATATATATACTATACGGTAATACAAGAGAAAAATATTCAAATATTTATAACACTCCCCCTCGAGTTGGGCATGTAATGTTCTTCATGCCCAACTTGCTAATAATAGATGCAAATGTATTTTCGCTCAATGTCTTGATGAGAAAATTTGCAAGTTGTCCATCTGAGTGAACGAAATGGGTACATGCAATCCCATTCATAATATTTTCTCTAATGAAGTGTCGATCAACTTCAACGTGCTTGGTGCGGTCATGCTAGACAGGGTTCTGAGCAATGCCGATTGCAACCTTGCTGTCACAATACAAGCTGAAAGAGCTAGTTTCCAATAAATCAAGATGATTCGAGAGAGAACGAAGTCACATCCCCTCACATATACCATGAGTCATAACTCTAAACTCAGCCTCCGCACTAGAGCGAGCCACTATATGTTATTTCTCGCTTCTCCAAGTGACCAGATTAGCCTCAACAAAAGAACAATATCATATAGTAGAACTTTTATCACCAACCGATTTATTCCAGTCTGCATCAGTATATACGTCAATTTCTAAATGATCACTAAAAGAGAATAGAATTCTCCTACCAGCCGAGGTCTTTAAATACCTCAAAAATCTATGCACAGCATCAAGATGTCTGACCTTAGGGGAATGCATGTATTGATTTACTACTCCTCCATATGCAATGTCAGGACGGGTATGAGATAGGTAGATTAGTTTACCTACAAGTTCCTGATAACCAGAAATATCTTTCACTAACTCTCCATCTTCACGTCCAAGTTTATGGTTCACTTCAATAAGAGTATCAGCAGACTTGCAACCATTCATTCCTGCCTGTTTAAATAAATCAAGGACATACTTTCGTTGTGAAATATGAATACCATATTTTGATCTTGCTACCTCAATCCCTAAAAAATATCTCAACTTACCCAAGTCTTTCACTTAAAATTCACTAGCAAGTTTGAGTTTCAGGGCACAAATCTCATCAATGTCATCACATGTAATAATCATATCATCAACATATACAATCAGGAGAGCCACTTTTATATCTTTTTGTCTGATAAGTAGAGTGTGATCGACATGACTTTGGGTATAGCCTGCCGAGATAATGACTTTGTGAAGTCTCCCAAACCAAGCTCTCGAAGATTGTTTTAACCCATATAGAGCTTTCTGAAAAAATGGGGCGCCGCAAACGATTGTCGGAGGAGCAGCCATTCGGGCACGCCGATCAGCTCGTGCACCAATCGACAGGCTATTATACAGTCAGTGTCGACTGAAGGAGGGAAAGGTCTGCGGTGGAGGTAAGAAGAGAGGTGGGAGGCCGACGGAGGGGCAGCGGGGGTTTAAGCTGAGGCGAATGGAGATCGACAGTCGAGCAGCTAGGGAGAACAACGGGAGAGCTCTGATACTATGTCAAACCGTGAAAACATGTTATCCCTTGAATAATAATATAGCCCCCTATATATACTAGAGGGTAATACAAGAAAAATAATAAAATATTCAAATATTTCTAACAGTATATGTTGTTTATACTATAGTCCAACTTGGACAATGAACTCTAGGGTCATCAATCATATTACTCCGCAGAAGCCTCCTCAGTACTTGGACACTATTGCCTTAAATTCACCATCATGATCAATGGTGACACCACTCCCGTTCATGGCTCTAGCGACATGCACCTGACTTCATCTCTTTCTCTTTGCTCCATTTTTCATGTTTTAGGTTCTCATTTTAATCTACTTTCGGTTAGTCATCTTACTCAAGACGTCGATTGTTCTGTAACCTTTTCTTCCTCCTCCTTTGTTGTGCAAGATCGACAGACGCGTAATATCATTAGTAGAGGGTGATTGTCTAACGGGCTTTACACCTTGGATATTTCCTTCACCGCTTTCTCTTTTGTTGCCTCTGTTGATTAGCATCAGCGTCTTGGGTATGATCCACTCCCAATTCTGAAAAAAGCTCTTCCAGATCTATCCCTCGCTGACTTCAACAGCGAATATTGCATCTTTGGCAAGCAACATCGCTCTTATTGTTCTTCTCATTGTACTCGGAGCAATGTTCCTTTTTGTTTTAGTTCATTCGGACATTTGGGGATCTTGTAAACTGGTTAGTATTTTTGGTTATCGTTATTTTCTTACTTTCATCAATGATTACTCTCGCATGACCTAGTTGTATTTACTTCGTGACCGCTCTGAATTGCAGCGTATCTTTCATGTCATTAATGCTGAGATACGTACTCAGTTCTCCGCCACTACTAAAACTCTTCGGACCGATAATATGTGCAAGTCTACAAGTCACGCATTTCAAAACCTTTGTACTGAATTCAGTATCATCCATCAAACCTCATGTGCATACACACCATAACATAATGGCGTTGCTGAGCGCAAGAATTATCTTCTCTTGGACATTGCGCATTCCTTTATGTTTCAAATGCAAGTGTCCAAGCTCTATTGGCATTTTGTGGTGTCTATCGTCTATTATCTCATCAATCACATGTTATCCTCCATTCTCAATTTTGCCACATCCTTCAGTCTTCTCTTCCCCTCCACCCCTCACTTTCCTATGACGCATCGTGTTTTTGACTGCACCTGCTATGTTCAGTCCTTTGGCCATGTAACTGGCAAGCTTAATCCTCGAGCTACGAAGTATATGTTTGTTGGTTCCTCCCGCACTCAGAAAGACTAGGTATGTTATTTTCCTTTCAATTCCAAATTAGTAACGATTGTAGATGTAACTTTCCACGAAGATCAAACTTTTCACTCCTCACTTAAGGCTTATCATGCACCTCCTCTCCTACCACGTCATGTCATTCATGTCACATCTCCTGCACCAACTCTCCTTCTAACACCATCCACCATAATCGCAAACTCACCTCCACTTCATGTGTACAATCGTCGTCCTTCTCGCTCTGATGCTCTAAGGTCGTTACCCCTACTGATGAAGCTTTGTGCTCTGCTGATCCACCCATAATTTCTACAGCTCACCTCATTACTAATTTTGTTTCTTTGCATCAACTATCTCTGGTGCTTCACACATTTACAACATCTTTGTTGTATGTTTTCACTACTTCTTTGCAGGAGGCTCTTCAACATCCGGGGTGGCGGGCGGCAATGGACAAGGAAATGACTGATGGGTCAATCACACCTGGGATCTTGTCCATCTCCCTCCTGGACAAACACGTGTGAGTTGCAAATGGGTTTTTACTATCAAACATGCTTCAAATGGAACTATTGAAAGGCTAAAGGCTCTTGCTTTGTCACCTGTGGTTTTACCCAGCAACACGACCTCGACTACAAAGAGACTTTTTCACATGTTGCAAGATTAAATATTGTTTGTGTGTTGATCTCGTTGGTTGTTCATTGTCATTGGTTGTTACATCAATTGGATGTCAAAATTGTCTTTATAAATGGTGATCTTGTTGAGACTGTCTGCATGCATCAACTTCTCAGCTTTAAGATCACGGGGAAGTCACTTGTATGTCACTTCAAGAAATCTCTCTATGGTCTAAAACAGTCTCCTCGGGCATGGTTTGACAAATTCAATCGTGTTGTTAATGATGTTGGGTTTATTCACCCATCTTCACCCAACACACATCGTGATACTCTTGTTTTATGTTGATGACATCTTAATTACAGGCAACGATTTAAAAGTCATCTATATGATTAAGGAACACTTGGTATTCGTATTCCAGACCAAATATCAGGGGAATCTCTGATACTTATCAAAGTAGTTGATCGTCCTGGTGGTCCTATCTTATCTTAAAGAAAGTATTACCTTGACCTTCTTCATGATGTTGGCTAGTCTGGTTGCAAGCCAGTTGACACACCCACGAATGTCAACCACAAGCTCTGCGCTTATACCTGCGACTCTGATATGCTCCTACCCAACTCAGAGTATTATCGCCGTCTTGAGGGAAATTTGATCTATCTTACAGTTACAAGACCTGATATATCATTTGTTGTTGGGGTTGTCAGTCGTTTTATGCATGTTCCACGAACCTCTCATCTCCAGGCAATTGAGCGCATTCTCTGATGCCCGAAGTCTGCTCCTGAACAAGGGCTCGTAAATAAGCCCTCCTTGTCTCTATCTCTCATTGTCTATTATGATGTTGATTATGCTGGATCCTTGGATGATTGTCATTCCACAAGTGATTTTTGCACATACTTTGTTGGACATCTTGTAACTTGGTGAAGCAAGAAACTGTCCATTGTTGCACGCTCATCTGCAGAAGTTAGGTATCGATCAATGGTCTTTGTCGTCTATGAACTCACGTGGATGGAAAGCCTTCTAGAAGACCTGGGTGTCAAACTCTCCTCTCCCGCCAGGCCGCCACTGTATTCTACGATAGTCAAGTTGCTACTCATATTGCCATAAATCCTGTGTTCCATGAACGTATCAAGCATATCGTGGTCGATTGTCACTTTAATTAGAAAAATGTTCAACTAAGAATATTGGACTTAAGACAAGTTCTTATTGCAGAACAAAGCGCTAATATTCTTACCAAAGCCTTACAGTGACCACTATATTTTTAGCTCTTGTCCAACCTTGGTTCCTACAGCTTGTATGCTCCATCTTATATGCTCCAACTGTTGAATAACTTGTAAAGAAATGCCCATATAATCGGCTCATGTAAAGACCTCTTAGGGATTAGTCCCACACCTTATGATGATGTTTAGACTATCCACTCTCCACCTATATATATGTACAAATACTTGTATTGTATTTGTTAGAAAAGATATTGTAAAGGCTCATTTATTCTCTTTCTCTCTCTTGTTGTATTTGTCCCACGTTGTGTATAAGGGACTCTTCTCCTCTTTTTCTCCTATAAATATGTTCTCATACATTGTATTCATATAAAGAAGAAGGATATACAAGATTGTTGATTTTGTTCCTCTTTTCTTGTGTACTTCTCAACATGGTATCAGAGTCATACGGTCCTACCTCTTGCTTCGGGCGGCTAAGTTTTTTTTAACCGCAAGTGTCTGCGGTTTACCCGCTGGCTATTCGCGCTTCTCCTGCGGTCTCCTACCCGCCAGCTTCTAGCGGCTTCTTCCTTCTACCCGCTTTCTCTTCTCCTTCCGTCTCTCACCTGGCTTTTATAGCCGTCTTCTGCTACTGCAAGGTGGGCCCCTCCTTCTCGCGCGGACTTCTCATCCTATCCGCGCGACTTCTTGTTTTTTTTTGTTGCATGCGTGTCTCTACGGTTATCCACGGACGAGTCTTCTCGCGCAGACCTCTCTTCTCTAGTCCAGGTACCTTTTTCTTCTTTGACCGCGGCCTTCTTTTCTTGTCACGGCCTCTTCTAATCTTGTATTACCGCTTCCTCTTAGCCGCACTCTTCTCGCTTCTCTTGATCGCGCGGTCTGATTAATCTGTCCGCACCTTATTTGATCTACCTGCGAGGTTTGCTTCTCTCTTCTACCCGCACGTCTTTGTGTCGCGCGGTCTGCTGGCTTGTTGTCGCGCGGACTGCCCGCTGTGACTTCTCTCTTCGTTGCTGCTTGGCCGCTCGGCCGCTTGGTGTGTTTTGTTCGCCCACGGATTGTTCTGCTTGACCGTGTGTTCAGCCCACTGCCGTTGTTGCCGCTGCGACCTGCTCTTCTTACCGCGACTTACTAGTGTTGTGGACTTTGTCTCTTGCCGCTATCTGTCCTGTTGTGCGGTCTGTCGGCTAGCTGTCCTGTGTAACCGGCTGCCCTCTTCCTCATGGAGACATCAACTGCTACTTCTTCTCCTGCAGCCGTATATGCTCCGGCTCCTGAACTACGTGATGAGTTACGCATCACAACTATCACTGACAGGGAAGAAGAACTTTGTTCAATAGGCATATTCCGTTCGCCGAGTTCTTTAGTCTAAGAGTTTTTTGCATCACTTAACAAAGGATATTCCCGCTGCTCCTACTGATGACTGGATTCGTAACGATGAGCGTGTTCAGACGTGGCTTCTCAACTCCCTTGATGGTGAACCTTACCGCATGGCCATGTATCACGAGACGGTCAAGGCCATAAGGGACGAGCTTCATTCACTTTACTCAGGCAAGGATAGTCTTCAGCACCTGTATGACATCATTACTGGTCTTCAGACTCTCGACATCAGCGATGCTACCGACTTAACTTCATTTGTTGCTCGCTCAAAGACTCTTGTTGAAGCCTGGATTCAGCATCAGCCCCCAACTACGGATCTTACTGCCCAACGCGCTCAAAAGGAGGTTGTCGGTATTGCCATGATGATGGCTCGGGTCCCGCCTCATCTTCAGAGTATCCGGGCTCAGATTCTCTCGTCTGCTTCAACTCCCTCGTTCTCGGATGTGTGCTCCATGCTGCTAAAGGTGTCACCAACTCCTGATACTACTGGACCTCCTTCACCGGCCTTTCTCCAGCGTTCTTTTGAGTCATTGCTACCTCTCCCTCCTCCCACTCGTGGAGGACGCTCCGGCTCTCGGGGAAGGGGTCGCGGTGCACGACCGTGTCCTCAGTGTTCTTTCTGCGGTAAAGATGGGCACCTTGAGGCAACCTGCTTCCGCAAACATGGTCGTACTCCTCGTCCGACTGCTTATGTTGTTGATCACAATCCCTCTGCCACTCGTGCTGACCTTGACAACGTCCGCAGACAGCTCCAACATCTTCAAGGGATACTCAGTCACCCGTCTGCCTCTGTGGCCTCCATCTCCAATGAAGGTATCGCTTTTCTCTCCACTGGTCCATGCTGGATAGTGGACTCTGGTGCTACTCACCATATCACCTCGCTGAAACTACCTCATTACCTGGGTTCCTCATATCCCAAGTGTATCACTGTGACCAATGGCGTTACTATCCCTGTCTCCGGCTCTGCTAATATCCCTCTGAATTCCTTTATATCTCTCCGCTCGGCTCTTCATGTCCCGGGCTCCCCATTTAATTTATTGTCTGTTAGCCGCCTCACTGCCGATTTAAAGTGTTCTGTCACGTTTACATTTAATTCTTTCATAGTGCAGGATCGACGAACGAGAGAATAACTGGTAAAAGGCGACTGCAGAACGGGCTCTATCTTCTTGATGATTCCCCAACCATCCTCTCATCAGTCTCCTCTATTGATTGGCATCGGCGTCTTGGGCAATGCTCCCCTACCAGTCCTCAAAAAGGCTCTCCCTGATATTTCTCTCTTCTTTTTTTTGTAATTCTTGTATTTTGGAAAAACAGCATCGGTCATCTTTCCCTCATTGCACTCGGAGCTCTGCTCCTTTTATTTTAGTACATTCTGACATTCGGGGCTCGTATAAAATATCTTGTATATCTGGCTACCGATATTTTATCACCTTTATTGATGACTATTCTCGGATGATATGGTTATACGTACTACGTGATCGTTCCGAACTTTCCCGTGTGTTCCGGGCTTTTGTTCTTGAAACTCGAACACAGTTTTACACCAACATTAAAACTCTTTGTACTGATAATGCTCGCGAATAAACTAGCAATGAGTTGGCAAATATCTGCTCTGAATTTGGCATTATTCACCAAACTTCATGTGTTTACACACCGCAATAAAATGGTATCGCCGAACGTAAAAACAGACACCTCCTTGATATTGCTCGCTCCCTTATGATTCAAATGCACGTCCCCAAGGTCTATTGGAATTTTGCCCTTTCGACAACATGTTATCTCATTAACCGTCTCCCTTCTTCCGTCCTACAAAATGCTACACCATTTAGTCTACTTTTCTCATCTACTTTGTTGTTCTCTCTCCCACCTCGCATTTTTGGTTGCACCTGCTATGTTCACACACTTAGTCCGTCATCGGACAAGTTGGATCCCCGGGCAACCAAATACATGTTCGTCGGATACTCCCGTACCCAGAAAGGATATGTGTGTTATTCTTCTACTACCCGCAAGGTGACGGTTTCTGATGACGTTACTTTTCGGGAAGATCAACCATACTTTGACGCTCCAACAACACTTTTGTCACCACAACCTTTACCAAGACCAGTTATTCCTGTTACCACTCCTCCACCTCTACGTCTGCCCGAACCAGCTCCCGTTTTTCAAAAAAACCCCTTTTATTCGTGTTTATACTCGTCGCCCTACTCGCTCCATCGCCCCTGTGCAATCGGCTTAGACCTCTGACACTCTACGGCGTGAAGATATGACACCGGCCTCCACCTTTCATCCCATGGTGAATTATGTGTCTCTACATCGCCTCTCCCCGACGCTTCACACCTTTGCTACTTCATTGTCCTCAGTTTCTGTCCCTAACTCTGTGCAGGAGGCTCTTCAACACCCGAGTTAGCGGGCTGCTATGGACGAACAAATGACAGCCCTCTGGGCTAATCGGACGTGGGATCTGGTTCCTCTTCCTCCAGGTCAGACTACGGTGGGGTGCAAATGGGTCTTTGTCATCAAGCATGCTCCTAATGTGACAATTGACCATCTTAAAGCCCGTCTGGTGGCTCGTGTGTTTACTCAGCAACAGTGATGTGACCCAAGGTGGGGGTGTAGTTTAGGAACAAAGTAAATGCGACCTTTTAAAATAATTGTGGCGCGAGAGCGCTTTGCGGGCTAATTTTGAACGGACAAAACGACCAAAGTGTCACAAACGCTCGCAAACTACAGCACGATTATAACGACGTCATGAGACTTATCCCACAGGCACAGAAATACGGTGGCAGGCATACATGGAAATGGAAAATGAACGATAATCAGGAGATAAGATTAGTAGGGCAAGCTCATAATAATCAACTACTCATTTATAATATAGGCATTAAAATTTACTAAAAATTACAAGTGAGGAAGATTAGAGGTATACCATAGGGCTCGGGTTCGGGCACGACGGCGGCTGGAGAAACTTCAGGCAACGGAAATGGCGGTGACTGTCGTTGAAGCTTCACTGGAAGCAGGCCAGAGTTCTGGAGGTAGCAATGGGTGCTGGAACAGGGTGTTGGGTCGACGGGAAGTGGGGGAAATCGCCGGAGGTTCCCAGATCCCGCCGGAGGGGGGTGCCAGGGAGGTGGACGACGCCCTAAGAGAGTTTTGGCGTCATCGTCGATGGCAGAAGGAGCGTCGGGAGAATGCTTAGTCTAAGAAGAAGGTGCGCCGGAAGGGCGGAGCAGCTGGAAGTACTTGCGGGATTCACCGTCGACGCAAGGCGTGGAAGGAGAGGCGGCTTCAGAAGATTGTTCGACAAGAGGAGATGAACGCGGGAGATGGCTTTGTCGGGGAAGTGAGGCGCTGGCAAGTGCGGCTGGGGAGGAAACCGAACCAGAGAAAAAATTTCTTAGTTCAGTTTCGTTTTGTCCAAGCCGGGTATAATAGTGGGAGAGGTTGGCTTTTATAAGCTAAGGTTAGGGTTAATAGTTTGAGATGGGCTTTGGAGGTGGGCTTCAAGATGAGCTGATTTTTTAAAGCATATATATCTAAATGAAATAGGTAATTTTAAAAGCTTGCCCTAAACTAATCTATCGCCTAAAATATCGGACCTATGCATTTAAGGTCTCGTTGGCCGGTCACACCAACGAGCCAAATAAAATTTTGCGCGATAAAAAAATTACACAAAAGCGCAAATACCGTGCGTGTACAACTCAACACGACAAAATAAACCAAATGCGCCATAACATGCGCTACACTAATAAAACAGGTACAAAAAAAAATAAAAATGTGTCGCGAGTTGTATCAAACAGGGTCTAGACTATGAAAAAACATTTTCTCCCATGGCCAAGCTCAACACGGTTCGTGTACTCCTTTCAGTGGTTGTGCATTGCCAATGATCCTTACATCAAATGGATATCAAGAATGCTTTTCTGAATGGTAATCTGCAAGAAACCATCTACATGCAGCAACCTCCGGGGTTTGAGACCACGGGGGAGTCCCGGGTTTGTCATCTCAAAAAAAAATCAATTTATGGTCTCAAACAAACCCCTCTAGCATGGTTCGATAAATTCAGTAGAGTTGTACAAGAGATTGGTTTTACTCGGAGCTCGGCAGACTTCTCTCTGTTTACTCGACATCACACAACAGGCATTGTGCTTCTCCTAGTATATGTCGATGACATCCTAATCATGGGTGATGACGCAAAGGGAATACAAATGGATCAAAAAGCACCTGAGCTCTGTGTTTCAAACAAAAGATCTGGGAAACCTCAGATACTTCCTCGGCCTTGAGATCGCAAGACGATCGGATGGTCTTGTCCCATCTCAACGGAAGTATTGTATCGATCTCCTTCAGGATGCCGGATACCTCGGATGCAAGCCGACCAAAACTCTCATGAATGTCAATCATAAGCTTTGTGTAGGAAGCTCGAATACAGACCCTCTTCTCTCAAATACGGAATATTATCGACGCCTTGTTGGAAAATTAATTTATCTAACGATTACAAGACCTGGCATATCCTTTGCGGTTGGGGTTGTCAGTAGATTTATGCACTCTCCTCGGATGTCTCATTTACAGACTGTCGAACGCATCATGAGATATTTAAAAACAGTCCCTGGTCAAAAACTGGTATACAAAACCTCTTCTACTTCTACTCCAACTCTTGTTGCGTTTTCAGATGCAGATTATGCTGGATCCCTGGATGATTGACACTCTACCAGTGGATTTTGTACCTACTTGGGAGGTCATCTTATTACTTGGCGCAGTAAGAAACAAGTTGTGGTTGCTCGATCGTCAACTGAAGTCGAGTATCGCTCAATGGCATCTGTTGTATCTGAGCTTACTTGGCTTGAGGGTCTCCTAGGTAATATGGGAGTAAAACTCTCCTCACCATCTACCTTACTCTGTGACATTCAAGTTGCTATACACATAGTTAAGAATCCGGTCTTCCACGAAAAAACAAAACACATTGAAGTTGATTGTCACTTTGTCTGAGAGAAAGTTCAAATGAAGAAACTAGAGTTGAGACATGTTCCGGCTACTGACCAAGTTGCTGATATTCTCACAAAGGCCCTGTCGAGTACTCTATTCTATAAGTTCTTGTCCAAGCTTGGTGCCTACGACTTATACGCTCCAGCTTGCGGGGGAGTGTCAGAAAAGATATTGTAAAGGCCCATCTAAATGGCCCATTAATTCTTTTTCTCTCTCTTGTTGTTTTTGTCTCACATTGTGTATAAGGGGCTCTTCTCCTCTTTTCTCCTATAAATATGTTCTCATACATTGTATTCATATACAGAAGAAGGATATACAAGGTTGTTGGTTCTGTTCCTCTTTTCTTGTGTACTTCTCAATAGTATTCAAGAGAAATTAACGAGAAATTAATAAATATTATTGTTTTTCTCTCTCCATTTGTACTCTCAGACAAGGCTAACAAGGTAATCATAAGTACCTCAAACCTCTATAGATCATTACAATATCTAAAGTTCTAAACGCATTGTTCACTTATAACATAGGAAATGATACATTTAGATCGGGCAGATAACCAAGGAATTCCAATATAGGGAACCTCGGTAAAATAGATCAATATAGTAATACTAACTGGTTGAAAGCTTGAACCAAAAAAGAGTGATACCTTTAGATCTTTTCTCTTCAAATAGACGAAGATAACAAGCACAGGCCACTTCAACTTTAAGATAATCAACATCTAATGTATTCCCCATCAAGCAAGAATTCATATCCACATAAACTGAGCCATGACCAATTTTAAACATGATGGGCCACTGCATGACATAAAATAGGGAAAAAAATTGATTGGTATTCGACAGAATCATATAAATTAAACATATAGTTACAATGATTGGGTAAAAGAAAATGGCTAAAGTAATCTAAGCAAATATGTTACCAAATACCAAGTGAAACCAATTAAAGGTGATGATATCAAGTCTCTAATGTAAATCCCTCTACCCATGATGCAAAATTTGATCATGTTGTTACGCATTTTTTAATCAAGGTTGTGGGTATGGGTATCAATAAAGTTTGTGATGGAGATCACGAATTGAGAGCGGATTAACACTTACCAGAGCCTGCATGAGGCTATATACGTAAGAGGCAGATATATGATCCAAGCAGACATTTTTATTTATTTATTGTACTTTTATTCAAGTAAATTAGTGGTTTTATGTTCGAGGTGATCTTGGCTACTTGTAGTAGGTTCTAAATCTATAAAAAAGGGGTTCAAAGGCTGATTTCAAGGCATTGCATAATTTGGGAAAATTTTTGAGTTCTTGTGAACGCTCCATGGTGCTAATTCTGTGGAACTCTAGATAGCCTAACCCTCTTCCATCCTTCCTTTGGCCGGACATCCCCACACTACCCACACACCCAGTTGACGGCCTCCTCTCACCCAGCCGATGGCCAGCCAACTTTTCTAACCACCAGACCACTTTCCCTCTTAACCACCCCAACCACCCACTTCCTCTATATAATCACCCCCTTAACTACCTTAAATTCACTAAAAATTCAAGATAACTACCTATATTTTTCCCTTTATTTTCAATTGAGACATTCAACCTCCTTCCAAGCCCAAACAAACCACTTCCCTACCCCTTCCAGGGAGTTGCTTGCCTAGCCCTCTTGTCCTATGAAATCTCCTCCTATGGCCCAACTCCCCCGCCCCCAAAAAAAAGCTAATATAAGAAGCCCCAACTTATCTCCCATCCATCCTGGATTCTAATCCTGCTGCCCAATTTTGAATTCTTGTACCGAGAAATCATCCTCACCTCCCTAACTCCACACATCAGCCCAAGCATTCTCTCCCACCCCTGCAGAATTCCTACTGAATACCTGAAATCAGTGCGAAATTTCAACAAACCTATTGTTCACTCCCTGAAATCAAAAAAATCACACCTTCTGGACTTTTATTACTTGTATAAGTTCTTGTACTTTATCTTTGCTACTTATTATTGAATGTTTGGTGGATAAACATATTTAAGATCTACGTTTGCAAAAGTTCGCTCAATTTTTATTCTAATTGAAAGTTTTATTTAGTGGTCATTTAATTGAAGTACTTTCATTCTAAATTCTTAGATCATGTTTATTTCTCTAATGTATAATCTCTAGCGTAAATGTTTGAGAACTCTAATAATAATTTTAAAAAATATCATGATTGGTCATCAAATATTTGTAGTCCATTGCATTATTATTAGGTTTTCCCTACAACATAATATACACTCATGAGAGTTTTGTAGGGCACGGCACTTTGTATTATCCTATGTCAGTTTATCTTAGTCAAATTATTTTGATGACGTTTGCATATGGAATATTAACATAACCAATATCATTCCAAACACCTTGGCTTCAGTCAATCATCACCAATTTAAATTTATCTGAGATCCAATAATTTATATGGCAGCCCATCTGAGATCGAGCGTTCATCTCAGGAAGGGAAAAGTTATGGAGGTAGTCCTCTCTAAGACCTTCTTGGACCTAGATTTCACAACGGTGAGGGAGGTGAAGGATCAGCAGGGAAAGGAGGAGAGACTGAGACTTCCACGGCTAGAGGAGAATGTCGCAGGTTGGAGGGTATCGCGAGGGAGAATCAAGCTTGACCCGAGGCTCTCACACTCGCACAGTAACCGGAAGAGGGGGAGGGGAAATTAGAGGAATTGGGGCAGCTTTCGTTCAATTTCTCCTTTGCTCACTTAAGTAGTGGAAGAGGCATCCAAATATTACAAATTGCTTCTAACTAAGCCTAAAATATAAATTGTGAGTCTAGTATAATGAAACGAAATAACTAAATTAAAATACAAATAAAACATAAAAGTGTCCAGGCAGTTTAGGGCTGTCTCCCTCGGTGATATGTGATTCCGTAGCATGAACCCATAACATAGACCAATGTTTGAAAAACATTTATCGTCGCTATTAAACTTATCCAAGTTACTTGAGGCTTGCTTTATGCATCTTTGTTCTCCATTCAGTATTAGTTATAGCTCTCATGGGTGCTAAGTGCTAACTCAATTTGATGCAAATCAATTTGCAAAACTTCTAAACATTGCAACTTTGGTCTACCGCCTTCTTAATCTTTCCACGTTAATTTTGTTTATTTATCTTATTAATAAAACTTTTACCTTTTGTTGTATATGTTGAAACCAAGCGTCTATTTTCCAAAATTTTAGACTTGGTTAAAAAGGGATGTTCGAATTATCTCTTTAGTATAGAATTATTTACAATAAGTGTTTCTTAGCTTGTCACACATTCATCTTAATATTCTTACTCTTCATATTTAGGTGTAGTTTCTAATGGATAAATGGGAAATTATGGATGTTCTTTCTTTTCAAAATGAAACAATTGTTGCAAAATAGAAAATATAATAGATGAATGCATTTATTCTTCCACATAGGGGTATATTTAAAGTATTACAAGAGACTTTTAAAGACAGACAGGCAATGTGGGACTAAACCCAACTACTACTAAAAACTCTAATAGACCGACATTGCTCGATATTTACAGCACTCCCCCTCAAGCTGGAGGGGAAATCTCCAGCTTGAAAACATCAAATAACAGCAATGGAATTAGGCGATATGGAACAAAACATCAGACGGGCCACCGGCAAAAAGTTCCAAATCCGGGAATCAAACCGGGGACATAGCCAGACACGACACAGGACCCACACACGACGTGGACTCGCTAGAATCAGGTCAACCAACATCACCTACACACATAACAAGCAGAAAGGAACAAACAATGTGGAGCTAATCATCAAACGGTCAACCAGGGATAATCCATTGGGGATAATCCGCACAAAGGGAGGTCCCACACGACACAGTCCCGCAAGACACGGTCTCGCATGACACAATCCGCTAAGATTAGAACAACTGACAACAATCGTGCCCCAACACATGACCACTCGAAAGAAAAATATGGGGGAGACGCTAACACAAGGCATAAGCCAAAGGGTCGTGTTGGACTAACTGACTAAGGCAAACAACGGGAAAAATCATACAAGTCGTCCTCATCCCAAACGCTCCCCTCACGTGGAACGCACGTGAATGCAGGCATACGCAAACACAAAGCAAACACTAGGAATAAAATAAAGACACGCATAACAAACGACAAAAAAACTACCACCAAGCATCATCATCGGTGAGAGATCAGCACCCCGGAGGGGGTGGCAGCAACTGAAATTGATAGAAATCTGAGATGCAGCGACTGAGTCGTCCGGAAGTGTCAAGAGCACGAGCAGCGGAATGGTCGAAGCACACGGGAGCAACGGTCAGGCACGACAAAGGAAGTGATGGCTAGATCAGAAGAAGGCATCGTCGAAGATGCAAAGCAGTTGGCCGAGCCCAAAAATGATGACAGAAGGCAAGAGGATGCCGACTAAATTTGGACAGGAACAGCGGAAGAAACCCTCCGAAGAGCAGCAGTAGGAAACGCAGACAGGAACGTTGACCAGAATCAGATGGATCATCTTCAAGCGGGATTGATGTCGGTGAGCAGAGGGTTGAGTCGACAGAAGCAGAAAAAAGCCACTAGCGATCACGAGACATCTAATTTGTCCAATCCATTGACAAGTGGAAGTGCGAACAGTCTAACGTGAGGGCCTTTATGTCTTTCTTCATTTTAGTTTGTTAGTTGACGAAGTAGTCTAGGTCTACAGAAGCAGCGAGCAGGCTTGAATAGATATTTGCGTTGTCGTCGATCTCGGCATAGGCAGGATCAGAATCGTTGAACGAGCATAGAGAGTGGGTCAACGGGATCGGGAGATGCATGACGAGCTCACATCATCGATCGAGTGGGCCAGCTGTGACGGCTCGAGAAGCAGAAGGGAGAAGCAGCGGCTCCTTCATCAGGGAGAACAAAAGCAGCGAGACCCGCAGAAGCCCTAAGCCTCACGGGAGTGGAAAGCGAGCGACGGGATCACATTTAGGCTTTGATACCATGTTGCAAAGTAAAAAATATAATAGATGGATGTGTTTATTCTTCCACATAGGGGTATATTTAAAGCAATATAAGAGTCTTTTAAAGAGGTACGGACAATGTGGGACTAAACTCAACTACTACTAAAAACTCTAATAGCCTGTCATTGCTCGATATTTCCAACTATTCCCTTTAAATATATAAAAAAGTTGGGTCAACCAACGTGAACGACCCATTCGCATATTTCTTATAGCTCCAGTATGTGTTTTTCCAACCCACACTACTCACCCAAAAAAAACCTAAATATTATCAACAGTCTTTACAATAGTTTGTTTAGGACTGGGTTAGATGATAACAATGAAAATGATAAAGATGCCTTTAGTTGGGATGGTTATGACAAGAAAAGCCTGCCACTCATCTTGAAAAGGTAGCTTAATGTGTCTTCCTCACAGATCCTCCTATGAAACCTGTGATGGCATTCAGAACTTCTGTTCTAGGAATTTTGTTACTATGTCCTAATTTTAGGAGTTAGGTTATTCAAAAAGTGCAATGCTAACAAAAATTCCTAATCTGCTATTCAGAACCATGCATATTATTCTGTCAAAATCTGCTCAATACATATTTAAAATTTTGAATACGAAAATGGAACTGAACTATCTGATCAGAGTATTTATTTTGGTTGAATTTGATCTGAAAAGAGCTGAGTAGTACTACTACCATTGACTTTGTAAGCCAACACTCATATCCTTTAGCAAAGCAGGCCCAATTACAGTTTTTAAATAAAAAATTTACCCTTAAATCACATTGATGTTCTCTTGCGACATAGTACTGTCAAGTTCTATATTTTAAGTTTTTTATCACCCAACATCAACTCTAGAAATTATCTCATCATTAATAAATTTGAGACTTTGTTTGTAACAAATTGAATCAACTAAAACTGAAATAAATCAAGCAGACAACACAATGGCTCACCTTTTCTAGATGTATTTCATGGATGTAACAATAAAAATAAATTTGGTTTAGATTTGATTTGAGAATTAGGACTTCAGCTAGTTTGATTGGCTCACAGATCCCAATGAATGAAAGAAGTTTAATGAAATGGAATAATATCAAATGGCTCAAGATTGATAAGTGCGCGCTTGATTCCATTAAATCCAGCTAAATCTAGTCCATAAATTTGAATACACCTAATAATTTTGTTCAAGTTAAACTCAATCAAACTAAAAGATATCCAAAGCAAAAGCTAATTTGTGTTTATTCAGTCTTCCGAATTTAACCATTTTTAACATGAAAAATATGAAATAGGTTTTATAGTAACAACATATTATAAAAGAAAAAATCAACAAATAATAAGAGAAGTAGCATGGTTATGTATATTGCTTACACCATGATCAACTTCTGAGTGAGTAAAATCTGCACCACTATTAACCTCTACGCAAACGTCAGGGATACGAGTAACCTCAAGTTTTGATCCACAAGTAGTAGACTTGGATGCATTTGATATATTAGTGTTACTAGCAGATCCAAGTTCTGTGACGTTATCAACAATTGAACTGGAGCTTTTAAATTTGAGACAGCAGGTACTATCTTCAATATGAAATAATGTAGAAGCTCCTAATTTATCTTTCGAAGCATTACGATGTACCATATCCTGATAATGTTATTTGCAATGCATTGGTGTCATTACACAGAATAATGAAGGTAAAATGCATGAAAGAGTAAAACAATAGCATTTTAACAAAATCAAAAGTGTAAACAAGAAGTTCCACTCCTTTAATAAAATACATATATGAAGAGA
Organism: Platanthera zijinensis; assembly: GCA_039513925.1. NCBI lineage: Eukaryota > Viridiplantae > Streptophyta > Magnoliopsida > Asparagales > Orchidaceae > Platanthera > Platanthera zijinensis. The sequence goes on from CM077095.1 coordinate 164,950,694, forward strand.
AGGGAATGAAAAGGCACCAATACTCAAAACTAATTCTAGAAATATAGCTCAGAAATAACATCACCTGCTCACTAAAACTTGCTATTCCACACAGTTCGATATCTGCACGACAAGTAAAACAGAAGTTCTACAGTAATGAATATTAAAAAACAACTAATTTCCTAGGTAAAATGCTGAATGAAAACAAAAGATCCTAAAATAGTTCAAAAAACTCATTTTCAACATAATAATTTTAAAGAGAAACTGCTTATGAGAAACCTCCACTAGAAGTAGCCACATCCTCCACAGGGTTCCCATGGTTCCTTTTTATTGGTTGGTGCATTTGATCAGGATCTTCATCCTCGCCATCAGAAATTACTACACGAACATGTTTGCGGCCAAGAGACTTGTGGTTGTCATGAGAGCTGGGTAAATCTCCAGAGGAAGCCTCACATAAACTATTTGGTGATTTGGATTTTGTGTTTAATGAAGAAGAAACCAACTTGGGTGCTTTTTTGCATTTCTGGACAAGCATTCTCAAAGGAACATCATCATCAATTTCATCATCAGTGAATTTTTTTGCCGAGACTTCAAAATTTGAATGATTATTAATTTCCTCTGACTCGCATTCACTAAATATACGATCAGAAGCAACAATACCCTCTGTTTCAGTTTCAGAGCAGTAATCCTGATCCATCCTCCTTGATAAATCACCTGTGTTCAGCAACCGCTTCACATTTTGAATCTCAATTTGCAATTTCCTGTAAAAAGCACAACGGAAAATTTTCTTCAAACATAACAGGATAAATATGTTGAGTAATAAATTTAATTATAGCGGATTTAGAATATCATATGTAAAGTATTGCACTTATAAATAGTGTAGTCTGTGTATTTACATTTGAGAGAGAAATAAGATTGATTTATTCCACAATAATAAGCATACCTGGCTTCTTCAACATTGTCAAATCTAATCATGTGACTGTAATGCATATTGTCGAGTGCAGATAACTGTACCGCTGGCAAGTTTCCTTTGACTGATATTCTGCATGTAAATAAGCCACAGAAAAATAAATTGTCATTCAAAAGAAGAAAAATCAGCTTTGACTTGTTCGATCTATAAAACTTTGCATCGTAAAAGTTTGTGCGAATTTCAAAATTACAGATAAATCACCTATAACCCTCCTCAAATGCCTCTAGTGCTCCAACCCAGTCACCCGAAGAATCCAACACCTCACCAACATTAATCTTTGCTAATGCTTGCCCCTGAAATTCTCGTAATCTCAATATAAGATACTAGCAAATGAAACAATCTCTCACATCGTTAAAATTTGAATATTTGAAGATGCATGTTTTACATAATACCAAATAATGAGCCTTCGAATTTTAAAACCAGAAAAAGATTGAAACATGCTTTGCAACTGGGAAAAATTCAATATTTAATTACATAATACAAAGCAACATAGAATGTAAGCCATAATAGAAACATTTACCTTTAAAAATAAATCAATTATTTTAGTAAATCTGGCTATATTGTGTTATTCAAGAAAGCATGGAATAAAACATAACATACCTCTAGGTTACCAATAGACCTGTAGACATTCCAACTTTTCATATACCATTTACGAGCTTTGCTAAAGTTTCTGAGTTTCTGGTAAGACTCTCCTATAACCAGAAACGAATCACTGAGCTTTTCCTTGTCACAAAGCTCACCAGCCACCCTTTTCTTCCTTTTTGCAAATTCCTGATGCTGGCAGTTAAAATAAAAAACTATACACCAATAAGTTTTAACGTTAATCTGACATTAGAATAGAAAGTCAAAATGAGTTAAATTATAACTATGGAAACTCTGTTGTCACGTCATAAAATCAAATTCATGTGCAGTCTTTAAGGATGTTATGTGGAAGGTCAAAATTAGATCATGTCTTCTCTTAACAAAATTAGGCTTGGATCAATATGTAGGTTGCTTCCATTTGTCAACAGGAGATCATGAGTTAGATCCACTGAAATAATCTCTCAACAATGTGAAGGTAGGGTTGTCTACACTAGCTCCTATGCATACCATGTATTGGAGGGAGTTTTATGCACCAGAACACTCTTCTATTTAAAAATAATACTTTTGCATTAATAATTAAATAGATTTCTGGAGGGTTTACAAGAAATTATGGCATGAACAACTGAATCCTGGTGAAATTTCGGAAACAAGAATGCAAAAAAGGTGTATGGTCACTATCAAGCTATGAATACTTGAACCCCTAATACTAGGAGTGTTAAAAAAGCCCAAGATCGAAAAGACAGCCTAGGTCTATTAGGTCAAAAGGTTCGGGCAAGCTTTGGGATCCTAATTTGCCACTGTATCATGGATGGGCCTGGCCTAATGTGTGGGAAGGCACAGATGGGGGCTCTGTAGCTAGGTGGCCGTCCAGATTTATTGTTGGGCATCAAATTCACGGTTATTATGTTGGGCATTTAATGCTAAGCGATCAGGTCTGATCTGGCTGACCCAAGCCCATGACTGGCCCAGCCTAGCCAAACTAGTGCTAGTAGGTGATGGCGAGTAACGCCCGACACAGGTGTATTCCCGCAGGAGGCGGTGACCCGCTAACCAATCGGACGATCTGTGTCTGTAGTTGCGTCCGGATAGTCGCTCCGAGTCAAGTTCATATATTGCTCTTATTTTTTGAGTTGTATTTGATGCCCGATCGGCTCAAACAGTACGAGCCGTCCAATTCGGGTGCTAATGCGTCTAACAGTTATGTAGCAATTTTGATTTTAGGGTTATAAAAAGTAGCAGTTGGCGGTTCATGTGGGGATCGAAGGTTTTGCAGTTGCAGGAATCGCTCGGTCCTTTCCTCCTTCTGGTGCGATGCCGAAAAGAGTCTCCTGGTGCGACTCCAGGACCAGCCCCCTTTCGTCCATCCTCTGCATCCCAGCCCGCCACCCCCGTTAGCCATTGAAGCCACTTTCGTCTGCCGCAACAACCCATCATCTTCGCTCCTAGTCCGTCAAATCCAACAGACCTTTCTCCTCCCCATCCTCCCCATCCCTCCAATCGTCTCACCACCCTAATCCAATACCGCTGAACCCCTCCGCCTGTCGCCTCCATCCCGTTGACTCCCGCATCCGCCACTTCCTAAACAAGTAATGTTTTGGTTAACCTTTCTTCCTCCTTGTAGCTGGCTGACCAATCCCACCCCTCTTTCCCTTCAATAGTCTTCTCGACCCCTCTCTCCATCCCCTTGCTCTCTTGTTGTGGATTCCACTTCAATTCAGCCCCCCCCCCCCACCAAGCCATTTTAGTCCAGATCTCCTCTTCCAATACCCCGATTTTAGTCTGAATCCCCTTTTGCTGTGGATGATATTTTATATGCTATTAGTTCAGTTGTTGTGCGATTTGTAGGGTTTATTTTGTGCGAGCTTGAAATAGTAGTGCCTTTTTCGATTTGCGAACACGCTGCTTCCTCTAAAGAACTTTGTGAATTCTTGTGCCTCAGTAATATTTATAATAATGAATTATTCGCTGCAATTTGTTTAGCGGACCAACCCTGCAACGTCACCATTTTCATCACATTTTGGTTTGCATTTAGTGAGTCCACCCTGAGTCGTCCCTCCACTTCATCAAATTGGTATCAAAGGACTAGATTAGGGCCAATTGCATGGTACATAGTGATAGGAATTATCGTCAGTCCATGTCAAATCACAATCACACCGACGATAGGACCGCCAGTTCACAGTCAGAAATGACATCGACTGAGTTTCAAATACTTGTTCGCGATCGATTTAATCGGATGGGAGCCCAGTTCGAAACACTTAGGGGCGATATCGCTAGGGTTAGCACCATAGTTGATCAGTTAGAGATCCCCAGAGATCGAGCGACTCCTCCCCCAGACGAGGAGCCTCTCGAGGATCCCCAAGATGCTACACCCCCTCCTGCGAGACGTGGTAGAGACATCCCTCATCGAGACCCCCCTCCACCTGAGAGAGGGAATTTTCATCGTGGTTATCAATATCAGCAGGATCCAGGGAGGAATCACCGTCCTCCTAATGTACCACGTCCACCACCGCCACCTGGTCATAGAGATCGAGCCTCACCTGCACGGTACGACTATGAATATGATAGTGAGTATGGTGACTACCGTGAGTCACGTCGTGGGATGACTCCAGAGGAGGATGACATCACCCGGCGTATCCGCATTGACGCACCCTCCTCCGATGGTCACCTGGACCCAAAGGCGTCTAGTAATTGACTCATGGACATGGATCACTATTTTGACTGAATTGAGATGAGTGACAAGAGGCGTGTACGGTTCACCAAGATGAAGTTGATCGGTCAATCAAAAATTTATTGGTCGAGTCTGTAAAGGCCTCTTAAGCGGGACTGTTATTACCCCATCACCCGATGGGACGAGATGAAGCAACGCTTGAGAGATAAGTACCTTCAAGCCCCATATTGTGATCTGCTTTACGCACTGCATCAGGGGACCCTCTCCATTGTTGATTACATGTCACAATTTGACGAGTTCATGGTTCGCGGTGATATTCAGGAGGAGCTCATCGCCACTGCATCTCGCTTCCAGGCAGGACTTAGGGCTGACATCCGAAAAGAGCTGATTCCCCACAGGATTGAGACAGTAGAGCGGGTTTTTCAGCTTGCTCTAAAGTACGAGAATTATTTGCGCACTGCGGGCCCAAGGCAGGTCACCTCTCCACTTGATTCCACCCCAGCGAGTAGACCCACTTCTGACATGACCGCTACCACCCCTTGCGCTCCCGCAAACGCGACGGAAAAAGCTATTGTACCTAGAGGCCCCAAGTCTGGGGGCGTCCGATGTTATCGATGTTCTAAAAGAGACCACTTCACGGCATAATGTCTGACAAGGAATTTATTAATTGAGGAGTCAGGCTAGCCCAATATTAAGGTTAGAGACGTCGTCGTTGAGGAGATTACAGCTGCCATACAGGACGAATGGGAGATCGATGTTGAGAGATCGCTGGAGTTAGAAGTCTTTTGCCGCATCCTCCACACCCCACGTGTCGAGGAGGACTGGTGTCGCACCACTATCATCTTCACATATTTCCCGAGCGCAGGAGGGCTCTACAAGCTCGTCACTGATAGTGGTAGCTGCGTAAATATAATCACTAGGAAAGGGTTGGAGAGGATGCAGCTTACTGCCGAGCCTCCTCTGCATCTGTATCGTGTCCTATGGGTGGACAAGTCCACCATCCAGTTACACAGAGATGTCTGGTGCCAATTCGCTTAGCGACCACTGAAAAACAAATTTAGTGTGACGTTATCCACATGAACGTCGTACACATTTTGCTCAGGCGACCTTGGTTATATGATCGTGATGCCACATGTTATGGTCAATCTAACATGTGTGTATTCTTCAACAAGGGTTGAAATATTACCCTAACCCCGACCCAGCCCAGGGATCCTCCCAAGGGCAAAGTCGAGTCAGCAGTTAGTGCGCGATCTTCGATACTCCTCCATGTCTTGAGGAAGGGTGATTTCCTGAGAGAGAGTTTAGAGGCAGGGGTTATGTTTATTGTAACGGACACGATGGAGACCGAGACCCCTAGCGAGACAGAGATTACTGGTCTGGATGTTTGTCAGCTGATGGATGATTTCATAGACATTATGTCTGAAGAGCTTCCTGATGAGCTTGCCCCGCTGAGGGACATCCAACATGTCATCGATCTGATCTCAGGGGCATCCTTGCCCAATCTCCTACATTATTGCCTGAATTCGACTAAACATGTCGAACTAAAACGACAAGTTGATGATCTTTTGCGGAAGAAGTTTATACAGGAGAGTCTGAGTCCTTGTGCAGTACCGGCCCTTCTTACTCCGACGAAGGATGGGAGCTGCCTCGTGTGCATTGATAGTCATGTCATAAATAAGATCACAGTGAAGTTTTTTTTTTATTGCCCGCCTCGATGATCTCCTGGACTCGATGGTCGGTGCCTAGATCTTCTTGAAGATTGACCTTCGTAGTGGGTACCATCAAATTAGAGATAGAGAGGGGGATGAGTGGAAGACGGCCTTCAAGACGAAGGACGGCTTGTATGAAAGGCTAGTTATGTCGTTCGGACTATCGAACGCACCCAGCACGTTCATGAGAGTGATGAGACGGGTTCTACAACCCTACATGGGCAAATTCTTGGTAGTATATTTTGATGACATTTAATATACAACCAGGACCGCACTGAGCACTTGCGTCATATTCGTCCGGTGTTCAAACTCCGATGGAAAGAGCATATTTAGATCATCTTGAAAAAATGCTTGTTCCTGTCTACATCTGTCCACTTCTTAGGTTATATAGTTTCGACATCTGGTATATCAGTTGACCCTGACAAGGTCAGGGCGCTTCGTGAGAAGCCCGTTCCGACAAACATTCATGAGGTCCATAGCTTTCAAGAACTTGTCACCTTTTATAGGAGGTTTGTGACTTTTTTCTGAGCCTTCAGCTCAATTATGACCCTCGTTATGAACTGCTTCTGCAAGGTTATTTTGTCTGGACAAAGGCCACCACTCGAGCCTTTAAGGAGATTAAGGAGAGATTATTTCCTGCTCCTGTTCTACGCTTACCAGATTTCTCCAAGGACTTCGAAGTAGTCTGTGATGCATCAGGAGTTGGTATCGGTGCGGTACTTAGCCGGGAAGGTCATCATGTTGCCTACTTAAGCAATAAGTTGAATGATGTCAGACAGAAGTATTCGAACTATGATCGGGAGTTATATACCATTGTACAGGCACTGCGATACTAGCGTCATTACCTCCTGCACAAGGAATTTGTTCTGTACTCTAACCATCAGGCACTGAGGTACTTGACTCCCAGAAGAAATTAGATCACCGTCAAGCAAAATGGGTGAAGTATATGCAGGAGTTTAATTATGTTCTCAAACACCGAGCAGATGTTAAGAACAAACCGGTTGACGCCTTGAGTCACCGAGTCAGTATTCTTCACACCATGAACACTCGAGTAGTGGGCTTTGAGCGACTAGCTTATAAGTATCCAGAGTGCCCAGATTTTGGGGACATTTACGCTGCACTATCGAGGGACCCTCTCTCCATCCCCTTGCTCTCATGTCGTGGATTCCACTTCAATTCAGCCACCCCCCCCCCCATTCCCGAGACCCCCTCTACAACCCTCAACAACTGTCATTGTGGCCGCTTGCACGTGCAAATTTTGGAATAAAGTTGTTTATTTTGGCTCCCCTTCTGTTGTGGATGATATTTTATATGTTACTAGTTCAGTCGTTGTGCGACTTGCAGGTTTTATTTTGTGCGTGTTGAAATAGTTGCGTCTCGTTCGATTTGCGAACACACTTGTTTCCTCTTTAATTAAAGAACTTTGTGAATTCTTGTACCTCTGTAATATTTATAATAATAAATTATTCACTACAATTTTTTAGTGGACCAACCCTTGCATCGTCAACATTTTCATCACATTTTGGTTTGCATTTAGTGAGTCCACCCCAAGTTGTCATGAAATTGAATCTGATCGTTATCAATATCATAAGGTATAGGCATCACAAGATGTGGGTAACAGCACTGCTACTTGAATTGTCATACTCTTTTCACAAAAAATAAGCCACGATATATAAAAATAATTTTATATTTAGTAAGCAGTTATCCCGATCTTATAAAATAAATAAGCTAAGCTATTAGCTCATGAGATTGTGTCAGAATCACAACTTTCAACTATACTGTCCCTTGAAGGTCCTTGGAAGCTGAAATAAGTTCAATTTTCATTTAGAAGAGCATAGAGCTTAAAAAGTTATGAATAGTTGTTCTAGTGGTTGGTAACATCACTAGTTCTTATAAGTAGGCCTGTAAATCAAAACCAACCGAACCGAACCAAACCAAACCATACGGTTTGGTTCGGTTTCAGTAGACCGCGGTTCGGTTACAGCTTAGATTTTAGAAAAATCATACGGCTCGGTTCGGTTCGGTTTATGATTTTGTGTGGCAAACCGAACCAAGTCGAACCAAACCGAACCGTTGTGTATAAAAATATTTATTTTATTAATTAAATTTCATTAAACCATACGGTTAATCATACAACAGTTAATTACACTTCATATTTTCATTAAACCATACGTTAAAGTGTTAAACCATACGCTTCATGATTTTAACTTTTGCGGCAAACAGTTAATTATATTTCATTAATAATTAAACCCATAGGCGAACCCAACACGCCCGGGCATCGGATTTCACCTGCCGATATAGAACTCATTTTTGTTGGTTGCTTCTCCCTCGCGAGTAGCGATTTTACACATCGTTTAAGTTTTCTAATTTTTGTTTTGATTAAGCATTTAAGATGTCGTTGATCTCTTGTTTAGATATTTCTCTAATCTAAATCTTTCTCCAAACAAACAATGCAGATGAATATTTTATTTTCCATTCATTTGATTTTGGAGTTCTGAAATGGTTAGGTGAGAGGAATTGTGTTCAGGCAACACTTTCATGTTGGGTGGTTGAGCCTCATTCATTGCACCATTCCTGATCTCTATCTATAAATCTTTAGGTTTTATCACATTATTTAAACCACCAAAACCGAACCGAACCATTCGATTTGGTTTGGTTCGGTTCGGTTTCAATGTTTAAGCGGTTCAGTTTCAATGTTTAAGCGGTTCAGTTTCAATGTTTAAGCGGTTCAGTTCGGTTCCAAATTTTTGGAACCACATAGGGGTGGTTCGGTTTGCGGTTTTGCTTACAAACAGAACCGTTACAACCCTACTTATTAGAGAGAAGTAAGAGTCCCCTATTTCCAATTACAGTAATTTTGGCTATCCTGTTAGGGATAATGTACAGATATTTGACAAATGTTGTAGAAATAGGAGCAAAGAGATAAAAACAAAATTGGCACGTAAGAAAGATAAAAATATCAAACATACCTTTGGCCATGCAAATATCATGCTGGATTTCTCAATCAAACTATCCAAACAAACATTTTGCTCTAACAAACACTTCCTTTCACTTGCTGTCCCTCGGGCATCACTTGTGGCCCTCATTAGCCTTTTGAGTTTTTGCTCATCTTTCCTCAATGACTCGAGCACTTTAGATGCTTCATTTACCGTATCAATATTCTGAGTAATATGAGCAACTAAAGAATCCTCATCCTCCATGCTTCTTGCAATATCAATTGCCTTATGGTAGCAAAGAATAGCCTCGTCGTACTTTTGTACACGATAGTGCAGCTCACCGAGATTGATAAACCCTTTGGCTTCACCTTGTGCGTGTCCAATACGTTTACATATTACAATGTCCTTCTCTATATGGTCTCTAGCCTTATTCCATTCCCGCAGTTCCAAATAAACACTTCCAAGGTTATGATGAAGCCTGCTACGCCCATCATCGTCTTCGCTGACTTCTTCTTCATCGCATAACTTTAAACACTCGAGAAGAGTTTTCTTGGCATCCTCTAGGTTATCCAAATCCAATTCAAGCATACCAATATTGTTGTGTGCATCAATATATTCTTTCAAAAAGAAACAATTTGCTTTGGAGGGAGGGTTTTCCTTGAGAGACTGTGCAAATTTCATAGCCAGCTTGAAATATTTTTTGGCATTTCTTACTGCATAGTGATCGTTTTCAGATCTTAAAAACATTTCGTGGTAAGTACGGCCTAACTGTGTGCTTGCTCTTTGTTGTTCAATAACATCGTCTGAATCATTGGCAAGGTCCAGGTGTTTTTTCTGCAATCCATGGAAATCTTAGTCTGATAATTCATATCCACTAAAACAAACAAGATAGAAGCAAAAAAATCTAAATACAATTTTTCAAAGGTGAATCCTAGGCTAATCTAGAGTTATAGTTGGTAGAAATATCTATGATTTATCTCGAATTTACATGACCAATCCAGAAAACCCAATTGGCATCCCATTATCCATGAATAAGGTATGGAAAGTAAATAATTGTGGTGACCTCCCATTTGTCTGCAAGCTCTACTTAAACAATATTTCAGCCAAAACATTAGCATTGTTGAGAATGGTAAATTTGACTTGCAGCAATTCAAATCTATCCAGGTAACGGTACTTACAGGCTGATCTTAGATAGCATTAAGGAATATAGAATGAATGTTAGTCTTTTAAGATTTAGTTTATTTCTTGCTTAGTCTCTCTCCTTTCATCCTCTGAGTGGATCATCTTCTTTCTTCTTCCTCTTGGTCACTTTTTCGAAGTTAATCTTTCTGGTTACGTTACACCAATTCAGCGGGGAACACTTAATAACCTGATAGAGTAGCGCTTCTTTGAAGCGCTCGAGTCGGAGGTAGACCTCGCCGAGCGACTGGCATGTGGCGAGGAGCTGTTTCTGCGGAAGATACTTAGCTGATACCTCGTAGTCGATCCGAAGCCACCTCAAAGCCTCGACGTATTCTCCCCTTCTCTTGAGGAGATCGCCGAGCAAATTCGCCCACCGCGCTTCTTCCTCGTGATTACCATTCCGAACGGCGTCTTTGTATCCGATCTTCGCTACTTTAATCTCGTCTTCTTCTCTACCCATTCTCTTTCCGGAGGGGACTCGACGGGGAAGTCGCTGAGTTTTGAAGGGGAGCTAGGGTTTGAAAGATGCACCTCCGGGAACGAAACATAGTTTCCCGCCATTCCTCTCGGGGGATTATTATAATAATAATAATAATATCTTATCCAACAAGTGGCGCCGCGCCAACGAGGAGTTTTTGGAGCAAACGGAATGGTCGGGCTCGCCCAAAACATTGTTTTTGTCGGGCTAGTATGATCCCTGATTTCAATTGTCTATATTGTATGCGAAAATAAATGATTGTTGTTGTTGTGCAATTGACACCGGCCCGCGAGTATGGAACTCGTTGCGGACAATAGCAACGGAAGCGAATTTTGAGCAAATAATGGCACGCACCAATCAATCCTCGGAAGGATACAAGTACGAGATTGCAAAACACAAATCAACACAGACGACAAGAGATATACGTGGTTCGGAGTTAAGCTCCTACGTCCACGGGGAGAGCGCGTCGGATCCACTAAACAAAATAGAGGTTCGATTACAACACAGAGCACTCAACGATCCTTTCGGATCGACACTAACCTAGAATAGGAAAGCAAGAACAAAAAAAGAAAGGAGGGAAGAAAACTCCCCTAGCACGCTGCCGCTGTCCGGCCAAGAAAGTCGTTGCCCTCTTCAAGATGAAGGAACCGCAGCCTTATGCTCTCTTTCACCGTCGGAGTCGCCGCCTCCGCTGGATCGCCGGAGCCGGCGAAGGAAGAAACCTGCACCCGCCGCTGCCGTGGATCTCCCCTCTCCTATACCGGAGATGGAGCTGATGCCGCTGCCGTGCACTAGATCGAAACTCCGATCAATCTTCTGCCGCCTCCGTCGACCACCGCTCGCCTGCAGGATCAACCTCCACTTGTCGCCGCTCGATCTACCGATGTCGTCGGAGAACCCGGAGAAGAACCCAAGATGGCGCCGCCCCGTCTTCCTCCTTGCCACCGGAGAAGACGAGTCAAGATGTCGCCGTTCCCGATTTGCCGCCGCTGCTCGTTGTCGAAGGAGAAGGAAAAGAACTAGATCGGGTCTTTCCGATCTTGCTCGAGCCGGAGAGGAGATCCTAGATCGGGCTTGCCGCTTCCCCGTCTTCCTCCTTGCCGCCGGAGAAGGCGAGCCAGAAACCCGATCTCCTAATGCCGAAGTCGCCGGAGAAAACTGCCCGCCTCCGCCGCTCGATCCCGTCCCAAAGCCTCCGGAGAAGAAGATCCCTATACCGGGATTTCCGTCTGTGCCGCCACTCTCTCTCCCTCCTATGCCGCTGCCGCCGATGCCTCTGACCGTCGCCGGAGAGGGAAGCCCGCCGCTCGATCTGCTGTTCTTGCCGCCCGCTAGGTTTAGGTTTTAGAAAAAAAATTGTCGAGGGGGGCCTTTCTCTTTTTCCTGTGCAAGTCTATATATATATATATAACTAAGAAAAGGAAAAACAGGGACCGGACCGGTCCAGCTGGACCGGTCCGGTTGGAGCATCACCGAAATAACAATCTTCACCTTAATGCTCCACGAACACAAATACCGCATAAAACACACAGACCCTTGTTGGCGACTACAAGCCCCCTTTCCCTGGGGCCGGCACGATCAACGTGCATCAGTCTGAGACAAGTCAAACTTGACTCGTCATGTTCGCAACGCATTCCTCCGTAGGACTCTCCCGTAACATAACGCCTCCACCTCGAGCGAACTCCCTCAACTCCCGGTGACGCACGTCGACGTGCTTCGTCCTTGCACGATAGACCAGGTCTACTGCAAGACGAATCGCACTCGAACTCTCACTGTGCAACTCCACCTTCTCCTGAGTGATCCTAAGTTCCTCGGTGAGACCTCTGAGCCTGACGGCTCCTCTTACGGTGTCTGGGTACTCCTAAGATGACTCTCTACCCGTCTCCTCTACGGCTGCGAAAACTCTACCTCTGCCAAGGTCCTCTCTACGCGCACACGCCCTTGCCACGAATCCTGCCCTGCTCCTCCGCTGGTCCTTCCTAGCCTTTCGCTGAAAACGGTCTCCGCTCTCTAAAGCTCTATCGAAGGAACCGCGACCTGAGGAGATCGCCTGAAATGCATATGCAACTGTATCCTGTAGCTCGAGAGACGGTCCGACCTCTCTCCTCACATTTCCCCCGGCAATCGTGGTGTCAATAAGTCTATAGAGCGATCCAAAACGCTCTCCTCTCAAGACTGTCTGCGCACCTCTCCTGACCTCCAAATACCCACTACTACTAGTATAAAAATACCCGGCAGCCTCCAGAGTGCCTAGAGAAAGCAAGCTCTTCCTCAACTCAGGCACATACCAAACGTCGGTGAGGGTCCTAACCACTCCATCGAACATCCTAATCTTGATGCTCCCGACTCCCGATATCTCACACTCTGACTGGTTCCCCATCCGAACACGACCACCTCCACAGTGCCTAATACTGGAGAACCATTCAATGTTTGGGCACATGTGGAATGAACATCCTGTATCCATGATCCAGGAATCTGTGGTCCCGACTGCCACGTCATGACTCTGTGAAACGTGTAGAACGTCATCATCGCTCACGCACTCTGATGCCACTGCATCCTGCTGAGGCACAGGCTCTTTGCCCTTGAGTTTCCTCACTAGGCAGTTGTCCTTCCAATGCCCCTCCTCCTTGCAGTAATGACACCTACCCCTGGACCTAGGTCGATCATCCTCCTTGCCTCCCCCTCTCGATCTACCTCGGGATGGGTCTCTGCTCTTCACGAGCAGACCCTCGCTCGCACTCGATCCGGAACTGCTCCTCTTCTCATTAGAGAGAAGCATCGTCACTACTTCCTTCATCTTAAGCGTATCCTTCCCATACAATATGGTAGTGACTAAATGATCGAACGACCTCGGGAGTGAGGACAAGAGGAGAAGAGCCTGGTCTTCCTCCTCGACCTTCACATCCATGCTGCGCAACTGGGATACCAACTTGTTGAACACATTTAAATGATCCAACAGGTGCGCGCCATCGGACATCCTCAAGCTGTACAACTGCTTCTTTACGTACAGCTTGTTCGTGAGCGACCTAGACATATAGAGCTCCTCGAGCTTCCTCCACAAGTCCACCGTATTTTCCGCCTCGATAACGTTGTACCTGACCTTGTCTGCCAAACACAGCTGTATGGTGCTGATGGCCTTGAGGTCCAGCTCATCCCACTCGTCGTCGTCTTTCACCTTAGCCTTCTCCTTTCCAAGGAGTGCCTTGTGAAGACCCTGCTGAACGAGTACGGCCTTTATGCGCTTTTGCCAAAGACCGAAATCGATCCGCCCATCGTATTTTGGAATCTCGAATTTGGCCGCCATTGAATTTGCTCACTGGTTCGGAGGATCGGAACCTCCCTCTGATACCAATTGTTGTGTAATTGGCACCGGCCCGCGAGTACGGAACTCGTCGCGGACAATAGCAACAGAAGCGAATTTTGAGCAAATAATGGCGCGCACCAATCAATCCTCGGAAGGATACAAGTACGAGATTCCAAAACACAAATCAACACAGACGACAAGAGATATACGTGGTTCGGAGTTAAGCTCCTACGTCCACGGGGAGAGCGCGCCGGATCCACTAAACAAAATAGAGGTTCGATTACAACACAGAGAAATCAACGATCCTTTCGGATCGACACTAACCTAGAATAGGAAAGCAAGAACAAAAAAAGAAAGGAGGGAAGAAAACTCCCCTAGCACGCTGCCGCCATCCGGCCAAGAAAGTCGCTGCCCTCTTCAAGATGAAGGAACCGCAGCCTTATGTTCTATTTCACCGCCAGAGTCACCGCCGCCGCTGGATCGCCAGAGCCGCCAAAGGAAGAAACCTGCACCCACTGCTGCCGTGGATCTCCCCTCTCTTATACCGGAGATGGAGCCGATGTCGCTGCCGTGCACTAGATCGGAACTCCGATCAATCTTCCGCCGCCTCCGTCGACCACCGCTCGCCTGCATGATCAACCTCCACTTGCCGCCGCTCGATCTACCGCTATCGCCGGAGAACCCGGAGAAGAACCCAAGATTGCGCTGCCCCGTCTTCGTCCTTGCCACCGGTGAAGACGAGCCAAGATGTCGCCGTTCCCGATCTGTCGCCGCTGCTCGTTGCCGAAGGAGAAGGAAAAGAACTATATCGGGTCTTTCCGATCTTGCCGGAGCCGGAGAGAATGATAGTTTTACTTTCAAGACTACCTAAACAACTAGAGGGGGGGTGAATAGGTTCTAAAGTTTGTTCTCACTTTTAGGCAGAATATAATAACTGAATTAAATCATACAGCACAGCAATCACAGAAATTCATACAACACAGATTGCACAAAGTTTTATAGTGGTTCCCCAAGGTCTGGGTACATCCACTTTACCCCTTCACCTATCTAGCAGTGTGCTAGATTCGGCCAAACTTCCTCTTTAACTCAGATCAGCAGATCCTACAGCTCAGAACCTGGAAAGGTTCCTACAACTCAGAACCCAGAATGGTTCCTACAACTCAGGCTCAATAGCCCTACCTCAGCCTTGACACAAGGCCTACAACTCAGAGAAAAACTTTCTCCTACACTCAGGCAACAACCCTACCACTCAGAGATCAACTCTCCTACACTCAGCCTTTATAACATAGGCTTACAACTCAGATCTATATAGATAGACCCTACAGAAATTAGAAAAGAGTTTGTATTATCTTGCCTTTGATGAGAGAGAAAAGGACAAGACAATTCTTGATGAGCTGATGAATGAAATCAACTGAATCTGAGCTTTCTTCAAAGCTTCTTGAATCTGAACTTAGCTGAGTTGATTTCCCAAACAGCTTCTTGAGAAACCAGTGACGGCTTCCTTCTTCTTCTTCAAGTGGCTGGATCCCTCTCTATCCAACACCTTTGATGATACTTCTGAATTCTTGATAGAACTCTTCTTAGACAGATCCTGAGATCGTCTTCTTAGATCTTCTGATGAAGATCTTCTTCCGAGCCTTGCACTTTCTTGATTTGATTCTTCAATCAGTTTGTATGTTTGTTGCTCTCAAAATCAAAATCCTCATATCGCCTTCTGAATCTGTCTATTTATAGACCTTCTTCATAGTAACCGGTTGATCCGGTTTCTAACTGTCTTCTGACAAGTCTGACAGCTTCAGTTAACCTGTTACAACCCACAGCTGTCAAATCTTCAAACAGATCCCGTGTCTTTGTCTTGGACAGCAAAGTGTCGAGACTGACTGTCAGAAAGTGCCGAGACCAACTGTCTATATGTGTCGACACAAGTAACTTAAGTGTCGACACAGCCTTTTATGATGTCGACTGGTTTGCCTTTAAGTCGACTCAGCTTCTTCAGAACTTCATCTTGAGAATGAGTCGACACTGAGAATTTGTGTCGACTCAAGCACTTCATCATTCTTCAGGAAATGACTTGGTCTAGACTTGCAGTGTGTCGACACAAGTCATGTGTGTCGGCAAAGTTGTTATAGATTCAGAACATAGTATGTGTCGACACTGCCTTCAGGTGTCGACACAGCTTTTGTCGACTCTGCCAATATGTGTCGACTCTGTCTTCTGGTGTCGACACTACTATCGTCGACCCTGCTAATATGTGTCGACTCTGCCTCAATGTGGTGACACTGCCTTCTGGTGTCGACTCTGCCTCAATGTGTCGACACAGCTTCCCAGTGTTGATACAGCTGTTGTCGACTCTACTTCTGTAAGTCGACACTGCTTCCCAGTGTCGACATAGTTGAGATCGACTATACTTCTGTGAGTCGACACTGCTTCCCAGTGTCGACATAAATGTGGTCGACTATTTTTCTCTGTGTCGACACAGTCTTCTTCAAGTGTCGACATAATTCTTCTGAAGTGTCGACATAGCTTTTTCTGGTGTCGACACATGGACATAGAATAATTTCCTGTACTTTTAGTACTGTCTTAATCTGCACATGTCAACTCAAAATAACATCAAATACAACTTGATGTATATCATAAAGCTAAGTTAGGCTTCTTCAAATCAGGTACACATTTTCCAATGTACCCAACAGAGGAGATCCTAGATCGGGCTTTCCGCTTCCCCGTCTTCCTCCTTGTCGCCGGAGAAGGCGAGCCAGAAACCCGATCTCCTGATGCCGAAGTCGCCGGAGAAAATCGCCCGCCTCCGCCGCTCGATCCCGTCCCGAAGCCGTCGGAGAAGAAGATCCCTAGACCGGGATTTCCGCCTGTGCCGCCACTCTCTCTCCCTCCTATGTCGCTGCCACCGATGCCTCCGACCGTCGCCGGAGTGGGAAGCCCGCCGCTCGATCTGCCGTTCTTGCCGCCTGCTAGGTTTAGGTTTTGGAAAAAAAATTGTCGGGGGGGCCTTTCTCTTTTTCCTGTGCAAGTCTATATATATATATAACTAAGAAAAGGAAAAACAGGGACCGGACCGGTCCAGCTGGACCGGTCCGGTTGGAGCATCACCGAAATAACATGTTGTTGCGATCTAATTCGACGCACCTAAATCGATCTAAATTCAATCGTCTTAGCCCGGGAGCGATCGAGCGCGTCATAAGTCAAAAAGTCAAAAAAAATAGGTACATAAGGCGATTTTGACATGGAAAAACCTCTCAACCGGGTAAAAAACGACGCGACCGGGTCTGTGACGATCGAACTTCACTATCTGCTTGCGGTTACAACTTTCACTGAGAATCGAGAGTAACGGGAAACTTCTCGTTACACTTTGGCGGTGAGAGAGAGAGAGAATTGTTGGCTCGGGCCGGGCAACAGGCTGCTCCGCACGAGACTTGTTTGCAAGGAGGACGTGGATGAACAGAATGTTGGTTGTCCCGGGAACTTTCTTCTCGATGCTAGTCGCGTATATAGGCGGGTTTTGATGAGGCAGTGGTGGCTTGATGATGGCTTGAAGGTGGCTTGAAAACGGCTTGAAGGTGCCTTGAATGCGGCTTAAAGACGGTTTGAAGGTTGCTTGAATGCGGCTTGAAAACGGTTTGAATGTGACTTGAATGCTGCTTGAAGATGGCTTGAATGCGGATTGAAGATGCTTGAATGCATCTTGAAGATTGCTTGAAGATGGCTCGTAGGAGGAATCCAGCAGAGCTCTGGCCTGAAGAAAAAGAAGGTTGTGAAGCGAAAAGATGAGAAATGAGGAGACATGGGGTTCCTTTTGTAGCTTTCAAGAGGTGGTTACGATGGTTACGTTGCTATCCGCACAGCATAATCACCAACATAATTATTCTTAGTATAGTTAATGGTGCATATTTTTGTCATCAAATTTGCTATACATAAACCATTATTTTAATAAAAATATTCCCCCGCTAACCATAATGGTTAGTGGGAGGTTACGCCTGAGGTGGACGGTGATGATCACGCTGGAGTGATCGAACGTAGGGGAAGAGCCATCGTACAAGGACATCCAAATCGTCGGCGACGTTCGCCGACGAAAGGAGTCGTGCCCGACGAGACGTCCGGCCATGACGGGAGAGCTCGAGGCCACGAAAGTCGGCCGCGAGAGGCGGGGCAGTCGGGCGCCACCGGCCGCCCGAGCGGTGCCTCGCGGCCGCGGGAGATGACCGCGAGAGATGGGGCGGGTGGGCGCGGCCGGACGCCTGAGCGGTCCCTCGCGGTCGCTCGAGGCGGGCGCGAGAGGCGGGGCGGCCAAGCGCGGCTGGACGCCCAAGCCGCGCCACGCGGCCGGGGGAGGCGCCCGCAAGAGGCGGGGCGGCTGGGCACGGTCGAGCGAGGTCGACCGTCCGAGTGGTGCCTCCCGGTTGCGGGAGGCGGTCGCGAGAGGCGGGGTGGCCCCGAGAGGCGGGGCGGTAGGGCGCAGCCTGCCGCCCGAGCCACGCCTCATAGTCGCGGGAGGCATCCGCGAGAGGCGGTGCCGCCGGGCACGGCAGGGCGGCCGAGCCCGGATCTTGGGCGGTTTGCGTAGGTGGAAATAAACTGTGATTTTAGGTGTGATACATGCACCAACATTTTTGGGTTTGTGTAGGGGGCTGATTACTTGAGCGGATCTTGGACAGTTTTCGTTGTTTGGTGCTCGGATGAAAAAAAATTGGCCCTCACAAGGGCCCCCAGTACAGCCGCAAAACTACATGAAACGATAAGTTCCCTTTTAAAACATCGAATTTTCTTTGACTTATAATTGGATTCTGACTGATGGGGTTTCCCCTCAATTTTTTGAGTCAAATCGGGAAGGTTCAGTCCAAGGACTCGGGGGCAAACTAAACCGACCAGACGAGTCGCGCACGACAAGTCGTGCTCACCCAAAAAGTCCTGAAAGCTCCCTCAGAGGGAGTCAAGTCCGGCCAACACACGCTGAAGCGCCCCGCGCATGTTGTGCACGCGCAGTGTGTACGCGCAAGTGGTCGCGCGGGGTCGTGGGTCGCATACCCCGTGACCTGTGGTCGCGCATGTCCCCGCAGCCATGCGACCATGCAGGGTTGCACTGTAACGCCCCCATCCGTCGTATAACATATGACAAAAGGTCTGGTCGGGGACCGACGACATATACTACGGACAGGTAAGGAGATTACAAGTTGTTTCCAAACCCAGGTTAAAGTAGAAACGTGTCCTCCTATCACAGAGCATTCTAGCGAAAGCATTTTAATTTAAGAACTCATTCATAATGAGAATGTTCACTACACAAAAGGAATGACATAACATACACATATATTACATCACATGTTTCGGTCGTACCCTTATTGCAACTGTTTCATATACAACAAGTGGTTTCATACATCAGCACGCGGGCCGGCCACATATGAAAACAGTACATATTTGCTTTTGGGCCTTCGAGGGCCAGCCAATTGCAGCAAACAGGCTTCAGCCCGCTACTTTCCACTTGGCTCTCCAGCACCTGCACAAAAGTGCCCACCAAAACGTGGTAAACAAATCAACGGTCAACATTTTGCTGACCCGTTTATAACGATCTCACCCCTTACTCGGGGCAGCATTTCTCCATCCCTACAAAAAAGGCACAGCATATATATATATATAGTGGCAACAATAATGTGCATTTAAGCATCATTCACCGCAAACGGTGGCCCAACGATCGCATGTCTCGTGCACTCAGGGCACATTTTCGGTGTACCGGACTCCCCCGTGTAACACCACTGTTCAAAGGTCCATGACTTAACGATAACTTTATCGTTCAGAGGTACTTAACTTCACGACTGTGTTGTTCAGAGGTACTTAACTTGACGACCTACTACCCATTCAGAGGTACTTAACTTGACGACCAAGTCGTTCAAAGGTACTTAACTTGATGGCACGGTAGTTGGCCTTCACGGCTCAACTCATCACAAGCCACACGGCTTTGTCCATTTTGGGCTGGCACCCACCACAAGCCAGGCAACTTAAGCACACAGCTTTACATACAATGGCCCCTAGGTCTCTTAAAGACAGGCCTCATAACACTAGCTCACAGGGAGCTATCGTCGGCGACATTCACTATCACCCGGTGACATCAACAGTTCACAAAATCGTGATCTTTCCTGGGTATTTTCCTGGAAATACTTCCAGTACCTTAATGCAGCCTCCTGCACACCCCTTGACTCCGGATTTCACATGTTCATCACATGCATATCCACGGAGTCTTCTCCGGCACGCAAATACAAAAACATCACCAATCCAGACCAATCTGTCCAGATTGGCTTCACACAACATGTCTATTACGTACTCTATATTTCCGAATCTAAATGTTATATTAAACGGGGATCATACCGATCTACCCATTGGAAACCACCATTTTTTCACCTTTTGGTGAGGGGTTCCATGCAAGTATGTATATTAAGGACTTCACTTGTCCAAGGAGAAAATCGTTACCCTTGAAGTTCTCTTCGGGGTCATGATCCAGCTTTTCTACGCGAATGGAAATGAGCGCCTCACTTTCCCCTTCGCGGATCTGGCTTCAAATCTTGATTTCAGACACAAGATCTACTCCAGCAACTTCAGCAAGCCCTAGCTCCAGGCGAGAGTTCTCTGCTCCAGAACTGAAACACAAGGAAGAGAGAGAGAGAGAAAAAAGGAAATAATGATTTCCTCTTTCCAATCCCTCTACATAAGTGGTCTCTTGTTTCACCCCAGCCACACGATAAAATAATCAAAAGAAAGCAACGACTCGGGTTTAAGTCATCCACTGCTTACTGGCCGCTCACCAGCCATCTTACACGAGTCACCGCTCAACCGAATCTTCACTTTTTGACAAATCGTCGAATGGGATTGACTTCGTCGAACAACATTCGTCGATCGGGAGTGAGTTTGTCGAATGGGCATTAGTTCGTCGAACAGGATTGATTTCATATAACAGACCAAAATCGTCGAACTCTGCTCGACGTTCGACATTTTCGTCGAGCCTAGGTCGAATTTTATCTTGTTCTCTCCAACTCCTTTTTGGGGTGTTACACGCACGCAGCGCGCGGACACGCTTGGTCGCGCATGGCCGCGCAGCCATGCGGCCAAGCCGGGTCGCGCGCTGCGCTAGGCCATGTAGGGTCGCGCCTTGCGCGCTGCAGTGCATGGTCGCAATACACGCAATCATGTAGGGGCTGCGCACTATGCGAGGCCATGCAAACCGCGCCATGTGCATAACCGTGCAATCCCCGCGCAGCAGCGCCCAACGCGCGCTTGCCGGCAGCCTTGACTGTCGTCGTCGGCTGTCCCGTTTGCCGCCGGCCACCGGCACCGCCTCCGGGCACCCTGCCCGGGCCGCCCGAACTGCCCGAGGGGAAGGGAGGGCACTTCCGTCATTTTTTGGTGATCTGCGTGATCGAATCGGAGCGACGTCATTCGCCAGCACAAAATACTCTCTGGTGCAATTATTGACGCACCCCTCCAGAAAACTATAGATATACATTCATGCCTTCATTTCAGGTCAAGCAACTCCAGAGGCAAGAGAGAGCTCTGAGGTTTTTTGGCGATATTGTGGACTTAGACCGATTCTCCGCTCAGGAATTTGCTCCGCT
The DNA here is from genome assembly GCA_039513925.1 of Platanthera zijinensis. Lineage (NCBI taxonomy): Eukaryota > Viridiplantae > Streptophyta > Magnoliopsida > Asparagales > Orchidaceae > Platanthera > Platanthera zijinensis. Next base: position 164,972,112 of record CM077095.1, read on the forward strand.
CTTCACCTTGCGCTACAGTTTCCTCACGCCTCAAGTGACGTCAACCGCCTCCGCGAGAGCGCTCCCATCTAGGCTCCGCTTCAACAAGAGCGATACCTTTAGAAGCTCCGTGGACTTGCAATATTTTCCAGCCGGAACGCTTCCACCAAGGTTCCACGAGCTTAGTGTCGTCTTAAGGCCGGAGCGCTTCCACTGAGGCTCCGAAGACTTCGTTATTTTTCCTCACTGTTACCGTACTTGTAACAGAGTAACGGTATGTCGCTCTCCGAGGTCAAACCAATCTTTGTAACACTCCAAAAAGCTAGTGGATTTTGGCTCAACACAGTACCAGCCACGTGATTTTTCACCATTTTCGGGTTTTTCGCGTCAAAAATTTTTATTGTCTATTGTTGCAATTTTTTTTACTGATTGTGCGCCCGGCTCGACTCTGAGCTAAGACAGTTTGATTTTCTCGATTCTCCGGACCGGGGAAAAAGTTGGGTGACCCGCAATATCGACGAACATTAAAAAGGGCCCTCTCGAACCACTTGGTGACTTAGTAAAAATGAATTGTTCGTTTAAAAAATCATATATGAATATAATAGCGTTGAACAACTCAGTGAAAATCACTGAATATGTTGTAACGACTCAAATCACACAATATAAGAGACATTTATTTTTGTTCATCTCTTCTCATATTAAGTATAATCGCACGGTTTTGCCCCTTTTCAAAAGTGACCTATGAATAATTTTCAAGAGGCAACTCATCGCAGGACAGCTCGCATCCGAGCACTATGTAGTTTTCAACGCAACTTCATCATTTGCTCCCAAAAGGCGTTTTTGGTATTTATAGGTTTGAATTATTGCTTACGCTCATCAACTTTCCTTTCAATTCTTTGGTGAGGTTTGGTTCATTGGTGAATGAAAGTCTTTGAATACAAGGATATCTAATCACCTAGAGGGGGGTGAATAGGTTATTAGGGTCTTTTTGAATCTCTTTAGGTTCTTTAAGTCTTTATCTGATTTTGGCCTTGTTGTGATTGATTAGCTCAGCTTTCAAGACATTCACACACAGTACACAAGACATTTATAGTGGTTTCCCAGTATATGGGTACATCCATTGTCCCTCCCTCCTTTCTAACAGTATGTTAGACAAGACACTTCTCCAAAACTTGGCTCCTCAAAGATTACAACACGATCCCACCGGATCACTTAGTTTCCATTGAGACTTACAATGCAGACACTCAGCCCCACCACAGAGTAATCACTTGATCACCTAACACAAGCACAAATTCCCTTCAACACAGGTTGGGAGATCAGCCCTAACACATAGATCCTACACTGGATCCTACTCTCAGCCTTTATAACTTAGGCTTTACAACACAGATCTCACAGATCCACACACAACTTATATAATTTAGGCCTTACAACACAGATCTTGAACAAATCCACAGAGTTTGAAAGATTAAAATAAATTTGACTCAAAAGATTTTGTTCTCTGAATCAACTGCTTCCTGAGCTGAGTGAATCTCAGCTCTATCTTCTTCTCAGCAACAAAAAAGACAATCTTCAATGATCTGCTGCTGGTACTGGAAGTTACTCGGAATCTTGATTCTGATCTTGTTGATGAAAGAGGAAGGAATGTGAATGATTGTCTTCGATCAGCTAACTTGTAAGGCATAATTCAATTGCTCTGCCTTTCCTTCTATCCTGAGAAAAACCCAGATCAAATTTCTTTTTCACCGATCCAGAGATTGATCTTCTGATTTGGCTCTGCTTTGATCGAGAAGCAACTTCAACCAGGGCTTGTCTAGACTGATTCTTCTTCCTTAGAGTAACCCTCTGATCTTGTTGTAGCAGATGTTGATTGCAGCAACTAACTCAGAGACTCTTCAGATTTGTCGAATTGAAGTTCTTGTCTCTGCAACAATGGCAGAGGGGGGGGGGGAAGACAAACTCCCGCTCCTCTTTTTGTGAAATGAATTGATCTGTCAGAATGTTAATTTGATCCAGACCTCATCCTCTATTTATAATCCCATCATTCGGCGAGTTGATTGCCACGTATTGCTGTTTCAACGACTGATTATATCCTTAGTTTTACAGAATGAGACTGACGGTGCCATTTGTAATGGATTACAGTTCTTCCTTAGTCATTTTGAACTTTGTTAACTTTTTGTTGACTTTGCTGACGTCAGCTATTCTGGACTTATAAAATTTCAGACAAGTACTCAGGCATTGAGTGTGTTGAGTGAACAAGCATTACTCAATGAATCTTGACTTAGAAAATGTTCATCTCTCCTAGGCGTTGAGTGAGCAAGCTTCACTCAATGCTTTTTAATTTAATCAACTTCTCAGCTTGTCCAGGCGTTGAGTGTAGCACCCCCCCCCCTCCGAACCTTTTGCCCGAGTTGGGCCGGAGGGGTACTACTGGCCCGAGACGTCCACCCAGCGCTCCTTAGGGGAAACGATCCACCCTGTCTAAGCACTAGATGGCCGTCTTGCTCGGCTCGAATCACAACATTCACAACCCATCAGAAATAACACATCATAATAATACAGAGGTTCTAGGGCCGAAGCTTAAACATTTATATAAGCCCGAGGGCTATACATGTACTATATAAGTCTCTCTCACTCTCTCTCTCTCTCAGCTGCTCGGTGATACTCACGTCTCTAAACTCTGGGGATGGCGGGGGTGCATCTGCTCGATTAGTCCTAGCTGCTGGCGTAATCTCCTGTGACAGCGGGTCATTACGGTGCTCCATTTCCTGTGAATGGTTATTTTGATAATCGTTAGTCACAGAGCTAAGTGGAGACAAATCCCCTCCCCGGATCCATATTCTGGGGACGAGCACACACCCACGCAACAAAAGTAAATAGCTGAAGCAAGAGAGAGTTAACACAACATTTCATATATGTATAGCTAAAAGCAACTATAAAAGAATGTAGGATAGTATAACTGGAAGAAGCAGCAGCAATACAAATCAGTTATAACAAGGCTCCACTAGTACGTCAACACATCATGATTTCACAACCTGAAATCAATCGCTGGCATTCACAGCCGCACACGCACCGCATGCATTCATGGTCGCGCACACAAACCCCACGTCGACATAGTTTGGACCGCTTCTGTTCTAGCAGGGTAGCGAGCCCCGCGGGCCTCACCGGTGTGGTCGTCGGTGATAGTGGTCAGTCCTGCCACTTTTGGGGGTGGTCGTACTGCACAACCCCAGGCCCTAACGTATAACCTTGTTTACTCTTGGATGTGAGCGACATCTGGCGAATCGTTTTGGCCGACCAGCGGAGGAAAACCCGACGGGGAATAATATAAACGGTCGGTCACCCGTGGTACCCATCTCCCTGTCGCCTTGAGTTGTCAACCTTCCCCCACCGGTACGAACGGTCTGCGGGAGGGACTGACCCGCCACTATTTCACCGTAAACAATTTACAAACAGTCAAACAAAAAGACAATAATAATACACACCGGGTCTACGTCGGCCTGCCCTACCAGGCTTAAACTTCGGGAGGCGACGCTCAGCTCTACTTTCGTCAAGGAGAGTGGGAGCGCATTATTTGGGGCTAGACCCGGAGGACTACTTCGACTCCGATTATCCCCAACTAAGGCTCAACCTTAACAACGATTGCTCGTCAGAGCAGGACCCGAGATTATAAAAGTAAATTGCAATGAGGACAAGTGCGGTGATTATGCTGCTTATTTAAAGTGTTGGAATGAAATGTGACCAATACGGGACTGGAGTAGTACTGAGAAGAAAGTACTGAAATAAGCTTGACCAGTACGAAACTAGAGTAGTACTGAAATGAAAATACTGAAAAAAGCTTGACCAGTACGAGACTGGATTAGTAATGAAATGAAAGTACTAAGAAAAAAGCTTGATCAGTACGAGACTGGAGTAGTACTGAAATGAAAGTACTGAAAAAAGCTTGACCAGTACGAGACTGGAGTAGTACTGAAATGAAAGTACTGAAAAAAAAACTTGACCAGTACGAAACTGGAGTAGTACTGAAATGAAAGTACTTGACTAGTACGAGACCGGAGTAGAGCTGAATAAAAAGTACTTAGAGTAAAACATAAAGAAAATGTTAGTGGTCCAATCACTCCATCCAGGAGGCTTCAGTCGCATCTCCGTTCTTAGGAGGCACATTCAGTTATATTTTAGTTTTTTAATAAGGCTTCATTGGGTTACACCCATTATTAAGATCCGATTAAGATTTGATTGTGCCTTATTAATCACGGCTTAATCAGATCAGGGCTTGTTAGGAGTTACATTCTTGCTATTAATTGTCGGGAGTAAATCTTAACTCACCACTCGTACCCTTACCTTCCGAGCGTGCCCAAAATTTCAGATCGCACTGAGCTTGGTCACTTGCCTCGACCATACTCGTCGATAAAATAACTTTCACCTATTATTCAAATTAGGAAGGGTGGTCGCGCGCTCCAATTTTTGCTTTTTAGAAAAATGAGCGTAATAATTCCCTAGCGCGACCATGGGCTTCCAGATTTTAGGAAAAATATCAAAACTTATCTCCATGACCCCAAATTTTGATACAACCCTTAGAAGGGCCTAAAATGAGCCTAGTAATTTTTTTGTAATTTTCCAAAGTATTTTGGGCCTTTAATTTGGCCAAACAAATTTTGTATTGTCTTTTAAAAATACTAAATCAACTTCAAAAATTCTCAAAAATTTTGTGGAGGAAACCCTCATTATGGGGAACATTTTTCATTTTGATCATTTTTCTCTTAGAGGTCTAGAATTTTCCCAGAAAATTCCCCAAATTTAGGTTAAATAAAAGGTCTGCATTTAGCAGTTTAATGTGATCTTGCGACTGAGATTGAGCCGAACAGCGCCACCGGCCAGCGCTTCCCCACAACGTATCGACCACAGATCTGATGTGGGTGGCATAGAAGAGGCGGCGGGGGGCGAGATTTAAGATGATCAGGGCCGCCCGATCTCATCTTGAGATCGGACGGCCGCTGTGCTTCCCGGCGGTGTGGAAGGTGGCAGCCTCCACCACCGCCGGCCAGCCACTACCAGCTGTCGTCGCTGGCCCTGATTGACTCGTCGGGGGGCCGACGACCCTCTGGGCGGTGGTCCGACGGCCTGGCGCCGCCGGCCGCCGCCGGAAATTTCAACCTGAGAGCCTGGGGTGGCGGGGGCTCTGCTCCCGGCACCACCACGCCACCCCCGTTCCTCGAATGGTTGGCCGCCTACTGCACCACCCCCGGCCAGTGCGTCGTGGGTCGGGCATCACGTCAGTGGTGGCCCGACGGACTTGCGCCGCCGGCCGCCGCTGCCAGCTCCAAATAGAGCACGGCTCTGTTTTTGCGGGTGCCGCCGGAGCCGCGTTTTCCGGCGGCACCGCCGCTGGGGCCCGCCCCCCCAGTAATATAGCACTCCCCCAGCATCACAACCGGCACTGGGGAAGTGTCCTTCTCTATGGGCACAACCCGACCTGAAGCATGGCTCAGGTGGTGCCAGCGGCGCTCCGGCTGTCGGAGGGCGCATGCAGGACGTCAGAAATAGGGAAGGGGGAGGGAGAAAGTTTCCACCTGGGTCTGGTGGGCTCGGGAGGGTCCGGCCTGGTCGGCCATGCCTTGGTGGTGGTGGAGGAGGGGGAAGGGAGGCCTCGATTTGGCTTTTTCTGGCCACCGGAGCTCCGACAGTACCTTGGCAGGGGGGATTGCTCAGAGAGCTAGTGCAGGAGGATTAGGGAAGGGAGGGGGGGTCCTTTTATAGTATTGGGGAGGGGGAGCTCTTCTCCCTTTGGCAAGGTGGGACTAATCCCTCCTTAAGGAGGGATTAATCTCCACCCTCCAGCTATCCAAGGACAACTGGAGGTGCCATATTTTTCCCCATGTTGGGAAAAAGGATGATGCCCTCATGGGCTTGGGCCTTTGAAAAGGAAAGGGGGAAAGAGAAGAGAGGAGGGGTAGGGTGGACCTCCACTTGTAGTGAGCTGTATGAAGGTTGGGGAGGGCCCAAAGTGGGTGAGGGCAAAGCCCTGAGTGATTATGAAGAGGGGGGTTGGGCCCCCCATTTGGAGAGAATTCCAAAAAGTGGATTTTTTGGGGGGGCGGGGGGTTGACCAAGTTAACCCTAGGGGGTCCCCCTTGCTGGTCAAAGTCAAAGTGGGTTCAAGTCATCGGGGTCGGGTCAAAGTTCGGGTGTCGTGCAATAATTGGTTTGCGCACGCTTTTCGGTGCACGACTATGCTTAATTTGACGACGGGTTCAATTGTCGTCGAAATTGGTCGGAACGACTTCTGTTGACTTTGTATTGATCCCACGAGTCCAGCGCCACTGACTGGGGTCGAATCGGAGTCCGTTTGGCGAAAGTTTTAAATTTGCGCGTCGCAGCGCGTTAAAACGGTCAAAGTATCCAATTCTGTCGTTAGATCTCGGATTGTGACGCGACGAGCTCCGATGCACTTATATTGACTATACGAGGCCACAAGAACTGACAAAACTCGATTCGGGGTTCTCTAGCTCGATATCCAAAATCTCGCTCTCGTTGCATTTTACGGGGAATGATCACATCCACTATATGACCTCGGGGTCCAACTGAACGAGTTCCGATGCGCTCGTATTGACTATACGAGGCTACATGAACTGACAGAACTCAATTCAGAGTTCTCTGGCTCTATTTCCTACCTAGGGTTACCTCCCACCGGGTCATGAGTAGGGTCCGGGCCACTTTTATTGGGCTCACTAGGGCTCTGGTGGCCCAATAAAAGCCGGGATGTTACATTGAGAGCATTGAGTGTATTAGCTTCACTCAACACTTTTTGTCTTAGCTTGATCTTCAGTCTTTTCCGCATCCTTGGCGTTGAGAGCGTTGAGTGAACTGGTTTCACTCAACGATTTTGGACTTAGAAAAATTCTGCTCTGTGTACAACCCCGTATTCGCGGAGTAGGGTCCCTTCGGCAGGCGCAGAGTCAATTTTAAGCTTTTAAGCTTTTTGGACAGTTTGGACTCTTGGTGGCCAATTTTGGCTCTAGCATGGAAATATACTAGTAGGGGGAGGAAGAATTTGCCTCCCCCTTACCCCCCTCTTTGAGGGGCGGGAGCGGCAGGTTGGCTGGCACCCCCCGACTTGATAAAGCGTGAAGTGGGGGCAGCGGGGTCGACGGGAGGTCAAGGTCTCATCCCCCCCAGATGCGCCTTAGTTCTGAGCTAGAGCCCAGGGTGAGCTTGCGGGGCGAGACCGCCGGCCTGGCGGGTTCTCGCCCGCGCGGCCAGCTTGCGGGGCGAGACCGCCGGCCTGGCGGGTTCTCGCCCGCGAGGCCAGCTTGCGGGGCGAGACCGCCGGCCTGGCGGGTTCTCGCCCGCGAGGCCAGCTCGCGGGGCGAGACCGCCGGCCTGGCGGGTTCTCGCCCGCGCGGCCAGCTTGCGGGGCGAGACCGCCGGCCTGGCGGGTTCTCGCCCGCGAGGCCAGCTCGCCGGGGCGAGACCGCCGGCCTGGCGGGTTCTCGCCCGCGAGGACAGCTCGCGGGGCGAGACCGCCGGCCTGGCGGGTTCTCGCCCGCGAGGCCAGCTCGCCGGGCGAGACCGCCGGCCTGGCGGGTTCTCGCCCGCGAGGCCAGCTCGTCGGGCGAGACCGCTGGCCAGGCGGGTTCTCGCCCCGAGAACTCCTTGGGGCATGCGTTTACCGTTTTACCCCCGGGGTGGATTTTCCCTCTTTGCCCCCCGGTGTGGAGGTTTCCTATTGGCTGGAGGCATTTTGGCCCCAGGGGCATTTTGGTCATTTTACCCCTAAGACTTGGAAAAACTATAAATAGACCCTTAGGGGTGCCTTGAAGAGGGACTTGTCATTCTTTCCTTAGCCACAAATCTCTTTGGCTTTCTTCCTCCAAGGCACCTAGCTCAAGCATTGGCTAGGGAGGGGGAGACCTCAAAGGTCTTCCGGGTGTGAGGTGGGACCTCCACGCTAGAGCCGAGGGTCAGTTCATAGCTTCCTAAGTCTTCGGTCCGTGACGTTCTTCTGAGTGTAGTAGGTGTGAGGTCACCCCTTTCCCCAAGGGTCGAACTCCACGGAAGTCAATTTTGGCTTCGGTCATTTTTGGCTTCAACAGTTTTGGTGCGGTGAGCGTGGAGAGTGACCAGCACAGAAGATCTCGGGAGAGTGTCATGGCTGGAGATCAGGGAGGTAGTGATGACCTCGGTGGTTCCCCCAACCCAGGACCCTTTGTAGGAAGGGAGGAGTTCATGGCTTCCATCGAAGGCATCATGGGGATGCTTAGAAGCATTGCCCCTCGGGCTGACAGCTTAACCCCCACCCCCCAGGGACTAGCTCCCAGGGGTCTCGGCGAGCTAACCCAGAGTGGTCTCGGCGAGCTGGCTCCCAGGGGGCAAGGCGAGATCACCCCAGCAGGGGGAGAAGCAAGTGCGCCGGATAGGAGACCTGGGAAGGAAAGGATGGTAGAGGGGGTTGAGCGAGACCTCCCAGGCCGAGAGCTGTTCCCCAGCCCGGCAAGAGCTAGCCCTCCTGGCGAGCAGGTCGCGCGAGTAGAGGTGGCGAGAGCCCCCCTTAGGGGGTCACCCTTTAGTGAGTTGATCATCTCAGCTCCCGTTCCCGAGGGGTTCAGAGAGCCAGACATGGTTTACTATACCGGGAAGGATGACCCTGTCCAGCATCTGCAATGGTTCGAGGACGCCGTCTCCATCAGGCCGATGACGGATGCCTTCAAGTGTCGCCTCTTTGCGATCACGTTGAAGGAGAATGCGAGGGACTGGTTCCATCAACTCCCTCCGAGGTCCATCTTCGGGTTCGAAGACTTGAGCCGGAGCTTTCAGCTTCGCTTCTCCACCTCCAAGAAGAGGAAGAAGGGTCCTGAGTCCCTCTTCCTGTTAAAGCAAAGGGCCGAGGAGTCGCTGGCCCACTACGTTGACAGGTTCCAGGAGGAGGTCCTTGACATCCAAGAGGTGCCAGGGTATGCCCTCCAGATGGCGTTCACAGTTGGGTTGCGCGAAGGGTTCTTCAAGATGAGCTTGACTCGGAAGGCCCCCCTTTCTTTCGAGGAGCTGATGGAAAGGGCGGCAGAGGAGATAGCCATGGAGGCAGCCAACCCGGCCTTTGTAAAGAAGTTGGCAAAGTTGACAGAGGTGGAGTCGAAGGAGCAGGGTGGCTCAAGGCATCATGAAGGGAGAAGGAGAGAGGAGCATATAGCTCAAGGGTTCCAGAGACAGGAGGGTCCGGAGCCAGGCTGGAGGCAGCAGGGAGGACCTGCCCATGGTCCGGGAAGGGCTCTCATTCAGGATGAAGGGAACCATCATGGGGGCCAAGGGAGGTTCAACTTCCAGAGGCAAGCCCCAAGACAACTCCTGCCCCCACCCCAGCAAGCGATGATGATTGGCCGAAGGGACAGGAGGAATCGCAAGGGGAGAGGGGGAGGCAGGGTAGAGTTGCCGTACTGTGACTTCCACCAGTTGGAAGGTCACGCCACGGCTACCTGCCCCGAGTTCCTGGAGGTGAGGGGGGCGAGAGCTCCAGCCCAGCAGCAGCCGGAGCGGATTGAAGTTCTACCCCAAGGAGGGGGTGAAGATGTGTGCGAGGACCGGGTCGATGTAGGACCCCGAGGTGGTATAGCTGTGATCCACGGGGGGGTGGGGATCGAAGCCGCTCGGAAGGCAAGTCTCCATGTGATGTATCGGCGGAGCGTTGCCTCGACATCCCAGACCCCTCCCCCGGAGGAAAGGGTCACCTTCTCATCAAAGGACATGCCAGAGCATGAGGATCCCTTCTGCCACGCCCTGGTCATCCAAGCAGCCGTCGAAGGCTTCACCGTCTCCCGGATTTTGATTGATAACGGAAGCTCGGTCAACGTCATTTTCAAGAAGGCGTTCGAGGGGATGAAGGTGGAGCCAAGGAGGATAGTGGCGTCGGATGGACCTCTGTTCGGATTCTCAGGGGAGAGAAAGGAGGTGGAAGGTGGAGTCGGACTCCAGGTGAAGTTGGGAGGGACCTCAAGGAACTGCAGGTTCGTCATTGTTGACGCTCCAAGCAGCTACAATGCCATCTTCGGAAGGCCCCTCATCAGCGCCTTCCGGTGCGTGCCCTCATCCTTCCACCAATGTCTCAAGTTCAACTCAGATGGGATCCAGGTCAGGATCAAGGGAGACTCCAGGATGGCGAGGCAGTGCTACGTCACGGCAGTCAACACCATCTCTTGGTTGGCTAAGGCAGAGGAGATGGAGAAGATCATGAAGAGCCTGAGCAGGGTTGAGGTGGCCAGTGGGATGGAACCTGATGGCAACCACTAGGCCCAGGCCCCCTGAAAAAGCCTCGCCTCGGCGGAGTCATGTATCTTTCTTTTATGTCGTTGTAATGAGTCCAACCTCCGGCCGGTAGGGTCGAGAGGGTCATGTAATCCAACCTTTTCCCCCTTTTGAGGATGTTGAATTTTGGCAGAGTTCAGGTGACATGCCCCAAGTCCCTTAGCTCCGAGATGATTCCGCTGTCAGGCTCTCACTAGCTGGTGGGTTCAGGTTGATCTCTCGTGGGAGCCAAGCCCTTTTGCTCCGAGATGATTCCGCTGCCAGGCTCTCACTAGCTGGTGGGTTCAGGTTGATCTCTCGTGGGAGCCCAAGTCCCTTAACTCCGAGATGATTCCGCTGCCAGGCTCTCACTAGCTGGTGGGTTCAGGTTGATCTCTCGTGGGAGCCAAGTCCTTTTGCTCCGAGATGATTCCGCCGCCAGGCTCTCACTAGCTGGTGGGTTCAGGTTGATCTCTCGTGGGAGCCCAAGTCCCTTAACTCTGAGATGATTCCGCTGCCAGGCTCTCACTAGCTGGTGGGTTCAGGTTGATCTCTCGTGGGAGCCCAAGTCCCTTAACTCCGAGATGATTCCGCTGCCAGGCTCTCACTAGCTGGTGGGTTCAGGTTGATCTCTCGTGGGAGCCAAGTCCTTTTGCTCCGAGATGATTCCGCCGCCAGGCTCTCACTAGCTGGTGGGTTCAGGTTGATCTCTCGTGGGAGCCCAAGTCCCTTAGCTCCGAGATGATTCCGCTGCCAGGCTCTCACTAACTGGTGGGTTCAGGTTGATCTCTCGTGGGAGCCAAGTCCCTTAGCTCCGAGATGATTCCGCTGCCAGGCTCTCACTAGCTAGTGGGTTCAGGTTGATCTCTCGTGGGAGCCAAGTCCTTTTGCTCCGAGATGATTCCGCCGTCAGGCTCTCACTAGCTGGTGGGTTCAGGTTGATCTCTCGTGGGAGCCAAGTCCCTTAGCTCCGAGATGATTCCGCTGCCAGGCTCTCACTAGCTGGTGGGTTCAGGTTGATCTCTCGTGGGAGCCAAGTCCTTTTGCTCCGAGATGATTCCGCCGCCAGGCTCTCACTAGCTGGTGGGTTCAGGTTGATCTCTCGTGGGAGCCAAGTCCTTTTGCTCCGAGATGATTCCGCCGCCAGGCTCTCACTAGCTGGTGGGTTCAGGTTGATCTCTCGTGGGAGCTGAGTCCTCTAGCTCCGCTGCCAGGTCAGATCCTTTTACCCTGAGGGGGTCTCGCCACCCAGGCTCTCATCAGCTGGCATGGCAGGTTGACCCCCCCAAGGAGGTTAGATCCTTTTACCCTGAGGGGTCTCGCCACCCAGGCTCTCATCAGCTGGCATGGCAGGTTGACCCCCCAGGAGGTTAGATCCTTTTACCCTGAGGGGGTCTCGCCACCCAGGCTCTCATCAGCTGGCATGGCAGGTTGATCCCCCCAAGGAGGTTAGATCCTTCTACCCTGAGGGGGTCTCGCCACCCAGGCTCTCATCAGCTGGCATGGCAGGTTGACCCCCCAAGGAGGTTAGATCCTTTTACCCTGAGGGGGTCTCGCCACCCAGGCTCTCATCAGCTGGCATGGCAGGTTGACCCCCCAGGAGGTTAGATCCTTTTACCCTGAGGGGGTCTCGCCACCCAGGCTCTCATCAGCTGGCATGGCAGGTTGACCCCCCCAAGGAGGTTAGATCCTTTTACCCTGAGGGGGTCTCGCCACCCAGGCTCTCATCAGCTGGCATGGCAGGTTGACCCCCCCAAGGAGGTTAGATCCTTTTACCCTGAGGGGGTCTCGCCACCCAGGCTCTCATCAGCTGGCATGGCAGGTTGACCCCCCAGGAGGTTAGATCCTTTTACCCTGAGGGGGTCTCGCCACCCAGGCTCTCATCAGCTGGCATGACAGGTTGACCCCCCAGGAGGTTAGATCCTTTTACCCTGAGGGGGTCTCGCCACCCAGGCTCTCATCAGCTGGCATGGCAGGTTGACCCCCCCAAGGAGGTTAGATCCTTTTACCCTGAGGGGGTCTCGCCACCCAGGCTCTCATCAGCTGGCATGGCAGGTTGACCCCCCCAGGAGGTTAGATCCTTTTACCCTGAGGGGGTCTCGCCACCCAGGCTCTCATCAGCTGGCATGGCAGGTTGACCCCCCCAAGGAGGTTAGATCCTTTTACCCTGAGGGGGTCTCGCCACCCAGGCTCTCATCAGCTGGCATGACAGGTTGACCCCCCCAGGAGGTTAGATCCTTTTACCGTGAGGGGGTCTCGCCACCCAGGCTCTCATCAGCTGGCATGGCAGGTTGACCCCCCCAGGAGGCTAGATCCTTTTACCCTGAGGAGGTCTCGCCACCCAGGCTCTCATCAGCTGGCATGGCAGGTTGGCCCCTCGGAAGAGGCCTCATAATCTTTCGACACCGCGAGAGTAAGCTACACTCAGCGAATACGTTGGGTTGGACGTTTCTTTCCGAGCTTGTGCCAACCTCGAAAAGAGCGGGGATTGTGTACAACCCCGTATTCGCGGAGTAGGGTCCCTTCGGCAGGCGCAGAGTCAATTTTAAGCTTTTAAGCTTTTTGGACAGTTTGGACTCTTGGTGGCCAATTTTGGCTCTAGCATGGAAATATACTAGTAGGGGGAGGAAGAATTTGCCTCCCCCTTACCCCCCTCTTTGAGGGGCGGGAGCGGCAGGTTGGCTGGCATCCCCCGACTTGATAAAGCGTGAAGTGGGGGCAGCGGGGTCGACAGGAGGTCAAGGTCTCATCCCCCCCAGATGCGCCTTAGTTCTGAGCTAGAGCCCAGGGTGAGCTTGCGGGGCGAGACCGCCGGCCTGGCGGGTTCTCGCCCGCGCGGCCAGCTTGCGGGGCGAGACCGCCGGCCTGGCGGGTTCTCGCCCGCGAGGCCAGCTTGCGGGGCGAGACCGCCGGCCTGGCGGGTTCTCGCCCGCGAGGCCAGCTCGCGGGGCGAGACTGCCGGCCTGGCGGGTTCTCGCCCGCGCGGCCAGCTTGCGGGGCGAGACCGCCGGCCTGGCGGGTTCTCGCCCGCGAGGCCAGCTCGCCGGGGCGAGACCGCCGGCCTGGCGGGTTCTCGCCCGCGAGGCCAGCTCGCGGGGCGAGACCGCCGGCCTGGCGGGTTCTCGCCCGCGAGGCCAGCTCGCCGGGCGAGACCGCCGGCCTGGCGGGTTCTCGCCCGCGAGGCCAGCTCGTCGGGCGAGACCACTGGCCAGGCGGGTTCTCGCCCCGAGAACTCCTTGGGGCATGCGTTTACCGTTTTACCCCCGGGGTGGATTTTCCCTCTTTGCCCCCCGGTGTGGAGGTTTCCTATTGGCTGGAGGCATTTTGGCCCCAGGGGCATTTTGGTCATTTTACCCCTAAGACTTGGAAAAACTATAAATAGACCCTTAGGGGTGCCTTGAAGAGGGACTTGTCATTCTTTCCTTAGCCACAAATCTCTTTGGCTTTCTTCCTCCAAGGCACCTAGCTCAAGCATTGGCTAGGGAGGGGGAGACCTCAAAGGTCTTCCGGGTGTGAGGTGGGACCTCCACGCTAGAGCCGAGGGTCAGTTCATAGCTTCCTAAGTCTTCGGTCCGTGACGTTCTTCTGAGTGTAGTAGGTGTGAGGTCACCCCTTTCCCCAAGGGTCGAACTCCACGGAAGTCAATTTTGGCTTCGGTCATTTTTGGCTTCAACACTCTGCATGAAGGCATTGAGTGTGTTTACTATACTCAACGATTCTGGACTTAGAAAAATTCTGCTATGCATGAAGGAGTTGAGTGTGTTGACTACGCTCAACACTTTCTCCCTTTGGCATGAAAAGCATTGAGTGTAACTTCATCACTCAACGCTTTTGTACTGGGTCGTAACTGCTCCACTACATGGCGTTGAGAGCGTTGAGCGTAGCTTCATCACTCAACGCTTTTGTACTTAGCCATTTTTTTGTTTCACTCTTCCCCCTTGGCTTTGACTGCTAGAGCTTGACTCAAAGCTTTCGGTCATTTAGCGTTGAGTGAACTGGCTACACTCAACGACTGTGGACTTAGACGAATTTTCCAGTCTATCTTCTATGGCGTTGACAGAATCAGTATGACGTTGAGTGAACTGGCTTCACTCAACGCTTCTGGACTTAACTTTTTTTTTTCATTGACAGAAACTCTATGACTTTGACTTAGGCAGTAATACTCGACAAATTATAGCGCATGACGTTAAGAGAGTTGACATCACTCAACGCCTGTGGACTTAACTATTTTTCTGGCTTCCACTGCTTAGGCTTTGACAGACCCGACTTTATTTAGCGCTTTTTGTGTTATGGCATTGAGTGAACTGCCTTCACTCAACGCCTGTGGACTTAGCTGCATTTCTTCATCTAACTTCCTTCCTTAAGCCAGCTGACGTTGAGTGGGCTTGCTTCACTCAACGCTCGTGGACTTAGGCAATTTCTTGTCTATCCAGCTAACTTCTTTGTGTCCACATGTCCTATCATTATAACAAGGACTAACCTGCATGCATTAACTTGCAACTATATCAAATACAACTTGGTGTATATCATTAATTGTTTGACTTCTTATAAATTGGGATCATTGAGATCAATGGACCCAATAATGAACATCCTCCAGCCTAGAAAGCCTATCATTATATAATCATTTTAGGAACTGATTTGCTTGAGCTCGTTACCTTCAAGGACTCTCTATCCCGCGTCGAACTACCCTTATCAAATATAGGATAGTACAGAACCACCACCTTTAACATGATTCATCCCCCGAACTACGCATCATGTTGCATGAGATCTAGCTCCAATATCATTTATAACAGCCCAACTCACACAATATCAAAAATATCGTTTACTCTGGTTCATTCTAACCCATACTAGGTTGAACACATGATTCTACATTTTTTCCATAGGTAACATCTTGGAAAGTGTCCATATGTCATTTATGGTAAATGACACAACTGTATGGTTCAGCTTGGTATAGGTTGAGATAAACCAAGATGGATAATATTTCTGATATTGATACTGTAACACCCCAACCTAGTTTAACAACCAATAAGTCGTCTGGCTGGGTCCAGTGATAGACAGTAAACTAAGAAACAATATTAAAATTAGTATATAATAGACATAAGTGAAAAGAAACTAAAAAGCAAGCTTACATCAGAAGTTGAAGATGAAACTAAGGGTAAAAATATACCTAATCAAGCTGAAGTCACAGAACCACCAGAGAGAAAAAAGACCAAATCACTGAATATCTGAAATACTACACAGTGTCTGATACACACATATTTTTAACACTTTAATATTATAAGTGTTCGATACTAAACAGTACAATACTAAAAGTAAACAACTAAAAGGGAAAAACAAACTATATGAGTAACTTCACAATCACACTCATCATAAGTGCAACTTCCCACCTGAGACCCCTGCAAAAAAAGCCCAAAGATGGGTCAGCCCAGAGGGAGATTAAGAAAATCTATTCAACCTAGTGACACTGAAATTGTTTTGAAAGAAATGTATGCTTGCTTTTAAAAATAATCTTTGTGCTTTAGAAAAACTGTTTGCTAGTGTACAACCCCATATCCGACGAGTAGTGGTCGATAGGAGCCAGATCGGTCAAAGTCTAGCAGTCCGAAGGGAGGCGAGATCTCTGGAAGCCCCTTTAGCTCGCCCAAGTGGGTGGATCGTATGAGGGGCGAGTGGAGCAGGTCGGCTCGCACTCGCCCAGGGGCTCGACGAGCAGCGGGCGAGTGGAGTAGGTCGGCTCGCACTCGCCCAGGGGATCGACGAGCAGCAGGCGAGTGGGGCAGGTCGGGCCCGCACTCGCCCAGGGCGGGGAAGAGGCGGCGAGTGCCAGCTCCATCGAGCACTCGCCGCCCTCGGCGAGTGGAGATTCTAGAGGGCCACTTGCCCGGTCTCTTGTGATGTGTTTTTACCACTCCACCCCCGCTGGTCTGTCTGTAGCCATCTAGAATAACAGAGTTACGTTATTGGCAGACCCAGTTGGGCTGCACATAGCTGTTTGGAACAACGAAGGTTGGCTATTTGCAGGCTGTTATCTAAAAATAGACTAAAGCGGGGTACTTCAGAAGACATGCTTACTTGTGCCCCCGGTCTTCTTGCGCTTTCTGAGATACCCCCAGTTCGACATTTGGCTAGGGAGGGGAAGCGCTCTAAGATCTTCCGGGTGTGTGGTGGGACCTCCATGCCGAGCCCTTAGGTCTGTCCCCTGTTCCGATCCCTTAGTTATTTGGCTTGCGAGGGGGAAGTAAGTGTGCGATCACCCTTTCCCCAAGGGTGAATTCTACAGAGATCGAGTTTTCGGTTTCAACAGCTAGTGTACTATGCATGATTTTCTAAATTAGAACTAGCAAGATAAATAATGGTTCTAATTAATCATATTTTTGCGTAGTTTACTCAAGTTCCGAATAATTTGGTTGACTATGAGTATTTAAGGTTCAATCTAAACTTGAGTTCTAAAGTCACATATGGTTGTCCTCCTTTAAAGCTCTGGGCATAGCAGCTTCTATCGCGCAATACCAGTCTAACGATCCGAGTCCTACTAACGAACTCAAGTGTTTTAGTGTCTTACAAACACAGACTCAAATCTACTAATCTTCTAAATCTGGGTATATTTCCCAAACATTGTGACTCATAAGGTTCACTACATCCCACGAGAAAGATGACGCGCCTCTATTAAACACGAGAGGAAATCTTCATCGTGCCACTAAACATCTTCTAACCAGTGCTACTCAGCTAGCGAACATATGTGCATAGTAAAAGCAACTCTTCTTATTGATTTACTTGACTAGAAAACATATTTCTGAAGTCATTATCTTATGTTCGTAAATATATAAGAGTATTTTACATGTTATTCGTATGGACTAATTGTTTGGGATGTCTATAATTTAATTATGAACACCATATACTGACTAAGTGATAATATAGCTTCAAATCTCTAATAATAGTGACAGTTCTACACGACAATATTGATTTTACTGAATTATAATATACGCTACTAAACAAGTTATCTGATATGTCTAGTCAGAAAGAATAAGGAATTCTTACCGTGGTGTTACGACATTCGTACGCCTACTAGGGCATCAACCCTATAAATATTTCTCGATGGTTTTTAAGAGATAATAATTTATAACAAAGGGAAAACTCTTACCACTTCTCTGATAAGAGAGTTACAATTTCTGAAACGAAGGCAAGAGGTCCCTAATTAAGCTTGGTATTGTTGAACCACACACTAAAATGTTCCATACATATTATAAAGAATTTTTTAAAACACAAATGACTGAAATTAAGGAGAAATAGTTCACAACCTTAGAAAAAACAGAAATGGAGGGTCGAATGACCACTTGTTTCGCTTGAGGAGCCTTGTTGAAGGCTTCAGAAATTTCTGTAGAAGATAAACCACTCACACACCACATCACTAGTCTGAAATCTCGGCGCTACGGTAACGAAAAACAATACCGCGCTGAGAACAATCACGAAAAGTACACTAGGGTTACCCACTAGCAAGAAATCTCAATTTCTGACTCAGAGTAGGAAGAGGAATGGTTGATCAAGGCTAATAATCAGAGGAGTACGTTGGAGAGGGCTCCCGACCACAACATGCCCGCCTAAACTAGCGCTAGGACGATGAGTGGGGCTGGAGATTGCTTCGATGACACCAGAAGAAGAAAGAACAGCGGTTAGCTGCGGGATTTAAGGCTTCGACTGGAAGAAGAGGCGTTGGGATCGAAAGATGTGTGCGACGGTTTTGTGTGAAGTGGAGTTACGCAACATGGGGTTTACAGGCTTAAAACCGAGCGGTTATGCGATTATGGAAAGCGCAAGGGTGAGGGGGGGGGGGGTGCTCCTTCACAAAAACACTTACGAGAAATTTGATATTTCCAAAACTATTACAAAAATGCCACTGCACTCCTCTAAAAGATTAAAATTTGAGCCACGCTCTTGCGCCAGAATGCAATGAAACAAAATAATAACGCTGACTTACAAAATTATTTATGTACAACAAAATTAACATATGTTATACCTCAAAACAATAATTTCTTGATTAATTTTGCTCGCGATCACACCCTGCAATCACATTAAATTTCGTATTAATTTACAAATGTTACAAATCTCCCCTCCTAATAAAACTTTCGTCCTCAAAATTACAAACGTACATGAATCAAATAGAAATGCATAATTTTCAATATTTTGAAGCTCGTCTTCTTTTTCCCAAGTAAAGTCTAGTCAGACACAATTCATCCAAAGAACCTTTACAAACGAGATCTCTCTGCTCCTGAGCTTCTGAATCCTTGAGTCCACTATGCTGACTAGTTTAACACTGATACGAAGATCTGTTTCGATTGGTGATTTCTCGGTACATATTATCTGTCTAGGATTTCTAACCGCTCTCCTCAAATAAGAGACGTGGAATACATAATGTAAACCACTCATTTCCTCGGGTAAGGACAATATATAGGCAACTTCGCCCACTCGCTCCAAAACCTCGAAAGGACCAATGAACCTAGAACTCAATTTCTTCATCCTCTTGATTTAAGAGGCTCTTCTAACTGGTCTGACCTTCAGGTAAACATAATCACAAACACTGAATTCCACTATCTTGTGCCTCTGGTCATAATGCTTGGCTTGACAATCCTGAGTTATCTTCATACGCTTCTGGATAAGCTCGATTCGATCTGTGGTCTTATCAATCTAATCTTTATTAATGGAAGATCTTTCTTCACTCTCAGCCCAACATAACGGCGCCCGACATCGTCTGCCATACAATGTCTCAGAAGGAGTCATCCCAATACTTGCATGCAAACTATTTTCTTACATTTCTTTTGTCACCACTCATTTTTCTTCCTGTAAATCCCTTCCAAACAGTGCCCAAGTATATGTGAACAAAAGAATCGGACTTAGAAGCCCGCTTAGACTCAACGTGGCAAAAACCTAGTTAGGCCTATGCCCAGACATGCTCAATCCTGGCCCGGGGGGGGGGGGGGGGGGGGCCTTAGGAGGTCTCTATTTATCTGCAAAGTTGGGCCCGGTGTTCCGGTAGGGCTGTAACGGTTCGAGTTGGTTCGATTTTTGATCAAAACCGCTAACTGAACCACCCATGCGTGGTTCCAAAAATTTGAAACTGAACCTAACCATGTACACCATTGGAACTGAACCGAACCGCTTGGTTTGAGTGGTTCAATACTTAGAAAAAAAAATTGATAGAAATAAAGTAATTCATTACATTCTTTAATGTCAAACAAACAAGAAGAACAATATGACAGAAATAACAACTTGAAGAAGATGATGATCTGAAATATATGGATATCAAAAATTAAATCATATATTTCTTCAAAATAATACAACTTGTTATCAAAAATTCAAAACACCTAATTCAATTGCCACTCGTCAATCGCCGCCCGACGCTCGCAGTCGCTGCTCTCTTGACTCTTGCGGTCCGGAATTGGCGGAATGGTTGTTCTTTAAAAATGCGGAGCGCGTGACCTAGTGAGTTGTGGAATGCTGAGTGCGGGAAAATGGGCAACCAAGCATATTAAAATTGAAAATAGACAAATAGTTGTGCTGCCAAAGTGTCAAGTGTCAAGCCTTAATTAATATAAAATTATAAATAGTTAATGTGATTCGGTTTGGTTTGACTCGATTCGATTTGACACTCCGAAGTGTGAACCAAACCGAATCACACAGTTTTTCAAAAATTGGGCTACTAAAACCGAACTGTGGGCTACTAAAACCGAACCGAACCAAACCATGCGGCTTGATTTGGTTCGGTTCGGTTCGATTAGGCGGTTCGGTTGGTTCGGGCTTACACCCCTATCTCCCGGGCCAGTCCCTAGTCAGACCCAAACCAAGTCTGGCCTGGTGAGGCCAGCCGCACCAAAAAGCCGGCTAATACAGCGGAACGATTCTACGTGACAAGGTGCTACCCAGCCCGACGAACCTTTGGATTTCTCCTTCGCCGAACTCGACAAGGAGTCCCCCCCGCTGCACTGCAACCGAACGAGTCCTTGTCGCGCCGCCGACGGTGTTACTTCCCGGCTCGCCGCGATGCGCATTCCCGCCGCCGACCGACTCATCGGGTTCAATCGCTCCTCTTAATCTCCGTCGACCACGGCTACTACTCCGGCGACCAAGGATTCCACCACATCCGACAATCCAGAGACCCTCGGCCGCGTCTTCATCTTCTTCCCGTCCGGTCGGCCCTTCGGCTGCGACTTCAGTTCCTGGCAATCGAACCCGAAGTTCAGCTTCTACAGCAACCTGAAAACATATACCTTCTTCCAATCGTGCAACTGAATTCGAGGTGGCCTGCAGCCCGCGGTAGTCTTGTGTATGTTTTGGGGGTAAACTCCACCTACTTTTACTCCAATTATTAGCTTAATTTTATGCAAACAAGTTTGTGGAAGATTTTAAAATGCTGCTTCGATTCAAACTGCAAAATGCTCGTGAATCTCTCTTCAAATAACAATTAACGACCTTGAAATTTCAAATGTCAAGTGTGCTTTTGAGTGCAAAATTCAGATTTTCCTTCTCTTCAAGACAACAATGAATGATATATTATGTCTAGTGTGATGTAAGAACATCTTGGTGGTTCTTTTTCGTTGGTATACTAGTTCATAATTTGACTAGGCAGGGCCACCTGCGCCACCTTGAGAAAATTCTCACCACTCTTCAACTACATCTTTGTTCATTAATCAAAAAATGGTCATTTGAACATTGGCAAGTCAACTACTTAGGTCATATCATCTCTTTACATGGGGGAATTTTTCCGTCCAGGCTCCTTCTAAAATCTTGGTTCGGGGTTTCTGCTGTATTGACACGTGGAGAAATGAATGGTGGTGATTAAAACTAAAAAACCAAAGGGATGTGGCGAATCCATTCAAACCCGGTCTGATCTCCCAGGAGATCGGATTTCGATCTCTTAGGCCCCGTTCGTTTCGCAGGTTTTGTTTCGTAGGAATTGGTTTTGTTTGAAAACTAAAAACTTGAAGGTTTTAGTTTTCTGTCAAAATCAATTCTTCTGTTCGTTTGCAGGAAGGTTTTCAGGTCCAGAAATTGATAAATGTCAAATTTTTTGTTCGGCTATAGAAAGATTTTCGTGCATAAAAAGGGAAAAATCTCCAATGCAATCAAAATCAAAAGAAATCATGAGCATTTGAAATTTTCTGGGGTGTAAATAATTTTTGTGTTGGAAGGCAGATCAGAAGAATCGAGATTCCTCTTCACTTCGTTGATCCGGCAGAAATATTTTCCAGGAATCTTTGCGGCATGCGGAATTCTCTCTCTCTCTCTCTCTCTTACCTGTATTTTTTTTTTCTTTTGCTATGCTACGGGTTCATGCGGAATTCTCTCTCTCTCTCTCTCTCTTACCTGTGTTTCTTTTTTCTTATGATATGCTACGGGTTCATGGATGTAGAGCTATGCGACGAGGAATCATCAGTCTTCCGCTTGCAGTATGGCCTGGAGCGAGGTTTCGACACCGTCGGCGTTGGAGATATGCGACACCGTCGGCGTTGGAGATATGCGACACCGTCGGCGTCAATGGCGAGGAAAACGGCTGCAGGTCTTTGCTCGATCGGGAGGGGAGGAACGGCCGCAGGTCTTTGCTCGATCGGGAGGGGGAGGACAGACGCTGGATGAAAACCGACCAATGGAGGTGAGTTTTAGGTCTAGGCAATTTTTATTCCGGTGAAAAACTCATAGGTTTTCAAGTAAAACCAAAAACTTGACTCAAAATGGCTAAACGAACATGATTTTTGGTTTTCATTTAAGTAAAACCAAAACCCACTTACCAAAACCGACGAAACGAACAGAGCCTTAAGGGATCTACCATGAGTCTGGATGGAAAATTTTTGCCTTTACATGAGATTTCCTTGGATCAAGAGAAAGTGGCGATGGTCCTCTACCGTCTGTTGTCATGATCATTGCATAATGTTCAAGGCTTATTAGGATTCAAAAGCTACTAAATGCACTTTATTCGAGACTACGACCTTACTCGTCAATTTACTTTCTCAAGAAAAGCGCAAAGACTGCATTCCAAGGGTTGCCTGAGATTGCCGTGACCTTCATCGTACTTCAGCTGGTGTTGAATGTTGATAAAAGCACTAACATTACCCATGCTAGACTTCACTTAGCCATTCATCGCGGAGTGCTCTTCAAAAACTTGCATATGTATAGTCCTAACGTAGGGGGACCAATCTATTGTCTATTTCATACCATCCTTACCCACCACAATGCGGTCTTGCTTCGCATACAAGGAGTTGTTGACACTTTTTCTTGTCATGAAACATTGGCGATCATACCTCTTGGTCTGCCACTTCATTGTTCGCATCGATCTTCATAGCTCGCAGCATCTTCTTCACCATAATATCTCTACGTCCTCCTGATGAGTCCTAGTGGTCAAGTTATTTGGCACGACTTTACAGTGGAATTCAAGACCGGGAGAACAAATTGGGTGGGTAATGCCGTACCTCGACAGTAGGAGTTATCATCTCTCATGCCCGTCTCGTAATCAGTGTCGGAGGAGGGCATCCATCATCCAAAGTGATGTTGAAGCTGATCCGGGCCTTCATAAGATCACGGAGGCCTTCCAAGCCTACTCCACCAAGCACTTTCCCTTTTATTTGATTGGATGCTGACTGCATCATTGCGACAATTTCATTCTCTTGGGGACATCTTCTTGTATCCCAAGGCTCCTAGTGGAATTTCATACCACCCCTACCGCTTAACAATTTTGGGATTTTTGGTTGAGTCGACGCCTCCTTATATTGGCGGGACATGATGCACAATGTGGAAGAGTTTGTGTCCGCTTGTCTACCTTGCTAAAGCTCCATGAGGCGAATTTTACGAACGCATGGATCTGTACTAATGTGGGATAACATAACAATGTATTTCATCACGAGGCCACCAAAATCCAGAGGGCTTGATACATTGTTGTGATGATCGATTGCCCAACTACGTCCAATTCATTTCTTTACGACACCCATTCATTGCCTTTTTAGTGGTTGAAGCCTGTAAAGAGAGATCTCAAAGCTTGTATATACTTCTTGAATGAATAGTTACAAGTATGAATAAACTTATATAGGAGAAGAATGAGGAGAGAAATCCTAATATAAGATGTGGGACTAATACAAGGAGAGAGAAAAGAGGAGAAAACATGAGCCCTTAATTGGGCTTTTCTAACACTCCCCCGCAAGCTGGAGCGTACAAGTCGTAGGCACCAAGCTTGGATAAAACTGATAGTATAGCGGCCTGGAGAGAGCTTTCGTCAGGATGTCCGCAACTTGGTCTGTAGCAGGAACATGCTCCAAATCTATCTTCTTTGACTGTATCTTTTCCTGGATAAAGTGACAGTCAATTTCGATATGCTTTGTGCGTTCATGGAAAACCGGATTCTTGGCAATATGAATTGCTGTCTGACTGTCACAAAATAAGGTCGCCGGAGATGATAGATGAACACCCAAGTCTCCCAGAAGGCTCTCAAGCCAGGTTAGCTCGGAAACAACAGCAGTCATAGCCCGGTACTCGGCTTCAGCAGAAGAACGCGCAACCACAGTCTGTTTCTTGCTACGCCAAGTTATGAGATGTTCACCAAAGTAAGTACAGAACCCAGTTGTGGAGCGCCTATCATCAATAGATCCTGCATAGTCAGTGTCAGAATACGCGACAAGAGATAGAGATGTGGATGACTTGTACACAAGTCCTTGTCCGAGGGCGATCTTGAGATATCGAAGGATGCGCTTGACAACTTGAAGATGAGATGTCCGAGGAGCGTGCATGAACCGACTCAAAACTCCCACAGCAAACGAGATGTCTGGTCGAGTTACCGTAAGGTAGATCAGCTTCCCAACCAGGCGTCTGTAATATTCCGGATTTGTAAGCAGCTTGTCAGAGTCAGAGCTATGAGCCGAGAGCTTGTGATTGGCGTCCATAGGAGTCTCCGCAGGTTTGCACCCAGAATAACCGACATCATGAAGGAGGTCCATACAGTACTTCCTTTGAGATAACACAAGACCATCAGAGCGTCGTGCAACCTCAAGCCCAAGAAAATACCGAAGGTTGCCCAGATCTTTGGTCTGAAAGGCGGAATTTAACTGTTCCTCGATCTGTTGTATTCCTGTCGTGTCGTTGTCAGTAATCAGGATATCGTCAACGTAGACCAGAAGAATCACAGTCCTGGTTGATCGGTGTCGGGTGAAGAGAGAAAAATCAGCCGAGCTCCGAGTGAAGCCACTAGCACAGACAACCTTACTGAATTTTTCAAACCACGCGCGCGGGGACTGTTTGAGACCATAAATGGATTTCCGAAGGTGACATACCAGAGACTCCCCCGTGGTCTCAAACACGGGAGGTTGCTGCATATAAACTGTCTCCTGTAGATCGCCATTGAGGAAGACATTCTTAATATCTAGCTGATAAAGTGGCTAGTGACGATGAATAGCCAAGGAGAGAAGAACGCGGACCGTGTTCAATTTGGCCACGGGAGAGAAGGTTTCATCGTAATCAAGGCCATTTTGCTGAGTAAAGCCCCGTGCCACGAGGCAGGCCTTCAGACGTTCAACAGTGCCATCAACCACATGTTTAATAACAAAGACCCATTTGCAGCTAACGGAGGCGTGACCTGCAGGAAGAGGAACCAGATCCCAGGTCTGGTTAGCCCAGAGAGCCCGCATTTCATCGTTCATGGATGCCCGCCACTATGGGTGTTGAAGCGCCTCCTGCACAGTGTTAGAAATAGAAATAGAGGAAAGAGAGGTGGCAAATGCGCAGAAAGGCGGCGTCAGCCGATGGAGAGAGACGTAGTTGGCCAAGGGATGAGCTGTAGAGACGGGAGCTGGATCTGCCGTAGCCGAGGTATCGCTGGTAGTGGGGAGCTAGTGTACGGGAGTATCCTTGGATAGACGACGAGAGTAGACACAGATAAGGGGTGAAGGAACCCGAGGAGGGGCGTTGTGAGAGGAGGAAGAAGACGGCAGAGAAGATGGCGTGACCGGTACGGCAGGCCGGGGAAGAGAAGGAACAGAAGACGAGGTGGGGCAAGGCAAGTGGATGGACTGGTTTTCGCAGAAGGTGACATCTGCAGAAACGACCAGCTTGCCGTCAGAAGGAGAGTAACAGACATACCTCTTTTGAGTCCGGGAGTAGCCAACAAACACATACTTGACGGCCCGAGAAGCAAGTTTGTCGGAAGGAGGTCCAAGAAGGTGGACATAGTAAACACACCCGAAGATCCGCGGTGTGAGAGAGGTGAGGTTGGTGGAGGGATAGAGGAGTTGGATTGGTGAGACAAAATTAAGCACAGACGAAGGAAGACGGTTGATGAGATGACAGACTATGGAGACAACAAAATTCCAATATTCAATTGGAACCTGCATTTGGAACATAAGGGAGCGCGCAACATCGAGAAGATGACGATTTTTTCGTTTCGCCACCCCGTTTTGCTAAGGGGTATACGCACATGAAGTTTGATGGATGACACCAAACTCGGTGTAGAGATTGGAGAAGGTGCGACCCGTATACTCACGAGCATTATCAATGCGAATGACTTTGAGGGGGGTGGCGAACTGCGTACGCATCTCAAGTAAAAAAGCGTGAAACACAGAGGTAAGTTCAGTTCGATCATGTAGTAAATAGAGCCACGTGGTACGCGAGTAATCGTTAATAAACGTTACAAAATAGCGAAAGCCAAAAATACTGGGGACTCTATAAGGACCCCATACATCAGAATGAACTAAAGATAAAAGAGTACTACTCCTGGTACAGGTAGAGGGGAAGGAAGAATGATGTTGTTTGCCGTACATACAAGATTCACAAGAGAACTCCCGCAGAGGAACATCAGGAAGAGCCCGCTTGAGAATCGGAAGGGGAGCATGCCCAAGGCGGCGATGCCAATCAACAGTGGAGATGACGGAGAGAAGAGTGGGTGGGATATCCGAGATGTACAACCCATTCAACAGCTGTCCCTTACAATGGTACTCCGGGTGCAGCGATCCTGCATAAAAAAAGAAGAAGGTGAAAAGGTAATGCAACAATCAAGGTCGTGTGTGAGACAACTAACAAACAATAAATTAAAAGGAGACCCCGGAACGTGAAGAACCGAGAAAAGAGAAAGGTTCGGCGTAAGCTGAAGAGCAGCGGTGCCAGAGACGGGTATGGTGTCATCGTTGGCCACAGTGATGCAAAGAGGATGAGGCTTCCGTAGGTACTCTGTGGGCTTCTGGGAGGTAATATGGTGAGCAGCGCCGGAATCAACGATCCAACAAGGACTACGAGAAAGACAGGTTATACCTTCTGCAGAAAAGGACGCAACGGAGTCGGAGGAGCGGCTGAGGGCACCCTGAAGCTGTTGGAGTTGGGTGCGGAGCTCATCAATGTCTTGGCGGGTAGTGGAGGCCGGATCAGGGGCAGAAGACCCAGTGGGAGCCGGAGCAGCAGAGGTAGTAGCAGTAAGGTGAGGAGGTAAACTATGCTTGCGGTAACAGGTAGCTTCAAGATGATTATCCCGGCCACAGTAGGTGCATTTCATAGAAGAGCGGCCACCACGTCCTCGTCCCCGAGACGGGGGTCGCCCCCCCCCCCCCCCCCCCCCCCCCCCCCCCCCCCCCCGAGTGGAAGATCCACGAGTAAGAGGGGTCGAAAGGAGAGGCTGCTGAAGAAGAGCCGGGGCAAAACAGGAGGAGCCTCGGAGGGAGGCGTGAATTTTAACAGCATTGAGCAGACATCAGACAGTGAAGGAGTTGTGGCGGATGATAGAATCTGGGCCCGAACACTATGCAGGTGGGGAGGAACTCGGGACATCATCATGGCGATGGCGACAACTTCTTTCTGGTTCCGTTGAGCGGCTAGATCGGTAGTAGGAGGCTGATGTTGAATCCAAGCCTCAGCCAAACTCTTGGCTTTAGCCACGAAGGAGAGCATATCGCCAGGAGCACCCGGGGCAAGATTCTGAAGATCGAAAATGATATCACATAGGTGCTGTAGGCTGTCATGGCCAAAGTAAAAAGAGTGAAGCTCCTCCCACATGGTCTTAGCCGTGTCATGATACATGGCCATCCTGTAGGGCTCGGTGTCCATAGAGTTTAGAAGCCAGGACTGGACCCGACCATCATCGCGAAGCCAGTCATCGGAGGGAGCAGTCGGAGTAGCGCGGGTCAAGTGGTGAAGAAGACCCTTCGTCTGCAGAATACGACGAAGCGAGTGAACCCACTCAACGAAATTCCTTTTTCCAGTTAGAGAGATAATAGTAATCCGTAACTCGTCACGGAGTTCGGAAGCCGTGGCAGCCGCACGTGCTGGTGGAGCAGAAGTAGCAATGGAAGTATCGGAAGCCATGCACGGCCAGCAGAAGAGATCGGGCAGTTAGAATAGGTAGTTGCACGGTCTCGGCGGACACACCAACGACTAGGAGATCGCGACCAGAATGCGACTAGTAGAAGGAGGCCGAAGTGAGAGGGAGAAGTCGGCAGAGAAGATAGCCGCACGGTCTCGGCGGGTACACCAGCGACAAGCGAGGTCGCGACCAGGATGCGGCTAAGAACAAAGAGGAGAGCGCTAGCGACAAGGCAGGCCGTAGGCGAGCAGCGAGCAGGAAAGCCAGCTGCGGATAGGCGAGGTCGCAGCGAGCAGGAGAGGCAGGGCGCAGCGAGCAGGAGAGGCAGGTCGCGACGAGCAAGAGGGGCAGGTCGCGGCGAGCATGAGAGGCAGGTCGCGGCGAGCAGGAGAGGCAGGTCGCGGCGAGCTGGAGAGGCAGGTCGCGACGAGCAGGAGAGGCAGGTCGCAGCGAGCAGGGAGGCAGGTCGCGGTGAGCAGGGGAGGCAGGTCGCGGCGGGCAGGAGAGGCAGGTCGCGGCGAGCAGGAGAGGCAGGTTGCGGCGAGCAGGAGAGGCAGGTCGCGGCGAGCAGGAGAGGCAGGTCGCGGCGAGCAGGAGAGGCAGGTCGCGGCGAGCAGGAGAGGCAGGTCGCGGCGAGCAGCAATCAGCGAGCGAGTAGGGAGAGGGAGCAGTGAGCAGTCTTGCACGACAAGCCCGCACGGTGTACAGGAGAGGCCGCAGCGGATAGAAAGAGTCCGCGCCGGAAGAGAAGGTATAGGATAAGGTGGACCCGCGTGAGAGAGGATTATAAAAGGGGAGGTGGTAGGAAGGAGGAGGTGGAAGCCACGAGAGAAGCAGAGTTGGAGGCGGTTAGAAAAGAAGTAGGCCGCAAGAGGCCGCGACTAAGGGAAAGCCGCGCGGACAACCAAGGAAGAGAGGCGGCTAAAAAAATGCTTAGGCCGGATACCCAAGGAGGAGACCGGTTGCCTCTGATACCATGTAAAGAGAGATCTTAAAGCTTGTATATACTTCTTGAATGAATAGTTACAAGTATGAATACACTTATATAGGAGAAGAATGAGGAGAGAAATCCTAATATAAGATGTGGGACTAATACAAGGAGAGAGAAAAGAGGAGAAAATATGGGCCCTTAATTGGGCTTTTCTAACAAAGCCTTTATCCATGGGATCATGCTCCTCCACTAGTTCTCATGATCTATCACAAGTGATCTAGACCTATCTTCATGAGCACCTTTTGACACGAGCTGTTCAAGCTTCGAGGGGAACTACTATGCTTGAGCACAACCTGCCACCGTCATACGGATTGACAATCCCAAGTGCTCAACTAATGCTTAGAGATGCACCTTCAATGTTTAATTCCAATCAACTCTAGGCATGGGCTAAGCGAATTATTTGAGCCGTATAGTTTTTTTGAAAGATTGCATATGCACTAAAAAAAGAAAAAAAGTACAAAACTATGTTATTACACCATGCCATCCAAGTCAGATTGGACAAGCTCGACAAACTCAGTGGAGAATCGATAATACTAGACCACACAAAATCTCCATGCAAAGCAAACCTAGCACAGAAGTCGGCAACTCTATTTGCCTCCCGACAGTCCGACACACATGTTGAAAACAAAGCTGGGGAAAGCAACTAAGAAAGGTGAAGTCCTCCCCGCCATCATCAGACGCACCTCAGCCTCCACGCCTCAGGCTCTCAGAACAAACATCAATCATTTTTTTGAAATCTCCCTCCACAATGGCCCCACGAACATCAAGCATCGACTGATCAACAAAAGGCTTCAAGGCAAGGAGAGCCGCCAACTCGACCCCATCCGCATCCCAATGCAAGGTCGAGGAGCCGACCGCAAGCACAATCTCCCCCAATTCGTTGCGGGCCACTAGACCAAGTCCTGCACTAAAAGACGGACCAAGCACACCATCCACATTGAACTTTATCCATCCAGGGGGGAGGGCACCAAGACGAGGGTTGCGATAGCCAGTGAGGCTGAGTGGGGCCCCAGTGTTACTAGAAAGAGAATGAACAAAGCATGAAAATGTTCTCTACAATAGTCGCCGCCATACTTGTGAACGTGGCCTCCACGTTCACACCAAGCATGATACACATCATAGCAAAAAATACGCATCGGGCTAATCTCATGAGCTGTGGCAGTGGAGAGAAGAACCATCACATTCTCCCAGCTGGAGACGTATGGAATACGAATCCCCCATCGAAGAAGAGCCGCTGCAATAGCCGCCAAGCACCCGCCACCCGCCACCCGCCACCCGCCACCCGCCACCCGCCACCCGCCACCAGATGGTCCCGGTCCTCCACTTAAGAGCAGCCCCAATGGCACCCCCTTTCCACCGCGAGCCCCCCTATGTGCAAGCCAATCCCGAGTAAGGATCGCATTCCAAACCAGACGCCACCAAAAAAGTCAAACCCGGGGTTGAATCTTCAGCTTTTTTAGCCAACGAAAAGAAGTAGGAAGCTCATCAAATTGTGCTAAAAACAAGTGGGCAACAACATTTTTCCCGCTAAGACAAAACCGGAGCTCGGGCATATCATGCTCAAAAAAGTGGTGAACCGGGATCTGGAGGATAACCCCTATGAGATCTGGCCCAAAAAACTGGGAGCAACGCAACATTCTAGCTGCCATCCGACTGGAGCAGATCCGCCACCTGCATCGTTTCAGGCATACAACAGTCAATAAAAGTTGACCATCGGGAAAGGACTCTGTTCATTATCCACACATGCGATCCCAATTGAGCCATATACTTGTACCGCACCGCATGCCACTGCACTGTGGGTAGAACACCCTTACAAATGGTGTGTGTCTGACAACCTCCTTTTTCTTCCATTTATCGAGTGAGTATTAAGTTAAAAGCTCAACACCCAACTCCTGAATCGAGACCAGATCGTACAACAATTCAAATTCAATCCACAACGATCCCAATGACAAAGATGGTTACTCAAGGCAACAACTGTTGTGACGTTCAACTTGAAGTTGGAGATCCTGTATTTGTAAATCTATGGCCACATCATCAAGGTTTAGTGGCTAATTGGGCCCACCCTAAGTTATTCGCTCGCTAATATGGGGCTCTCTGGTTGTGGCTCGTGCGAGAAAGTGATTTACTGTTTATGCCTTCCAGCAATGATTTCTTTATCCGATTTTCCATGCATTTAAATTAAACCACGTAATCAACAGCCACCCCATGGAAGAGACCATTGTTAAAATTTCATATAGCGGAAAACGGGAAACCAGACGCAGGAACACTCAATATTCTTGAGTCAAGTAAACCAAATGCACAAAGCAAAAACAAGGATCTTGTACTATCAAAAAACTTATTTACACAGCAGGGCATACATGGCGAGACATGCTTGCCAAAGA
Source organism: Platanthera zijinensis (assembly GCA_039513925.1). NCBI lineage: Eukaryota > Viridiplantae > Streptophyta > Magnoliopsida > Asparagales > Orchidaceae > Platanthera > Platanthera zijinensis. Next base: position 165,003,052 of record CM077095.1, read on the forward strand.
ATCTGAATAAAGCAGAAAAATTACAAGTCCAAACAAACCGCGCGGAGTCAATGAGTAACCGCCGGATTTGATGCTAAAGCTATGGAGTCCGCAGGGGCCGCCTAGTCGCAAGACCGCAACAAGCCGCATGGACAACCCGTTATTCCAGTGCTGAAAAGAACTCAGTCCACCGAACTGCAAACCGTCTGACCGCGAGGTCGCCTAGTCGCCAGAACGAGCGGACGCTGCCACCAACTGAACCAGGCCGCCCAGTGGCGGACAACTTATTGAACAGAAGAACTAGTTGCATAAGAGAAACCGCCTGGCCGCAAGCGACCTGCTGTTAACCGCTGGTTGAGACAACAGAGTTCGCACCAACCTTAGAACCAAAATCCTAGCTCTTTAGTGCTGTTCACACAACCTGCACAGCAAGAACCCAGTTAACTCTTTCAAACCACGCGGATAGAAAAGTCCAGTCCGCAACAACTAATCGCGAGTAGGCTTACTGTTCATTCAGTTACTGTTGATGTGACGGGGGGGGTCCTATTTATAGGCACGGAGAGCAGTGTGGTCACCGCCCCACTGATAGGAACGTCACCGTAGCTCGCGGCGAGCACAACGTGTGTCCGCACAACCTGTGGATACACACTGCAATCCGCCGCAACAAGCCAGAAGCCAGCCCGTCAACAAACAACCAACTGGCCGGATAGAAAGTTCTATCCACCAGGTCACCAAAGGACATTGCTGGAAAAACCAAGCAGCAACCTCCGTGAGATCCACCACAGTCCGCACAACTTCCGGACTCGGCTCCAGTCCGCTCAGCCCGCGTCAAGAGACGGAGCTCGCCAGGTACTTGGAATAAAACCAAGACCACCTTCAAACCGCTGGAGCAAGCGGACACACCGTCAGTCCGCCCAGTCCGCCAGGTTTCAAACAGGATCGACAAACCGCGAACAAAACCGCCAATTCGCACGACTATCTTCAAGGACACACCACCAGGCCGCCAACACCAGACCGCTCAGGCCGCACCATCAGTCCGCAAGACTGTCCGCCCAGGCCGCGCGGTCTGCCCGATCAACCCCCCACTTTCACTTCAATAATTTCAACAACCATAACTTCAGCCATTAGCTTTGCTCAACTGAACACCAACCACAATCATTGATTGTCGGTCTGAGCTTCGGGTGGGGAGCTACATGGACCAATGTCTCGTGACTTGGAAGCATCACCCACCATTGGACACCACTTGGTTAGACCGCTCCGTCGCCAATTTTCAGAGTTCTATCTTGAGGACGAGATAAATTTTCCAGATGGAGGTATTATTATGCTTCCAGATTTCTGTTCATTATTTCCAAATTATATTTTCATACAATATTTTTGTTAATATTAAAATTTTTCGTCTTTTCCACAGGACCACATATTGCATTTTTTCTTGCATTTTCAATGATTACTGAAGGTGGTCTTCTAATTATATATGTAGTTGGTTTAAGTTAGATCCGAACTTCCTATAAAACTGTTCTACGGTTAAGTCTTCCAAGTTATATATTGACAAGATACAAATCTTTTTAACCCCTATGATATGAAATTAAGCAAACAGCTTCTTTAAAACATCCTTAATATCCCAAGACATCAAGAATAAATTGTATCTCCCCCTTTTCACATTATTCACCACCAATTTTGACCAACAAATAAAATCTCACAAATAATGAACAAGTTTTAATGTTAGTCTTGTTTTGTATTTGGTCTTAGGATGATTGTAAAGATAGCTGAAGATGACCCTAGTCAATTGGCATGCTTCGATTGGGTCCATGTGGATAGTTTGTTCCATACAGAAACCCTCTCGAACCCTTTGTATTTTTCTTGTTTTAAAGTTTCTTATTCATATGGTTGAACTTTTACTAATTTTGTTTTTAATTCACTTCGCTTCACAATATATTATTGGTGAGAAGTAGTGATTATTTACCAAAGTTTTTTGCAGAATCACGGTTATTTGCCCCCGGTGGTGATCATGCGTTTTCTTAGTGTTGCACATACTAGGAATGGAGTAACACGAAGTCCTCTACTTTCTTTCATGGATGAGATGATTCATTCTTCTTTGACAACCAAAGATGTGTGCTTTTCATTAGGAAGATATTGCGACTTCTTGCAGAAACGATGGATGAGCAAAAGCAAGAGGGTGCAGGACAGAAGCAAGAACAAAAGGATTCATGACCTTGAAATCGCCACCGAGAAGTGGAAGGTTGTATCGAAGATTTTGTTTATTATGGATATACTGAGGAAAGAGCCCGAAGAGATCATTCCTTTGAGGAGCTTAGAGCAGTACCGACAGCAGATAAGCCTGAGCAAACCCCACAAAGTTTCCGATTTTGTACGTAAATCCCCAAAACTCTTCGATCTCTATAAGGATAAGAGAGGAGTTGCATGGTGTGGCTTTACGGAGCAAGCAGAAAATCTCATTGAAGAAGAAGGCCGGCTTATAGAAGAAAACAACGAGAAGGCGGTCGAACATGTCACACGTCTCTTGATGATGTCTGTCGAAAAAAGGCTCCCATTGGATAAAATTGCTCATTTCAGAAGAGATTTTGGCTTAAAATGTGATTTTAGAAAAAAATGGATCCACATGTTCCCTGAGCATTTCAGAGTTGTGACAATTGATGATTCCGAGTATCTAGAACTGAATTCTTGGAATCCTGCTTGGGCAATTACAGAGTTAGAAAGGAAAACCATGCCAGAAAAAATATCCGAGCCATCATCGCCCGGAATTCTTCGCCTTTCTTTCCCAATGAAGTTCCCTCCCAATTTTAAGAAGATATTTGGGGATGGAGGTAAAGTTAGGTATTTTCAAAAAAGGCCTTACCTTTCTCCATATGCTGATGCCAGGGAACTTACTCCTGGATCAGAGGAATTTAATAAAAGGGCAGTTGCAGTTATGCATGAGATTTTAAGTTTCACCATTGAGAAAAGGCTAGTAACTGATCACCTCACACATTTCCGACAGGAATTTATGATGCCCCAAAAACTCATGAGGCTCTTGTTGAAGCACTACGGAATATTTTATGTTTCCGAAAGGGGGAAAAGATTCAGTGTCTTCTTGACTGAAGCTTACGAAGGTTCGCAGTTGATTAGCAAGTGTCCTCTTGTTCTTTGGAAAGAGAAGATTCTCAGTCTGACTGGCTATAGAGGAAGGAAAAGGGGCATCAAGAGTTTTAATGAATATTCTGATCTCGATAAAGGCGATCTGTTTGAGGGTGAGCTTGATAATCATGGTACCTTTTCTAGTTTGGAGGAAGAAGAAAACATGGGCACCCTGAAGGAACCTGCTCTTGTGGAAGACTCTGAAATGGATGTAGGAGATTTATATGATGCATACAAAGACATATGACTGATTTCAGGTTGCTCTTTTGCCTTTCAATTCTAAAGGATACGTTTCACGCAATATTTTTGCTCAAACCCATTCGGACAAAAAGCACCTGTCATTTTACGTACGTTTGACACGAAAACGGTTGCGACCGCCGTCGGACAAAAATCTCGTTTTAAACCTAAACGCAAATGCGTTCCCAGGGTGAAGTCCGGCGTTCATGCACCACATTTCATGACCACACTCACGACCGCCACAACCGCGCCAAACGGACCCAAAAGTTTTTTTTAAAATCACAGAGGCCTGTTTAGGTAGCATTTGGCAGTTCCTCAAGTTTTTCTCTTTTATGTTCTCAATTTTATTTTAGGGCAATGTTAATAGCACCCCTCTATTGGCTAATAGCACCCCAAAAAAGCCAAAATAACACATTGAAATGGCTGCTAATAGCGACTTCAGGGGTGCTACTAACATTGCCCTTATTTTATTACCGTAAAGAAATGTAGTATAACCTTGATGGTGTGAAGGTGAAAAAGTATTTCTATGTATCCACAAAGTACCTTAACCTCTTTGAATTTACCAGCTTATTCTGCTGGCAAACTCAGAACTTTCCACACAGCTTGTTGTATGAAGATAATGTGCTAAATAGCTAAGTATGGTGCCAAAATTTTTTAACCAGCCTGTGCTGGTCCCAAGCCCAGATGAAAAATGGTGAGCGTTGTGTTAGGTAGACGGCTAGCATAAAATTTAGTCACCTTTATGAATATGGATCCCCACTATAGGGGGATAAAGGCTTGAGTTTTGTTGTTGTTATATTATTTATTATACAATGATCATCAGACAACAAATTATTGCAATATTTATGTAAATATATGCAGTGTTAAAAATAATAATTATTCTATGTTCTGTAAAAAAACAATTTGTTAGATGAATTTTATTAATGAAAATAAGTAGCAATAGAACAATTTGGAAATATTAGATGTAAAAATGTGAGTTGATTAGTTGAAACATGACAGGCGTAATTATTATAGAGATTTAGACACTCTTTTAGTTTTTATAATATTGCTATTTGCTCCTTATATTTTGATTTTACTGCATTTCTTCATGTTTTCCTTAAGTTGTCACTAGTGCACAATCAAAGCCAAAAGAGAGATATTCTGATAGGGATCTAGAGAAGAAGAGAGAACTAGAGAGGAAGATAGAGACAAATTAGGGTTTAGGGGAGAGGAAGAAGTGAAATACTTGAGATTATCCTTTTTCCTCCTCCAAGATAGAGCCCCGGGTATAAATAAACCCGGGCCCAAGACGGGCCGGTCCCCCCCCCGAAAGGGGCTGAACCGGTGGCGCGCGCCTTAATGTGTGGGGGGTGAACTGGTGGGTTCGGCCCCCCCTCCCCCCTAAAGGGGCTGAACCGGTGGCGCGTGCCTTAATGTGTGGGGGGGAACTGGTGGGTTCGGCCCCGTTGCCTCCTGCACTCTCCTTCCGTCGGCGAGCATACTGACACCCTGAGAACCGTGTCATGTTCGGGGGCGTAACATTTCCCTCCCCATCAAGAACCAGCTTGTCCCCAAGATGGAAGTCCGGGTATAGCTCGTTGAACTCCAGCAAGTCGACCCAAGTGTTGTGTGCTTCTGGCCAGTGTTTCCATTTGACAAGGACCTCAGCGCGGTACTCGGTGCCCCCTGCTTCCATTTGATCAACAGGATCTCCTTGGGCAACGATCGCAGTTCGCCCGCTGTTGTCGCCTCTGGCTGGAATGGGCTGGCCTGAATTGCGTTGCCGATCTTCTTTTTTAGCAAGGACACATGGAAGGTAGGTTGGATGCGCGATCCCTCGGGTAGCGCCAAGGTGTAAGCCACTGGCCCCACTCAGTGAATAATACGAAAGGGCCCATAGTAACGTGGAGCCAACTTCTGGTTCGCCCTGCGGGCAACTGACAACTGTCGGTAAGGCTGAAGCTTGAGGAAGACATCATCACCGATTGCGAATTCCCTTTCCTTGCGGTGTTTGTCCGCCTGGGCCTTCATGCGATCCTGAGCGGTCCGGAGATTCTCACGCATAGTGGCTAAGGTGCGGTCCCGGTCACGTAGCGCCCGATCAATGGCCGGCAAGGCCGTGCTGCCCGGTTCATGGCTGCCAAAGGACGGAGGGGGGGGGGGCGGTCATAAATGACCTCAAACGGGGTCAACTTGTTGTCCGAGTGGTAGGAGGTGTTATAGCAATATTCGGCCCAGTGCAACCGGCGGGTCCATGTCCGAGGCTGTCCATCACAAAACAACGGAGGTATGTTTCTACTCTCCGATTGAGAACCTCCGCCTGGTCATTAGTTTGGGGGTGATTAGCTGTGCTGAGGCGTAAGCAAGTCCCCTGTAGTCGAAAGAGCTCCCGCCAGAAATTACTCACAAACATCGGATCCCGGTCGGAAATAATGGCACGCGGAATGCCGTGGAGACGGACAATTTCCCGAACAAAGAGATCGGCGACTGACTCGCCCATGTAAGGGTGGCTCAATGCCAAAAAATGTCTATACTTGGAGAGCTTATCAACCACGACCAAGATAACAGACTTGCCCCGAGACTTGGGTAACCCGTCTATAAAATCCATAGACACCGTATCCCAAATGTGGTGCAGGATCTCCAGAGGTGTAAGCAGGCCGACAGGGGTGGTCGTCTCATACTTTTGTCGCTGGCACATCTCACACTGTTGAATGGACTGCTGCACATCACGCCGTAATCCCTTCCAAAAGACATTTGCCCGCGCCCGTTGGAGAGTGCGGAGTACTCCCACACGACCCCCGATCGTGGATGAGTGGAATTCGTGCAGTATGACGGTCTTCCAAGCGGAGTTGGGTGGAATGACCACTCGGTCGTGATAATAAAGTCTTCAATTCTGCAGGTGATAGCCCGGGGCAGTGACTTGCCCCTATTGAAGAGCTTCCACGAGGGACCATGGTGCGGGGTCCTGCATGATCTCCTCCTGTATATCATCTAAAGAGTCGAACAGGGGGACGGAGATTTGGGCGAATGTGCTCTCTGGTAGGCGGGATAAGGCGTCAACAACTACGTTCTCTTTTCCCTGCCTGTAGAGAATCTCATAATCATACCCCAACAGCTTCGTCACCCACTTCTGCTAGAGAGGGGAGGAGACCTGTTGCTCCAAGAAGTGCTTCAAGCTCTGGTGGTCAGTACGGATTTTGAAGTGCCGTCCCAACAAATAAGGTCGCTACACAACCACCGCATGGATGCTTGCCAGTATCTCCTTCTCATACGTGGACAACCCCAAAGTGCGGGGAGCTAACGCCTTGCTGTAGAAGGCTAATGGTCGGCCCTCCTGCATTAATACCGCGCCAATTCCCACGCCCGACGCATCGGTTTCAATCACAAACTCCTTGTTGAAATCGGGAAGGGTGAGGACCGGTGTGGTCGTCATGGCCCCCTTGAGAGTCTGGAATGCCGTCTCCGCCTCCTCCTACCAAAGGAAGGCTTCCTTCTGTAATAACTGAGTTAACGGCCGTGCAATCTTGCCATAATCTTTCACGAATCGCCAGTAATACCCGTGAGTCCCATGAAGCCCCGTAAGGCCCGGACTGTATGAGGACGTGGCCACGGCAGCATACTCGCGATCTTCTTTGGGTAGGATTTGACGCCATGAGCGGAGACCAAATGCCCCAGGTACTTGACCTCATTTTGTCCGAACGAGCACTTGGACTGCTTGGCGTAGAGCTGGTGCTGGCAGAGAATGGTGAAAACGCGCTCTACGTGGGTCAGGTGCTCCTCCCAACTAGTGTTGTAGATGAGGATGTCATAAAAAAATATCAATACTGAGCGGCGGAGAAGAGGGCAAAATATGTCGTTCATAACTGCCTGGAACGTGGATAGGGTGTTGGTGAGCCCAAAAGGCATCACGAGAAACTCATAGTGCCCGTCATGCGTTCGGAAGACCGTCTTGTGAATGTCCTCCTCTCGCATCCGAATCTGATGGTAGCCCGATCGGAGGTCGAGCTTGGTAAATAGAAAAGCGCCGTGCAATTCTTCTAACAGCTCTTCGATCAACGGAATGAGAAACTTATCCTTGATAGTTAAGTTGTTCAAGCCGCGGTAATCCACACAAAATCACGACGACTCATCCTTCTTCTTTACTAGGATGATGAGAGAAGAGAAGGAACTAGTACTGGGGCCGATAATCCTGACGGTAAGCATTTCTCTGACGCTGCGCTCAATCTCGGACTTCTAGATTTGCGAATATCGGTACGGTCGGATGTTGGTGGGCTCGGCCCCCGTCTTGAGTTGGATATGATGGTCTCTAAATCTCGGTGGTGGAAGTGTACGAGGTTCCTGAAATATGCCAGCATACTGAGCCAGTAGCGCCAGCATCTGTACCGGTACTACTGAAGGCGCTGTGATGGCCGATGCAATTTCCATGATCACCGCCATTGTGCTTCCCTGATCCCCTAGTCGCTCCAGGCTTCAGAGTGAGATCTCCTTCATTGGGGAGGATTTGAGGCCCGTGTTGAAGGAACTCCATCGTCATCTGATCCCAATCAGAGATCACCCGCCTCAATTGTCGCAACCATTGTACCCCAAACACCATGTCCGAGCCTCTGATAGCCAGAAGGTAGACGTCAGTACGACCATTGTACCCCTGTATGCGTAGCTCCACCCATTTCATAACTCCCCCGCACTGAAGTTTGCTTCCATCCGCCACCATGACCTGAAAGATTGCTCCACGATCGATCACATGTCCCACTCGTTGAGCCACATCGGGATGGTACGACCATTGTACCCCTGTATGCGTAGCTCTACCCATTTCATAACTCCCTCACATAGAAGTTTGCTTCCATTCGCCACCATGACCTGAAAGATGGCGCCACGATCGATCACATGTCCCACTCGCTGAGCCACATCGGGATGGATGAAGTTGTGGGTGCTCCCACTATCCACCATAATCTTCACCCGCTCCTGGCTAACCTTTCCCGCAATCTGCATAGTGAGGGGGGCGTTGTATCCCTCCATAGCCTGTAAGGACATGCCAAACTCGGTCAAATTCAAGTCCTCCTCTAGCCCTGATTTTGGAGCGATCTCATCCTCCAAATCCTCATGTAACATATAAACCTGGATCTTTTGACATTTGTGCCCGGGCACGTACTTTTCGTCACAGTTGAAACACAGACCCTTATCCTTCCTCGCCTGGAGCTCGGCCCATGATAGCCGTGTTACTGTTGATTTGCCGGCTGCCGACGGTTATCTCCTGGCGGCCACTAGGGCGGTCGTGGTTCTCCCCGTGGTGCGAGTCCGTTGTCTGTTGAAGTGTTCCTCCTGAATGCGGGCTAGGCTAATGACATGGTTTAGACTGGGAGACATATATGCCTGAATCTCGTCACGTAAATGTTCCTTGAGTCCCGATACGAAACAGATGAGCAACATTTTTTCTTCCCAGTGCACCCGATTTGCCAACTTTTCAAACTCCATGCGATACTCCATCACTATCCCCTTCTGTCGCAACTTCTGAAGGAGGGCCTCAAAATCCTCATACTCTAGTGGCCCAAATCTGGCGGTGAAGCCGTCCACAAAATCAACCCAGGGCACATAGTCCTTGCCCCTCAGAAACCATTGCGTCCACTGAAAGACATCATCCTCCAAATGGAGGGATGCTAACTTCACCCATTCGCCCTCCGGGACCTCCTGAAAACTGAAAAAAAGTTAAGCCTTTTGCACCCATTCCAAAGCGTCCCCTCTGTTGAACTTGGAAAAATTCAAGCGCGTTAATTTCAGAGGCATGTAAGCTCGCGGGGTGGCCTGACCGTGTCATCTCGGTTCTTGCTCATACGGCCTCCTTTGCTCCGTAGTGTCATGACCCGTCTCGACGAAAGTCAGAGTGCGCTTCGGGCGGACCGTGATGCCACATGCATGGGCGGAAAGAAAGCCATACCTGCTAAGGCAGATGCAGAGAATACTAATAACAGTTAATTTGGAGAAAAATAGTTTGAATTTATTGCAGATGTGCTTAGAGTTTAAAACAGTAAGGATTTTAAGTGCACATGCATTTTGTAAAAATCATGTTTTATAGGGCACTGATACAGTTTTCATGCAATTATGATTCACAAGAGTATGCACATGCATTACTTTCAAATTCTAGTACATAAAGTATTTAAGTACCCTAGTAGTTGTTCATGATAGCAGAGAAAATGCCTTATTGCAATTATTACATAAAAATATTTGACAGTAAAAGAAATGTAAACATAGAACCTGGAACTTTAAGCAGATCGAGCTCGAGGACCTGGCGGCGCTGTACGAACTCTAAGACAATTTCAAAACAAAAAGGAAAAGTCTAAGAACATTGAAATAAGTAGAGTGAGCAAGGTAAAAATGCAGAACAATAATAGAAGCAGAAATGTAGGAGTGTACCGGTTTCTCAAGAAGCAAAACTATTCAATGACCAGCAAATAAAAGAGCTAAACATAACAAATTATTTTATTAGACTTCTCCGGAGTATAACACATAATAGAAACAAGTAATATCATAAGCAACAATCAATGAAGTGTGTAGGTGTTTTGAGTGGTGCGCATGGTTCACACTCAGTCCAGATACAAGTCTTATCAGGAAACTTCCTGCTTGTCGTGACCCTCGTCATGGCCCAGGCCCGGCTCAAGGAGTCTTAGTGGGTCACAACTGACGCCGTGAAGGCTGCAACCCATATGACCCCAACACGTTTCAATGTTTGCTTATGATATTATGAGTTGCATGATTCACACTGTAAAACTTTTAGCGGAAACAAATTCACTTAAAAGTGACAGATCAGGTGAAGGACTGACTTAACTCAAGACTTACAACCAGACAGGCATAAAGAACAAGATTTGATGACACAAACAAAACCAGATAGGAAGCAATATATTTTACGGGTTCAGGTATTTACGAGTGATACGATTATAATACACTACTTTCCTGGACACCAAATATTCATTTAGATTAAACAATTTTCAGACATAAATATCCTCCAAGTAAAACAATGCGTATATATACGAGTATGACACAAATCATCAATCATTTAATCGTAGCAAGGAGTCTTAACCGTTAACCTTCAAAATAATTATTGCTCATGTTCACAAGAAATATAGGTCTTCTAATCATCCATCAATTGAGATACAATTCATATTAGTGCGAATCCAAATGATACAATTCATACAATTCTTAATAATTCTCATTATGATATTTGTTAATCATTCCCAAAAATCCATCATATTTCGAATTATACATCAAACGAGGGATCCGTTCATCTAAGTGAACATTTAAATAAAATTGGTCTGTGATCATAATCTCATAATATTCCAAAAATATTAACCCTAAGATATTAACTTGCCGGATTAGACATTCGATACTTCAATTCATTTGACAACACAAACAGACAGGGGTGAATTCGTATAATCATAAGAACAGACCAAGTAATTGAAATTCAATGATTGCAAGAGAGAGATCTCTACTTGCCTTAAAGAAGCTGAAATTAGCGGCGGCTAAGTGGCGCTAGCAAAATTGACACTCCTTAGGCGAACCTGTTCAAGAACAATCACAATTGATATTTGGCAAGACGAAAATTTACGTTAACACAAGGGCTTACTTACAAATCTTAAAACACAAGAGAGTTAGCGATTTACCTCTCTCAAAGAGAGGGGAAAAGAGACTACCACACAGAAACAGAGGTTTGACGACTCTTCAGTAAGGAGAAACCCTAATTCTGAGGACTTAGGAGAAATTCCATCACTTGAGTCGAGGAGCTGCGCTGGAAATCACAAATACGACGAGATTAGTTGATTGTGAGAGAGGCAGAAACTTGGATCCACAAAAATATATGCAAATTAGAGCACAATTTTGCAAATGTAAGGTCAAACAACTATGAATAAAGAGGGGGAACGAGAAAACCTTACCCAAAGAGATCAAATCCGGGCTCAAAATCTGAGTAGAGGCGAAAAACGAGCAAACCCTAGACACTCTCTTGAAATCCACCGCCAAAAAAAGCGAAAGAGGGGCCAATAGGGCTTCTGAAGGAGAAGGTCGCTGCCTTGAGGAAAAGAAGGAGGTTCACTGCCTACCCTTGAAGAAGGGATTGCTGGCCCTTGAAGAGGAGGCACCAGCTCTGGAGAAGACATTGCCGGCCACTTGGAGGGGACGGGAGAGGGCTGCCGACCCGAGAAGAAGGAGGAGAAGCCGGAGGAGGCGTTGGTGCCTGGAGCAGGAGAAGGCGGCAAGGTTGGAGCGGAGGGCTGGAGACGGGAGGAGACGCAGACGGCGGCCACGACATGCGGGATCAGGAGCGTGGCTTCGCGAGATGCGGAAGAGCGGGAGTCGGCGGGTGCGGAAAGCCCTAGGCCGTCGGGAGAAATATAAGCGGGGGTTTGCGGGATCGGGATTAAGAGGAGGGCTGGCTCCGGTTATAATTAGAGGGGAAATTAGGTTATTATTATTATTTATAAAAATCTTATCATTATTATTGTTATAACCGGGTTGTTACACATAGGATCGAGATGTGCGCTCGGGTATCCTTGGTGATGCATTGTGCCCATAGGTAGAGGCTGACCGCCTCAAGGAGCGCCGACTCTGTAGCCCCCTGGTGGCCCACCGCCACGCGGGTGGGGGAGGTGACCGCTCGCACCCCCATCAGAAGAATAGGGACTCCTGTTGCCCGTCCGGCCCCTCCCTGATCCCCGCCAAATCACCTCCACGACGCGCGCCCAAAGCCGGTGTCACCGGCCCTGACTTGGGCCGATGCGAATCCCCACGAATCCCCACGAATCCCCCTGTTGCGCCAATTGCTCCGGTAGATCCCTCCCCAACACGCCCTGGTTCCGCTGAACCGGACGCCTCGCTCACTTGCAGCGCGAGTTGATGAGACCCGGTCGTCTCCAGGATTGGATTTTGCGAACCGCCGGACTCCTCGCTCATCGTCGCCTTTCCTTTCAGATTTTGTGATAACACGGCTTTGATTTCTTCCATACGGGCGTCGATCCGTTCCTCCAACCATTGCGTGGAAGCCCTCATCTTTTCCTCGATGGAGGCTACCGAATTCGTCAATCCGACATAGTTTTCCTTTAGGGTTTCCAATCGGTTGATTTCCTCTTGCGAGCGAGTGGTAACCATGGCCGTAGCAACAATGCTCTGATACCAAATGACAGGGATCTAGAGAAGAAGACAGAATTAGAGAGGAGGATAAAGAGAAATTTGGGTTTAGGGAGAGGAAGAAGAGAAATACCTGAGATTATCCTTTTTCCTCCTTCAAGATAGAGCCCCTGGAACAGATAAACCCGGGCCCAAGAGGGGCCGGTCCCCCCTCCCCCCAAAGGGGCTGAACCGGTGGTTCAGCCCTGCAGCCGCACGCCTTAATGAGTGGGGGCTGAACCGGTGGGTTCAGCCCCGTTGCCTCCTGCAGCCACCTTCCGTCGGCGAGCATACTGACTCCTTGAGTACCGTGCCATGCTCGAGGGCGTAACATATTCTTGCCAGTAGGAGCCATGGGGAGACACATCAGATACTCTGAATATGGTGCACGGGCTTTGTGCTGCTATTAGCATGGACGTGTACCCCAATAATCCCTTCATCTCTACTCTTATTTATCCTTGCTATTTGTTTGTTTTGAGTTAATTAATATCATGTCTATGCGTTTATGCGGTTGCGAGCTTAATTTCCATGGGTCGTAGCCAAATCATGCATTATTTAGTGTCACTCACGATTGCTCGCCCAACAACGCATGACTGCGCACTTTTCTTCTTCTTGCTCTTCTAGAATACCAGGCTCTGAAGGACGTCGCATGGCTTCTTCACGCACGACCTTGTCTTCCTCCCAACACAGTTTCATAGGTTTAATGAAGTTTTTTTTTTCTGTTTTAATTGTCATGTCTTTCTCCTAACATAATAATTTCTACTACTTAACCATGCGAATCTTGATAGTAGAACGAAGAATCCAATATGTATTCACAAGACAAGGTCATGCGTTGTTGGGCCGATGCGAATCCCCACGAATCCCCGCGAATCCCCCATCCTACTGTTGCGCCAATTGCTCCGGTAGATCCCTCCCCAACACGCCCTGGTTCCGCTGAACCGGACGCCTTGCTCACTTGCGGCGCGAGTTGATGAGACCCGGTCGTCTCCAGGATTGGATTTTGCGAACCGCCGGACTCCTCGCTCGTCGTCGCCTTTCCTTTCAGATTTTGTGATAACACGGCTTTGATTTCTTCCATACGGGCGTCGATCCGTTCCTCCAACCATTGCGTGGAAGCCCTCATCTTTTCCTCGATGGCGGCTACCGAATTCGTCAATCCGACATAGTTTTCCTTTAGGGTTTCCAATCGGTTGATTTCCTCTTGCGAGCGAGTGGTAACCATGGCCGTAGCAACGATGCTCTGATACCAAATGACAGGGATCTAGAGAAGAAGAGAGAATTAGAGAGGAAGATAAAGAGAAATTTGGGTTTAGGGAGAGGAAGAAGAGAAATACCTGAGATTATCCTTTTTCCTCCTTCAAGATAGAGCCCCTGGAACAGATAAACCCGGGCCCAAGAGGGGCCGGTCCCCCCTCCCCCCAAAGGGGCTGAACCGGTGGTTCAGCCCTGCAGCCGCACGCCTTAATGAGTGGGGGCTGAACCGGTGGGTTCAGCCCCGTTGCCTCCTGCAGCCACCTTCCGTCGGCGAGCATACTGACTCCTTGAGTACCGTGCCATGCTCGAGGGCGTAACATATTCTTGCCAGTAGGAGCCATGGGGAGACACATCAGATACTCTGAATATGGTGCACGGGCTTTGTGCTGCTATTAGCATGGACGTGTACCCCAATAATCCCTTCATCTCTACTCTTATTTATCCTTGCTATTTGTTTGTTTTGAGTTAATTAATATCATGTCTATGCGTTTATGCGGTTGCGAGCTTAATTTCCATGGGTCGTAGCCAAATCATGCATTATTTAGTGTCACTCACGATTGCTCGCCCAACAACGCATGACTGCGCACTTTTCTTCTTCTTGCTCTTCTAGAATACCAGGCTCTGAAGGACGTCGCATGGCTTCTTCACGCACGACCTTGTCTTCCTCCCAACACAGTTTCATAGGTTTAATGAAGTTTTTTTTTCTGTTTTAATTGTCATGTCTTTCTCCTAACATAATAATTTCTACTACTTAACCATGCGAATCTTGATAGTAGAACGAAGAATCCAATATGTATTCACAAGAGGTCAGGTAATATATATACAAGTATATGGGAGGGTGCTCACAACATTCATGATGAGCATAAGATAACTCTACTATACAGAAGTACACTACACCTAACAAATCTGACTCTTATCAATGGTGCTCTTTCATAGTGTATTGTGTTTGCCTGGAAGCATTTGTATGTACAATTTTCCAAACAGTTGAAGAATGTTGTCTTATTATGAATATTTATTTCTCAGTGATTTCCAAGCAGCCTTGAGTTCTCATGAGATTTTAAGCCTGTGTGAAATTAACTGAGCATTCAGTCTGTCTTTATTTTATATTGAAGTTAACATGGAGTTGAGTTTAGATAGGAACTGGGATATATATCAAATTTGCTTACCCTTTTTTTGTAATTTTCTTTCAAAATTAGAGTTTAGGGTAAGGCAGCCTCTTGCAAAAATGCATGGTAAGGTTTGCCTACATTTTACCCTTGTGGTGGGACCCTTCCCCGGACCCTCCCTACGCGGGGCACCTGTCTGGCCTTACAAAAATCAATTTCATTTGTCTAGCTAAGATGGAGTGCCTTGAACTAGAAACTATTATGCATTGCTTAAATTGTTATTCTTTCTGTATATACTTTATATGCATTTGGGGAAAAGAGTACCATTTCCCTTCTGTATTCAACTGTTGTCTCGGCTATGATCGTTGCTAAGTAAAGAAAACTAGTTTTGAACATAGAAGTGCGAAGTTCTTTAGGTGAGCTCGATGGTCACGAACGACGGTTCATAATCAACTCATTCACGATCGCTACCGCTGTGTCGAACGGAGCCACCTGAAACCCGAACAGATATATCATGGGCAAAAAAATGTCTTGTCTAGAATTTGCTCACTGGATCGCTAGGCACGCATCGCATACCAATCCTCCAAACACCCCTAGCAAGTTAGCTTGCCTATAGAGACCCGTGCTGCCGCATCGCATACCAATCTTTTGATTAAGCTACAAATTCAAAAGAAAGAATGAAATGCAAGGTATTGTCATACTTTTCATTTTTTGAAATGTCGGGCCTGTGTAGATAATAATGGCTACTATATGACACCTAAAATCTGGAAAAAATCACCCGAAAACCCCTTTTAGTTCGGTTGGTTTCGCAGTAATTGAAATTGTAGTCAATTCTAATTCTGCTGTTCGCCTGAATGCAGAAATTCTATTAAAGGAATTGGAATTAGTAATTTCACAATTCGGCTGCATATTAGAATTTTTTGCTCGAGCGAGCATTTTTCTCCCAGGCGCTCATTTTTCGCCCGGACGTGCATTTTTCTGTCCAGACGGGCATTTTTCACCCGGGCTTGCATTTTTCGCCCACCACACATTTTTTGCTTGTGACAATTTTTTTTGTCCGGACATGATTTTTTCACCTGGGCGCGAATTTTTTGCCCGGGCGTAAATTTTATGTCCGAACACATTTTTTCGCCCTGATGCGATTTTTTCATCCGGGCGCGATTTTTTATCCGGGCGCAATTTTTTCGCCTGAGCACAATATTTTCGTGTGGAGGCGAAAAAAATATGTTCGGACGAAAAAATTGGGTCTGCTTGAAAAAAATGCGCTCGGGCAGAAAACTTCATGCCCGGACGAAAAATTCGCGCACAGAAAAAAATTCGCGTCTGGTGAAAAATTCGCGCCCAGGCGAAATATTCACACCCGGACGAAAAAATACGTTTGGGCGAAAAAAAACCGCGCCAAAGCGAAAAAATCGCACCTGAGCAAAAAATGCGCGCCCGGGCGGAAAATGCGCCCCGGGCGGAAAATGCGTCGGGGCGGAAAAAGCGCGTCCGTGCGGAAAAAGCGCACCCGTGCGGAAAAATGCGCGCCCGGGCGGAAAATGCGCGCCCGAGCGGAATATGCGCCCCTAGGCGAAAAATGCGCGCCCAGGCGGAAAAAGCGCTCCTGGGTGGAAAATGCGTGCTCGATCGAAAAATGCACGCCCTGGCGAAAAAATTCGCGCCCTATTGAAAATTTTGCTCTTGGAAAAAAAGTGCGGTTAAGCGAACAACAAATTTGACGTCGAGGTTTTTTTTAAGGAACTCCGAGGTACATTGGTAGGGGTGGGAATTGTGAATGAAGATCTCATGAGGTCGGAATTGAGGAAGACATATTTCCTCTGTAACTAATTTCTATGGGAATTGAAATGAATTCCAATTCCGAGGTATTTTTATGGCCGCCGAACGCTGAAATTGGAATTGTCAGTTGAATTCTAATTCCAACGCTCCAATTCGATCTAAGGAACAGACCCTTAAATACATTGTTAAAGGAAGGGAGAGAAGCAAAAATAATACATAAAATTATTGCTTTTAGGCTGCGTTTGGTGCGGCTTATCGCAGCTTATTTGTTCCGGTGAGATTGGACAAACACGTCATTGTCATAGAATGTATGTTTGGTACCACAAATGTTACAAAAAAGAAACTAGTTTAGACATAAGATTTTGATATGACAATGATATTTTTGTCCAACCTCACATGAGCAAATAAGTCGTGATAAGTCGCGCCAAACACAGCCTTAATCTTTCACCATCAAAAAAACCCAAAATAGTAGAACAAAGGAACAAACACAAGATCTGTAGTGAATCCAAACCTACAAAAAAAACTTAGGAGGGTTTTAAGAAATAACTAGTTTTTGGAACAAAATAGAGAGGAAATCAGTGTATTGAAACTCGCCAAAACGGACCACCTCTGGGAGGCGTGGCCGGGCGATGTGGCCAGCCACATCAGACACATATGTGGTCCGGCGATGTGCACAAGCCGTAGGGTATCAAGAAAAAAATGGACCGGGGAAGGGGCTAAAAAATTGAATAAGATGTGTGTGTTAATGTGATACCAATAGCTAAAATAGGACTCCTTATAAGACATGGTTTTTTGGTTCTTTGCACTCTTAAAATATGGGGTTTTGATATTTTGATGCAAACAATTAAAGTTGGCACTTTGTACCCCCTAAATATATTATATTGCGCCCCAAGTCGAAATTTCAGGGATATTTTTGTCCCTCTCACCATTTTTCAACCACGATTTGCTATCCAAGTACTAAGAAATAATATATTTTAAAGGTGCAAATTGCCAAATTTAAATTTTCGAAATGTAAAATGCGAAATTCTTCTAAACTTCTAGAAACATCCCGTCAGGGAGGAAGATGAGCTTAAAGTGTTCCGCAGATCACTTTATCTCCCATCAGTTTTCATAAGCCTCATAAACTCAGATCCGCATTACAAAACATAATCCTATAACGGAACCGGATAACTAAGATACTCTGCAGGAGCACTGGAATAGCATTCGCCAACATAAAACCCCCGACTTCCTCTGAAGGAAGCGATCTCTTTCTAGGGTTTTTCTCCTCTCACATTTCTGAGCTTATTCGCGGATAAGTCTTTCTCTCACCCGCGCCAGTGACCTACAGAAGCAAATCAAGAAGGAATTTTTGTTATTAAAATTTTCTCTCCAAGGTATTTATTTGTTCTAGCTTCCCGCACATTTTGCTCTTTGCAATTTCCTTCATGTTTGTCTTCTTCTGTAATTTGCTAGCGAATGTGTTATTTTGTAGAATCCATGGCCTCCATTCATATATCTGGGGTTGGATTGGCTGGAAAGAGCTGCTTGCCCTGCTTTGATGGCCTTCGTTTCTCGAGACCCGCATTTGGCGCTTCTTCTTCTTCACTAGGGGCAAGTGGAGCTATCCTTGACAGGAGGTGCTTTAGGGGCCTTGTCGTAAAGGCCGCCACCGTGGTTGCTCCAAAGGTGAAGAATCAGTGTGAATCATTTGGTAGATTAGTGATTTGAATTTGTTTTTCTGTTGAGGATTAGTATTTTTGTGCTGTTACAGTATACTTCGATTAAGCCATTGGGGGAAAGAGTTTTGGTCAAGATTAAGACTTTGGAGGAAAAGACTACTGGGGGCATATTCCTTCCAACGTCTTCCCAATCGAAGCCACAGGGTGGTGAGGTTGTTGCTGTCGGTGAAGGAAGAACAATTGGCAAGAGCAAAGTTGACATTAGTGTTAAAGTAAGTGTTATGTTCTTTTGGTTTGTTCTATAAGTAAATTATTAGTTTAGCATGATGAATAAACTTGGATTAGTGTCTAGTAGAAAGAATTTGGATTAGTGTCTGTCTTTAAGTTAAAAACATTTTAGTATGACTATTTGACTGAGAGAGCTTTGGTTTAAATTGTGGTGAATCTAGTAAAATGAACTTGTGTAGCACGGATACTTAAAATAACCTACTGTATCGACTCGAACCCTTATTAGGGACGGGAAAGGTTCCGAAACTCATTGAAACGCTTTTTGCATCAATTGAATAGCGGTTATAGCGCAAAGGCGGACAGTGAAACCCATGTGTCATTTTCACTAAAAACCTAATATATTACTGCCGCATTCTCAACGCCCCCTGCTCCTCGACAAATCCACTTCTCTTCGACACTGACAACTCCTGTTTGCTCCTAGCTAAATCCTTAACATTTCTTGCTCCTCAAAGGCTCTGTTTGGGAGAGCTCCAGCAGATGAGAAAGTTCTATTTCAACCGCAAAATCTAATTTTAGCCTGTTTGAATGCGCGGCTCTTTGAAAATCACGGATTAAAAAATCTTGTTTTTCCCTCTACTCCCAAATCTACCCACCCCCCATGTTTAGCTCTCTCATACACGCTTTTCCTCTTCTCTCATCCGCAAAATCTCGCAAAATCCCGCACCTCTATTGTGCCTCTCGCGCAGTTCGCCGTCACCTTAGGTCCGCCCAGCAAATTCCTCCCCTATCTGCGATTTCCTCCCCTCCTGGCAAACTCCTGCCCCTCCCGACATTTGTTGCACATCTCCTTCCCATCTCCGCCTTTCCTGCCGATCTAAGGAGCCATCCAGCCAGCGTTAAGAGGAATGACATGCCAGATCGACGCCTCCAACTAGAGAGATTTCCTGGGATCTTTCTTATTTTTCAATCTTCTTCTTCCGTTATCACTGTTGGCTTGCATCAAGGTTCAGCTTTAAGCCCTTATCTCTTTACCCTTATCTTAGATGAGCTTACCAGACATATCCAACAAGCAATACCTTGGTATTTATTGTTTGCGGATGTTATCGTTTAGGTTAATGAGACGCGCGAGGGTGCAAACACAAAACTTGAATTTTGGCGAGACACTTTAGAAAAGAAGGGGTTTAGGTTGAACAGTGTAAAGACAGAGTATATGGAGCTTAAATTTAGCAGTACAAGAAGGACGAATGACATCGTTATTAAGTTGGGTGATCAAGATATTTCCTACAGTGAATGTTTTAAGTATCTTGGATCGATAATTCAAAAAGACGGAGGTATTGATAAAGATGTGGGACATAGAATCCAAGCGTGTTGGTTGAAGTGGAGAGGCGCGTTAGGGATCTTATGTGATCGTAACGTACCATTAAAACTCAAGGGAAAGTTTTACTAAACTGCAATTAGACCAGCGATGCTCTATGATTATGAGTGTTGGGCAGTGAATTTTGTACATGAGCAAAAAATGGGAGTTGTGGAGATGAGAATGCTTAGGCGGATGTGTCGACACACGAGACTGGATAAAATTAGGAATGGATGTATCGGGGTTAAGACAGGAGTAGCACCAATTGCAGAGAAGATGAGAGAAGCTCGACTAAGATGGTTTGGACACGTACAAAGGAGACCAATAGAGGCACCTGTTAGGCGTTGTGAGAGTCTAGCCACTAGGCATGTTAAACGAGGGAGGGGTAAGACTAATAAAGACTTGGAATGAAGCTATACGGAAAGATATGATGTACTTGTGCATTAGTGAGATTATGACAAAAGATATGGCACAAGGGCGACAAAGGATCTATATAGCCGACCCCACTTAGTGGGATAAAGGCTTGAGTGTTGTTGTTGTTGCTTCTTCCGTTAGCTTCTGTTGACCTACCTTCCCTATAGAGGAGCTTCCTGGTTTGGGTATTTTTTTCCTGCTCTTATCCAATTGTGCGATTATTTACTTCCTGTTGTTATAACTTTCTGCTTTGGGTTTTTTTTTGTTGCAATCACTGTATTTGAGATAAACTCTGTGGTATTGTTTATGGTTTTCCGATTTCAGTGCATGGTTGTGAAATGTTACTGAAGCTAATGCATGAGGGATACTTCCTGCTGTTATAAATTTCACAACCATGAACATTGTTATGGTTTTCTGATTTTTTTTTGAAATTGTAGTCAATAATATGGATAACTAGAGTCATACATCCAACTGGAGATTCCATTATTCTGTTAAAAGTATACAACATATATAGCTAGACTCATACATCCCCTATTACATCTCAAACATATTACAATCGCCATGTTTTTTAAAAAACGGCTTTCAAAAAGCTGTTCTTCCAAACAACTTCAATTGCAAAAGCTCTATTCGATCAGCATGTATGCATAGACCATCCAAACAGTCTAAAACTTTTTCAATACTGATTCTCAAACAATTCTATATAAATAGTTTTATTCGATCAACAACTTTTTCATCCGCTAGAGCTGTCCCAAATAGAGTCATAGTCTCCTGCTTGCTCCTAACCGTATCCTCGTTGTCTCGTCCTCTTCGACGCCAATAATTCCCGCTTTCTCCTAGCCGCCGGCTTCTACTGTCTGAAACCGGTTCCTACCGACTTTTCTTGTGTGAAGCCGACTCCTTTGGCTGAATCAATATGTTTCAATTGTGCACCTCCAGAAAACATCTGTAACATAACACTGCATACTTTTTTTTCCTTTTTATTGTGAAATCAAATTTGCTAATGTGCTACCTTTTACTTTCTAGTCTGTCGATATGCATTGCTTCTAATTTCCTGTTAATGAGATATTTTGCACAAAATACAAATAGTTTCACTACAAATTTCATAATTTTTAAACAAAGTGGATGTAGTTTTTTAAACAAAGTGCATATAGTTTCTTATGTTCATAGTTTCATTGTATTTATTATTTCACTGCAAGTTTTACTTTGAACTATCTCATGTTCATAATTTTTTTACTGTCTTATGTTCATAGATTTTTACTGTCTTACCGTCTTATGGTCATAGTTTCATAGTTTTTTTTATACAATGTGCATATAATTTCATGACAAGTGTTTTTAATTTTCAAGCATATAATATAAGTTTAAAGTTTCAGTTTTCATATTTATCGTCTATGTTGTAGTCTTATAAATTTTTTTTCTTTAAAATTCAAGATATGCATGCTTAGTTTGTTAGTTGTCTTGTTAAAACTTATCCCATATCCTTGTTTTTTTAAAAATCACGTTCCCATATTTATTTCATATTGTATCTAGTATCCCGGCCTCATCCCAGTGTTACATACATGCATAATTTATTCTTTTGCTCAATTAAGTTTGTGGTCTTTGTGCCTGTTTGGGGTGATGGATTACAATGTTGTGGTCAAATCTAATGCATTTCGTCTGATACCCGCTGTGTGTGGTCTGCAAAGTACCCATCTACTGTCCTAAACGGCCCTTAATGTGACACATGATAAGGCTATGTTGGGTTGTGGGGAAGGGGTGTGAGTTCGCCGACATAATTCTATATGATGATGCAGATAGCCGTCACAAAACGAATGAAATGAACCTAATATTAAAGGGTTACATGGTCTTGTCACAATTGGATACATGTAAGTTCAAATAAAGAGAACACCTGATAGGCCCATGTTAATGGAAGTCCATAAAATTAAATATACACCCATTAGACATTTCAAATTTAGTGAATGAAAGACAAAATACTACAAAATGAATAACATAAGAAATGTAAAGATAGATACGTACAATGCAGAAGAATATGAAATCAATTAAAAACTCATCAAGCAAATATCTTCCATGTGGAAAGAAGGCACTAGATTGGTTGCAGCAGTGATAGAAACAATGTGTAGGTGTGATGGTTTGCGATTTGCAAGGAGTAAGCAAAAAATTATTATGGGCCTAACCCCATAACACAGGTAGGGATATCGGAGGATGATTGGAGGCGAGGATGACATCAGTGAAGATACAACGGAGCCGAAACTGCGGCTCAGTAAGCGGGGCGTGCTCAAGAGAGAGATAGATAGATTCCAAGATCTCATACATTGGAGAGAGGGAAATAAAAATGACTTCTTCTTTAACATTACATGACCCATAGGTCCTTATATAAGAGGAGGTAATGACATAAGTGTAAATACCAAAGGCAAGGGAAATATTAAAATACAAATCAACTAGACTTGAATGATAAAATAACTAGATATTTAGGATAGGTGCTCGAGGGCCATAACATATCTCACGAACTTCAAATTTAGCTTGTCCTCAAGCTCGAACGAGGCTTGCACAGCTTGATCGCACGACTCTTTGATTTTCCGCCATAACAGCTCCCAGTATCATGTAGCTAGAGCGGAGGTTAACGTGTGGCAGTGCATCTATACGCTTCCCGTTGGCATATGAGATTGCGAGGAACGGGTGAATGAGGGTGGCCGACGACTGTGTATTGTCGAAGGCGACGGTTGCTCGAGCGAATAAAGACCAGCGACGATCAGAAATGGCGGCGCGACTTGGGGACGGTCGGCTGAAGAAATGATTTCGGAGGAGCTGATAGAGTTGCTGGTCGCAGAAGAGGCAGTGGGTTAGCGGAGGAAGCCACAGTTCGAGGACAACATGCAGCAACAGTGGTGCGACACGAACTGCGTAGAGTGGCGGAGCTTCTACGTTTAACGTTGGGAGCGGCAGTTGTGCTAGTGGAATCGACGGCGGGGAAGGTGGAAGATGCTGTTGGAGGTGGGCCTGCATGGTCTAGCAGAAGCAGGGGTTGCATTGGCGTGACCGACAACCATGAAGTTGTTGAAATTGGCCCCTTGGTGATGTTGTTGAGGTGTTGTAACATGGTGGCCATCATTTCTAGTAGCCACAAATAGATGGTGGCTTCTTCCACGACGTAAAGCTTATCGACAATAATAATTAATTGATTACTTAATTAATTCAATTAAAAATTAATAAAAATAAACAAGTATTTAGGAGAGGCCTAATCTCGTGAACTGGGATCTACTGCGGTTTGGCACTTTTGGGACTCGAGGGCGAGGTGCACATATTAGTTATGTGGCAGATTCCTTTTGTTGGGAAAGCATCGATACGCGTGGGGAACTGATGCGAGGGATGGGTGGTAAAGGGAAAGAATGAGGCTCAAATTGGAAAACTACAGGAGGTTGTTGTGTTAGAATGGATGTGACAAGCGTCTGAAACATGCATCTGCGGTTAAAGCCGGAAGACGTTGATTGCGTGCGATGATCCCGTCGTCAAAGAAACAGCGGGTCGTGCGATCGATTGCGTGCGGCGACCTCATTGTTGAAGAAATTGTGGGTCGTGTGAGGCGCTCAGAGCATCTATTGCGCGCGTCGAGTGGGAAAGACGATCAGATTTTGTGAGGTGCTCAGAGACATCGATCGCCTGTGTCGTGAAGCAACAGATGGAGGTGCAGGGTCACGAATTGTCGTAGTTACAGACAGTGCAGAAAGAAATGCCGGGAAGACGAGTACGAAACCCTTCCTCCCGAGCAGTCGAAACGGAAACACTGCTGAGCTTCGATGGAGGTTGTCGTTGTCTTCGATGGAGGTTGCGGATGCTAGCCGCGCAACACAGGAAATGGAGGGAGGCCTCCCATATCAAGATGTCATGGGCGTAATCTCAAAAATCTAGATCTTCTCGTGGTTTGGCTGGCTGATGAGAGATGGAGTGATAACTGGAAATGAAGAGAGTGGAGGGCTCAGTTTGGATCGGGGAATGTAAGGGGGTTGTGGGTATGGCTGGAGAAGGCAAAGGGGCAGCAATGTGGGTATCAAAGAGGTGGAAGGTGGCTGGAGATGAAGAAGAAGGTGAGGGGTTTGCTGTTGGGCTGGAGTAGGCAGTGGTGGCTTGGATGATTGGCAGTGGAGAAGGTAGCGGTTTGAGATTGGGTTAGATGATATCAAGCATATGACCTGCTAGTAACTCTTATTTAAAGATGTTAACTAAAAAAGTCAAGGTCTTTAAATAACATTTCATTGTTGGTGAACTAAATAACACCTTAGATTTTTCTGAAAACCATTTTGTTCTCAAACTCTATCTAATCAAAAATGGAATCATGCAATTTTCATGGAATTTCTTAATGTGTTTTCTAACCATAATTTCCAAAGTTATTAAAATTTACTTTAAACAAGGCAATTTCAAAGTTCTCTCAGCATAATAATTGCAGTTGTATATTCTTGATTGGATTTTACTGATAATTTTTTGTTTTTTTCGTTTCCGTTCTGTCAATCTAGCCAGGGGCACAGATTGTTTATTCTAAATATGCTGGAACTGAGTTGGAATTCAGTGGAGCCAACCACATAATCCTGAAGGAAGATGACATCGTGGGCATTCTTCAAACAGACGATGTCAAGGATTTACAGCCATTGAACGATAGAGTTCTTATCAAGGTCAGTCCCCTGGCTGTCTGCATAGAACACATACAAGTGTGTTTCTTCTCCCAAACAAATTATCAAAGCTAGTTATTTATGATTATTGAACTTGTCTAAGGCTCTGTTTGGTTGGGCTGTTGCTGATGGAAAGCTGCTGATGAACTGTTGCTGATAGAAAAAGTGCTGATTCTGGAAAACAGAGTTTTGCTAAAAAACTGTTTGGGTGAAACAGAGTTTACAAAACGGAGTTTTCAAAAAATTGTTTGGATACAAAACGGAGTTTTGAATATATTTTTTTAAATATAACACAATAAAATTTCATTCATATATTTTTTTTCAATCATAACATATAAACAAGCTAAACACAAACATATAACTCACACACACACATATATATACAAGCACACACACATTCAACTCACACACACACAATCACACACAAACATATAACTCACACACACAAACACACACACACATACAACTCTCAAACGCACAATCACAGACACATATACACACACATACACAAACACATATACGCACTCACACATAAATCACACACACACACATATACAAACACAGACACACACACACACACATACATACAAACACACACACACATATAAACACACACACACACACATACACATCTCATACACACACAAACAAACACATACACACTTAACACACATATACACAGCCCATACACACACACATACACATTGCAATTGAAAGCTAAACCCTTAAATCCCCTTAAGCCCTTCTAACTGTTCAAAGGGATTTAGCTTAAATTTTTCAATAAAGTCAAACAAGCTCAAGATCATATATGCCAACAACCATAAATTTTTCTATAATTCACAGCAGATGCTAATATTATATACTGGAGATTGAAGTTCCAGGAATCAAAATAAAAAATAGCAGTCAAAGATTGCCTGAACCTGGATACAACCCTAAAGAAATAAATTCCAAATCTCCGCCGACTGCCAGAACAGAAAAAAACAGACAAAATCTATATAAAGCATAAATCAAATCAGAAAATGGTTTAAAGTTTCAACACAACCTCCATGAGCACCGGAAACTGGAACAGCATCAAAACCCTAGTACTCCGCCCTTCTCCGGCTTGGTTCGTAAAGCCCCAAACCCCAGCCCCCAAATCAAAACAAATACAAGAAGTTACCGCAAGGAAGGAGGACGAGCAGAACCGGCATAAGTGCAGTGCATCGCAGCTTCAGATATCATAGATTGTGCTCCTCTTTTCTAGTATCGCCGGCTTTTCTTTGATCACTCACTGCCTCCTGCTTGTGCGGAGGATGGGAAGCTACCGCAAGGAACGAGGACGAGCGAAGGTGTCGCGAGAAATAACGGTTGCTGCGGACCAGAGAAAAAAATCGCGGATGAGGAATAGAAGGAAACAGCGGAGGATAATAAACGCAGTTTATTGGATTAGTGGAAACAAACGCTGCTTATAGAACAAACTGCGTTTTGGCGCAAACGCACCGGAGGCTATCAGCCCAACCAAACGCCACCTAAGTGTTAATGCTTTTAGTTTAGTCTTTGGATGCTTTGAATTTATCTTCATGCGCATGCGCACTTGAAACTTGAAAGTATTGGGTCTCCCACACGGGATTGGCGGACATTTGTTAGGCCACGTTTGACAACCCAGCGGGGAGCCGTTCCGGCGGGAACGAGCCGGAGCGAAGGTGTTTGGGACGGGTTTGCGAGCTCCCTTTGAAAACGGCCGGCGTGAAAGGGTGCCAGCCCGGCATTTTTCTGCTGGATTGCCGAGCACCAGTCCGCCGTTCTGACCGGGCATTTTCTCTCTCCTTCCCGGCGTGCCACCGGGCCTGATTCTCAAACAGACCCTTAGTCTGGCTATTATGGTCCTATAAGACTAGTTGTTTATTACTAGTTATTGAGCAAGGTTAATTAATGTCATTATTTAGCAGCGTCATGTGTCTATATTGGACGTCTTTTTCACTATGTTAATTTCACAATGTGGGACTTGCTATTCTCAACAACAACAATTGATAATAAACTCTCATCCTTCTTTTTTCCAAAAAATCATTTAGGTCGTTCCCGCAGAGGAGAAAACTGCTGGTGGCTTATTGCTTACTGAGGCAGCCAAGGAAAAACCTTCAATTGGAACAGTGAGCAACTCACTATACTGCTTTCTTAGCAATCTTCATACCCAAATCTCTATCTCTTGTACTTTCATGTTGAATTCTCCATCAGCTTGCATTCAAAAAGGTTTATTTTGGAGTTCTTTGTTCTTGCTGCAACAGGTGATTGCGGTCGGTCCGGGGCCTCTGGACGAGGAAGGCAATAGAAAGCCGTTAACCATCAGCCCTGGCAGCACAGTCCTGTATTCCAAATATGCTGGGAACGAATTTAAGGGCGCCGAGGGCTCTGACTACATTGCCTTGAGAGCATCTGATGTCATGGCCATTCTCTCTTGACTCCATGTTCGCGCCTCATTTTGCCCGAGATGTTAGGAGATATTCGCCGTCCCAGCTGAGTGTTATTTCTTTGCTTCTATGCTGTGTGCCGTCTTCTCTTATTGTAGCTGTGGTAGTGAAACCATATGGCTTCCATTAAGGCTTTGATAATTATGAGTTGTTAGTGTTTGATTGCTTTTTTTCGGAAGTCTACTTAGACTGAGAGCAAAAAAATGTCTTTTTTCCAAAAGGGCAAAAAATGTGTGTTTTTTTTGTGATAAGGTAATTGTAGGGTTGCAAACAAATCGAGCTCGAACTCGAGGCTGATTTATTTTGCTTGAGCTTGAGTTAGGCTCAAGCTGCTCATGAGCTTTTAAGAACATTAACCTTATTTTCTTCATATTTTAAATGTTTTTGAAAAAAATGTTCAAATGAAGAGCTCATGAGCCGGGTTGCGTGCCCATGAATATGTGAGCTCGACTTCAACTTGTCACTAAGCTTGTTGATTTTTTTTTTCAGCCAGCACAACTCAACTTACATCCCCAACCCCAAGTTCATATAGAAAAGAGGAAATCCATGTAGCATTTGAATCACCTCGAATGACCATAATAGCGTTCTCATGCATAATAATATATTATTATGTACCCAATATTATTGATTAAAATGTTGGAGCGCAAAGCTTCATTGTTTTGATGTTGTTTGCATAGAGTAAACTTACCGCGCGCCTGCTTCATCTTCATTATCGCCGTCTCTTTTGTTTGTAACAATGCTTATTCTAAAAAAATTGTCCCTCGGGGCCATATTTTGGGCATTGTGTTGATTTCCTTGTGATTCAATTCAACCACATCACGTTCAACAGTAGGCCGTCTCGCCGATGCCCTGAATTTTGATTGATGTCCCATCTGATTCAAAAAAATACAAAGCACGGGTACTGCTTCCATGATGAGTTGGCATCGTCGTTACACACAATAATGTGATTACGATGCTTATCGCTCTCGTCCACAATGAATGTCACATGGTTTGATAAAGTTCAATATTTCTAAAGGTTGGTTAGTTTGGAGGACGCTCATTTTTAAGAATCCACTTTCAATCAAATGTCATTATTGGTCTTAAAATTATAAAATAATTTTGTATTAACATTAGAACATACATAATTAATATAACTACATATGATTCCTACTAAAAAAACCGCAGGTGGTTGCAATATTTGTACAGA
The DNA here is from genome assembly GCA_039513925.1 of Platanthera zijinensis. Lineage (NCBI taxonomy): Eukaryota > Viridiplantae > Streptophyta > Magnoliopsida > Asparagales > Orchidaceae > Platanthera > Platanthera zijinensis. The sequence goes on from CM077095.1 coordinate 165,031,613, forward strand.
AATAATCGCAGAAAAGATGAAAAAATCACAAACGTAAAAAAAATTCAATTTACAGAGGGTCCCTCAAATTCGGACTACGTCCTTTCTTCCTTTGCCTCTACCACTTGTATTACAAAAAGAGAAAAGACGAGTTTACAATGCAAGACTTGCAGTTAAAACACCTCTCACAATATCTCAAGAGGTCATGCTTATAGGCCAGTGCCGTCGGCCAATATCTCGCCTATGAGAGAGTCGTACCTACCTACCTAGCTAGAGTTCTCGCCTCCCCGCTTGCCTTCGTATCTCCTTTCCCAGGGCTTCTCCCGTTCTCGTCGATCGTCCTGTTTCCCGACATGAATGTGGTGGGATCATCCGCCCTCAGTGAATATGAGTTACTGTAACAACTAATAGGACCACGTGTCCAAATAATAGGGGTTAATGGTTTTTAATTGCTCAATTAGGATTATAAATAGGGGCTATTGCTTGTAATGAGGATTAAGGAATAAAGTTAATAAAGTTGTTTTTCTGCTTTGTCCCGTCCCCCCCTCATCTCTCCCAACTCCGGCCACCTCCGGCCATTCTTCTTCTATCTCATCTCCGGCCACCCTCTCTAGGCTATTCCCCCTTCTTTATTACTTTTATGCATATATCCCTATTTTAGTTGTTACATTGGTGCTCTCGTCCTTGATCTCCCCTCCGCTTTTGTTTTACCCAAGATCCACGTCCAGTTTTGCATCAACAACCACGGCTGGCTCCAGAGTTGAAGCAGACTCTCTCCGTTTCTTGGACTAAACATCTTCGACAGCAAGAACAGCCCTATCACACCGGCGAGCAAGCCCTAACTCCGCCTCTGTTGAAAGAGTCATCACGTTCTTCCCCTTTCCGGGTCCAAAACATCCTCTGCACCAACAAAACCAAAAAAGAAAAAGGAAAAAGAGAACCACAAACGCCACCACATCTGCTACGCCGCCACCGCCACTGCGCCGCCACCGCCGCTGCGCAGCCACCGCCGCTGCACCGCCACCGCCGGCCTCTTCCACCTCCGCCGGCCCGTTGTAAGAAAACAGGGCCACCCCTGTTTTATAATTTTTTCCCAAGATTCACCACCCCCACTGCGCCGCCACCGCCGCTGCGCCGCCACCGCCGCTGCGCCGCCACCGCCGCTGCGCCGCCTCCGCCGCTGCGCCGCCACCGCCGCTGCGCCGCCTCCGCCGCTGCGCCGCCTCCGCCGTTGCCCCTGTGCCGCCGCCGCCGCTGCGCTGTCACAGCCGCATCCGCTGCTGTGCTGCCACGGACGCCTCCGCCGCTGCGCCGCCTCCGCCGCTGCTCCGCCTCCGCTACAGTTTTGATACCATTTCTGATCTCTTCCCCATCACGCCTTGCTCAAGAAGCAATCATAAAGAACCGACAATTGATGGCTGATCTCTTTCCCATCACGCCAGGCGCCTATTGATGGCAGTTTTAATTTTTTGAGGGATATAATTGAAAGCTTTGCTGCCTCTATAGTTGAGAAACAAAAAAAAAGAGAGAAATCTCAAGCATATTCTTGAGATGGAATCTCAATCCACAATGAGGGACGAAATCAAAGCCATATTTATTCGCATGGATAATAGGTTACTACGGCATCGTGACGACATGAACCGACATTTCGATGAAATGCTACTAACCATAGTGGATTACCAAGAACGAATGGATGCAATCTTCGTCAAGTTTAACTCAGGCTCATCATTGGTGACAAAACAATCGGAGCAAGAACAATCAGTTCAAGAGAGATCTCAATCAGAGCACGAACGACCAGTTCAAGAGCAGATCTCGCCAATCATCAATAAAATGTCGCCACAATACAATGCAAAAAGGCGTCAACAACAAATCAAACCGACAGATATTGAAGTTCTCAGAGGGCAACACAAGCCTTTACCTTACAAATCCCTCACACGAGGAACAACAATAAGAAGATCCAATACCAGGGTTTTCCATTGCGTTCGTCAACGGCAGAAGTTGCAACATCAACAACGACAGTTTAGTCGCCAACATAAATTTTGGATGAGAACCCGAACCAACACTATACACATGTTGATGCGAAACTATCAAGAAATTCGTTTCTCAAGTTTTGTATTCGACCCCGGAGACATTAAGTGAAATGGCTCAAATTGAGGGCCGTGAAGACATGGAAGATTGAGAATTACTGCAATACGTGGAGAAAATGCATATTGAATGCTTGTGGCCTTACCACCAAAGCTGCAGCCGCACCTTCAATTCTCCTAATGAGTTGCGGATCCTGATGTTGCCATGGACTGCATCAATTTCAGCACAATGAATTTTTGGGGAAGATCAACAAACGACGAGGACGTCGTTTTTAAATGGGAAATGCAATGTAACAACTAATAGGACCACGTGTCCAAATAATAGGGGTTAATGGTTTTTAATTGCTCAATTAGGATTATAAATAGGGGCTATTGCTTGTAATGAGGATTAAGGAATAAAGTTAATAAAGTTGTTTTTCTGCTTTGTCCCGTCCCCCCCTCATCTCTCCCAACTCCGGCCACCTCCGGCCATTCTTCTTCTATCTCATCTCCGGCCACCCTCTCTAGGCTATTCCCCCTTCTTTATTACTTTTATGCATATATCCCTATTTTAGTTGTTACAGTTACACAGCCGATGCTAGCTGTTCATTACTGTCACGCACACTCGCACGCACGCGCGCACACACACGAATGCTAGCACAAGGGAGTTCTCCCGTGCGGCCACGACAGTGTTGCGGCGGGGCGCTCCCGCCGCTCCCAAACCCTGGACAACACACTTGCTCGTGACAAATTACTGCACGGCAGTAGCCCCTAATTTAAAATTTTCACAAAATTATGCATGAGTATTTGCAATTCATTAAAAAGAAAACAAGAAGAACAGTTGTTGTTGTTGTTCGTTGTAATAGCTAGCATTAATTGTTTGTTACGACACAGTCAGCCGATAATTCAACATCGCCTCTGCATCACAGGTTATAGTTAGCAAGTCAAACGGAAACCAGCCTGAAATACAAAAAACAGAGCAAACGGCATCAACAATTTTCCGTCAATGGCTATGTTTAGTTCTCAAAAGCTTGTATAAAACCCGTCAATCCCACCACCTCAAAACCCCACAGCAAGCAAACAAAATCTTCTTCTTCTTCTTCTTCTTCTTCTTCTTCAATGATGACAGGCAGCAGCAGGAAGACGATGATGGCAGTTGTTGTGGTGGCGGCCATGGTGATGGCGCTGGCATCTCTGCCCAAAACAGAGGCGACAACGATGTACTGCCGCTGCTTTCTTCAAGGATGCTACATCCCTGGCAGCACCACTTTTACTAAGGAAGCCTGCGCCATCGCCTGCGACAATTACTGCAGGGATAATCACTACTACAGAATGCCAAAGAACGATCCTTACTGCGGCGTCCACTAATTCATTCTTTATCTTTACATAAGCCCCAAATCATATTTATAAAATTATATATGTATACGGCATTAAGTGTCTTTTTGTTGTTGTTGTTGTTGCTGTTGTTGTAAAAGGAATAAACTATGAAGAGTAAACTGAAAGGAGCAACAATGCATGCTTCACCAAATTAAAGAAATTTTATCTTTATATATACATGTGTTATGTGTACTCACTAAGCTGCAAAAGAAATACTTTGGCTCTGTTTGAACATAAAAGTGAACCAAGTTACTTAGGTGAGGTCGGGTGTTTCAATAAAGATGTGCCGCTTATATGTTTCGTGCATGTCTCGTGCATTCGCCGTGACGGACAGTCTCACCTGATTCGCGCGGAGACGATCGAATTTTCGGATCCAATCTGAGAATAGTTTGGTTATTCTTGTTGAGGTATATTTATATACGTGTCAATGGACTCCTTAACGGGTCGGTTAGGATCCGATAGGAATCCAAACCAGTAGTCGGGGATTTAGGGTTTCACCTATAAATACCCTAGCTAGGGGCAACGAGGAGACCATTCCAAACTTGATGGTCACGCGGATGCTTCGAGCACTCTAACATTCTCGAAGTTTTTCCTCTTGCCCTAACTCCCGCTCCCGTTCCTGTGACCTAGCCGCCTGGATCCCGGTCGCCGCTTCCGATTCCGAAGGAAAAGGGAAGCCCGCTGCTCGCGAAGAAGGAAAAAAAGGCCGCCGCTTTTTCGCGCCGCCCTCGATCGGATCCTGTCGCTGCCGATCCCGCCGCTTCCGATCGGTTTGGAGGAAGGAATCTTAGCCGTCGCCGGGAACGGGCCGCACCTCTCGATCGGAAGATAGCATTGATTTCTCCTGTGCTAGATTCGATCAGAAGACTTACTCCGGTCGCCGATCCCGATCGCGAAGGAGAAGGAGATCCCCGTCGCGCTCCTGGCTCGCGAAACTCTGCCGCCGATCAGGAAGACGATCGGAAAGCCTTGTTTTTTTTTCTCTCCGCGTTCCTGTGTGGAATCCCGATCTCCGCCGCATGCAAAGTTTTGCTGATCGTTCACGAAGGTGCTGCTGTGGCCGATCGGGGTAGAGGAGAAGGACCCTTTTTTTGACTGTTCTGCAAAGTTTTGCTGTGGCCGATTGGGAAGAAAATTTTTTTTTTCTCATCACCTAAGTGGAGGTTTTTCCAACAAAGTTTGCTTCTAGTCAAAGATCTAGCTGAAATTTCTTCATAAGCAGTGATCTTCTCAGCTCTTCAGGGTTGCTTCTGTGATTGTGTTTCAATCGAAGCAGGAGCAAAACAAATTTTCTTGGATTGGATCCGAAGAACTCATCGTCTCCGCGGCTCAGGTGATTTCTTTCTAGTTATTCTGCTCGTTTTTTTCTGTCTGCAAGTAGAATTACGCGTAGTGGAAAGGAACACACAATGTCCAAGGCGATCAATCACTCCTCTCCTGTGCCGATGATTAAGCTGGAGAAATTCTCCAACGCCGAGTTCAGTGCTTGGAAGCGCAACACTCAGTTCGGCATGAAGTACCTGAACATCTTCTACACAGTGCAGACTGTCTTTGAGGACGTCAAAGGAAGCGAAGATGAAGATCAGTGGGTCAACGACGAGGACTTCTACAGAGACTACATCCTGAATGGCCTCTCCAACAGGCTTGCAGAGACGTACGACAAGATGCAAAGGGCCAAGGAGATCTGAGAAGCTTTAGAAGAGCAGTTCAAAGAGGAGGAGAACATGTCCAAGACGCACCTGGTGGACAAGTTTATGGCTTTCACCTTCACTGAGGAAAGGGAAATCCTGCCACAGGTTGCCGAGTTTGAAAATCTGGTGGACAAGCTCAACAGTGAGAATATCCCTCTGCCAGATGGATTTGTTGCAGGGGCGATTATCTTCAAGTTGCCCTCGGCCTGGTATTCCTTCAAGACTGAAATGTACCGGAAGAAGACGCAGGTGAGTCTTAAAGACCTCAAGCGCTTCATCTGCATTGAGGATGAGAACCGGACTAGGCACGCTATAGAGACGATCAGCAAGCAGTCCTCTACTGCTAATATGATCACTCACCCTAAGCGAAAGTCTAAGCCTGGGAAGACTCGCCCACCGACCAGTTCACCCGCAGTTGTTGCCACCAGCAAACAGATAAAGAAGAAATTCAAAGGCAAGTGCTACAACTGCAACAAGTGGGGTCACTGCGCTTCCGAGTGCAAGCAGCCCAAACGGGGCGAATCGAGCACACCAAGGACTGAAAATCAAGCCAATATGGTTCATCAGACTGCGCCTACCGACTTTGTTGCCATGGTCGGTAACGGGACGGCCAGTTCAGAGTGGTGGCTCGACTCAGGTGCTACCTGCCACGTCTGCAACAATCCAAAGCTTCTGGAGGATACAAAAGAGGTGGAAGAGACTGTCACTGTTGCGAATGGAGCTATAGCTGACGTGCTGAAGGTCGGCAACGCTACCCTGACTCTCTCCTCAGGTAAGACTCTTACTTTGAAAAATATTAAATTAATACCGACATTAACTGCTAATTTAATTTCGATTAGTCTGTTGTGCGATGCGGGTATGTCTTTTAACATTAGTGGTGGTCGAGTAACCCTTATGGTTCACTCGCATTACTTTGGGTGCGCATATGTCGTTAACGGGATGTATAGACTGAGTCTAGCACACGAAGTAGTAAATCAGGTTAGCTCAAATCTGATAGATCCTAAGACTTTACATGCAAGACTAGGACACGTCAATTATAGAAAACTACTCCTGCTAGCTAGAACTCACAATATACCCCTCGACACAAAAACCAAATTTGAAAAATGTGAAATTTGTGCTCAAACTAAGATAACTAGAACACCTTTTAGTCAGGTTTCTAGGAGCACACAATTGCTAGAGTTAATACATTTCGATATTTGTGACTACAAAAGCTTTGTCACACGTGGAGGACGGAAGTATCTGATAACTTTTATCGACGACTACTCTAGATTCAGTCACATTTATCTTCTTAAAACCAAAGATGAAGCTTTTGAAAAATTTCGTATATTTAAAAATAGGGTTGAAAATCAACTTGACATGAAAATTAAAAGGCTAAGGAGTGATAGAGGAGGCGAATACGTCTCGGGGGAGTTCAGAGACTTTCTTGCCAGCAATGACATAATTCCTGAAATGACTGCCCCGTATTCACCACAATCCAACGGTATCGCTGAGCGAAAAAATAGGACTTTAACAGAGATGTTGAATTCCATGTTGCTGACTGCCGGCATGCCTGCGGCCTATTGGGGTGAAGCCGTCCTCACGTCAAATCACATTCTTAATAAAGTTCCACATGCTAAGTTGACTAAGACACCCTACGAGCTTTGGTTTAAGAGGCCTCCTAGATTTGACAATCTTAAGACCTAGGGCTGTATCGCTTATGTTAGGATACCAGACTCTAGAAGAGCAAAGATTGGACCCAGGACTAATACCTGCGTCTACCTAGGATGTGCAGATGATAGTGCTGCAGACATGTTTCTGGATCTCTCCACAAATACTGTAATAGAATCTAGAGACGTTGTTTTCTTTGAGGATAAGTTCCTTAAGGACAAGAACCTGACTCTGTCAGGTCTGCCAGCCACTAGTACTGAGCCTTTAGTTGAGCCAGGACAACGTAACTCTGACACTGAGCCTGTAGACACGATTGGTTTAGATACCAGAAGGCTATCTAGTAGAGAGAAAATGCCCAAAAGCTTCGGTACAGACTTCGTGACTTACCAAGTTGAAGCTGATCCATCCACCTATAAGGAAGCGATGCGATCTAGAGACTCTCTATTATGGAAAGAAGCCATAGACGAAGAGATGAACTCTCTTATGCAGAACAACACCTGGACTTTGGTCGGTTTGCCCAAAGGGGCTAAAACCATTGGAAATAAGTGGGTTCTGAGGAAGAAGCTAAATCCTGATGGGAGTATCGCAAAATACAAAGCACGTCTAGTTGCCAAAGGCTTCACTCAAGTGAGTGGTGTAGACTACTTTGATATATACTCACCTGTATGTCACTATGCGACAATTAGGATTCTTCTCGCACTAGCATCTATTGAACACTACACTGTTCATCAGATGGATGTCAAGACTGCATTTCTTAATGGAGATCTGACTGAGGAGATCTACATGCACCAGCCTGAAGGGTTCGTCATAGAAGGTCTAGAAACTAAGGTCTGTAAGTTGATTAAGTCACTATACGGATTGAAACAAGCACCTAAAATGTGGCATGAAAAATTTGACACCTGTGTTAAAGGCTTGGGTTTCAAATCCAGTCTATCAGATACATGTCTGTACGTAAGAACAAGTGCAAATAAAGTAGTCATCATATGCTTGTACGTTGACGACATGCTAATTCTGGGCACTGATCAGTTTGAAGTGAAAGACGTGAAAGTTGCTTTGACGACACAATTTAGCATGAAAGACCTAGGTGAGGTGAAAACCATCCTAGGAATGGAAGTGAACTTCACAAAAAAGGGTATTACCCTGAGTCATAGTCGCTATATTAGGAATCTACTGGAAAAGTAGGGTTATGATAAAAGCAAAAAGGCTGAGACTCCATACGATTATAACAATAGACTAAAACCGAATGAAGGTTCAGCTATTAGACAGTTGAATTATTCCAAACTCATAGGAAGTCTCATGTACGCTACTACCTGCACTAGACCTGACATAGCCTTTACGGTCGGCATGTTGAGTAGATTCACCAGTAACCCTGGGAAGGACCACTGGGACGCCTTAGAAAGGCTAATGAGATACTTAAAGTATACTGAGAAGTATTCTTTATGTTACAGTGGGCATCCTCCAGTGCTTGAAGGGTATTCCGACGCATCTTGGTGCTCAGAAATAGCTGATTGTTGATCCACTAGTGGTTTTGTGTTTACACTAGGAGGAGCTGCAGTAGCTTGGAAGTCTAAGAGGCAAACGTGCATTGCACTATCCTCTATGGAATCAGAACTTTATGCTCTCGCTTCAGCTGGAGAAGAAGCAGAGTGGATAAGAGATCTGATATTGGACATTCCAATGACGAGTCTAAAAATGAACTCTATTTCGATTTATTGCGACAATCAAGCCACAAAGACCATTGCTACAAATACGTTGTTCAATGGAAAGCGAAGGCAACTAAGGATGAAACAGGCCTAGTTGACCTATCTCACCAGTCAGGGGATAATCTCCCTATTGGACGTAAGATCAAAAGATAATGTAGCAGATGTCCTTACTAAGGGCTTATGTAAGGTTCTCACATCTAAAACATCGGGGGAGATGAGATTAACGTCCATTTAGGAGGACTTAATACCTAGCTTATTTTTTAAATTTAAGAACCGTTGTCTGCTTACATTCAAGCATCTACGTTGAGCACACTAAAGTATTTCAAATGTTATCTAATGAAAGCTAGAGGTGAGATAGTTGCCAGCCATTCCAAACTTGATGACTTACGTAATTATTCTTTGCCAAAGGCTGAATTGGGTATCATTCCAAAAAGGAGTACTGAGGTTGCTGATATGTGCCCTGATATTATGATTATTAGTTATATCATTCCAAACTTGATGATATAATAGTCACAGCTTGTTGTATCATTCCAAACTTGATGATATAGCACAATTGTGGAACGTTAATAATAATCTTAATAATCGAAGGAACATGATTTGATTCTATGAAATCAATTAATCTAATTTTGTGTAAATTAGATAGAGATGCTGGTTTGGGACTCTTTTCTCCCAGTTAGAGTATTAAGTTCACCCGCTGTTAGAACTAATCACTTTATTTCTGCAAGTGTTTGAATTCATAGAGATTTGTCTCATGACATTCTTGTTGTAATTGTTTGCAGGCAATATGGAGATTGGAGGAGAGACAGTTGATTTTGACCCAGATGATGATGATCTGCTGTTCGCCTAGATCAATTATCAGTTTGAGCTTTCCAGTTTCTTGCTTTATTTCATGTTTGGAACATTTGGTTTGAGTTTAGCATTTTGTTATCTAAAACTCATATTTATAATTCTGGAAAATCTCTTTTGTTTTGGTCATTATTAACTATTGAATAAGTAGCCCATTTTTCTTTGCTAACACTTATATACAATATAGGAGGAGATTGTTGAGGTATATTTATATACGTGTCAATGAGCTCCTTAACGGGTCGGTTAGGATCCGATAGGAATCCAAACCCGTAGTCGGGGATTTAGGGTTTCACCTATAAATACCCTAGCTAGGGGCAACGAGGAGACCATTCCAAACTTGATGGTCACGCGGATGCTTCGAGCACTCTAACAATTCTTTCCGGCTTAACGCGGTCGTAAAAAACTAGATATGAGCACCGAAACGAACTCCGCAGATGCATAGAACACGGTAAAATGGATTGGAAGGGATCTGACTTCATCAAATCACTCGGGCTCTGCACTACTTCATCAAATCACTCGGGCTCCCCTACATCAGTCAACAAAATATACTCATTAGTGGAGTATCTCAAAGATGGGTGTCTGACACTATCATACCTTCGTGGAGTGAGCTCAGCTGCTGGTATGAGCACATCATAAGTGATGTCCTCTATAGGCTCTCCATCAATAACATCCTCATGATCTGGAAGTGGCTTTGTGCCCTGTATCGGCTCAGGCTCTACAACATCCTCAATATCATCACTTCCAATCATAGGAGATTCTACATCAATAGTGGGAGTCGACCTTCTCAGTCTTCTTAGGATCAACTATAGTCTGATCCTCACAAAATACAGCATCGCGACTGCGTATAATTTTCTTTTCAACTGGATCAAAGAACTTGTAGCCAAACTCACCGCTACGTCCATATCCCAGAAATATGCATTGTCGGGTCTTGGAATCCAACTTCTATCTTTCGTCCTAAGGGACGTGCATAAAGGCTCGATCTGCAACCAAATACACTCAAGTGACTATATGAAGGGTTCTTCCTATACCAGACCCTATAAGGAATATCTTCCTATAATACGGAGCTGGGTGAGAGATTGATACCGTGTGTAGTATTATACAAAGCTTCACCCCAAAACATGTCAGGTAGCTTTGCCTCAGACAACATGCACCTCATTCTCTCCATCAGTGTCATATTCATTCTTTCTACCACGTCATTCAGTTGTGGTGTCTTGGGTGGAGTATTTTCATGTCTGATCCCTTGATCTCTGCAGTACTCATCAAAAAGACCAATATATTCTCCCTCATTATCAGACCTGATGTACTTTAGCTTCTTCCCAGTCTGTCTCTCCACCTCGGCGTGGAATCTCCAAAAAGTGTCGAGGATCTTATCTTTGGTCTTAATAACAAAGACCAAAAGTTTCCTCGAATGATCATCAATGTCAGTGGTCCGCAAACATTAGTATGTACAAGCTCTAGTGGCTTGGATCTCCTGGTGGAATTGTGGCTCTGGAAAGATATTCTATTCTGCTTTCCAACCATGTAGTGCTCGCATCTCTCTAACTGATATATATATAGATCAGATATAATCTTCTTCTTGGCGAGACATCTCAGGACCTTCTGGCTAATGTGAGCCAGTCTTCTATGCTATATGATGTGGATACACCATCTCTAACAGTGTTGGCCTGAGCAGCTTCAGGCCTCCACTCCATGCATTATAGACCAGTATCTCTATAATCTCTGGCTACTACTAACGACTCCTTGATTAACTTGCAAAAATCTCCACCAAAGACAGTCAAGTGTCCCTCATCACATAGTTTCCCAAATGAAATTAGGTTGGAGCAGATGTCGGGTACGCGCTACACATCCTTTAGAATCAGCAAACCTCCCACGCTCTCCTTCAGGTGCATGTATCCCCTCCAGATGAATTAGACGTGTCATCATTGCCCATTCTAAGTACTCCATAATTTTGAGTCGTGTAAGTGGAAAACGACTCTCTATTGTGGGAGACATGTGCAGAGGCACCTGAATCATCAATCCAGCTCCTATAAATGTACAGAAGTGCAACTGTAATATAATATCTAACAATGACAACATCCTCCTCCTCTATAGAGACAGTGACAGCCGTATGCGTGCCCATCTTCTTATTTGAGGACTCTCGCTTCTTTTTCTAGTAATTTTTTTAGAGAATAACAAAACTTCTGAATATGACCCTTCTTGTGACAGTAGTGACACTCTACATTTTGGTAGCGAAACCTAGATTTCCATCTGCTTTGTCTTATCTCACTATTCCTTCCCCTGCTCTTGCTCCCGTCTCTCCCCTAGACTTAGTAAAGAGGATGTCAGTTTGTGAAGAAGAGCATAATATCCCTTGAGACTTTCTTCTCACTTCTTCATTCAAGATACCACTCTTGAAAATTTTCATAATAATGATGCTACCCGGAGAGGAGTTAATCAGAGAAACTCTTAACATCTCCAAGAGTTTGGAAGAGACTTTAATAGCCATATTGCATTGATATTGTCCTCGAAGGCCGCCTTCATTGTAGTGAGGCAGTCAATGATACACGGGAACTCATTCACATGATCTAGGGTAGGGGATCCATCTTTGTATCTGAACTCCTCTAGCTTTTTCAGTAGATATAGTTTATTGATGTCATTACTCTTGACATACAATGTCTCGAGAGTTTTCCAAAGAATGTTTGCATCAACGATGCTTGCAACATGATTATAAACGTTCGGCTCTACGAACCGTCTGACAAATCTACACAGCTTTCGATGCTCTACCTTCTACTTATTTGGATTTGTGTCTTTAGACATCTCCTCAGAGATAAGAGCATGTCAGCCTTTCATATAAATGAGATTCTCCATCATTAAGTGTCACTGGTGATAGTTTGCGCCGTTTAGTGTTACCATTTGCTCGGAACCTAAACAAGATGTAGACCCATCGTGCTTTGTCACTGATCAGACTGACCTCAGTTCTTTGAGCCGACTATTTCAAAGAAAAGAATCAAAGAGGATAGAGAGTGGACCAATGATCCTCACCTACCACACCCGATCACTAACCCGAAATATCTGATCGACTCATCTTGAATCTTAGACAGGTCAGCTCGATAACTGCTCTACTAATGAACCTAGCTCTAATACCACGTGTTGAGCTAGAGAGCAAACAAGCTCGACCAGAGCACCTGTAAATTAGTTAGAGCAAGTACCCACACAACCGCTTAATAGTATGCCGATACACAACCAAAATACAGTACAAAATAAAAACAATAAAAGGTGACACATAGATTTAATGTGGAAATCCAATAGGGTGAAAACCACGGGACGATCGGAGTCTAACCCGGAAATCCACCACTAAAAATGTTTGAAAATAAAAGGCAATTACGAGGCTTTCTCTCATCGATCCTTATAGGATCTTCATCAGCTTCACACTACATAATACAATAAATGATAACAAAAAAACTGCAAGTTACCGATAATGGAGGAATAGATGGATTACACAAATCTTCTCCAAGATGCCTCTTCAAATTCTTGCCCAAATATGTACTAGATCCAATCCGTATAGGTGAATTACTCCTCGTTAATGTCGTACAACGACGTCCGAAAGCTCTCTCAAACTAAGACGATTGCCGCAAAAGCCTCTGTAGAAATCTTTCATTGCTTGAGCTTGGAAAGAAGTGGATACCTTACCCCTCCTTCATGCCTATTTATAGGGCCAAAGTCAAGAAGGTAGATGTAGTAAGTGACATGTGGATGAAACTTTCATGAAGCTTCCTTTGTTCAAAAACACATGTTAGTTTAAATGTCAAAGACGGCTTCTCCTTTTCACACTTGTCATGAAATATATGCTTGAAAAGCATGATCAAAAATGACTAGCTAGTCAAGATTAAAATTATCTTAACAACAACATGCAATCGGAGAGTCAAAGGACTTAGAAAACTTTGCTCTTGCTGAACTAATGGGCTCCTTACAAGCTAGCTAGTCAAGGTTAAAACTTGTTGATGTCCCTATAGAGCTTAAGAGCATCATGCCTACATCACAACAAAAAAATGAAAAAAATAATACCTTGGATGAAAAACATTAGTAGAGAAAGAGGGAGATGTAGAAATGTTGTGACTGATAGAAACTCAGCCCAATATTTTCCATTCAACACTTATGTGATATGTAAAAAAAACAAATCATAAGTCTAAAAATTATTATTTCAGATGTAAGAGGTGTGAAATCCCACACATAGTGATAAAAGCTGCTAGTTCAAAGAGAAACCAAATACCCTAGAGCCAACTGCAAAAGCTACGTTTACTGAAGTTGTAACACTGCATTAATTCTATATCGAAAAAGATCAGAGTACAAATCTCGGCTGATTGCGTAGGCGGCTGGGGTTGGAAAATGAATACTCATGGAAATTCAATTTCGTTGTAGGAATCAGAGAAGGAAGGGAGGAGAGAAACATCGATGTCGTAGAGTGCGGAATTTGCATCGGCGTCGTCGGCATCAACGTTGTTGATGTAGTTGTGTTTGAACCGTCCCAATTTCGGCTCCGTTTGGTGGGGCTTATTTTCACCGGTCAAGCGGTCACTATCGCATGACCGGTGAAAAGGTCCGGTTCATACGGTCGTGACCGCTTGACCAATGAAAATAAGTCCCCCCAAACGGAGCCTTCATCTCGTAAATTGGCAAGGTTGAGATTGAAAGTGTAGCATTAGCATAAAGAATGATATATTTCTCTTATAATAGGGTAGAGATATAATATATTAAAAATAACAATAAATATTGTTTGGTGCAACACTCATCTCTCTACTAATATTACCACTCTCCATTACAAAATTTCAAAATTTAAACATCCAGTTTTTCAAATTTATCCCTCCCTAATACAAAATTTAATAAAATTTTAATATTAAAAAAGTGCACTCATAGATGCAGAGACGGACTCATCACAATTGCAATTAGAGATTGAGGCATAGCCCTGAGCCACGTGTAAGGACCTTTTCAGCACATGGCTCGAAAGGACGGTTGTCGGCAGCCTCAACATCCAGCTCGAAATGATTATGCCTCAACAGGTCTGCACACCATGCACCTTAACCCCTCTTCATCCACACGCGGATTGTTGGAGGTCGTAACCTCCCTTCGATGAGAAGTGATTCAGTCAAGCGCCCTTATGAGGACTTCCCAGGAGGTCACCCATCCCGGAACTACTCACATTCTAGCACGCTTAACAATAAAGTTTTTTCACCCCAGACCATAGCTCAAAAGGACGACCGCCGGCACCCCCAACATCCAGCTTGAAAGGGTTCAGTCTGAACAGGTCTGTAGACCATGCACCCCAACCCCCTATCCATCCACAGGCGGGTTGTTGGAAGTCGCATCCTCCCTTCGATGAGAAGTGATCCAGTTAAGCGCCCCTACAAGGACTTCCCAGGAGATCACCCATCCCGAAACTACTCTCATCCGAGCACGCTTAACTATAAAGTTTGTAGCCCAATTAGTGATAAGAAGCGAAATAACTTTATAATTAAGCGTGCTCAGATGTGACTAGTTTTGGGATGGACGATATCTTGGGAAGTCCCCATAGGGGCGCTTAAATGAATCACTTCTCATCGAATGAAGGTTGCGGCTTCCAACAATCCGTCTGTGGATGGAGAGGGGTTGAGATGCATGATCTGCAAATCTGTTCAGACTGAACCCTTTCAAGCTGGATGCTGGGGATGCCGGCAGTCGTCCTGTGTCGGGGAGGCCGTTACACCATGTATACAACCTCATAGCCGTTTGATATCGTTCAGCCAAGGAAGAAAATTTAAACAACTCTAGCTTGGATGGAGATCCTCTTCACTTGTAAGAAAATGGAGGGTTTTTCGTGCAATTTTACGATCAAGATCCATTCTTTTTTAATCAAGGGTTCAAAATATTCCTGTCCATATAAAAAATAAATAATTAACCCATTGGATAAAAGAAGACCACACCTTAATAAGTAAATGGATATTATTCATTTGCCTCACAATTGAGAGGACCCAAGTTCCTTTTAACTCCACATCACCCATATAACCTTCAAATTTTACCCACAAATTCTTGCATATATTTAGAGCTCCGAGCCTTATAAAAGCCCCGCGGGGAGAAGAAAAGAAGAAGAATAAGAAGAGAGATATATATAATTAATAAAAGGAGAGCGATCGATCATGACGAGCAGGAGTACTATGATAGCGGTGGTTCTGATCGTCATGGCGCTCTCATGTGTGTCGAAAACGGAGGCGGATCTGTCGTATTACTGTAGTTGCATGATTAACAGTTGCGTGCAGCCGGGCATCGATGCATACAGCAAGGAAAACTGCGCGCCCGCGTGCGACCAACTCTGCCACGAGGTTGGCCAACCGGGGATGGACCCAAGAGATCCGTATTGCGGTCTCCCGTGACGACCGAGTTGGGATTGAATAATGAAATCCAAGCTGTACCGTTTTTAGAGGAAACCCCAAAGGGGTACAAAAAAATCTCTTTAAAATGTTTTAACTCTCTTTAAAATGTAATGCCTGTGATTGTAAGTAAGCCTGCGTATGAATGTAATTGCTGAATAATAAAAATATATATATATGAAAAATGTTTGACTCTCTTCCGAATTCCAATATATAAAAGCACGTGTGCGGTGTGCATGAGTTTTTGGCCGCACATCATTTCTGCCAATTTTTTTGTTTTGATTATGCTGAGCACAAATCTTAATAGAAATGTAGGAGTCATGAAAATTAAAATATTTGAATCGGAAATTTGAATTCAAATTCGGATTTGAATAATAATATTTCTGTAGTCGAGGTTCATGAATAATAAGAATATCTATTATATATATATAAAGATAATCTTCATCGTCCGATAAAAATTTATTTGTTTCATCATTTGTGATTTCAAATTCAAATTCAGATTCAGGATTTCTGGATAAATCCGAATTCAAATATTTGAATGAATTCGATAAAATTTATAAAGACAAGCTTATATTTTTCTTGCCAATTAATTCAAGGCTTAATGGTGAGAATTTTTCTTCGTCATGACAATTTGGATGAGCCTGATACGGAGGAACATCATTATTAGTGTCGGAATGGAGAATAATATCAGACTACTCATTGCGTCTGTGCTAGGTGTTTTCGTCCGAGTCGTTGTATGATCTAGTTTCTCTTAATTGGTTCTGCCCAATTTCTGTTTCCCCCTCAACTTTCCTTCCAAGCGCTCACAAATTGTTGCCGAAGTCCCTTTGGCGAATCACCGCAAATTGGCCCCAAAACCCGTCTAAGGGCAGAGGTTTTAACACAACAGACTGATCTGATAAGTTCTTCCAATTTTGTAGTGAAGAATCGAAAAAAAAAGTTGATTTTGTTTGGATGAAATCCAAGGACTGAGAATTAATATTTTGGAGATCAAACGACTGAGAGTGATTGGTTCATGTGCTCCAAGATATATATATTGTTTTAATATATATATATATATATATATATATATATATATATATATATATATATATATATATATATATATATATATATATATATATATATATATATATTTATATTTATATTATAAGGAAGGAGACATGTTACATCATGTTTAACATTTTAATCCCAGAATACCCCCATAAAACCAGCTTTTGTGAGTTAATTGAGGGATATTTTGATCTTTTGGCCGAATTTGAGCTTAATTAATATAGTTTTCATCCTTTCCTACACTATTCATCGGCCTCAAAATCGCGATACCCATTTTTTCTCCCGATGGCGAGAGCCTCCGCAGGTTAGGTCTTGCGCTTTTTTGCTTCTTCCTCCCGATCGCAGCAATGGGCGCCTCCGCAGGTTAGGTCTTCTTCCTCCTAAACGCGCTGCTTGGCTTCTTCCCCCCCACCCCCATCGCAGCGATTGGCGCGAGTCGCTAACTCGCGAAGACGGCCGCTGGTCTCTCGAGCCCTTCTCTCAGCCTCCTAGTTGGGAGCATCTGGAATCTCTGGTAGCAAGCGTCTTAGGTTGCAAGCAAACAAACCCTTGCAATCTGGCTTTCTCTCGATCTAATTCCCTGAGTCTCTCGATCTAATTCCCTCAGTCGCTCACCTGCATATTTATTATAGCTAAATGATCTGAACCTTTCATTGTTAAATGATTTTGCCTTTATACTTTATACTCTATTTTGCTTCCG
This sequence comes from Platanthera zijinensis, assembly GCA_039513925.1. Taxonomy (NCBI): domain Eukaryota; kingdom Viridiplantae; phylum Streptophyta; class Magnoliopsida; order Asparagales; family Orchidaceae; genus Platanthera; species Platanthera zijinensis. Next base: position 165,049,052 of record CM077095.1, read on the forward strand.
ATCAAGCATTTCTGGTTTTATATTTGTCTTTTTGTAGAAAAAAATGAATAATAATACAAAGATTGGACATAAAAAGTATTTATGAGGAATTTTAGATGAAGGCAATTTTATCAAAAGACTGAAATGCCGGGATTTTGGCTGATGTTTACACATTTTTATTTGTTTATTTGGGTGCAGATAGAGCTCTGTGGAGAATTAGGGATAGCCTAAAGGTTAATCTCAGTTTATGGCAATCTATTTCATTACAACTTTTGTGCTCGTGTCCGCCGAATCTCGCTTCACTCGACCATCACGCACCTCTAAGGCCCGTAAACATCAGGTTACATGGTCTTTTCTATTATTTATTGGTTTGCATTTCTCAATTTGATTGCATTTCTTTGTTTTATTTTTGTTTGTCTTAGGCTCCGTTTTGGGGGACTTATTTTCACCGGTAAAGTGGTTACGACTGAATGAAGCGGACCTTAATTATGCTCCGGTTCATGCGGTCGTAACCGCTTGACCGGTGAAAATAAGTCCCCCCAAACAGAGCTTTAATGGTATTCCAGTTACACATTCTCATATTTCAATAATTCACAACAAGTTCTTGAAAAAGCCCTGTAACAATACTCAGATCTAGCGGAAGTTTGGCCGGTGAAGATCCGGACACGTGATTTTTCACCCAATTGAAGGGTTTTCCACGCTAAAAAATTCTCTTGTCAGCTTTCCCTTTCTCTATGACTGTTTGCGCGCTCGACCGCTCTCGGGCTAAGGCGGTTCAATTTAATCCGGCCTACCGGGACCTCGAGTGATCCGCAACAATTGTAGTCATAATCATTATCATACATTCATACTAAACCTACATTTTACGAATGCGGTGTTTTTGTCCAAATTGACAGGAGTGAAAACGCATCGCCAAAACATCCTGGGGGGGGACTTGTTTTTACCGATCAAGCCCACGATCGTATGAACCAGACCTTAATTAACAAGTCCCCAAACGGAGATTTGAAGCATTTTTTAAAGTCTAGATTTTTTTTTTTTGGAAAATTATAAGTCCAAATTAGACCTTTTGACACTTTGCACCCCCAATATTTAAATATTACACTTTGCACCCCTCATTCTCATATTCTTAGCACTTTGCACCATAACAAGGATAATTTCTGATAGCTGAATTCAAATGTCTTGGGTGCAAAGTGTCAAGAATATGAGTATGAGGGGTGTAAAATGCAATATTTAAACATTGGAGGTGCAACGTGTCAAAAATGATATTTTCAGGAGTGCAAAGTGCCTAAAGCCCTCTAAATTACGACTTATATATCATAAAAATTTGTTATTCAACAAATTGAAGGTTGAATATTTATTAATTCAACCTACGAACACCAAATGAGGTTATTACTAATCAGATTGGGCTAATTAACCTCAAATCCTCTACTGTTTTCCGGCGATCTTTCCCCTAAATCCTCCGCCCCGATTACCGGAAATTCAAGAAATAGAATACGGAATTGGCACAGATGCTTCTTAGTTCTTAGTATACTTGAGGTCGAACAATCAGCTGTCGGCTGCCCTGGCGTTACCGGAACGTCTCGCCGGCGCCACCTCAGCAGGAATAGAAATCGACGAGCTCGTCAAGCGACTCCGGCTGCGGATCGGCGTTCTCCAGCATCCAAAGAAGGTGCTCGAAGAGCACCACCTCGCACCCCACGACGTGACCGCCGCCGCCGCCTCCGGATCTGTCGATTAGGGTTTGAAAGAGCGGACGATCGACGAGATCGGAGCTGACGAGATACCTCCGGCGAGATTTTCCGACGTAGACGGGGTGGAATCCGTGCGGAACATCGTCGCCGTGGAAGGACTCCGGCCGCCACGCCTCTTCCTCCGGCAGTCTCCCGGACCCCTCTCCGCCGCCGCCGCCGCCGCCGCTACCGCGAGAGATCCGGCCGGTGGAGTTCCACCTCTTTATTATGCATCGGAGCTTGTTCAGCTTGCTGTTCTTCGCCATTGTTCCTCACCGGCGGTGACGGAACTCAAGGGATAATAGTGTGGGAAAGTGGTGGCGGGTAACTCAATGAGCCGGTGACGGTTTCGGCTTATATAGAAAGAGTTCAGCGGGGCCCATTCAAGTAGTTGGGCCCATTTAATAATATGGGGCCGGCTTGGGCTTTGAGAGGACAACAAAATGGGTGGACCGAGAGAGAGGGAGAAGGTTTTAAATTCTTTAAATAAAATAAAATAAGTAAGAGGCACGGTTTGGTGTGCAAAAATAACCGAAGAATCCATAACCGGACCGGAATCGATCTGAATTGAGTTGTTCAGGTCGGTTCTTAGGTGTCTCGGCTCGGTTCTAGGTCCAAAATTTTCAGAACCGATCATTTGGTTCGATTTTTGTTTCTTACACTCGGGTACCCAAAACTGACCAAAGAATCGAATTATTGAATTATAGTATCAAAAATATATTTGTGATGAGCAAAACACTTTTAAAAGAGATTGATGAATAATTATCTTGATGAAGGTATTTCATATGTAATTTTATAAACTATTTGCTCATGTTTTGACAATATTGAAATTTTGCTTAATTGTTAGAATCTCTGAATATGAAATGTTGTATGATGAAATGATTAAATATGTTTAGTGATCTAAGAAACTTTAATGATTTTTGAGTCGTGCAAGTTTAAAGTCTCCTAATTTCTTTGATTTATAAACATTGATTTTGCATTTATTTTTTCAAATGCAGCATATTTATACCCTAAATTTAAGGAACCGATAACGGAACTGAAACCGAACTGATATTTCCAGTTCAGTTTTGGTCCTACAATTTAGGCCCGTGGGTCGGTTCCGGTTCCAAATATTTTGAATCGAACCTATACAACTCAGTTCTTGGTTCTTAGTGGAACCAAACCAAACCGATCCGAGTTGCATCCTAAGGCACGAGGCTCTGCCTTTACAGCCAACCACGACATTACCTCAATTGCGATAGTGCACGAAGGGCCCCGTGCCCCCCGCAATATTATCCCGGCCATGACATTGTCATGGCGCGACGACGCTCCCGCCGCTCGCAAACTGTTGAATGTTATACTCCGCTCATCGCTCATTTTTGCATTGTCCACTGGGGTTTGCGAGCGGCGGGGAGAACATATTTTTTTTGGTCGGTAGATAATTTTGTCTATATGAGACCATATATTTTTTAAAATAATTATAAAAACACATAAATTTTAAAAACTGAATTTTAAAAATAAAGAACGGTACAATGAGAAAGTAAATGTTTAATCAAATAGTATTTTTCTCTTTTTAATATAGTATAGATATATATTATTTTCTTAAAGGCGATTGTTTCCCCTAAATTAAAAGCAATTAATACAATGCTATTAGCACATTTGGTCATCCGGCGACACAACAAGTGGTCGGCTTGCCTTGAAATAGCCACATGATAAGTTTCATATAAGGCGACAATGATGTACGCCTAGTAAGCGAGTCGGCGAAATTGGCGAGAACGAAAATATTTTGAAACAAAGAAAAGAATGTATTGATCACCAAGGTGTATTGTGTGTAAACAATAAAGCCAGCTAAAACATATCACTGTCGTTGTCCAAAATAATTCTCATTAATATCAACTAGACATTATGCATTATCTCTCTTCAATTCGCATATCCAAATTATGTTTGGACGACAATGCCCTTTTAGAAGTAAATGGATAGTGAAGAAACGAAGAAGGTCGCCGTTTTTGTAGCGGTGGTGTATGAACGAGGCTCTGTTTGGCATGGCGGTGACGGTTGTGATCACGGTAGTAATAAACCGTCGTTCGGGACCTCAAGACCTCGCCTCGGGAACTTCAAACACTTTTATGTTCATTCTTTTTTTGTGAGGGCAGTCATAACCATGTCGAAAATCTTGTTCATGTACTGTGCGGGCTCATTTTTGTCTAAACTCATCAGAGCAAAAACGGCATGCCAAATAGAGCCTGAATCTATAGGTGCAACAATGTATCACATAATTGATTCCTAATTAAAATATAGGTATTGATAGGGATTGGATCCATTTTTAGTTTTAGGGGTGCACATAGCAATCCCCAAAATGAGATCATGGGGTTGACTAGTCAACCCCATAATTCCCTTCATGATGAGAGAAGTGAAGGGTCCACTTTCTCTCATCTTTCATCTCCTCCATCCAATTCCCCCCTCTTTCTCTCCCACCAAAAATGAGATCCATAAAAAAGGGAAAGAGGGGAGAGAGGGCACTGCCGCCGCCACCAACCGCCGCCGCCCGGCCGCCGCCGCCCGACCGCCGCCGCCCGGCCGCCCGGCCGCCACCGCCCGGCCGCCGCCGCCCGGCCTCCCGGCCGCCGCCGCCCTGCCGCCCGGCCGCCGCCGTCTGTCCACCGCCAGTCGGTGGCTCGCCGCCCAAACCTCCATCATCCGATCATGGCGCGCTACCACGGCCGTCCGATCAAGGGGAAACCACCCACTAACCCACTACGTTAGTGGTGGGGCCCACCATGATCTCCCCTTGGAGCCTATAAAAGGACCCCAGGGGCTCTTCATTTCTCATCTAATTCTCTCCTCCTATTCTTCTCCTTCTTCTTCCTCAGGTGAGAGAACTCCCGCCTCCTCCACCAAGTCGGTCGCCGCTCGCCACCAACCACCAGCGGCCATCGACTGCCACAGGCGGCCACCAACAACCTCCAGCGGCCACCATCGACCATCAACACCTGCCATCGGTTATTGGCACCCCACCAACGCGCAGTTAGGAAGGAGGCGCCCAAAGTGAGAGAAAGCCGAGCAAAGGAGACAGCCGAAGCCCGCAAGCGCGCCGCCTCCAAGCGCACGCGTCAGAAGCATCTCGCGCGTTCCACCATTTAAGTCACTTTGGCGGAGCAGTCTGTTGCCCGCCTGCAGTTATAGCCATCCTCTCTCCCCACAAGCTGTAACGGGAGCGGTCTGTCGCCCCGATTCACTCAACATACTGTAATCACCCCGATCTAGTGGATTTTGACTGGCAGCGAACCGGTCACGTGGTTTTTCACCCGGTTGAAGGATTTTCCACGTTAAAACTCCTCGTGTACATTTCCCCTCCTCAACTGACTGTGTGCGCGCTCGACCGCTCCGTGAGCTAAGGCGGTCCAAGTTAGTACGGATCGACCGGAGCGCCGAGTTTGACCGCAACAGGTATTTAGAAATCCTCATAGTTTTGAGACGTCCAAACGAAAAAAAGTTGTGGATGGGGGGTGCTCTTGGGAGGAAAAGAAGCCCGGGAGAGAGCCCATGAGAGCAATGTGCTACTTTTTTTAAAGAAAATATTAACAGATTTCTCATAAATTTGAGCTTATGAGTCAGTTGGGCTAAAAGTCTCTGGTGCAAAAGACTCCGGCCTGATAATAGGCATGATCTAGTGAGAAGATTGCACAATGTGCTATTTTTTAAAAATAAAAATAGTAAACACATCTCTCATAAAATTCAACTTTATGAATAAGTGGAGTATGCACCCTATCCTACAATTTTGCTTGATAATAGTAGTCACATGTATGTTGCAAATACTTATAGCTGGTGGATTAGATTGATCCTCACACTAAATACATTACCCATTTAAATTATAATTAAACTGTGAGGATGCAATCTTCTAAAGGACTTTAGTAATGTTATAACATATATATATATATATATATATATATATATATATATACACATACACACACACACGAGTGCCCGACACGGGGCTCCGCCCCTATGACTACGCGTCACAGTACCCGGCCCGTGACGGCGGGGCGACGGATCGCTGCGTGCTGCGCCCGCATCAATGCGAGTGCCTGACACATGGCTTCGTCCCTATGGTCCAGCGCATCTATGCTTATCTATTTTTTTTTAAAAAATATTAGAAGGTAATTAAAAACTGTAACTGGACAGATTTTTTTTAATAAAACCTGTGCAGTTTTTTAAATTAAAACCAATGCAATTTTTTGTTTTTGAATAAAAACTGGTTGTGTCTAGCTTCCTTAACACGGGATAGTCCCACATCACCTAAATAATTATAACTGCATAATTTATATAGAGTGCAGTATAGTATTTATTCTGACCGCATAGTTGCTCTAATAATTTGAATAGCGGGCGGGAATCCCAAAAGGCGGCTATAGCTTTTAAATTTCGGGATGGCTGAGCTTTTTAAATTTCTTCATAATTTTACATAGCTTTAGGACTATCTCTAGTAACTTTAAGAACCCTACAAAAAAGTGAAGAGAGAAAGTGTGTTTGATCAGACGGCTGCTGAAAAATGGATACAGATCGGACGACCCAAATCACTTCAATGAATTTAAAATTCATGTCTTTCATATTTCTATTATAATGTTATATATATATATATATATATATATATATATATATATATATACAGGCACGGGCCTTCGGCCCTGGGGGCATTCGGCGGGGGTGCGACAATCGGCGGGGGTGCGACAATCGACGGGGGTGCGACATTCGGCGGGTTGCGACATTCGCCGGTGGTGCGACATTCGCCGGTGGTGCGACATTTGTTGTCGTGGGCGGCGACATTTGTCGTGGGCAACAACATTTGTCGTGGACAGTACCCGCCCCTATGGCCTCGCGCGACAGTACCCGACCGACGACGGCGGGCTTTGCCCGTTCCCGGCGGGCTCCGCCCGACCCGCAACATATACATATGAGTACTCAAAATGACTGTAAAAAAATATAAATCAAGAATACAATTTTTATTTTGTAAAACAAATTATATTTTAACGTTAAAACATTAATTTTTCTCTTGTCATTCCTAACTAGAGACAATAGATTTAGGGTATCTAGTGTTTTATTTTTTGTATTTTAATATTGTAAAGTTGTGTAATTATTTAAAAGGATATTGTCTTTATAATATACTAATATAAAGTTTGATATAATTGTGTAATTATGAATACAACTATAAGGGCAATATAGGGACATCAGACAATGTCTCACCAAAGAATAGTTTTCGTATATTAGTAGAGATATTATATATATATATATATATATATATATATGATTGTTTATTGAGAACTTCCCTCTAAATTTGCAAAATTATAAATTGCACCCCTTCTATTTTGTTTTGAAATTACAAAGAATTTTATTATAAATTTACATTTCATAACATGCATGCAAAAAAACACTCCGGAAAGAAAGCACAAGAAGAAAATTTTGTAATACATGTTATGAAATGTAACTTAAAGTGCAGGTTTTTGTAATTTCAAAACATAGACGGTGTAACGTGTAATAATGCTAAGTCCATGAAAATTTTAGGTAATTATTACTATATAAGATCATTAACAAATAATATACGGTTTAGTCACACAAAAGAGACTTGTTAGAATAAATATGGTATGATAGAATAGAGTGATTATTTCATTTAAATGTGTTATATGGAGATCGTACATACGTGTCACTTACCCGAAAGTTCATAAACAAATAAACCAACATTAGAGCAATTGAAAAGTAGGTATTTATATGAGTTTATGGTATTACCAAAAAGAAACAATTGGACAATGTACATTAAATAGTGGTCAATGTCAAATTTATATTCAACTTAAATGACTAGGTTTATTTGACCAGGTTAATACATATGAGAGGTTTCATGTGCCCTGACGTGACAACACATACTAGTGCTGCGTTTGGCGCGGCTTATCCCGATTTATTTGCTCCAGTGAAGTTGGACGAAAAACATTATTGGCATAGAATGAATGTTCGGTATGACAAATGTTTCTATGATTATCAAAAAAAAAAGGAAACTAGTTTGGGCATAAGATTTTAATATGATAATGATATTTTTGTCCCTTTAAAAATTATTGTTATACTAATTACTAAACTAGCTCAATAGAAATTACACGAGGATGATAACACAATATCTTTTAAAATCAAATAAAAAACAAACTAAATTCACTTATGAAATGTTCAAAATTTTATGATAAACATGAGGGTTAAATTGTCATTCGTTAACCCCCACCTAAGGAACTTCATACACTTTTATGTTCAAACGAATGATGTTTGTTAGGTGATCCTTAACAAATGACGATTTAATCCATGCGTTTACGGCCGCGGCCACCGTGTCAAACGGAGCCCTAGTTCCAAACATTAGATTCGTTCAAGAAGGGGTAGTGATTGTGAATTCTGAGGTGGGTTTGTTTGGACGATATTTTTGCTCTGATGACTTTGGATATAAACGAAACCTTCGTGGAATATATTTTTGACATGACAACTGTTATGGTCACCGTCAAGAAAAAAAAATTGAACATAAAATTCGATGAAGTATGCTCAAACGCACACAAGTCACAGTTCAAAGTCACCGTGTTCACGATTACCGTCTACCGTTGTCATGTTAAACTAACCCACAATATTTTTGATAGTTGTAATCCCGTGTTGAGATTGTGACACCTCACCGATCCGTGTGCCCTCTTTATTCCTGTTTTGGGGGAGTCCTAAACATGGAAATGCTTTATGGGGGGAATATAATCTAGGGGATGTTCTTCCTATTTGGATTGAGCCCTGTTTTGGCAACCCCCTTCATATGTGTTCATCTCCATATTTTGATGACTCTTGATCCTATTATAAATAGGAGTCAGCCTCCTTTAGCCATATGATGGTTCAGTAATATACAACACTAGTGAGAATTCAGAGAGGGAAAGCTTTGAGCTTTTCAGGCGGTTCTTCCGGCGAACGGCGGCAGCAGGCGGCGGCATCTGGCGCGCAAGGTTGCGACGCATCCGGTCACCTCAGGCGAGGCGACATCCGGCCGGCCACCTGCAGTAGGCCCCAGAGGTTCGGCGGAATCAGGCGCGGCGACGGCGGCAGCAGGCGCAGAGGCGGCGATACAGGCGGAGCTAACGGAGGCGGCGCATCCGGTCACCTCAGGCGAGGCGACATCCGGCCGGCCTCCAGAAGTTGACTCCAGGCGTTCGGCGGCTTCAGGCGGCTGATCCAGGCGGGATCGGCATCAGGCGGCGGAAGCAGGCGGTGATTCCAGCGGGGAAGATAGATAGTGTTTTTTTAGTGTTTTCTGTTTTCTCTTGTTGTATCTTGTAACCTCATCTGACTTTAGTGGACCTTTCTGGCGCGCTCTCCCCGTGGACGTAGGAGCCCATCTCCGAACCACGTAATCTTTTGTGTCGTCTGTGTATGCTAGAATCTCGTTTCGTATTTTATTTTGCGCGATATTGGTTCTTGCTCATTCGTGAAATTCCGTTGCGCTGCCGCGGCTTAACTCGATCCGATTTCACAACAATTGGTATCAGAGGGAGGTTCCGCGGGGGTGATCGTCTGGACGTTCGGGTTCTAGATCTGGGTCAACGGTAGGTGACGACATTGGTCCGCTCCCTATCTTCCTAGATCGGCTCCGCGAATATCATCTTGATCGCCCAGTAGCTCTGTGAGCAAGACAATGTCGGCAAAATTCGAGATTCCAAAATACGACGGCAAAATTGATTTTGGTCTGTGGCAAAAACTGATCAAAGCGGTGGTCGAGTTCGCGCAGAGAAAGGGCCTTGGCGAAGACAAAATCTTCGCAGCCGTGGAGAAGAAGGGCGGAGTGTCATCTCAGGAGAGCCCAGTCACCTCAAAGGGAGCCATCCGGCTCAAGGGCCCTACCAGGGAACTCATGGTCACTCAGGAGAAGGTGGAGTCGCACATTGAGAGGTTGAGTGCGAGTCGTCTTGCAAAAGACTCGGTCTATCGGGCAAGGGCGAAGCACGTCGGGGTGCGCCACCGGGAGTTGAGGGAGTTCGGTAGAGGTAGAGGCAGGAAGTTGCGAGAGATATCCTGGAGGGATATCAGTACGGACTTGCGAGGAAGTCCAGTGACTGGAGTCAAGTTCAAGAGCGGTCTTGACTTGACTCATTCTGATGCGCGTTGATCGCGGTCAGACCCCAGGGAGAGGGGGCTTGTAGTCGCCGGTTGGGGAGATCCAGGTTGGAGGTAGAGTTACGTTCGTTAGGCTTCGAGGTGGAGTTCATCGCGTGAGGTGTCAAGGTGGAGTTTGTTGAGATTGTGCCACCTCACCGATCCGTGTGCCCTCTTTATTCCTGTTTTGGGGGAGTCCTAAACATGGAAATGCTTTATGGGGGGAATATAATCTAGGGGATGTTCTTCCTATTTGGATTGAGCCTTGTTTTGGCAACCCCCTTCATATGTGTTCATCTCCATATTTTGATGACTCTTGATCCTATTATAAATAGGAGTCAGCCTCCTTTAGCCATATGATGGTTCAGTAATATACAACACTAGTGAGAATTCAGAGAGGGAAAGCTTTGAGCTTTTCAGGCGGTTCTTCCGGCGAACGGCGGCAGCAGGCGGCGGCATCTGGCGCGCAAGGTTGCGACGCATCCGGTCACCTCAGGCGAGGCGACATCCGGCCGGCCACCTGCAGTAGGCCCCAGAGGTTCGGCGGAATCAGGCGCGGCGACGGCGGCAGCAGGCGCAGAGGCGGCGATACAGGCGGAGCTAACGGAGGCGGCGCATCCGGTCACCTCAGGCGAGGCGACATCCGGCCGGCCTCTAGAAGTTGACTCCAGGCGTTCGGCGGCTTCAGGCGGCTGATCCAGGCGGGATCGGCATCAGGCGGCGGAAGCAGGCGGTGATTCCAGCGGGGAAGATAGACAGTGTTTTTTTAGTGTTTTCTGTTTTCTCTTGTTGTATCTTGTAACCTCATCTGACTTTAGTGGACCTTTCTGGCGCGCTCTCCCCGTGGACGTAGGAGCCCATCTCCGAACCACGTAATCTTTTGTGTCGTCTGTGTATGCTAGAATCTCGTTTCGTATTTTATTTTGCGCGATATTGGTTCTTGCTCATTCGTGAAATTCCGTTGCGCTACCGCGGCTTAACTCGATCCGATTTCACAACAATCCCGAACGTCATTTTTCTAAAATGACATTTCGGATTAAAAGCGTCAAAGTAGTCATTCGAGCTTAGTGGCCGCCAACCTGACCCCTAAAAATAAAGTTTGCAACAAAATTCAGGTTCCCAAAGTTGTAAACCAACACATTTTTGTTTATAATTAACCACAATTTCATGTAATCACAACCGCTCAAACGTCATTTTTAGCCTTCAATGTCATCGCAGCTCCCTCCTTTCATTCTCAACGCTCTCATTCAAACCGCTCCAAAATGGCACCATTAAAAAAAACAGAGCTTATAGTTGTGTGCAGCTGTCTGAAACATTATCCCAAACAGGGCATAATGATAATATGAGGGAAGATTGTGGCTTTGTTTGATTAGGCGGAAGGAGACGGGGCGGGAGGAGACGGGGCCGTTGATCGAGCTGGAGGGGGGAGGATGCCGATCGAAACGAAGGTTTTTTCCTTCGTTTTTCATGGCCGGAGGGAGGAAGCGCGGCAAACGCCGCCGCCAGACATTTGGTTACCCGCCGTGTGAGCCCTGTGGCGGAGTTTGTCGCAAACGGCAGGTCCATACGCCGCGCCAAACAAAGCCTGTATCAAAGCCAAAAGACACCGTCCATCCCAAGTGATTGTCAAGATTCTTCTTTTTCCCTACTTTCATTTCAATATTTTGTCATTTTTGTAATGTCGAGGGATTGAGAGCGATGCGCATGTGCTGCATTGATCATAGAATTTGGAAGGACAGCTAAGATTACATATAATTTCTTGCTATTAAATTATTATTATTGTTGTTGTTGTGGGTTACTCGAAGTGCTTGTAGATGAGTCAAAGCGAATCGTCCTCGTTCTGGTGCTGATCGAGCGTACAAACAGTCACAGGGCTAACAAAGAAACTTTTTATGTGGAACATCCCGAAAAGTGGAAAAAAAACACGGGGTTGTGTCTGTGCCGACTAAACTCCACTATTTCTTGGGGAGTTATATACGTTTTCTTTTGAGGGTGACAGACTACCGCTCGTTACAACAATTTTCCAGACTGCTTGGGTCGTTTGGAATGTGATGGTGGTGAGCGTGCACTCGCGAGCTGTCTGGACTTTAGGTTTCGTCAACTCGGCTTTCAGTTCGAAGTTATACGAGTTCTTTGAGCTGTCTTCAGGGAGACCTTCGAGGAGGGAAGGAGATCTTTAATGACTCTGAAGGGATCTTTGAAGGCCGTAGGAGATCTTCGAGCGGTCTTCCAAGTCAAAGGAAGTCTTTAATCCGTCTTCGAGGCTCTGGGAGATCTTCGAAGGAATGCTTTGGAGGTCTCTCGGGCATAGAAGACAAGGTATCCACAAATGAGAGTCTAAGGTACCTTTTATTGATTTTGAGAAGGGCATTTTGGCAATTAAGCCGCTAGGGAATCCGGTAATCCGCACACCCACAATCATATATTTTGTTATATGCACGCTCATGATGAGATATTTCACTATACACACACTCATGATGGAATATTTCTCTATATGCACACCCACGATGAGATTTTTCCTTATACACATGCCAATGATGAGATATTTTACTATGCACACAGCTATAATCTTATATTTCTCTATACGCACACCCCATGATGCGATGTTTTGCTATGTGCACCCTATGAAGGGTGGGTTTGTGAATGATGGGCCGCAACTAATGTGGTACGGTGTTGCGGGGAAGTGTGACGGCGGAAAAACAGGGTTGCCCGACCGCGGCGGCCGTGGCCTTGCTGCCCGTGCGGGATGGGGCCACGCGGTCGGTTGGCCGCATAGCACGAGGCAGCGGGGCCGCACGATTGGGTGATCGTGCGGCTGGTGAGGGGGCTCGTACGGCTGGCCGCGCGACCTGCGTGGGGCCGTACGGCTGGTCGGGCATTCGGCGACGACGGTGTTGGAGGGAGTTTTCAGTCGCGGGTGTTGGTGGGCGGTTTTGGTCATGGTGTTGGTGAACAGTTTCAGTCATGGGGTTAGTGGGCGGTTTGGGATACTCCCCTCTCTCCCCAGTCCCCACTAAGGTAGTGGGGGAGGTGGATCTAGTGGCACTTTTTTTATATATTTGCAACCCACTCTTCCCTCATAACTTAAGGGGTGTATCAATTATTATTATTTATGACTTAGTAAAGGAGGATATTCTCTCTCCCTCTGTTATTTTAATTTTTTTATTCTTCTGAAAAATAGTGATTTAAATTAAAATATAGGTCTTTTAATTTAAATTTAAATTAATACTATAAATTTCAATCGTTCATTGGAAATTCATCGTCTCCATCAGATCTATATATCCAACAACTTATTGATCTTTGGGTAAAAAATATGTGAATAAAAGATTTCCACATACGTAATACTTATACGTGAGACGGTGCACATGGGGCTCCCAATGTGGCCGAGGTATTGTTGCGATTGCACGAGAGGCCCTCCATGCACTCTCTCATGTTATAAATAATAAAAAAGATTTGTTATTTTCTCTTAATAAAATTCAGCTTAACTACTAAATAAAAAAATTCTATTTATACTATTTTGCAAAATTAAATTTTATTGTAAGAGATTCAATTAAGAAGAATTTAAAATTATAATATTTGATGAATTGATTAGATAATTGTAAGAAAAGAAAGAAAGAATCTATTATTATTTAAAGGACAGAACTACACATACCTAATTCATACCTAAAAACCACAAAAAGTGGGTCCAATACACAATAAAATATATTATTTGACCTTTTTACATACCTAAAACACAGCAAAAAGTAGGGATCCAATTATTTTATTGTGTGTGGGGCCCACTTTTTGTGATTTTTAGGTATAATTTAGGTATGCATAGAATTATTCTTATTTAAAATATTAAAATTTAAAAAATTAAATTAAAAAAAATCTATCTAATTATATATTCATCATTAATTCTGAATTTATAAAGAAAGGTACAATTGGAAGCTCTTCTTTTATTAACTTACTTAAAATTAGCCTAAATATTACAAAAAAATATTCAAGAATGTCCCCAAAATTTACTAAATGAGCTTATTTAACTATAATTTAAACACATTATTTATACGTGAGACGGTGCACATGGGGCTCCCCATGTGGCTGGGGTACTGTCACGACTGCACAGAAGGCCCTCCATGCACCGTCTCTCATGTTATAACAAAGAAGATATGTTATATTTTCTTAATAAAATTCAGCTTAACTACTAAATAAAAAAATATATTTATATTTTTTTGATCAATTAAACTTTATTGTAAGAGATTCAATTAAGAAGAATTTAAAATTATAACATTTGATGAATTGGTTAGATGATTGTAAGAGATATTCTATTATTTTTTAAAATATTAAATTAGAAATATTCTATCAAATTATATATTCCCCATTAATTCTAAGTTTTTAAAGAAATGCATAATTGGAAGCTATTCTTTTATTAACTCACTTAAAATTAGCCTAAATATTAAAAATATTAAAAAATGTCCCCAAAGTTTACTAAATGAGCTTATTTAATTATAATTTAAATAAATAAATAAAATATTTGAATTTTATTTCTGAAACAACAATAGTTTGTTAGTTGAAGAATTGAGATTTAAAATAAAATAAAAAAAAATTTAAATTGAAATTGATTTTGAATTAAATTCAATTCTTTTTAAATTTTATAAGAATAGGAGAATTCTCCTCATGATTTGCACACATACATATATATATATATACGAGTGACAGGCACGGGCCTCCGGCCCGATGGCCACGCGCCACAGTACCCGGCCGGCAACGGCGGACTACGCCCGCCCCCGGCGGGCTTCGCCCGCACCCCGGCTTCACCTCGTGCACAGTATCCGGCCGGCGACGGAGGGCTTCACCCGCCCCTGTCGGGCTTCGCTGCGTGATATTTATAATAATTAAGTTTAAAAAATAATTAATTAAAAAATAAAACATTAAAAGCAGGTATTTATAATAAGTCATTTAATAAATTTAAATATATATAATAAAATATTTTATATTCTAAAACAGGCCGGTCTCAAGCCGGCCCGCCAAACAGCAATTTTGCAAGCCCGATCGGAAGACTCGCAGCCCACAATTCTTCAAACAATACCTGCCGAGTTTTCAATATATACCCAAAATATTGCTTTGAACTGGCGGTGTGGGACTAAAACAGGCGGGTGCACTGTTCACCCGCCTGTTTTAGTCCCACACCGCCCGTTCAAAAGCGTTTTTTGGGTATATATAGAAAATTCGGCATGTATTGTTTGAAATCAAGTGAGCTGTCAGGCTTGCGGTCGGGCTTCCGGGTCCTTGCCGGCTGTGTCCTTGCGGGCGGGCCGTTTGCTTTTTCTAACCCATTTTTTAAATTAATTCGCATAGGCTTAGGACTGTCCTATAGTAGGTTTAAGACCCCTAGTAAAAAGTATGAAGATAGGGTTGGTTTGATCCAACGGTTCATGATCAAATATCTGAAATCCAACGGCCACCTATTTTCCTCCTAATTTCAAACTCATGTTATCTGCAGACCACAGTATTTCTATTATAGTGGTAAAGATATGTAAGATATTATTTGCATTAATAAATATTTTATTTTCTCTATTTAAATCATGCCTAGATTTCTTGAGGCTCTGATTAACCTTCCCATAGTTTGTTGATTTCAATTCCTAGAATACTCGTCGAAACTGAAATTTGTGATATGATTATACGGGAGGCTCTGATTAAGCTTTCGCTCGATCATGATCCTGAGATTGTTGGCGTTGACTACTCGTTGATCTCGTCGCCGAATTATCACTTGAATACTTCGTTAAATCACACTATGAAAATTGTTGGAGCATCCTAAAAATTTCGCGAAAGCTTCTTCTTTTCATTCCAAAATCTTCGGCGGTCATGATTCATCGATCCGAGTGTCAGATCTCTATAATCGAATTCAAAATTGTTATGTCGCCGAATATCAAAATTGGAATTCATGTTAATGTATATTTGGACAAATATCGGGTTCAGAGGCTTAACGGGTCGGTTGGGATACACGGATATCCGATACTCGTAGTTACTCCCAGGGTTTGTTTATTTATACCCACCTAGAGGCAACGGGTAGGGGATTCCACTTAAATCTTCATCAAGATGCTTCGAGCGACACTATCAATTCAGACCAATTAAAATTCATCAAGGAATTAGAAATGATCTCTATAATCGAATTCGAATTCCTCCACAGCGATATTATTCCCGAAAGATTTTTTTTTTAATAAATATAAATATTTTATGTATTTATTGTTATGTCGCTCGAAATATTCTGGGTGATGATCAAAGTGAAATTACCTTCCTGTTGCTCCTAACTTAAATTTTATAGGCAAATCTTAAGTTCAATACGGTTATCCTGTAGCGGTATCTCAAAGTAGAAGTATGAGCAAGTATTATATTTCGGATTAATCCTGCTGAAACAAAGAAGGCTATTGGTATTAATAGTATTGTTTGACAGCAACGCGGCCATGTTCTCCGAAATAATGAACTTTCCGTTAAGACATTAACGGTGAGAATGAATTTTGAAACGGAAAGCTGGCTCATACCATTTTCACGTTCTGTAAGCGTTTGGAGAAAATCAGCTTTCTCTTTGGGAAAAGTCTGTTGAGCACTTGTGCATAAATAGATAAAATATCACGAGATTTATGTGATTCGCTGCGAGTAATTTAGCGGGATGAGGAATAAGGGCGAAAGAGCCCATGATTTGGCGGAATTTTTGGAATTGGATTCATATCCAAATTTTCGTAAGTCTTCGTAGGAGACCAAGGCTCGAACCGCTGGCCTCCTTTATGAGGATGTTTACAATCAGGTTTGTTGGGGTCCGTGCGTCGCTCTTGGTAGATTGGGTCTTCTGAACCGTCTTAACCCGTGGAGCGGTCGAGCGTACAAACAGTCAAAGATTCAAAAAATGTTGAGTCGGAGGCTTGACGACGTGGAAAACCCGCGATCGGAGTGAAAAATCACGCGGTCAGTTCGGTATCGGACTAAATTCCACTATCACGGAATTTGTTACACAGATTTCGGGAGAACAGGAAGGACGATGGGCCGCGCCTCGTTACACTTCAGGAGATGGGGGAGAATGGACGTTGAGCGCCGCCCAACGTCGTTCTGCTCTCGAGGTCCTTCGCCAATTGCTTCTTGCGGGAGTGGGCGTTGCTTTCGCCTTCTGGGTTGTCTTCACGTGACGATGGCGATGGCTCTGAGTGTCCCATCCTGATCTTGCTTCTTCTCTGTGATCGTCTTGTCTTTACGATCTTGACGGAACCCCGCGGGAGAGAACTTGAGCGGAAAATCCTGCAGAGGAAAAGAGTGGAGAGAATGAGAGAGAGGAGTGAAGCTAGAGTGTTCCCGGGAAATGGACCATTTTAAAGTGAATGTTGGGCTATTTATAGGATTTTAAGAGAGACAGTTTGATATTTTTGCTTAAATATTTTCGGACCAGTCAATAAGAATGCTCGAAACTAAGCACGTGAATCTTCATTTTTGAAAAATGATGATCCCACCCTTGGGCCAAAAGAGGGCCCGCCCGCCCAAACTGGCAGCCTGGCGACGACGGCGGGGGCAGTGGCCGCCACCCCGCACCGGCGAATGGTCGGGGGGCCGTCCTCAACGAAGCCGCCCGGATCTGGGCGGCCTCGGCCGCCCCTCACGGGGGCCGGC
Source organism: Platanthera zijinensis (assembly GCA_039513925.1). Lineage (NCBI taxonomy): Eukaryota > Viridiplantae > Streptophyta > Magnoliopsida > Asparagales > Orchidaceae > Platanthera > Platanthera zijinensis. Next base: position 165,066,517 of record CM077095.1, read on the forward strand.
TGTGGCGAGGCCGCCCGGGGTTGAACGGCCTCGGCAGACCCTCGCGTGGGTCGGCAACGGCGGGACCGCCCGAGAACGGGCGGCCTTGGCCGGCCCTTGCGGGGGCCGGCCGCTGCGGGGCTGCCCGAGCATGGGCGGCCTTGGCTGGCCCTTGCAAGGTCTGGCCGCGACGAGGCCGCCCAGGGTCGGACCACCCCTGGCCGGCTCTTGCAGGGGCCAGCCGCGGCGTGGCCGCCCGGATCCGGGCTCCTCCGATTGGTCCTTGTAAGGGCTAGCCGTGGGGGGGGGGGGGGGGGGTGGGAGCGGCGCCCGGGGCCGGGCGGCCTTGGCCAGCCCTAGCGGGGGTTGGCGAGCCCTTGCGGGTGCTGCCCGCGGCGAGGCCGCCCGGCCCTCGTTGGGCCGGCCGCGACAAGGCCACCCAGGAATGGGTGGCCGGGGAGAGGGCGTGGGCGCCGCCGCCGCCGATCGGCATTGGGTGCACTACGTTCGGGATCCTGCGCGAGGTGGTTACCGCAGGAATCGGGTTTGCGGATTGGATCGCGCGTGTGGTGGTTACGCGAGAAACCTCTCATGATGCTAGTGGGGGGAGAGGGTGAACGGGGTAAGTGTGCTAACCCCAGTATGAAGGTTATTTTTTTACCGCTAACAGGGATATTAAGCTTAAGCAAACCGAAAATTCATGACATGACATGAGAACAAAAAAATGGGTAGAGCTACTTTGGTGAGTTAGAGCATTCACCAACGACGATCCGTAACCAGCACGCCAACTCGCCGAATAGATCCTAAGTATGTCTTTATGAAATGGCATTAATAATTTAACAGTCGATAATACCCCTAACGCTCGATGGGTTGCATGCCATCACTTAATGCTTGCGTGTTTGTTGTGATCGACAAGGGTTATGATCGTCATCAAGAAAGGATTGCTAATTTTGAAAATACACGTGAATGAAGTTCTTTAAGTGAGATCGTACGTTCAAAAAACAGAGGTTCACTACCACCGTGTGCTTTCACAACGGCCGCCGCAATACCAAAAGAAGCCTTAATTAGATTGTTCACAACTACTCAGTGACAAGGCACCATGATTAGACCTCTTAATTATAACTAGACCAAAGTATTAAAGTGTCTATGGTTGGATTAATGAAACATTTATATGTATGCTACTTAATACTAGACTGACCAAGCAATCCAAAAAAAAAAAAATCATTAATGATTTCCCTTTATACAATTTATCAAAACATAGGTACACCTAAGAATGAGTAGTACATCTCTAGCTAGATATCTTATGACCATCCGACACGGTGATGGCAGTTGTGAACGTGTCGGTTAATCTCACATATGACTTATTTGACACTGTGGTGCGTGGTGGTGATCGTGAATGCTGTGGTTACGAATTGTCATTCGTGATTAATTGCTCGAACTCACCTAAGGAACTCCATCCAAAATTTTTGTCCAAACTCACCGGTTTAAGGCAACACGTCAAACGGATAATGGTTCGTAATTAACCACCATGTCCACGGCTGCCCCGTCCACCGTGCCAAACTGATCCATAAAGAACTCCATCCACTCTTAAGTTCAAAATAATTTTTTTTGTTGGCAGCAGTCATAACCATTATTCTATCAAACACATATTTTATGACGATGACTTGCGTTGTTCCTGGGTTGTATCAATAAAGCATTGGTGTGTATGCACTTAATTAACACAAAGCCGGCAAGCAAAAAATTTCGCACAGGCTGTCACCGGAGCAAAAACCGTGCGCCAAACAGGACCCCGGTGCGAAGCACACGTGAATCGAATCACCTTAAAAAAATGAAACTATGAGGTTCAACTTAGTATATACATGTTGAGCCTAGACAAAGCAATTAATATCTCATAGGATTATGTTAGGTAGTTTTCTCTCATTTTTAATTCTCTCAAATATTAAATATTAACTTTACAACAATACCCCTCAAAGATTCTTCCTAACCACCTCAATCAAACATTTTTTCTGATATCTTGAGAAAATATTACTTTATTAAAATTTAGTTGTTGAAATATAATTATTGAAAATCAAGAACTAATATTACTCTCTTGCCCTCTTGTGTTATTTTAGTTTTGGTATTTGATGATTCCCCTTCTAGAAAGGCAATGATTGGACAACATGCATGCCAAATTTAATAATATATTCCATAACAATATAACATGGTTTAGGTACAATAGTTATATACAATAGCTACTTCATAATAGTTATTGTATGATTTTTATCATATATATATATATATATATATATATATATATATATATATATATATATATATATATATATATATATATACGAGTGACAGGCACGGGCCTCCGGCCCGATGGCTACGCGCCACAGTACCCGCCCGGCGATGACGGACTTCGTCTGCGCCGCACGGCGAGTGCACGACACGGGGCTCCGCCCCTACTGCCAAGCGCGACAGTACCCTCCCGGCGACGGCGGGATTCGCCTGCCCCCGTCGGCCGTGCCCGCAACATATACATATGAGTACTCAAAATGATCGTAAAAAAACATCAATCACGATTATAAATTTTATTTTGTAAAAACATGTACGTATTAACTTACAATTATTAATTTTGCTCCTCTCTTATTAAATCTCTCTCTCTCTTCCCATCATTCTCTCTTTCTACGACATTCTCTCCCCTCCCTCTCTCTCCATTTGCTTCTCTCTCACCGCCCCCTCTCTATATTATATTTATTATATCCTGCCATCAAAGTCCCTTCTCTCCCCTCTCTCCCCTCACTCTCCCTCTCTCTCTCTCTCTCCATATCCTTTAATGGCTGTAGGTTTAGGATGCCTAGAAAGTTTCATTTTTTTAATATATAAAAAATAAATGATTGATAAAGATTTGATGTAGATCCGACGGCCATAACTCTTCCAATGAATTTTTATTTCATGCTTTTCATACTTCTTTATATGGTAGAGATATATATATATATATATATATATATATATATATATATATATATATATATACTGGATGCGGCCGAAGGCCGCCCGAGAGCATCGAGCACGGGCGTAGCCCGTGCGGAGATGCTCGTATATATATATATATATATATATATAGGATTAATTAGAGGGGTGTTACGAACATACTAATAATGACTATGAACAGCCAATGACGGTACAACTCAATATCGTTATGTACAACTCAATAACACTATGTACATACCAAATTATTATTTGCAGATCAAGTATCAATAAAGAGATCATTTAAGCATCCAAACAATTTTTAAAAAAGCTTGTGGTAGAAATAAATACATTAAACAACTTGTTACAGAAACTATTTGAGTTTAGGGTTAGAAAATTTCTTGGGTTATATTTTTTTCCTACATAATCTTTCCACACTAAATCTATAATGTTTATATAATTGTTGCATTTTTTCTAACCTTTGTTGTATATGTTCTAGTTTATAACTTTATATTATCTCATTATATATCCTTAACCAGCACTCTCAATTACAATATTTTTCTGCAATAAAAACTCTATCAAAATCATCCAACTAGTTAAGAACTGCAAGTATGGATCATCCACCAAACCGGGAATGAACGGTTTAGCATTGAGATTTAAATGACTGTTGATTCCCGACTTTGGCAAGGATGAAACAACTGCAGGATTCGCTGAGGCAATTCGACAAACATCTGGCAGACAGCTTGAAGCAGCATTTCCACAAACACCTGGCGGGCAGATTTGATATGCAGAAAACTGTTGCTGCACGTTAGATTCCAGCGAATCGCCACCGCTACCTTTAGAAGAAGATGAATCGGATGAGAAAGAGCAAGCATCTGACAGATCATCCCATTCTCATATTCAAACGGGGCTTGAACTTAATTCAACTTGGGGCTGCTGTTGACATGCACTTATGATGCGATCCTATCGGCTCGCCGAGAACAGATCGCACTGGGCCGCGGCCCGCACACTCCCAACCCTTCTCCCAAGGGGCCACAGGCTGCTCGCAGGGCTATCTCACCCAGGATCCATAGCTGCGCCAGTAAGGCGGGTTGTTGAGACCTGGAATCGAACCCATGACCCTCCTTAGATAAGATAATGATTTCTCCTAAACTCCTATATATCATAGCCTGAGTCGCAGCTCAGTTGGTGATAGGAGTTCATGACACCAGCAAGAGACACTTACCTGAAAGCAGATGGCCGCAACAACAAAAACGAGCTGAAATGGCTTAGCAGGGGTTGCGAGAAACTTACCTGGACAACTACCGACCACCGCACGCCGGCGCCAAGGAGGGCCGACTCGCACACCACCGTTGCGATCCGGCGGCGGGGCTAAGCTAGGGGCGGGTCCAGGTTTGGCGACAAAAAGCACGGGCTTGACTGTACCTAGTAGGTGAGAGAAATGAAAAAGATTAGTATTTTTAGTATTATGGATTTATGAGATGTCTATAGTCATTATTGATGTGTTCATAACACCGATCATTAGTTATCCATATCTTCCCTCGGAGTTTGCATAATTACATTTACCCTCACCCCTCTAAATTTTCTAAGTTTTCCAAGTTTATAAAAATGCTCCTTCTATTATAAATATGGTTGGAAAATGATTAAATCAGAAAAATATTTTATTATACTTAAATTTTATCTTTTTATAATCATTCTGAAATGATAAAATATAACACACATCTTTCAATATAAAATTATTACAAGTAACTTCAGCCACTCCTATGTTCAAAACTATTTTTCATTTTTCATTGTAGTCACAACTATGGCACTATGTGCTATTGCCATGCCAAACATAAATTCTATCATAGTGTGATGTTTTTCTCTAAACTTATCAAAGCAAAAAAAAAAAGTGGCAAATGGTAGAGTCTGTTTGGCATGTCATTGGGGCCCCCCACACGTTTGCATCAAATACCACCGCCGTCCCCCGTAGCCGTTGTTTACCCGCCTTCCCCCTTCGTTCCCAACCACCGCCTCCAGAAAACTAAGAAATAGCGTCGTTGCCAGCCTCTGCCCCTACCTCCAGTCTATAACTCCAGCGGTATTCGTCCCCTTTCCCAGCCGTAGCTGGAGTCCCAAACACGAAAAAGTTGATCATGAGTGGAACACCCCCAAAGAACATCGTGCGAGATACGCTATCAAGCCGTTTCTTTCTGTAAGCACGATTTTTTACACGTGATTGAACAAAAATACAACCTTTTTTTTAAAATACAATCATATTATGCATATATTTGATCCCGCACGATCATCTTTCATGATCGCGTGTTAGCATCAAAGATCGCCGCAGGGTTTGCGCTTTCACACCGTTACTTTCGGCGAGCATAATTTACAATTACACTGCATTTTTACCACGTTCCCAAATCTCTCCCCGGAGCCATTCGTGCGCTTTACCTTTTGAAAACCTAGAAACGGCCGCCGCTTTCCGGCTATATTCCTCGCCGGCGATCGCATTGAGCTCCGCCGGATCAAAGGCGACTTGTTCCTGCCGTCTTTCAATCCACTCTTTCTGATTTCTCTACCGGCATACGCTTATATGCGTCCCCCAAATCCGAGAGGCGTGAAGGTTGGGTCTGACCCTCCTCTTCCTTCACGTAAGCATGCCGTGGGTGTGAATCGTGTGATCGGCGGCCCACTAATCCGTAGCCCCTCCTCTGTTTCCAAGTTCGAGAGTAAAAGGGTGGATGTTCTTCGATATCCTCAAACTCCAAAGATCGACAATCCTGTTCAATCTCGTCATCTTCCAGGGATAGAAGGTACAGTGCCTCTTCTATTGCTTATTTATGATATGCATGCTTCCATGTTGCTTCTTTGTTACATGCAACTGAATTTGGCATTGATGGGTTTTAAGAAACCTCAAACAGTGACCACAACCCAAAATGGGCAAATATGCTCGTGTGGTTCTATTCTGGTTCAGGGGCTGGACTTCAGCAATCTTTTCCTTCAGCCAAAAACGTACAAATATTCACATTGTTGTAGACACTTTGTGAACATATTCACATTGTTCTTGTCAGTATGAATCTTTCCCAACTTAAGCTGCTTTGTATCCAGAACATGACTGTATAGTCCATAATTTGTCGATATTAGAAATATCTAAGGAGACGTCTGTTCGCAGACCATTCAACTAGTACAGGCGAGTATCCCTTGTAACTCGCCAGTATGGGTGAGTACCCCTTGTAACTCACGAGTATGGGCAAGTAACATATCCCCACCCCCAAAGGATTTGTCTATAAACAGACTTCCAGGGGTACCAGGAATGACACGTTGAGACCACCCCCCCCCCCCCAAGTTTCGTACTCACCAAGTTCGTGCCTTCCTCGTACCTCTCTCAGCCTTCGTTGTCGGACCTTCCTGCTGAGGCACTTGGGGTGTGCTTGTAGACATCTTTCTCTAGCTCCAGCCATCCGAATAGTGGCGTTCGACCGCAGGATCAGTAACCTTAGGCTACACCTAGGTCCGAACATTTGGAGTTGGAATTTTCCAAACTTCCACAATCACGTATCTAGCGATATCACACATTAACATGCTTTAACTTTGAATGGAAATTAGGGTTCTTGATAAGCAAAACAACAATATCATTGACACAAGAAATGATGATTATACACTGCTTCTAACACAACTCTATATGAAAATGATTCAGCCAAAGCATCTTCTTTTAAGCCCTTGTAGGAGCAATGCATTCTTCCTTTGTAGAGGAAAGGACGGCATTTTTTTTGTAACCGTAGCCACGGTGACACAAGCCTCATGCAAAAAGTGTCCCCAAAGTAGACTTTATGGTATTTGCATCTCCTGTTATATTATAATAAAAAAGCCTTCTTATACTTGCTTAACTCCCTCTAATTACAAAGTTAACTTAAAGATACCCCTTAGTGTTTGGTGTAAGGTCTCCTCTGTACGATCATGCCACGTGTAATACATTAGGTCATCCGGGTCAATAACCAACAGGATATTGTGGCACGTGTCCCACTCTGGATAGTCCTTGTGTGTAAGATATATTCTTTATCATAACAATTTTACGCTCAATCTTAGACCGCAGTGTATAGTATTTGATACGCTGCTTGGTATTTACCCGCAAAATGTTGTCCTCTCGAACAAAAAATGATTTTTTGTGATTTATATTCGCAACACCTCTTTTCCAGCAGGTCGCAACACCTCTTATTATGATATATTCTTTATCATAATAAGAAGATCGCCATCATATATCTCCTTTCCCTCCACCATTGTTGATAGTGTTTGCGCGAGGAGTCTCTCATCTCCCCCCTACAGCTCTTAAGAACTCCCCTACAGCTCTTAAGAACTACTAGAAGTCTAGAACCTCTTACCTTCCTGAGGAGACCTTCCACTTTTTTGTTTAGATTATGACATATGTCTAGTGTAGGGTATTTAATCTCCTCTCTGACGGAAATGCAGTGGTAGTCATATTTATTTTCTGCACAGTTGGCTTTGTTTTGAACAAATATTTTATTATCCTAGTCCTTATTAATTATTGCAGGTTTTTCTATCTTTGAATATTTTTCCGCAATAATTATTAAATTAGTAATCCTCTACATGTTGCTCCTAGAATTGTGTTTGTATCTAATATCATGTTGTTTTATTTTTATTGCATTTAATTTCCATTGCATTGGAATCATCTCATTGAAGTGAAACTACGAATGGATCATGTTGTATTTGAGAGCGAACCACATTAGTGCTCCAATTTCAGCGAACCACATTACTGCTTCAATTTTATCGTTTAGGAAATGATTTTATTTGGTGTCAAGATTTGTGTCTGCACCAAAAGATGTCATCGAAAGGATTCAATCCACATTAGAAGAAATGCTCGCCTTGGAATTCACTACGACAAACATTCCTTGAGACCGTGTAGAAAGGAATATTTCAGAAATATCCCAACGAATTGACTACACTTTATAGATAAGTGAGCGGAGAGAAATTAAGTACAAAAGATTATAATTGATGTTGGTGACCAGTGAGTTTGGAGTTTAATCTCATTGAATTTTTAGAATGGGTAGAATAATGAGCGTTTTTTGAATGGAAAGAAATACTTGTTGAGTTGGCTAACAACAACAACACTCAAGTCTTTATCCCACTATAGTGGGGTCGGCTATATGGATCCTTTGTCGCCATTGTGTCCTATCTTCTGTCATAATCTCACAAATGCCTAAGTACATCATGTCTTTCCTTATAATTTCATTCCATGTCTTAATTGGTGTACCCCCCCTCCCCCTCGTTTAACATGCCTAGTGACTAGACTCTCACAATGCCTAATAGGTGCCTCTAATGGTCTCCTGTGTACGTGTCCAAACCATCTTAGTCGAGCTTCTCGCATGTTCTCTGCAATTGGTGCTACTTCTATCTTATCCCTGATACATTTATTTCTAATTTTTTCCAATCTCGTGTGTCCACACATCCACCTAAGCATTCTCATCTCCGCAACTCCCATTTTTTTGCTCATGTACACAACTCACTGCCCAACATTCAGAACCATAGAGCATTGCGGGTCTAATTGTAGTACGGTAAAACTTGCCCTTAAGTTTTAGTGGTACTTTACAATCACATAAGATCCCTGACGCGCCTCTCCACTTCAACCAACCCGCTTGGATTCTATGTGTCACATCTTTATCAATACCTCCGCCCTTTTGAACTATCGATCCAAGATATTTTAAACACTGACTACGGGAAATATCCTGATCACCCAACTTAATAACGAAGTCATCCATCCTTCTTGTACTGCTAAATTTAAGCTCCATGTACTCTGTTTTTGCCCTGCTCAACCTAAAACCTTTCTTTTCTAAAGTATCTCGCCAAGATTCAAGTTTTGTGTTTACACCCTCGCGCATCTCATCAACCAAAACGATATCATCCGCAAACAATAAACACCAAGGTATTGCTTGTTGGATATGTCTGGTGAGCTCATCTAAGATAAGGGTAAAGAGATAAGGGCTTAAAGATGAACCTTGATGCAAGCCAATAGTGATAGGGAATTCCTGTGTTAATCCTCCAGATGCCCTCACCCTTGTCACTGAATTTGTATACATATCTTTGATTATGTCAATATATGATACATTTACACCTGACATATCCAACACGCATGCTAGAAACAATTCAAAAGTGTTTATGATATTGTTATTGGCCTAGCCCGCAATGTCAGTAGAGTCGCCAGAGGATGCTGGAGATGCGGGGAATGACGGAGGCGGTGGATATTGTGGAGCTGAACCGTGCCTGCTTAGGCGAAGTGTGCTCGGAAGGAGAGAGCTACCATAATCTCATAACAAGACAAGGGGAGTAGACTGAACTTCGTCGATACCATTCCAAGATCCAAGAGGTCCTCTAAATACAATTACAAATTACTGCTTAGACTCGACCGCCTATACTAGTGTGCTGCAAGAGCGGAGTGATACAGCACACTCAAATGGGCAAGTAGGGAAGTCATTCAGTTGTCTTCAACACAAGTTTGAGGTTTCAGAAGTTGTCAGTGTAAATACTTGAGCGGCCTTGTCGATTTTATGTTGGGGTAGCTCGAGTGAGTATCTGCAAAGGATCCATGGAGCAAAGTCATTGCTTGAAAACAGAACACTGTGGTTGGAGAAACTTATTGCAGATCAATTTCATAGAAGATGCATGGGTGTGCATCCTTGTGCACCTAAATGAAAATAAGCAACGGATTTTGGATGGTGAACAATCTAACGTGTACCCAACATGTGTGATTCAAGCTCGAACCTGCTCTAGATGGTCTTTTTTTCGAATTTATACTGTATTCCTAAAGCACTAAATGAAACATATGATCCTTCACAAAATAAATAATAAATTCAGCTTCACCAGTATATTTCATCTTCAATTTGATGTTTATTAGAAAAAGTTCTTGAAATGATGTACTGTGGAGGTTGCATTGAACACAGACTGAGTTCATTACATCAAGGATTATCTAAGAAAGAGCCATAGTACATATATTAGTACCTGAGCTTGAATGCAATTGAGTCATTTTGCATAAAACCCCTTAAAGAGTATTTTGACACTTGCCAAATTGGCAAGGGAAATTCTTCATTTATCACTTGTCATTTCTCTATCCTTATATAACTAACCGTTTTGTTTCTCTTGTATCATCTTCTTTCTTCAATTTTGCAAAGTTCCTAACTCTCTTTCATCACTCAGGTCTCCTCCAAAAACAGACTGAATACTTTCATCAGGGCTCTTCAAGTTCTGCACCGGCCCAAAAGATTATTTTTTGCAGCATATGTATGACATCCAAGCCCTTCAATAAGTTCTCCGCCATCGAGGGTTGCAAACATAGCTACTGTTCCAGATGCCTGGGCTCTTATATCGAGAGCAAGATTAATGCAAACATGACTAAGATTAACTGTCCGGATACCACATGCAAAGATGGAAAACTGGAACCATTGGCATGTAAATCAATTATCACAAAGAAAGTGTTCGATCACTGGTGCGATGCTTTATGCGAGTCCACTGTAGGCGAGAGATTCTACTGCCCGTTCAAGGATTGCTCTGCGCTGCTTATGGATGAGAGGGGCCAAGAGGTGATGCAGGAGTCTGAGTGCCCTCACTGTCATAGACTCTTCTGCGCTCATTGCAGGGTTCCATGGCATACAGGGCTGAGTTGCGGGAAGTTTCAGGAAACGTCGCAGTTGGGAAAAGAGAAGAAGCAGGAGTCGATGTTGTTGGAGTTGGTGAAGAAAAGCAGGTGGCAAAGATGCCCCGCATGCAAGTATTATGTTGAGAAAGTCTCTGGGTGCATGTTCATTAAGTGCAGGTAATAAAATTTTCCATTTACTGTTTTATTCCTTTCTATGTTCTTATAGACCCTAAGAAGACTAGTCGCACACTTATATACTTGAATTTCAGCATATAAGCACACATTTTATTGAGTCAGTAGTTCTATTTCATAATTATCGACTTAAGTTAGCCAAGGGCGTTGCATCTCAATGGACTGTTGCCTATATGCTAGGGATCATATCTGGAATATGGGTTTTTGCTCTTAGATATCTGCTATACGACAATAATGTTGCCCTTTATGCAATATAAGTGTCACCCTAAAAAATTTTATGGAAGGGATGCTCTAGCCAGGTATAAAAAGTGTTTGTCTGCTACTTTGATCTACCATTTATAATATCATGGTCACCTAACCTGGACCGGGGGATTGTTTTTCAGTGGGTCTAAATGTTGCATTTGTATTTTTCAAGTCATTATATTTGGTCATTGTGGATCAATAATATATGACTGGGTATTCCTCATCGACATCTCAGTCAGGACTTTAGATAAAGGTTGGCCAAATCAAAATCAAGAAGTCATAGCCTTTATAACTGTGCACTGTGATGGAGATTGACGGCACACGTGCATTTATTCTCGCAGGAGGCGGAGATCAGCGACCCATTTAGGCTATCTGAGTTCTTGGATGCTCCCGGATGGTCGTTTCGAGTCATTTTGATTTATTTCATGTTGTATTTGACACCCGATCGGCCCGAACAAGATTAGTTGTTCGATTAGGATGGTATAGTTCTTATTTTCCTTCTCCCCTATATATACATGTGTGTGTGGCTAAATTAGGGTTTAGAAGTTGCATTGTTGCAAGCGGCTGGTCATCCTCGGTGGACTCTGAGTGGTTCTTCACTCATGCTCCTACTAACTGCCCTGCTGTTGTCTGTCGAGTCCCTTCTAGCCCCCCCCCCCCCCCGAGCAACCTTCCCCTCTCTTCTCCGGTCACAGCCAACCAGCACCACTGATCTCCTACCGCCTTCCCCTTTGTTGCTGACCCGATCGCCAACCAACAGTCCACCGTGAGTTCCCCTTCCCCTGTCACCCCGCCCCGTCACCCCCTCTCCAACCTCCACCGTCAGATCTACTACTTTCCCCAGGCCTGGCCACCTTCCCCCAACCCTACCCCGCCCCACACACATATTCCCTAACCCAAATCGGGCAATCCACAGCCCTACCCGTCCGGGTCCCTCTACCTGCAACCCTCCACTTCACTAAAATACCCCCCAGATCTACTCCGTCCAACCCCGCAGCCCTTCTGTGGAGCCACTCATCGACCCAAGGACGATACCGCCATTGGCTTTCCGTTCCTAATCACGATACCACATGCATGCGTACATATATGTATTGATGTTATTATTTCTCTTTGTTGAATATCTTCGGAATTGCACTATTGTCGTGGGATTTGAAAATTCTCTTATCTGTTTTGTTACTAATATTCATAGTTTGATTTGTGGGACGCATTCGGTGCTCTTGAATGGTATTTGCGCCTCATTTTGGTGGCAATCGTAATCTGATCTTTAATCGCCTTAACTCGTTATCCAAATGTGCAAATTGTTTTAAAGCTTATTAAATTTTAATTACTGGTGACTAGATCTTGAACCGGACTGTTTGCATCTTCGTTTCATTCGCACTGCATTTAAGTTACATCTTACTTGTTGAGTTATTGTCAGCCTACCCCTGCATCACACTGTTTATAAGGCCTTGGTTGAACTTTTTCTATCTAACCATTTAGGATAATATATGTTTACCATGGGACATTTTATGATGCGTAATCTATAAACTACATTAAAAAAAATTCATTTGGCCATTTTTTGTTATTTTCATCTTTGCAACAAACACTACTAATACTAACTTGAGAATCTTAAAAAAGGAGCAAGGGCGAGGGCAAAGAGAAAGATAGGAGTAAATTTTGGAAAGAAATGAAGGCGATGATTTCAGTAGGCCCAAGAGCATGTGAAAATTGCAATGAGATTGAGCCTTAGCTTTTATATTGTCTAAATTAATTTTGTCTGAACCACATATTAGCTGGTTTGTCATGTTGTTCCCAAAAAACCTGCATACCGATACCGTCGATCCGGTCGTGCGTATCCCCATTATACTCCCTCCTATGACCCCCACTTCCATTTCATATATTCCCCTTTACAATTTACCTGATAAGATCTTATCATTCTATTCCGATCCCTTGTCGATCTCTAGATCAGTGTTTTCCTTATTTACTTCATTTTTTAAATTAAGGGTTATCCACTTAAAGTAATGACAAGGTTTAATTTTTGTTCTTTTCATGTTCAACTAAAGGTGCGGCGTCACCTTCTGCTATGGCTGCGCATCAGCAATGGAAGTTAATCACTATTGTGCAAAATGCAAGCGCTAGCAACCCAGCACAGGTGCGCTCGTGACACCCACTTTCCCTGCTATATTTATAGGTTTGTTTACTGCGATCTCCCTTGCAAATTTGCTAAATTACAGGTTGCTCCTCTGCCTTTTGAAATGACAAAAATCCTCCTTGTAAGTTTACATAATATGCACATACAAAATTACTCACTTGGAGAGATGCCCCTGGGGGTATTTTTGTGCACAGGTGTTACCATTATCATGATTAGTTTTATGCAAGGATTTCTGTGCAATCTGTCCAACTTTCATGTCGGTTGAGTGCAGTTAAATCCAAACTGTTCTGCCTGTGTTGTAGTTTGTTCCTATGACCCCCTCCACTATTAACTTGGCATGGTTTTTTGTTGACCATTTAGAATTTTTGGGATAACTGTGAACTTGGCATGCTATGGTGAGTTGCCTATGGGGGTCATACTGGCCTTAAAGATATTTCTTGCACCTGTGATATAATTTCTTGATGAACAAGACTGATAGATAGATAGTTAGATAGATGGATAGATAGAGTGTGTGTGTAAAGTACCCCTTTAAGATAATTTATTAGGGCGAGAGTGTTTGTTCCCTTTAGTAGTTAGAGGAGGATTTTGAAAAAAAGAATAAGAAACCAAACCTTTACATGTAGATTCATTTTGCAATTTTTCTAGGTACACTAAAGGGAACACGCAAAATCGTTGCGTGCTGCATGTATATGCAGTTTGGTCTAATGAAGCATTATGAAGAATGCCCGGTACCTAAATTTAATTGTAAAGATGGTGTCTGAAAAATTATAAAGCCACGGCAAAGAGAGAAAATTATATCTGAAGTTTATTTTTATTCACAATGGCCCTCAACTTTAATATCTATTTCAAATAAGTCCTTTTTTCTTTTCGGTTAGACATTTAATGGTGAGCTTTTGCAAAGTATCCAAATAAGTCTCTTATCTTTATGTTTCATTTCAAATAAGTCATTCAAATTGGTTATTAACTATCCAATTAGGTCTCTTATCACTTTTTGATATTCATGAAGTAATTTCTTCAATGACATTGAAATAAAATGAATGAATTGAGCAACACATTTATTCTACACGCACAATGCAATTGAAATACACTAAATACTGATCAAAACCCTCTGTTTCCTGTTATATAACAAATGGCTAAGGCTCTGTTTGGGACAACTTATGATGATGAATAAGCTGCTAATTGAAAATTGATGATTGGATATAGATTTTATAAAAACAATGATGAATAAGTCGTATGATGTTTGGTTAGTTTGTACATAAGTGCTTATCTAAAGTTTTATTCATTCATAAAAATCTGTTCAATTGGACATGTTTTTTCCATCCAGACACGATTTTCTCACTCATGCACGTTATTTTGCTTGGGTGCGAATTTTTCACACGGGCGCGATGTTTTCTTCCGGCAGCGATTTTTTCGCCCAAACGCAAATATTTTGCCCGGACGTGTTTTTTTCACCTGGATGCGTATTTTTCGTCCCGCAGTGGTTTTTTCACGGAAACGTTTTTTTTGCCCGGGCACAATTTTTTCGCTCGGGCGCGAATGTTTCCCCCAACCACGAATTTTTCGCCCGGGAGGGAATCCCCCCCCCCCCCCCCGGCTCGAATTTTCCGCTCGGGCGCGAATTTTCCGTCGGGGCGCGAATTTTTGTCGGAGCACGAATTTTCCCCCGTGCACGAATTTTTTAACTGGGCCCGAATTTTCCTCCCAGGCGCGAATTTTCTGCCCGGACGCGAATTTTCGTCCCGGGCGTGAATTTTTCGGTCGGACGCGAATTTTCCGCCCGGGACCTAATTTTTCGCCTGAGACCGAATTTTCGCCCCTGCCCGAATTTTCTGCCGAGCGCTATATGTTTTCCCGGACGCGATATTTTTGCTCACGCGATATTTTTGCACGGAAGCGACAAAATGCATTCTGTCAAAAAAAATCGTGTCCGACCAAAAAAATCGCACGCGAGCGAAAAATTCGTGTCCGGGCGAAAAAAATCGTTGTCAGGCGAAAAAATCACCGTCGGGCGAAAAAATCGCGTCAGGGAGAAAAAATAGCTGCCGTGCGAAAATCGCGCCTGGACAGATAAATTGCCTCCGGGCGGAAAAATAGCGTCCGAGTGGAAACATTCTCGCCGCGGTGTAAAATTCACGTCTGGGCGTCAAATTCGCTCCCAAGAGAAAAATTCGTGCACGGGCGAATAATCCGCTCCCGGGCGAAATAATCGCGCTCGGGCGGAAAAATCGCGCTCGGGCGGAAAAATCGCGCCCGGGCGGAAAAATCGCGCCCGGGCGGAAAAATCGCGCCCGGGCGGAAAAATCGCGCCCGGGCGGAAAAATCGCGCCCGGGCGGAAAAATCGCGCCCGGGCGGAAAATCGCGCCCGGGCGGAAAATCGCGCCCGGGCGGAAAATCGCGCCCGGGCGGAAAATCGCGCCCGGGGGGGGAAAATCGCGCCCGGGCGGGAAAATCGCGCCCGGGCGGAAAAATCGCGCCCGGGCGGAAAAATCGGGCTCGGGGGGGAAAAATCGCGCCCGGGGCGGAAAAATCGCGCCCGGGCCGGAAAATCGCGCCCGGGCGGAAAATCCGCGCCCGGGCGGAAAATTCGCGCCCGGGATGGAAAATTCGCGCCCGGGCGGAAAAATCGCGCATCTGGCAGAAAAATCGCGTCCAGGCGAAAAAATCAACTTTGAGTTTTCTTAAGAGATAAGCGCTTATGAGAATCCATAAGCTGGACCTGGATAGCTTATGAAAAATCGGATTATCATCAATTTTAAAATAAGTGATTTTCTATAAGCTGCACAAACAAACACCTGAATAACAGCTTTTCCGTTTTGAATAAAGATTATTCATCCTCAAAAGCTGTCTCAAACAGTGCCTAAATCCAGATTTAAAATCCCTTTGTAGTAAGAATGAAACAGTTCAATGAGATAAAAGCTGATTGAGGTTTCTCTTATAGAGAATCTTGCACAGCTTTCAATAGCAATGGAATCAGCTTCTTGTTTGTGCATGCTCATTAATTGTGAAAGTCATTTATATTTGTATAGAAGGCTATAGCCACATAGCTTTGGTCACAACTATTTATCCATACAAGCCGTTACTGTTTGCTCCCAAAAGCTTCTCATAAAACAACAATACACAGAAACATGAATCCCGAAGCGAATACAGTTTCTTCATATTGGTGTATATGATTTGGCAATCATTTATATGTTCATGATGGTGTAAGTGGAAGTTCCTGAGAGCTGGGCCGCTGGGAAATCGAAGGAGAAGATGGTTTTACCTACCGGGCAATGGCTATGCTGCCAGAGCCCTCGATTGCTTGCTCGGGAACGAGGAAGAAGCTACCACTTGGAGATGAAGACGACACAATGCTGCAACAAGGGCAGGCTGGGGTTGATTAGGGCACATGCATTCGAGATCGAAATGGAAAGCAAGACGCAATTTTATTTGCTGGGCAATGGCTATGCCGCTGGTGGAGTTCTCGTCTGCTTGCTTGAGAGCGAGGAAGAAGCAATCACTTGGAGATGAAGAAGACGCAATGCGGCAACGAGGGCAGGCTGGGGTTGATTAGGGCACATGCATTCGAGATCGAAATGGAAAGCCAGGGGCGATTTTACCTGCTGGGCAATGGCTATGCCGCTAGAGCCCTCGACTGCTCCCTCAGGAAGAGGAAGAAGCAGCCACTTGGATATTCGGGATACACAATGACGCACCGTGCAGGTTGAGGTATTGGCTTCGTTTGGGGGGACTTATTTTCACCGGTCAAGCGGTTACGACCGCATGAATCGCACCTTAATTAAGGTCCGATTCATGCGGTCGTAACCGCTTGACCGGTGAAAATAAGTCCCCCCAAACGGAGCCATTGTGTATCATAGCACATGCGTTCGAGATTACGTTGTTTACGGGGGGAAATAATGGGCCAGTCACAAAAGTAACGGAAAATAGATTAAGGGACTTTTTTGAAATAAGTATTAAAGTTGTGGCATCAATTTGAATCAAAATAAATTTAAGAGAACAATTTAAAATGAGCCATAAATATAAGAAACTGATTTGAATATTTTGCCTAAAATAAATTATTTATCATTTACTTTTCATGCAATAACCGCACCATGAGTGATGAGTGTCTCCAAATAACTAAGAAAATTATTTTATTTACCTTTGTTTTTTTTGAAATCATTCTCAAAACTTTGAATTGTTTGAAAACAGTAAAAAAAAATTTATTTACTTTTTGAAATTAGTTCCTAAATTTTTTAACTGAATAAGTCGATCAACCACTTAAATTAATTAAAATCAGTTATAAATTATAATTTATTTACTAATTAACATAAAATTGTTTTCTGTTTATCTTATTAGCTAAATTAATTTCTAAATAACCTAATTTTTTCAATTTATTGAGCCTTTTTATTACACTTTTTTTTATTATTATAATAACTTTGTTACGCTACAACAAACGAAATTTTATTTGAAACAATGATATGTGGTAGTAGGATCGCCGTATATTATTTCCATAAAAATATAATTTTTTCAAATATAATTTTATCTTAGTCACATTAAAGTTATCAATATTTTTTTGTAAAATGTTTGACCAATATTTAAAGGTTGTGATTAATTGGAAAGAGGCATATGCAACTTTAAGATTTTTTTCAATTAATAATTGTAATATCAAGTAATTTTCTATTAATTTGTATGCAGATTAAAATTTGGGATTGTTATCTACACATCGAATATAGCTATTCGCATATCAAGAATAACATTTTTGGGGGCATTTAGTTTGCAATCCTATTTTTCAAATCTTTTTATTCACAAATCAATCTCCTAATTCATTTTCCCCTTCCCTACGGTCTGCACTCCGCCTCTTCCCCTCGCACTCCGCCACTTCTGCTCGCACTCCGCCTCTTTCGCTCGCCCATGGTGCTGCCGGCGAGGAAGGAGCCCTTAACCAGTCCAACAATCTCGATTTCGCTGGTGAGAGTTTTTATATTTCCATTTTGTGATCTATTTCCACTGCACTAGCCGCAATCTCCTCCGGTCTCTTCTCCAACTTCAACCTTCTCCGTTAAAATCCTTGATCTAGTCCTCTTCATCTTTACTAATCCATCCACGACGTAGACCCAAGAATCCGACATTGTCCTTGACATAAAATAAAATGGAGGCACATTAACGTTAAGAGCATTTCTGCTACTTGAGTTATGCGCATTCTATTCTTCAAAGCTCTCATGGCTTAGGTGATGGTCGGTGTAGGGCTGCGGACGCCAAATCGAAGAAGTGCTCAACAAAGCATCAAAGAGTCTGGCTTGATTGAGCCACCTGTAACCTTTTATTGGGTTATTCTCCATTTTTGTTTTAAGGTCGTGAAGCATCTCTTGTGCTCTATCAAAGACTTTCAGGTGGGAATCGCCACCACGGAAATCATCTCCTGGCCTGACCTGCTTCAGTGTGGCATTTGTCTCTGTCACTTTACCTTGCTTCATCATACAAATTCCCATATCGTTAGGAAATTTTAGAATCAGAGAAATAATGGCGATGGATGAAGAGTTAGCAATAGAAGAAATTGAAAAAGATCTAAGAGGATGCTATTTAATGATTCTTGGGACTGATCAGTGCAACCGCTTCTCAGACATTTATTGACTTCTATAACTTCCTTTGTTCGGTTCTGTTGTTTCATAACAATGACCATGTCTTTGAATGCACTGTTCACTCAATCTCCAACATTAATTGCAGTCCAGAAGAGAGGTATTGCTCTCTTTAGAGCTGCGAATAGCAATAATTTCTGTGAATAACAAATTTAGCTCATTTTGAAACTGCGAATAGCCAAATTCGATCCGCAGATAACATTCCCCTTAAATTTAGAATTAATTTTAAATAATTTAAAAAATTCAGAGATTGAATTTATGCAATAAAAATAAATAACTGATTTAAAAAAAATCATAAAATTTAGGTATCTATTTCAATCAATTCAAAATTTTGGGGCTAACTTCAAATAAATCACACCTGATTTCATATTTTTTTTCCTATTACTACACTATCACAACAATTTTATGCAAGTACTTCATGAAATAATATAAACTTAATGGTAAAAAATATATCATATTTAAGATTTCAAACCAATATCAAATTATTCTTTAAAATTTTAATTGTATCAAAATAGTTCTTGAATTTCTCATTTAAGGATCTTTTTTAGCCCTTGAATTGCCCTTAAAATGAAGCCGAATGTTGGCCAAAAAGATGAAAATGAGAACTTAAAATTTTTGTAATCAAATTAACATTAATTTGTAGCCTAAGGGACTGAAATATTTGTTGTCCATAAACTTATTGAAATTTATTAATGTTGGGCTTATTGAAGTTATAAGAAGATGGTTTGGTTGTAGCATTCCCAGCCTATTGTCATATTTGAATGACATCATACAATGCACAAATAATATAATTATAATTCTAGTATGAAAATAATTTCATAAATTTATTATTTATCTTTTCAAAGACCAAAAAATTATAATTCAACTAAATATTATTATTATCTTATAGTGCTAGAAACAGGGGTTGCCTCTCATCGTCTCTAATTTTTTGGTACGGTTATCGCTCCGTGTGAGTGTCCATCCCGCCGTCATCTCGCACATCAAAAATTGTGCTCGCGCATCATCGATTGTGCGAGTGAAATCGAACGGCTCACACAGGTTATCGCACGGCACTGTAGCTGTGCGATAAACGTACCTAAAAATTACTTCTTCAGCACCTCCTCTAGAGGAAGCAAACTTATCAGTGATTCTGATTTTTGAGAATGTAATATGAAATTTTACAAAATATATTATAGGTATACAAAATTGTTGCAACCATAAATATGGAGGGATTTTTTTAAGAACGTGTTCTTCTCTGTATTAGCATAAATCAATTGAGTTGTGACTCGCTCGAAAAATAAGAACGCTAGTCATCCTTCCCTCCGCTTCGGTCTATATATGGCGAAATTTGTGTCCGGGTTCGGGTTATAATGGGGAGTCGCTGGAGATCCAATTATATATATCTCAGATACAACTCTTTTATCTGAGATGCATCTGCATTGACATATGACACAATTAGGTTGAAATAAAGGTATCTCAGATATAAATGAGTGACCTCTAGCGACTCCCAGTTATAACCGGGGTCTGAACAGAAAAATGTCGCATATACACGAGGCATTTGTAGAATTTTTTTTGTTTTTTTGAGAAAAATTTTTCTGACAAGTTTTTTTTTGGCGCTGAGGTGACAAACGTGAACGCTGTGATTATGAACCCTCGTTCTTGAACTGTGAATGCTTAACCTCTCGACTAAAGAATTTCACCCACTTTTATGTTCAAAGTTTTTTTTTAATGGCGATCATGACAATTGTCACACCGAACATATATTTTATACGGGTCATGTTTTTGTCCAAACTAACCTAAGCAAAAAAAAAACACATCAAAAAGGGCCTTTTAATGGAATAGCAAAGTACGTAGATTTTGGCACATCTATACTATATTAAAAGCGAAAACACCCTTTGGTTAAGCATTCATCTTTCCATTTTAGTCATTCTCATTAAAAAAATTCTGAGTTTTTAAAATTTGTATGTTTTTTCTTTTATTTTAAAAAATATGTTCTCATATAGACAAATCTCTCTACTTATAATAAGAAATTTATTCTCTCCGTCACTCGCAAACCCCCGTTCACACCGCAAACATGAGCAGCGATTGAAGTATAACACTTAGAGATTTGCGAGCCGCAAGAGCGTCATCGCTTCAGGATAATGTCGTGATCGAAATAATGTTACACAGGGCATGGGCCGTGCCACTCGAATAACCATAAATTAAGATATTTCAGCCCATTTTTATATAATATATCATAAAAATGTTGTCTTTAACTGAATATGATGATTTATTTGAGCAAACTCATAAAGGCTATGAGCAAATAAAAGCTACAAGAACCCACATAAACCCACATAAAGTAAGGTAGGGAAGAATCGTTGATCAAAGAAAAAAACAGCTTATTTTGAATTTCTTGAGCCGTCTGATCGCCATATGATTGGACGGCTCATAATTCTTCCCTACCCTCCTCTAGGCAGGTCACCTGTACCTAAATTTTTTGGGCAATACTGGCTATGAGCAGACCACATTAGACTTATCACAGCGGCCTTAAATAAAAGCTCTTCTTCCCTTCTCTGTCGATCTTACCTTTTAATACTAAAGAGTAATAATAATTCGTGGGGTTTTAGCTGCCGATTTATTATTTGGGGATTTTGAAATCCTTTCAACTGTGTTGCTGTTACAGTCACATGCAAATGCATATCAGCATATGAGATGCAGATCCCTTTTGGCACTTTGCTTGACACTTTACGCTTCAAATTTTTAAAATTGGCACTTCACACCCTCCTAATTACAGATTTTTGACACTTTGCACCTCATGACTGAAATTTAAGAGGTATTTAAAATCCTTATTCACCTACGAGCCCGCATTAGTTATAAAGTACATGAAATCTGATATATTTTTAGAAATCTCATATTTTGTATTATAAATAGAGACGTTGAACGTCTCATTCTGTATAATCACCTGTTTGATCACCTTATATATTGCTAGAATCCTCATTCATGAGCCAGCATTAATTATTAACTACATTGAATTTGATATAAATAGAGATAGATCGATGTTGTAGGTATCATTTTGTATAATCCTACTAGTAGCTAGTAGGAGTTAAGTTTTCTAATAAAACATTTTCTTCCAAATATCTTGTGTGTGGAGAAAGTGAATTTGCGATGGAGCCGAAAACGGAGCCAACCTTTCCGCTGACTGTAACATCAGAGAATGAGGTGAGCGTTACGGTTAATAGACCGACGACGGTTGGGAGAAAGGAGAATGACATAGAAGTGCTAAAGGTGAAGGGGATTGAAGTTGACGGCTCGGTCGATTCCGTGCTCCTAGTGTACTTGAACAGGACGTCAGAGCCCGTGCTGAGGCAGACGGAGGAAGGGTATGTGGGGTGCTTAACTTATTTTTCGGGTGACAGTATGAGTACAAATTTGTGGCTGGGAATACCATATGCGCTAACAGCAATCGGGGCGGAAGATGATGACAGTGTGGTGGTGACGCTGGTGTCGATGGAGGGGACGGCGACTATAGAGGAGATCTCCATCGAGCTAGAATCTTGAAAATATTTACTCTCAGCCTGCCTATATGAAGTATGAAGATCTTTGTACCTCTTAGTAATTAATTATATGCATTAGTATGAATAAATTAAAGAAACATTGTTTGCTCTATAAAATCATATAATAAGTTCAATTCCTGTATTTTTTCTTTGTAATAATAGTGTGTTTTTCTCTTCACATTTTGTAGATAATAATACATATCGATCAATATATGTGCATTATTTATTTAGATGATCGTTATTTGTTAACCTAAGTCGATTTGTGTTGCGGAATTCGCCGGATGTTGTCGTTGCATTCCGAGGGATAGCGAGCGACGGGAGGGGCGCACGGATATAATTATTGTGTTCTAGCTTTAGTATATGCATGGACATAAATATAGATTTAGAGGTAATGGTATAGACTGTTGAGATTGTGCCACCTCACCGATCCGTGTGCCATTTTTTATTCCTGTTTTGGTGGAGTCCTAAACATGGAAATGCTTTATGAGGGGGATATAATCTAGGGGATATTCTTCCTATTTGGTTGAGTCCTGTTTTGGCAACCCCCTCCATATGTGTTCATCTCCATATATTGGTGACTCTTGATCCTATTATAAATAGGGGTTAGCCTCCTTTAGCCATATGATGGTTCAGTAATATACAACACTAGTGAGAATTCAGAGAGGGAGAGCTTTGAGCTTTTCAGGCGGTTCTTCCGACGAACGTCGGCAGCAGGTGGCGGCATCTGACGCGCAAGGTTGCGGCGCATCCGGTCACCTCAGGCGAGGCGACATCCGGCCGGCCACCTGCAGTAGGCCCCAGAGGTTCGGCGGAATCAGGCGCGGCGACGGCGGCAGCAGGCGCAGAGGCGACGACACAGGCGGAGCTAACGGAGGCGGCACATCCGGTCACCTCAGGCGAGGCGACATCCGGCCGGCCTCCAGAAGTTGACTCCAGGCGTTCGGCGGCTTCAGGCGACTGATCCAGGCGGGATCGGCATCAGGCGGCGGAAGCAGGCGGTGATTCCAGCGGGGAAGATAGACAGGCGGTGACTCCAGGCGTTCGGCGGCTTCAGGCGACTGATCCAGGCGGGATCGGCATCAGGCGGCGGAAGCAGCGGTGATTCTAGAAGTATGACGGCAAGATTCCGAGCTCTATTGTAATCGGTAACTTTCTGACTTTAGTGGATCTTTCTGGCGCGCTCTCCCCGTGGACGTAGGAGCCCATCTCCGAACCACGTAATCTTTTGTGTCGTCTGTGTATGCTAGAATCTCGTTCCGTATTTTATTTTACGCGATATTGGTTCTTGCTCATTCGTGAAATTCCGTTGCACTACCGCGGCTTAACTCGATCCGATTTCACAACAATTGGTATCAGAGGCAGGTTCCGCGGGGGTGATCGTCTGGACGTTCGGGTTCTAGATCTGGGTCAACGGTAGGTGACGACATTGGTCCGCTCCCTATCTTCCTAGATCGGCTCCGCGAATATCATCTTGATCGCCCAGTAGCTCTGCGAGCAAGACAATGTCGGCAAAATTCGAGATTCCAAAATACGACGGCAAAATTGATTTTGGTCTGTGGCAAAAACGGATCAAAGCGGTGGTCGAGTTCGCGCAGAGAAAGGGCCTTGGCGAAGACAAAATCTTCGCAGTCGTGGAGAAGAAGGGCAGAGTGTCATCTCAGAAGTGCCCAGACACCGCAAGGGGAGCCATCCGGCTCAGGAGTCCCACCAAGGAACTCAGGTTTACTCAGGAGAAGGTGGAGTCGCACAGTGAGAGGTTGAGTGCGAGTCGTCTTGCAAAAGACTCGGTCTATAGGGCAAGGGCGAAGCACGTCGGGGTGCGCCACCGGGAGTTGAGGGAGTTCGGTAGAGGTAGATGCAGGGAGTTGCGGGAGATATCCTGGAGGGATATTAGTACGGACTTGCGAGGAAGTCCAGTGACTGGAGTCAAGTTCAAGAGCGGTCTTGACTTGACTCATTCTGATGCGCGTTGATCGCGGTCAGACCCCAGGGAGAGGGGGGTTTGTAGTCGTCAGTAGGGGAGATCCAGGTTGGAGGTAGAGTTACGTTCGTTAGGCTTCGAGGTGGAGTTCATCGCGTGAGGTGTCAAGGTGGAGTTTGTTGAGATTGTGCCACCTCACCGATCCGTGTGCCATTTTTTATTCCTGTTTTGGTGGAGTCCTAAACATGGAAATGCTTTATGAGGGGGATATAATCTAGGGGATATTCTTCCTATTTGATTGAGTCCTGTTTTGGCAACCCCCTCCATATGTGTTCATCTCCATATATTGGTGACTCTTGATCCTATTATAAATAGGGGTTAGCCTCCTTTAGCCATATGATGGTTCAGTAATATACAACACTAGTGAGAATTCAGAGAGGGAGAGCTTTGAGCTTTTCAGGCGGTTCTTCCGGCGAACGGCGGCCGCAGGTGGCGGCATCTGGCGCGCAAGGTTGCGGCGCATCCGGTCACCTCAGGCGAGGCGACATCCGGCCGGCCACCTGCAGTAGGCCCCAGAGGTTCGGCGGAATCAGGCGCGGCGACGGCGGCAGCAGGCGCAGAGGCGGCGATACAGGCGGAGCTAACGGAGGCGGCGCATCCGGTCACCTCAGGCGAGGCGACATCCGGCCGGCCTCCAGAAGTTGACTCCAGGCGTTCGGCGGCTTCAGGCGACTGATCCAGGCGGGATCGGCATCAGGCGGCGGAAGCAGGCGGTGATTCCAGCGGGGAAGATAGACAGTGTTTTCTGTTTTCTCTTGTTGTATCTTGTAACCTCATCTGTTTTAGTGGATCTTTCTGGCGCGCTCTCCCCGTGGACGTAGGAGCCCATCTCCGAACCACGTAATCTTTTGTGTCGTCTGTGTATGTTAGAATCTCGTTCCGTATTTTATTTTGCGCGATATTGGTTCTTGCTCATTCGTGAAATTCCGTTGCGCTACCGCGGCTTAACTCGATCCGATTTCACAACAATAGACAAAGCGTCAAAGCTCACGAGAATAAATTTAAGGTCCGCGCACGTTCAACGCATAATAATTGATTTTTTTTGGAATTAGCTTTCTCGAGAAAAGCAATATCCGTAGGAATTGGTATTATGCAGAGTTTCAATTTTGTTGTTCGGCTGTAGGATTTGGTGAAAACTAATATCCTCGGGCAAGCTTTCTTTGCCGGACTTTGCAGAAAGATTGGATTTCTTGTGCCTTTTGCTATGCAAAAGAGCTCGAGTGAAAGGCTCGCCGATTCTTAGCCCTTTTTTGTGATTCTCATTCTAGCATTGGTGCAGTGCATCGCGGTATAGCTCGCCATTGGTCACCACGAAATTGGAAGAACTTAACAGATTAGTCTGATGTATAAAAACCTCGGTCCTTAAAAGGGTTTTGGGGCCGATCTACAGTGACCCGCAGAAGGGAAGACAACAACACTTTGAAGCGCTCGGAAGGAACGTTGAGGGGAAACAGAAATTGGGTTGAACCAATTATGAGAAACAAGATCGCACAACGACTCGGACAAAGACACCGACACAGATGCATGAGTTGTCTGATATTATTCTCGATAACGGACTCATCCGAATTGTCGTGATTTAGAGAATGGATGGAAAATACGCCCAAAAAAAGATGAATCTTACTACCCGAAGAAAAATTCTCACTGTCTCCCTAAGCCTTGAATTTATTGGCAAGAAAAGGAGAAGCTTGCACGATACATTTTATCCGGAATTCGTTCAAATATTTGAATTCTAATTCATCCAGAAATCCTGGATTCTAATTTGGATTGGAATTCACTTCAAAAGATGAAACAAATAAAATGTGATCGGACGATTAAGATCATCTTTATGTATAATATAAATATTCATATTATTCATGATCGAACTATTCGTCCGTGAATCTTGACTGTAGAAATAATATTATTCAAATCTGAATTTGAATCCCGATTCAAATTTGAGAAATACAAATCTCAATCGAATTTTCACGAATCAAGTACGGAATTGTTCACGAACTATTTAATTTGCAAACAACTCTAATCATCCACTCGCTCCTACATATTTCTATTAAGATTTGTGAATTAAAAAAAAAAATCGCAGAACCAAAAACTCTTGCACACGAGCTTATATAATATATTGGAATTTGGAGGAGAGTCAAACATTTTTGATGGAAATATATTTTTATTATTCGGCAATTACATTCATACGCAGGCTTAGAATCAAAGCCATAGCATTTTTAAAAAAAAGGTAAACATTTTAAAGAGATTTTTTGGTACCCCTTTGGGGTTTCCTCTAGAAACGGTACAGCTTGGATTTCATGATTCAAACCCAACTCGGTCGTCACGGGAGACCGCAATACGGATCTCTTGGGTCCATCCCCGGTTGGCCGACCTCGTGGCAGAGTTGGTCGCACGCGGGCGCGCAGTTTTCCTTGCTGTATGCATCGATGCCCGGCTGCACGCAACTGTTAATCATGCAAGTGCAGTAATACGACAGATCCGCCTCCGTTTTCGACACACATGAGAGCGCCATGACGATCAGAACCACCGCTATCATAGTACTCCTGCTCGCCATGATCGACCGCTCTCCTTTTATTAATTATATATATCTCTCTTCTTATTCTTCTTCTTCTCTTCTCCCCGCGGGGCTTTTATAAGGCTCGGAGCTCTAAATATATGCAAGAATTTGTGGGTAAAATTTGAAGGTTATATGGGTGATGTGGAGTTAAAAGGAACTTGGGTCCTCTCAATTGTGAGGCAAATGAATAATATCCATTTCATTATTTAGGTATGTTCTTTTTTTCCAATGGGTTAATTATTTATTTATTTTATATAGTCAGGAATATTTTGAACCCTTAATTATGGCTCCGTTTGGCATGGTGGTGGCGGTCATGAACACGGGATTAAATTGTCATTTGTTAACGCTCACCTAAATAACTTCATCCACTTTTTTGTTTAAACGGATGATGTTTGTTAGGTGATCCTTAACGAATGACGTTTTAACATATGCATTTACTATCGCCACCATTGTGCCAAAGGGAGCCTAAATAAGAATCCCTCTTGATTGTAAAATTGCATGAAACCCTCCATTTGCTTAGAAGTGAAGGGCCAGATAGTTTTTTTCTAATTGCAATTTTGATGAGTCAGCATCTATGAGTGCACTTTTTTAATATTAAAATTTTATTAAAAAAATTAATGGGGAGGGTGCACTAATTGGAGAGAAGATGTGAAAAGCTCTGCTAAGATGGTTTAGACACGTACAAAGGAGATCATTAGATGCTCCTGCAAAACGTTGTGAGAGTCTAGTCACTAGGCATATTAAACGAGTGAGGGGCAGACCAATAAAAACTAGCTTTAGAAAGAAACTACGAGGAAAGACATAATGTACTTAGGCATTAGTGAGATTATGACCAAAGATAGGGCAAAGGATCCATGTAGCCGACCCCACTATTGTGGGATAAAGGTTTGAGTGTTGTTGCTCTTATTTCTAATAGGGAGGGATAAATTTGAAAAGGTGGATGTTTAATTAAATTTTGAACCTTTGTAATGGAGAGTGATAAAATTAGTAGAGAGGTGAGTGTTGCACCAAACAATGTTTATTTTTATTTTTAATATATTATTATATCTGTACTTATATATTATAAGAGAATACAGCATTCTTGGCACTAATGCTGCACTTTCAATCTCAACCTTGCAAACTTACGAGATGAAATTGGGGTGGTTCAAAGTAACACAACTATATCAACAACATTGACGCAGACGACGCCGATGCAAATTCCGCACTTTACGACATCGATGTTTGTCTCCTCCCTTCCTTCTCTGATTCCTACAAAGAAATCGAATTTCCATGAGAGTATCCATCTTCCAACCCCAGCCGCCTACGCGAGCAGCCGAGATTTGTACTCTTTATCTTTTTCGATATAGAATTAATGCATTGTTAACGTCTTCAGTGAACTTAGCTTCTGCAGTTGGTTCCAGAGTTTTCGATTTCTCTTTGAACTAGCCGTTTTTTATCATTGTGTGTGGGATTTCAACACCTCTTACATCTGAAATAACAATTTTTAGCCGCAACATTTCTACCTCTCCCTCTTCCTCTACTAATGTTTTTCATCCAAGATAAGACATAAGAGCAGCAATGTAAACCGTGAGATTTCTTCTTCTTTTGTTTTATTAAGTTCAGATTTAAAACATCTTTTTTATATTTCAACATGATATCAGAGCGTGGTTGAGTTGGGTGGTCGATCTAGTCGAGGGGATTTGAGAAACTCAAAGTTCAACGAGTCTATGTCGAAAAGAGGGGCCGGAAAATACGGATTTTCCGGTAGCTCGTATGAATTTTGTTTTCTCTCAAAGTTTTACCTAGTGAGGTCGCATGTAGGTTGTTTTGTTGTGCCGTGGAAAGTCTTGTGGAGTGCAGATTCATGCAAGTTCATGACGAGGGAGACAGTAAAACGAAATATCCATGATGACTCGTATGAGAATTGTCCCAGACCACCTACTCGGCAACAACTTCCTACCTCCTCCAACAAGATCCATCAAAGCCAGAGAGACAGTTGTCGTTCATATTCGATCCTCAATCTGAATCTACATATCTATGTAGATCCGGATGTGTATCTGTGTTAGTCTTTATGATGCTCCAGCGAACCGGTCCAGGTTGTGTTTTTTTTTTGTGTTTTGGAAACTCGAACTGTTTTGTTGGATTGGTGCGCGTCATTATTTGCTCAAAATTCGCTTCCGTTGTTATTGTCCGCGACGAGTTCCGTACTCGCGGGCCGGTGCCAATTGCACAACAATTGGTATCAGAGCCAGGTTCGGCCTTCGAACCAGTGAGCAAATTCAATGGCGGCCAAATTCGAGGTTCCAAAATACGATGGGCGGATCGATTTCGGTCTTTGGCA
The DNA here is from genome assembly GCA_039513925.1 of Platanthera zijinensis. Taxonomy (NCBI): domain Eukaryota; kingdom Viridiplantae; phylum Streptophyta; class Magnoliopsida; order Asparagales; family Orchidaceae; genus Platanthera; species Platanthera zijinensis. The sequence goes on from CM077095.1 coordinate 165,095,615, forward strand.
AAAGCGCATAAAAGTCGTACTCGTTCAGTAGGGTCTTCACAAGGCACTCCTTGGAAAGGAGAAGACTAAGGAGAAAGACGATGACGAGTGGGATGAGCTGGACCTCAAGGCCATCAGCACCATACATCTGTGTTTGGTAGACGAGGTCATGTACAACGTAATCGAGGCGGAAACTACGGTGGACTTGTGGAGGAAGCTCGAGGAGCTCTACATGTCCAGGTCGCTCACGAACAAGCTATACGTGAAGAAGCAGTTGTACAGCTTAAGGATGTCCGATGGCGCGCAAATGTTGGATCACTTAAATGTGTACAACAAGTTGGTATCCCAGTTGCGCAGCATGGATGCGAAGGTCGAGGAAGAAGACCAAGCTCTTCTCCTCTTGTCCTCACTCCCGAGGTCGTTCGATCATTTAGTCACCACCATCTTGTATGAGAAGGATACCCTTAAGATGGAGGAAGTGGTGACGATGCTTCTTTCTAATGAGAAGAGGAGCAGTTCTGGATCGAGTGCGAGCGAGGGTCTGCTCGTGAAGAGCAGATACCCATCCCGAGGTAGATCGAGAGAGGAGACAAGGAGGATGATCGACCTAGGTCCAGGGGTAGGTGTCATTACTGCAAGTAGGAAGGACATTGGAAGGCCAACTGCCCAGTGAGGAAACTCAAGGGCAAAGGGTCTATGCCTCAGCATGCTGCAGTGGTATCCGAGTACGTGAGCGATGATGACGTTCTACACGTTTCACAGAGTCACGATGTGGTAGTCGGGACCACAGATTCCTGGATCATGGATACAGGATGTTTGTTCCACATGTGCCCGAACATTGAATGGTTCTCCAGTATTAGGCATTGTGGAGGTGGTCGTGTTCGGATGGGGAACCAGTCAGAGTGCGAGATATCGGGAGTCGGGAGCATCAGGATTAGGATGTTCGATGGAGTTGTTAGGACCCTCACCGACGTTCGGTATGTGCCTGAGTTTAGGAAGAGCTTGCTTTCTCTAGGCACTCTAGAGACTGTCGGGTATTCTTATACAAGTAGCAGCGGGTATTTTGAGGTCAGGAGAGGCGCACAGACAGTCTTGAGAGGAAAGCATTTTTGGATCGCTCTATAGACTTATTGGCACCACGATTGCCAGGGGAAATACGAGGAGAGAGGTCAGACCGTCTCTCGAGCTACAGGATACGGTAGCGTATGCATTTCAGGCGATCTCCTCAGATCGCGGTTCCTTCGAAAGTTATTTAGAGAACAGAGACCGTTCTCAGCGAAAAGCTAGGAAGGACCAGCGGAGGAGCAGGGCAGGATTCGTGGCAAGGGCATGTGCGCAGAGAGAGGACCTTGGCGGAGGTAGAATTTTCGCAGCCGTAGAGGAGACGGGTAGAGAGTCATCTCAGGAGTATCCAGACACCGTGAGAGGAGCCATCAGGCTCAGAGGTCTCACCGAGGAACTTAGGATCACTCAGGAGAACATGGAGTTGCACAGTGAGAGTTTGAGTGTGATTCGTCTTTCAGTAGACCCGGTCTGTCGTGCAAGGACGAAGCACGTCGACGCGCATCACCGGGAGTTGAGGGAGTTCGCTCAAGGTGGAGGCGTTATGTTGCGGGAGATTTCTACGGAGGAATTCGTTGCGAGCATGCGGGAGAAATCAGTGAGGCAAGTCATGTTTGACATGACTCAGACTGATGCACGTTGATCGTGCCGGCCCCAGGGAGAGGGGGCTTGTAGTTGCCAGTAGGGGTCTGTGTGTTTTAGGCGGTATTAGCGTTCGTGGAGCATCAAGGTGGAGATTGTTAGTCTTTATGATGCTCCACCGGACCGGTCCAGCTGGACTGGTCCGGTTCTGTGTTTTTTTTTGTGTTTTGGAAACTCGAACTGTTTTGTTGGATTGGTGCGCGCCATTATTTGCTTAAAATTCGCTTCTGTTGCTATTGTCCGCGACGAGTTCCGTACTCGCGGGCCGGTGCCAATTGCACAACATATCTGTTGGGTATAGTATCCACAATAACTTAGATTTGTATGAAGTCACCCCTGAACTAAGATGAATTACGTTTGTATTTGATGTTACTTTTCTAGTTGAGTGCTTGCAAGTTTTTATTGTTAAGTGTAGATCAATGTCAATTTACAATGAGTCACCAAACACAGGATCATGCAATGTAATCTCTCATTGTGTAATACATGGTGTTGACTCATATGTAACCTCTCTATTGGGACACTTAATTTTCAAGTACTAAAGATATGAAAGAAAGAATGAGTTGTTGATCTCCAAGAAGAAGAATTAAAATTTTGTTAAGAAAAATTTTTAAGTACATTTCTCGAGAAGTTTAAGCAAATTACTCGAGAAGATAAGTCAATTACTCGAGAAGCAGAGTTCTTTACTCGAAAAGCTTTGAAGCATTTCTCGAGAAGCAGAAACATTTCTCGAGAAAGCCATGCTCTTCTCGAGAAAGCCATGCTCTTCTCGAGAAGCCTTAAAAATTTCTCAGAATTTTTCTAAGTCTTTTTCTCGAGAAGGCCAAGTTATTTTTCGAGAAAGAAAAAGTCATTACTCGAGAAATTAGAAGTGTTTCTCGAGAAGCAGAAGTCATTACTCGAGAAGCCGAAGTTATTTCTCGAGAAGTCTAAGCTGTTCTCAAGAAGTCAAGGAAGCTCTCGAGAAGTCATTTTTTATTTCTCGAGAGGCAGAATTCTGTTCTCGTTACACTTTGGAGATGAGAGAGAGAGACTTAGGCTCACAGAGGGCAACAGGCTGCTCCATGAGAGGTTTGTGGCTTTGGCGATGGTATATATGAACGTGCGCTTGCTATTGCATGAATTTCCTTCTCGTCATTTGTCTGTGGACTTAGGCCGATTTTGATGGCGAGGCGATGACTTGCATGTGGCTTGAAGAAGGCTTGATGGAGGCTTGAAGTTGGCTCGTATGAGGAATTTGGTAGAGCTCTGGCCTGAGGAGAAAGAAAGCATAAGAGCGGAAAGGTGAGAAATGAGAAGGCTTGTGACTCCTTTTATAGCCCCCGGGAGGTAGTTACAGTAGTTATGCGGCTATCACCACACCGTAACCAATATTATCACACTCTTAAGCATAGCCTCATGTGAATATCATTCGCATGATATTTCGCTAAATGCAGACCCACTATCCAATTGATGGCCCCCCAACTAACCATGACTGTTAGTGGGTGGTTGCGCCCCAAAATAGATGGCAATGATCGTGGGAAAACGATCGGACGGTGGGGGAAGCGCCCAAGGTGGGCAAGAAGAGCGGCCGACCACCGCCTTGCGGGTGGCCGGCCCTGGAGAGGGCCACGAGCCGTCGTCGCGACACAGACCGAGGGCGCGACCAACAACCGGAAAGGGTCGACTGACCACACCCAGGTGGCACGTCGGGCGCGGCCCCGACGGCGGCCTTCGGTAGAGACCCCGGCGCCAGGCGCCGGCACCAGTGTCGGGCGCTAGGCGGAGAGCGCGGCTCCGACCGGCAGTAAGGCGCGGGCGGCCGGCGCTGGCCCGAACGGTGGCGATCCAACTCCTCCCGCGGTGGCCGCGGGAGGGAAGGTTCCCTGCGGGCCTGGGTGGCCGGTGGGACCGCTACGCCATGATGCCGCAGACGCGCGGTTGCGAGGCACGGCCTCTCAGCCGGCAGGAAATCGGGCCAGCACGTATCGGCCCGCCGGCGGCAGGAGAGAGGGGCCGGCCCGGGCGACCAGCCCCGGACGGCTCGGGGAAGAAGAGCTCAACCGCAGATCACACGCGATCGTGTGTGCAGATCGCGTGCGCGGCGGTTCCCTCATGATCCCCACCTAGATGGTGGGATCATGGGTAAACGGCTGAACGCATCCCAATATTAATTATAAAAGGCATTGGCCCCATCAAATATGATGAAGAACGATCAATCACTGGAAGTCGTATGTATCTAAGGCTCTGTTTGGCGCGGCGTTTTTGAAGCAGCACACCGCTGATTCTGCCACCGCCGCACCAAACAAATTTAGGGGGAGGGGTCCGGTGGCATTAGCCACCGCTCTTTTGAGCGGTGGCCGGTGTTTTCTGAGTCGCGGAATCCCTTCCGCGACTCAGAAAACGCAGCAGCGCTGCAGTCTTTTGGCTGCCTTTTTTTTTTAATTTTTAATATTAAATTATTATTATTATATATATTAAGTTATATATATTATTAATATTATTATTATATATTATTATATTAAATATATTAAGTTATATAATGTATATAAACAGCACTGCAAACGCTGCTCTTCCAAACAGATTCACAGATTCTGGCACCACTCTGCAAAACAGCTGATTATTCCACCACTGTTTCCCACCACTCATTCTGCAGTCGCTGCAGCTGAGCCAAACAGAGCCTAACTAATACACGTCGCGATATTGCCAATGTAGTAAACCGCGGTGCAGCACGTTTTATGAAAAACCCATATAAGACGCGCTTGTTGTCCACCATATTTTGTGATACCTAAAAAGGACGATAGATTATGGCATAATGTGCAATCAAGAAGAGAATTCTGCACCGATTGGATTCAGATTGGGCAACAAATCCCGATGATCGAAAGAGCACATCCGGCTTCCTCTAAATTACGCTCAAAACTCATTGCTTGTGGTACGTGTTCGTAAGCAATCCACGGTTGCACTCTCAACAACAAAGGCAGAATATATTGCACTCAGCTCGACATGTTGTGAATGCTCATGATTAAGAAGAATACTATGAGAAATTGAAGGCAGAAAGGAGATCAAGGCAACAAAACTCTTGTGCCATAATACCTCTTCCATTTTCTTGGCCAAAAACTCAATCACACAAAGAAAGAGTAAGCGCATCGATCTTCGCTTCAATTTCATCCGCGATGAAGTTGAAAAAGGTACAATAGAGGTCAGTTTCTGCCCATCTGTAAATGAATCAGCCGACTAGTTCACAAAGCCCCTGCATCGCACCCGCTTCGCAGAACTTCGCACAAAAATAGGGATGAAAAGATGCACGCACGATCGCGTGCGATCCGCGCTGAGCGCAGGTTATCGAGTTTTTGGCCAACACGTATTGGCATCGCACCCGTTTCGCGGTTAAATTTTTGGGTTGCGGTTAACAATAGAGTGCGAAAAGCTAAAATCTGATTGCAGTTAAAAATCGCCTGTATAAATCCGTACAATTTCCAAAGCCATTATAGGCTTGCCAAGTGCAACGTAATGGCTGTACAGGGAGGAACTAAAAAAAAGTGCTGTTATTAGCACTGCAGTTTTTGGCTAATCGTACCGCACTTTCACCTAGGTTTTCGCGCCTTTTGGAAATACGCCTTGTACATGTATTTTTAGGAAAAATGTTCAACACGAAAGTTGTAGATCTCGACGAGATCTACAACTTTTGTGTTGAACACTTTTCCTAAAAATGCATGTACAGGGCGCATTTCCAAAAGGCGCAAAATTTCCAAAGTACGCATTGTACATGCATTTTTAGGAAAAGTGTTCAACACGAAAGTTGTAAATCTCGTCGAAATCTACAACTTTCGTGTTGAACACTTTTTCTAAAAATGCATGGACAAGACGTATTTCTAAAAGGCGCGAAAACCTAGGTAAAAATACGGTGGACTAGCCAAAACTGCAGTGGTAATAACAGCGCCCAAAAAACAAGTAGAAAACACACGCCGCCCAATGTCAGTTAGCAGCCCAGTTATTACAGAGCAGCAACACTGCCACCGTCGTCCACAGCAGCAACACCGACGGCGAGTTCGCCGTCTCATCCAGCATCCTCTCCGCCCTCTTATTCGTCCATTTCATGGTGACGCTCGCCTTCACCCGCGACCCAAGAGTCAGCGGAAAGGTCAGTTCGATCTCGCGGGCACGGAGCGTGACGACGGGGCCGCCGCCGAGTGCCCTGTTGTTGCGGTCCTTCGCCAGGCCGGCGGCGGCGAGGGCTCCGAGGCCAATGAGGAAGTTGCGGCGTGATGCCCTCGGGGCGTCGGCGGCCGCATCTTCGAATGCCTCTGCTTTGAGGGTGAGGCGGCGCAGGCGGCTTTGTCTAGCCGGCGGCCAGAAGGTGCGTGATGAGGAGGAGAGCAGATGTTCGAGAGGAGAAGCAGAGGAGGCTGCGGCCATTGTCGATCTTCTTCAATGGTCTAAGCTGCGAGCGTTAAGTTTGAGGGAGCCAAGCATTCCCAGGTAAACGTTTTAAGAAGCTAGCTACTACTATACCCCGATCAGTCCTCTGCTTCAAAACAGAGCCACCCCCTATATTTGGATTTTGCAGGAGGCCACCAACTCGATGAAGGAAAAAAAAAAGTAAGAAGAATGAATTTGTTACCTAGATTGGAGAGCTTGTTTTAACAGGCTCAAGCTCGAGCTCAATGAGCTTTATTGGCCAAGCATTTCCAGGTAAACGCATCATTGCTGCAGGAACTCAGCTCAATGAGCTTGTTTTAACAGGCTCAAGCTCGAGCTCGTCTGGCCCCGTCTGGCTCGGCTCAAGCTCGACAAACTCAGCTCGAATTGAACAAGAAATGATGAATCTTGTGATGGACGGCCCACTAATCCGTAGCCCTGGCCTCCTCTGTTTCCAAGCTCGAGAGTAAAAGGCTGGATGCTCTTGGATCTCCTAAAACTCCAAAGATGGACAGTTTAGGGTTTAATCTCGTCATCTTCCAGCCAGGGATAGGAGGTGCAGTGCCTCTTCTTCTACTGCTTATTTATGATACGCATGCTTCCATGTTGCTTTTTTGTTACCTGCAACTGAATATGACATTGATGGGTTTTAAGAAACCCCAAACAGCGACCACAACCCAAAATTGGCAAATATGTGAAATGCTAAACTCGTGTGGTTCTATTCTGGTTCACCGGCTGGACCTTAACAATCTTGCCAAAAAGGTGCAAGTTTTCGCATTGTTGCAGACATTTTGTGAACATATTCACATTGTTCTTATCAGTATGAATCTTTCCCAACTTAAGCTGCTTTGTATCCAGAACATGACTGTATAATCCATAACTGGTCAAGATTAGAAATGCTTAAGGAGACCCCTATTCGCAGACCATTAGCTAGTACAGGTGAGTACCCATTGTAACTCGTGACTATGAGCGAGTAACATATCCCCCCACCCCCAAGGATTTGACTATAAATAGACTTCCAGGGGTACCGGAAATGACACGTTGAGACCCCTCCAAGTTTGGTACTCACCAAGTCAAACATGTGCGTTGTTTTTTTTGATATTCCTAAGGTGACATTCCAAGAGAAAGGGACGATACGGATACTTGGGACTGAGACTTGACATGACAGGCTGTAGTACCTGGATCGGGAAGGACGGAATGCGGCTTTGATCTCTGTGGTAGAGACAACGAGAGGTGGAGGACAGAAGATGAGTGCAGAGGACATGTTGATACTTCATCGCAGACGATTGGGGCACCCCTCCTTCGGGACTGTAGCGAGGTTGTTTCTGTTACGTGCCAAAACCTGGGAGCACGTTTGCCGGCGGTTATCACCGGAATCCTCCAGTATGGCTGTCGGAATGCGGGGGCGGCGGTCAGAGAGCGGCGGAAATTCGAGAGAGAGAGGTTGAGAAGGAGAAGATTGGATGAGAGGAGAAATTAATTTTATTTCTTGTTGTCCATAACCCGACCATAGCCCTCATATAAATAGAGTCTCAAGAATTAAAAGCGGACCCCCCGTTTGGGCCTTAAACACCGGGAACAAAATAAGAATAAAATCCAGCCATAATAAACCGGACTAGATTAGACATAAAATAATATGATCGAAATTAGAGTTTTTATTATTCGTACTAAATTAGGCATAAAATAATATGGTAAATCATAATGTTGCATGTGGCTCCATGGTGGTGTTGCGGCGACGGTAAACCTGTCCCCAATGGGGGTCGCCCTTGATGTCGTCGTCTGGCATTGGTGTCGTAACATCTCCTTCCTCGTCGGAAGACAGCTTGTCCTCAAGCTGTGCTGGAAGGTCCGCGATCGGGTTTGTTGGCGGCTCGCCGATGAAACGTTTGAGTTGGGACACATGGAATACGTCGTGGATGCGTGCTTCGGGCGAAAGATGGAGGCGGTCGGCGACTTCGCCAATGCGTTTGGCTATCTGAAAAGGGCCGTAGAACCGGGGTCCCAATTTGATTGATGCGTCGGTGTGGTGGAGCGTTGACTGGCGGTATGGCCAGCGCTTGAGCCACACCCATTCTCCAACTGTGTAGACGACGTCGCGATGGCCGCGATTATATGTTGTCTCCATGCGGTGTTGGGCTCGAAGCAGATGTTTGTGGGCGGTGGCGAGCATGTGATCCCGATCTCGTAGTTGTTGATCCACGGTTGTCGCGGTGGCCGGGCTGTGCTCGTAGGTAATGAGCTTGGGCGGGTCGCGGTCATAAATGAGACGGAAGGGTGTTGTTTTGAGGGCCGAATGGTAAGACGTGGTGTAGCAGTACTCGATCCACGGAAGCCACGTGACCCACTCCTTGGGGTGCTCACCAGTCAAGCAGCACAAGTACATCTCCACCGTCCAGTTGACCACTTCCGTTTGACCGTCTATCTCAAACAAGTCCTTTTTTTTTTCTTTTCGGTTAGACGTTTAACGGTGAACATTTGCAAAGTATTCAAATAGGTCCCTTATCTTTATGTTTCATTTCAAATAAGTCATTCAAATATAATTTGATTCAAATTGGTCCCTTCCTTGTTAACTTAACTATCCAATTAGGCCACTTAACATTTGCAGTAAGAATGAAACAGTTCAATGACATAAAAGATAAAAACAAAGAACTCATTTTGAGCTTCACAGGAAGCAATGCTTCAGGAGTCTAGCCGACTTCGGATGGCTATGCTGCCAGAGCCCTCGATTGCTTGCTCGGGAACGAGGAAGAAGCAACCACTTGGTGATGAAGAAATGGAAACGAGGGCAGGCTGGGGTTGATTAGGGCACATGCGTTCGAGAGCGAAATGGAAAGCCATACGGGATTTAATTTGCTCGGCAATGTCTATTCCGCTGGAGTCCCCGACTGCTTGCTCGGGAGCGAGGAAGAAGCAATCACTTGGAGATGAGGAAGATGCAATGCCGCACCGAGCGCAGGCTGGGGTAGATTAGGGAACATGTGTTCAATATCGAAATGGAAAGCCAAGGGCAATTTAACCTGCTAGGCAATGGCTATGTCGCTGGAGCCCTCGCTGCTTGCTCGGGTACGAGGAAGAAGAGCGCCCACTTGAGGATGTATGAGGCGCAAATCCGCACCGAGCGCAGGCTAAGGTTGATTTGGGTACATGGCTAAGGGACTTATTTGAAATAGATATTAAAGTTGAGGGATCAATTTGAATCAAAATAAACTCATGGGTCCAATTGGAAATGAGCCCTAAAAATAAGGGATTGGTTTGAGTATTTTGCCTAAATTAAATTATTTATCATTTATTCTTCATGCAATAACTGTGTCACTAGTGTCTCCAAATAACTAGAAAATTATTTTATTTATCTTGGTATTATTAAGGCAAAAATATCAAATCAATCCTTAAGTATAACTGTTTTTTTAATCATTCTCAACTTTAAATTGAGTTGTATCTCAGACATAAATGAGTGTATCCCCTGCGACTTTTGATTATGACCGGATCATACTCAAAAAATTCGCCTTTGGTACCTCTCGAGGAAGCAAACTGATCGACGAGTCTAATTTTAAGAATGTAATATAAAAAATTACAAAATGTATTATTGGTTTAAAAAAATGTTGCAAACTTATATATGGAGGGCTTTTTAAAGAACTTGTTCTTCTCTGTATTCACTATTCACATAAACCACTTGAGTTGGGACAGATACATCTAATTTACACATGGCACAAAGTGATTGGGATAATGAGTTGTATCTCAAATATAAACGACTAGCCTCTAGCGACTCCCAATTATAATCCGGTCCGGAGAGAAAAATTCTGCCTATATATACGCATTCGTAAAATTTCGTTTGTTTTTCACATAGAAACAGCTGGGCCCGTAGCCCTTCTACACTCGTAATAGTTAGGCTTTGTTTGTTTGAGTGTTTTTTCTCATATATATATTTAAAAATACAAACATTATTTTTTTTTGCTGGTTGAAAATTGAAATGGCCTTTTTTTGCTCCTGTGAGTTTGATCCAAAACGTCATTATCATACTATATGTTTGGCCAGACAAAGGTTATATATGACCGCTACCAAGAAAATAAATAGTTTTGAGCATAAAATGCATGAATCTTCTTAGGTGAGGTCGGACATTTGCGAACGACGGCTCATGACCACAGCATTCAGCACCTCCACCACCGTGCCAAACGAAGCCTGAACTACTCGACAATACCCTCGGAAATTTTGCATAATCACCTGACAATACTTTTTGCTTCCTCGTCTCTCCCGATTCCTCCGGCTCCGAGTGTGTCTCCTGGCCCTCAAGGCTCAAATCGACTAAATCCATAGCCCAAGCATGTTTTACATGCTTCTCTCTGTCTTTCTCTCTCTAGTATAAAACCAGTATTCCTTTAGCGCGGCAGTGAACGTCGTGAATACGGTGGTAATGAATCGTCGTTCATGAATGCTCGACCTCAACTAAAGAACTTCATTCATTTTTATATTCAAAGCTAGTTTTTTTAGTTACAATCATAATCGTTGTCACATCAAACATATACATTTTATGATGGACCATTTTTACCTAAACTCATCAAGACAAAAAAAAATACATGCCCAAAAAGGGTCTTTATCAAATAACAAAGCGTGTATATCATATAACCTTAATTTAAGATATTTTTCAGGGCATTTTAATATAATATATCATAAAAATGTTATCTTTAATTAAATAAGATGATTTATATGAGCAAACTCATAAAGGCTATGAGCAAACTAAAGGCTCCCTTTGACATGGTGATTGCGGTTTAACTCATGAGGTTATGATCGCCGTCACCGTGCCAAAAGAAGTCTAAAAGCTTCAAGAACGAAGTCTGAAACTCATGCAAAATAAGGTAGGAAAAAACCGTGGGCCGTCTAATCGACAATCCGATAGCTCACGAAATCCGATGCTAAAAAAAAGAAATAAAGCTAAGAAAAAAATGTTATGACTCCGCTCAAGATAGTCCATTAAGGCTCATCAATGTGAAATGATCTTATATAGTATCTCCAGCGTAGAGTCGTTACATCCTACTGACACGAAACTCATTGGATCGTTCCGAGTCAGTCCTAACATGTACGGACATATAAAACAAATATCCTAACAAAAAATACGGTATTTTGAATATCTTGCCTACCTTCCTCTAGACGGGCAAGAAGGGCTATGAGCAGACCACATTAGACTTATGACAGCGGCCTTAAATAAAGTAAAAGCTCTTCCCTTCGTCTGCCTGTAACCCTGGCTTCAAGGAAGAGAACACAGAAAAGCTAGCTAGCCCTGATGAGTTCAGTACGGAAGGCGTCGGAGGTGGCGGCGCTGCTGCATCTGAAGCCGCATCCTGACGGAGGTTTCTATTCTGAAACCCTAAGAGACACCTCCATCATCCTCCCTAAATCTCACCTCCCGCCGTCGTGTAAGAATACCGCCCCCTTCTGTGTCCATGCTTTTCTCCATCATATAAGTTTATCCATGCTCATCTTCTGTTGATCTTATTTTTTTTAATAATAATTTGTAGCTGCAGATTTGATTAGGAATTTTGAAAGCCTGTGTCAACTGTGTTGCTGTGTTACAGTGATATGCAGATGTATATGAGATGCAAATTCCCCCTTTTAGTAGGAGAATTTGATCTTATATTTTTGAAAAAAATTTCCTAAGGATCATGTTTCTGGAAAAGATTGGAGATGGAGCGGTTGGAGTTGAAGATAAAATAGTGTTCTTGAATGAATGTGTTATAGACGGGGTGTGCTCAAGAGGAGAAAGCTATCACAATCTCATTAAGGGGGCAAAAAATAGATAACTACTTCTTTGTTACTATTACAAAACCCAAAGGGCCCTTTAAATAAAAGATACAGTGGGCATAGACGTAAATTCCCGACACTTGGACTAAGATACAATACGATTATGAAGTGCACATAAAATTCATACAAACACAACACAATAACTTTGCACGAAGGTCATAACAGGAGCTCCCTCCTTGCGATTGGATTAGGCATAAAATGACGTTCAAACAGAGGCTATTCAAACAGACAAAAATATCATTTGTGTTTGTTGAAAACACGATGGAGACAAAACGCCCAAACAACGGAACCTCTGCCTCCAATGCTTGTTGGAATAGGGTTATGTACATTCTTATTATGAGAAGGGGTCAGTCATTCGATTCGATTCGAGCGTAGGTAAATATATACTCTATTTACATATGGATTCCTGCGTCGTTAACTCTATTTAGGATTAGGAATAGATGTAATAAGACCTACTTTTGATATATCTATCTTTATTCGGGTACCTTATTCACTTCTTTAGGTTGATCAGTGTATTGATATTTTATTGATCATTTCATCCTTTTAGAATTCATTTGTGGCCATTATCTAATCTAGAAAAATTTTAGAATAAACATCCTCCCAATGAAAACATCACTTTTCCTCCATGCTTTATATAGGATCCGTTTGACGCGGCGCTTTTACTCCGGTGAGTTTGGACAAAAAGCACCGTTGTCATAGAAAGTTTGTTTGGCATGACAACGGTTATGACCGCCACAAAGAAAAGAAAGCTAGTTTTGAACATAAAAATGGCTAAAGTTCCTTAGGTGAGGTCGGGACTCGGGAGCTCACGAACGATGGCTGTTAACCACCATGTTCACGACCGCCGCCGCTAGCCAAACGGAGCCATAGTTAGTATGCTTGAAATCAAAGTCGTTAACCCTAAACATATATCCATCCTTAGTGAAATTGAAATTATTCACTTCAAATAAACATATATCATAGAGGAGTCCATTTTTTAAAGAAATTTATTAGTTAAATGGTTGCTAATACTCTTTTGGGCTCATTTTGTAGATAAAGTGGACCACCCCATCAGCTCAGCTATCTACTTCTTGTTGCCATCTGGGAGTAAATCATACCTCCACCGCCTCCCTTGTGCAGAAAGCTTTCATTTTTACCTGGGAGAACCTCACACAGTATGACCATTTTCCCAAACTTTTGTTTGAATATTTTCATGCTCTCATAAAAGGCTCTACTTTTTAAATATTTGTACCTATGGGACATGGATTTTTAGATGCTAACAGCTCGAGAAGGTCAACTCCGAGTCCTCGGGTTTAAGAGCTCGAGAAATTTCTTCCTTTTGGTCGGTCGGATATGTGGTTAATTACATTTTTTTGTGGTATTTAGTTGGAGTTAAGTTCTCATAGATTTGCTGTGAACTATGATTTTCTTCTTGGGGGTGTCTTAGATCTTGTTTGGTTAGGCATTGGCTCGTCAGCGCTTTTACTTCCGCGCTCACCGCGAGCTCCGTAGGCTAAATTTTGACCGTAAAATACTAATTACGAATCTTCGTTTAAAAAAAAACTATAGTTCCACACAAAAATATCAAAACCGATCATAAATTTACCAAAACATTATCTGTTATTTATCAGTCTGCCTCTAAAACAACCTCTTTTTTTTACTAGGGCTCGAGTTCTTCATCATTACTTAGCTCGTAAAATTCAGGCATAAGACCTATTTATTGTCCCAGTTGGCGGACCCAATAATTTTGTTCTGTAAGAAAGCTGCTGGTAGAAGACACTACAGTTGAAACCGCCGTGGATGAATCACCACAAATCTAGCCTTTAGCATGATCCATTCAACTCTTAAGAACAAGATGAAGAAGAAGAGTGAAAAAAAGCTAATTTTTTTGAACTTTTTATGCTCCTGCAAACATCACAAAAAACATTCCTTTTTGACAACAAACAGGTCTTTGAGCTCCACGAAAATGGCGAAATCAGGCTGACAATCCTCGGACAAGATTTAGAAGCGGGTCATCGTCTCCAGCACACCGTTCTGCCCAACGTGTGGTTCTGCTCATTCCCCACTTTGGACCTTCAGTTTTCCTCGCCGGACGGCAGCGCCCTCTCGAAGGCTCCAGACAGGGATCCTGAGTTGTATTATTCTCTCGTCGGTGTAACCTGCGCCCCAGCCTTCCAATTTGAGGATTCGGAGAATGCTACTTTTGACGAGATGATCGCCATTGCCCCAAAAGCGGCACCTTTTCTCAAGTACCTCGTTCGATCCTGATGAGCTCGCTGATTCGGGGCAAAGAAATTTATGTTCGGAGAAGTTTGCGTGTTTTTGGTGAGCCGGAGCTGATTATGTTGTGTTATGCGCGATTGTGCGAGTTTGTTGAACTGGAATTCGATTGATTGTTCGAAAAAGATTAGGTGATGTGAAGATATGTTGTAATACTTTTTTTTTACATTCTATCCATGTATGTAACTTCTTCCTATGTTCTCTTCAGACATTATTGTTTTCTGAACCATGTTTTTGTAGCTTAGGAAAACCAATTTTGTTTGGAATTTTGACTGAAATTTGTATCTCAGCCAAAATTATATATATAGATAGATATAAGATTATTTACGGGGACCTCCCCGTAATTATAACTTGTACCTCTCTAACTTTCAAAATTACAATTACCCTCCTTCGATGCAAACATTGAGGGGAGATTTTTGTAATTTCGAAAGTTAGAGAAGTGCAAACTTTGCTAAAATTTACCGGGACCTCCCCTATAACTTTGCTAAATTACTGAAAGCAACCCTTTTATTTTTGAAATTACAAAAAATTCCCTAAAATTTTCATTTCATTACAAAAACCTCCCTTAAAGTTTTAATTTCATAACATCCATGCACAAAAACACTCAGTGTCCCGGGGGTATTTTTCTTCATGGATGCAATGAAATGAAAAGACTAGGGGAGTTTTTGGTAATGAAATGAATATTTAAGGGGAGTTTTTTGTAATTTCGAAAATAAGATGGGTGATCTCACTAATTATGCTAGTTTATAGGGAAGGTTTGGGTAATTATTTCTCTCTCTCTATATATATGTACTACTAATTATCAAACTTCCTCCGGGAGTATAAAAAATTACAGGTTGCACCTCTGTATCTTTTGAAATTACAAAAATCTTTTCTATACGGTTAGATTTCACAACATGCATGCTCACAAATACTCCCAGGATGGAAGCCCCAAAGGGGTATTTCTTTGCATATGGTGTATTTTGTTCATGAAAAAAAAGGAAGCTTACCATGAAATTTTTTGTGATTTTAAAAGATAGAAGGGTGCAATTTATAATTTAGCATCTTTCAAAGGAGATCCCGGCAAACAACTATATAATATATATAGGGTTATTTATCGGGACCTCCCCTCGAAGTTTGCGTAATTACAATTTGCACCCCACTAACTTTCAAATTTACAAAAACCTCTTTAATGTTTACATTTCATAACTTCCATGTACAAAAGTACCCCTTGTAGTAAATTTTCATTGAGGATTTTTTTGAGCATGGATGTTATGAAAGATAAACATTCAGTAAGGTAATTATAATTTTGAAAGTAAGGTGATTGCGTATGTTCAATTTTTTTTATCTAATGCTATCATAAGGACACAATTTGTCGAAACTCCGACATAATTTTGAGGCTTGAAGAGGCAAATTTTGAAAAAATGATTTATTATTAGTGTTGATTCTAAGATTTGGTGGAGCTTGACGGAGTGATTGAGGTATTGTCACGTGACATTTGAGGTTACTGTGATTTTTTATAATTCCCCCCAAAAAAGTTGTTACTACGATTTTTTAATGGAATAAATATACACACAATTTAAAAATAAAAATATCATGAACTTGGTTAACTTTCTTACTTTGGCACTCGTGCCTGCCCCAGGTCCCGGGTAAGGGGCTGTAAAGTGCGCAGTTGCGGATGCAGAGAATATTCTCAATTTGAGCGGTGTATATTTTTTAAAAATAAAATAATAAATATAAATGTCTGTATTATATTAAATATCAAACAATAGTTGATAATTGTTAAACTCTCAGTAATTTTCAAACTCAAATCGAGATTGGCAAAATTTTCAAGCTTGAACTAACCATTTTAAGCTCGAGCTGCTCATGAGCTTTTCAGCGCAGGAATCTTATTTTCTTAATATTTTTACTTTTTTAATGCACACGTAAAAAACTTACAAGCCCCCTCACGAGTTGATGAACAACAATATGCGAGTTCAAGCTCCAAACTCAAGCTCAAGTCGAGTTTTTTTCAAGCCGGCTCATCGAGCTTACGAACATGCTCAACTCAACTTACACCACTAGCGCAAACAGAAATACTTCAATCTAAAACACTTCCTAATGTTCTATACAGAAAATTCTTTGTATTAATGCTCGAAATTCAAATATATTCGAACATAATCTTCAACTTTTCAAATTAAGAATTTATATAATATTTTTTTAATAAAAAACAAATATTACATGGCACAAAAGGGAGAAAATCATAAATTAATGCTATAACATGGGCGAAGGTGGCCCAGGTGGTTGGGCTTTAATTTAACTGTTTTAAGCAAGGTTTTGAAAACCGGACCGGACATCGAACCGGCGAACGGAAAGGTTCAAGGTTGAACCGGTTCAACCGGGGTCGAACCGTTACATATATGTTAATATAATACTATATCTAAAATATATATAATTAATATTTATATAGATATGTATATTAATTATATATGTTTATTTTATATATACGTTAATATTTATATGTATATAATATATTATGAAAGAAAACAATAAGAACCAAATGGTCAGGTGGTCTGCTCTTAATCTAATCTGGGCTTGGTGGAGGTTCGAATCCCCCTGACAACCTTTTTTCTGCTATTTAACAGCGGCTTTGGCCCGCCCGGTTTTCTGAAACCGCGACCGGTTCCCGGCCCACCGGTCCGCCCGCCCGGTTCCGCGGTTCTTGAGCGGTCCGTGGCGGGTCCGGTTTGCTTACCTGGGCCGGACCGGCTGGGTCCCCGGTCCGCGGTTCGACCGGTCCGACCGGCCGGTCCGGTCCGGTTTTTAAAAGCTTGGTTTTAAGTTAATATGGAATTTAAGATTTGAGGTTATTTTGGGCACTTTTTATAATATCTTTAAAGAAATAATTATCCAAACCTCCCCTATAAACAAGCATAATTAGTGAGAGCACCCCTCTTATTTTCAAAATTACAAAAAAAACTTCCCTTAAGTTTTCATTTTATTACCAAAACCTTTCATGGTCTTTTAATTTCATTGCATCCATGAAGAAAAACACCCTCTGGACACTGTTCACCGAGGGGGGTGTTTTTGTGCATGGATGTTATGAAATTTAAACTTCATGAGAGATTTTTGTAATGAAATGAAAACTTTAGGTGCAGTTTTTGTAATTTCAAAAATAAGAGGGGTGATGTCAGTAATTTAGCAAAGTTAGAGGGGAGGTCCCGGTAACCCTATTTTTAAATGGACAGTTGGATACAACTCAAAGAAAGTGAATGAACATATAACCCCTATAAAAATCACTTTTGCTTGGAATGCTTTGCTAAATAATTACAATGATAAAATTATAAAATGCAACAATAAAAATCATATAAATGAAATATTTTAAAAAAATGTATTCACTTTAAAAGGTAATAAAAAACAGTACAAGGCTACTAAAATGATCATTTATTTAATATCTTTAAACAGCATAATAATAATAATAATAATAATAATAATAATAATAATAATAATAATAATTCACTCACATAGATAAGATCAGCATAAACTAATCCCTCTTATCTTCTTCATTATCTCCACTGTTAGAGCCAGCTAATGATGGATTAATATCTGGTTGGAGAGGAGCAGCTTGATGAGTTTCCTTTGAAGGGAAGGGCCCAGGCTTTATCAATGATAATGTTTCCTCTCTTTCAAATTCTTCACTTGAATCAGCAGAGTAAGCATACCTTATCAAAATATAGAGTTATATGAATCTTACATAAGCATTAAAACCTAAGCGAAAGTAATTAGCGCTAATGCAACACTAAGTAAGGCTCTGTTTGGCGGGGTGTTTTTACTCCGGTGAGTTTAGGCAAAAACACCACCATTATAGAATGTATGTTCGCATAACAACAGTTATGACCACTACTGAGAAAAGAAAACTAGTTTTGAACGGTGAATGAAGTTCTTTGGGTGATGTCGGGTGTTCACGAACACTGGTTTAACCATCATGTTCACGACTGCTATCTGATGCGGAGCAGAGACGAGGACGCGTGTTGGGCCCATTCGGGGCTGATTTGGCAACTTTCCATATATGGCGTGCCCGGATCGACGATCAGGCTCCGTGATTGCGTCCGGAGCGTCACTGCGAGTCAAAATACTATGTTACTTTATTTTTTTCAGTTTATTTTGATGTATTTTTATGGGCGAACCCACCGGCCAATCATAGCCGTTGATGAGGATGCCCTAGCCTCTCTTTTATTATAAATAGGATGTAGAGGGGCTGAATTCAGTCATTGCAGATTTTGGAGTGAAGAATCCCGAAATCCGGCGATCCCTCCACGGTGCCGACTCCGTGGAACCCTAGGTGCCGACTCCTAGGTGGTTATCTCCTTCCCAAGTTATCTCATAACCCTAACCTTCATTTTCCCCTCCCAAAACCCTAACCACAACCCCTCAAAAGCTTCAGCCGAGCCTTCAAACAACCCTACTGTTATGTTATTTTCTCTTGACTCTCCCACAAAAACATCAACCCACTGTTCTCTTATTTTCTCCCGACTCTCTCAACAAACAGCCCACAAAAATCCACGATTCCCACTCCATTCTACAACAAATCACCCCTTCATCAAACGAACAGTCCAGACCTCAAATCTCCCCTCTAATGAATGCATTCCCTACCCCAACGTAAGCCCAACCTCATTTAATCAAACAACAACCCATCCTTCAGGAATCAACTCCCCTGCCCCATTACCCCAACAAAACCCACTTCTGACCACCCTCCAGGAAGAGGCAGCCCATAAATTCAGTCCCCTTCATCTCCATAAATCCACCCCCTCCCTTTTCGTAGATCCACTTCCCCGTCGTCTCCTTTCTCAAGATCAGTCCAGATCTTGGAATTTCAGCCCCGATCCGTTATTTTCACCTCTCGCACTTTCCATTTTGATCCGGATCCGCTCTTACACATCGGATCTACCCTCCCCCGGCCCGGATCTACTTATACGCGGCCGGATCCACCGTTTTATTGTCTGTTTTCACCGTTTTCCGCCAAGGACAGCCACCGCCACCATCGCCTCGCTACCGGTTCCATCTCCGATTGCCGGTCTACACATCCGGATCCTAATTCTTCAGTGCCTCGGTTCGACCCTCTACATTGTGAGCATTTGTGGTATTGTATTCGGTGACTTGACATTTTCATTCAGTGTTTATCTATATTGTGCTGAGATTATGGTTGTGTAGTAGTTATTTCCTTTTATGCTATTAATTGTTTGTGAAATTATTCGTCGCGCACTTGCTTAGGCCCTCCATGCGGAGGAAGCCGTTGCCAAATTGCTAAAATTATTTAATCGCTTCTTTATTTTGATTAACTGCGTGGTGTTGTTAATTCTCATTGCTTAAATTAATTGTCGTTGCTATCCGACTGTTCATTGCATGTAGCATTGCATTCGCATATCCCCACACACGTGCACGTAGAGTCCTAACTTCCGAGCACCACTAGCCTACCCCTACATCACTATCTCTGTGCTAAACGGAGCTTAAATCGCAATGGAAGAGAAGTTTTCTACAATGGAAATGGTCGAATCACCCGGGAGCATCGGATGTGTGAAAAATATGACGTGCAGAAAGAGAGCTGTTGGTTCTTATCGATAGGCTTGAGCATTTGGGGTTGCAAGGTGTACGAGCTATATGGTGCGTCGGCCTCAATTTTGGTCGCCGTTTCTTCTGTTTTTACCCACAAATGGCATGAGATATGATGGGTTGATTGGGATCGACTGGTTCATAAGGCTCCCGGTGCCTTACAATGTGATTAGGTGAGGTTCAAATGGGAAATTATGGATATTGACACCGCAAGATTTTTACGATTTTCACTTAAACTCCTTATCCCCCCCCCCCCCCTCGTGCCACAATTTAGTCACACCCCCCAAAAAATCCTGAGCCATAATTTAGTCACTTAAACTCCTTATCCCCCCCTCGTGCCACAATTTAGCTCCGACCTCGTCCTTGCTCCGCTCGTTCTTGCGCCATTTGTTCGCCCACCTCCTCCTCGCAACGTCAAATCCGCTCATTCTCGTGATTGCGCCGTCAATCCAGAGCAAGAGGCGGTTATACAAGCTCCAGCATATGGAAAGAGCTTCCATTGTGGATCCCTGACGGAGACTGTCAAGCGACTGCGGGTCCTCATCCTCCATTAATGATGACGGGAACATCGCTTTTGAATGCCCAAACCCCATGATATCGTTCGATCTCAACCAAATAGCGGTAAGAAAAAATTATCAGCTCATCAATTGGCCAATAGCAGTGCACACTGCTGTGCACTGCGGAGGGGCCCGCAATGCATAGTAAAACTGTGATAGTGGGTCGTGAATCCTGCATTTTTATTGGTCGAGGACAAGTCCGGGACCCGGTTTCAAGTGGGAGACCATTATTTGACCCATATTGCTTCCATACAAGAAATAAACACCGTTATTTTCATCCACCAAACAAAAAAGAAAAATAAGAAGACTCAATTTCTCATCAACCAAATAAGTAGGTGAAATGTAAATACAATCCAATTCCTTCACCATTTACATTTTCATTTCTTCTTTATTTCCTAATTTCATGATTCCTTCAAACCAAACAAAGATCAAGTATGTTCATTCTATGAAACAATAAACAAAAACTTAACTCATTTTTTGGTCAACCAAAGAAGCTAGCGAAAATTAATTTCATTTCAATTCCATTTTATCATTTCTTAGAGGAATTTTCTTCAAACCAAACAGCTTCAAATGTAAACTTCTTCTGGAGCAATCTATATTCCATAAAATTATACATAAGTTGTAACTATGACCTAAAAGCTAATACTAAACTCAGGTTATATTAGGAATATTATATATTATATTACGAACCCGACGCGCAACTTTTGCAGAAGCAAAATAATTTACTTTAGGATTTAGGATGCATGCAAGAAGTATATCTATTGAATCAAAACTTATTAAGTTTAGCTCCATTGTTGATGATTTGAGGAAAACATTATGAGAATCACGCCTTGTTACTCCTAGACTGTCATAGGATACCGAAGTTCAGTGAAATGAAATAAAAAAGGGGATAAAATCATAAATTAATGACTGCAAACTCATAATCAATACACAAGTTATTGGATTTCAGTTCATTTCCTCCGCTTACTTACGTTCAACCCAAGTGAAATTTTACAATATCTACCTTCCTCTTATAAGCATTTTCTTATCACCATATTGCATGTTAGAAAGGATGTTAAGGAATTAACCTTTTTTAAAGATGTCGCTGCCAACTTGAGGTGTATAAGAGATGGATGCTAAACTATTGGTTAAAGGGAAAAAATTTTTGAAGGGGCAGACCTCTACTTAAGATGTGAAGGGTTGGGCTTGTTTCTATTACAAAGAAGAAATAACACATGAAGATAGATTGTGTAACTTTAAAGATGATCGAGAAGCATGCTAATGAAAACCAAAAGTAGATACGACAATATAACTAAGGGGATCATTCCTACTCGGATCCTTCAACACTTTGCGTGCCTTCAGCACCATCCTTAAACACTTAAAACATCACACATCAAACACCATGTTAAAGTCACATTGTTGGGTATTCGTAGTCTAACTCGCTTAACTGAGTTAATGGTGTCAAGTATCCATTGACGACATTCCTGCCGATTAATCTAAGTGGGTGTTGACTTATAATTTAGTTTTTTACCATTTTGTAATTTATTATATATAAACAAAAACTCCTCTAGAAAAATTAAAACTCTTTTAAACTTCTTTCACATTTTTTCATCCTCGTTCTAGGAGTTGCTCTCATGCTCAAAAAATCATCATTTTGTCAATTTCCCACCGCAAATGGAAGATGGTACCTACTTTAAAATGCTTGAGAATACGCTCATGCAACTCAGTGATGCATACCACACCAACACCTATGACATAAGTCATACCTTATGACTCTTTCATTTGTTGTCATCATCATGATTTCCCTCGATAACAAGCTTAAGCAACTTCTTTTCATTCCACCATCTTCCCTAGAAACCACAATCGGACCTAATCCCGCTATTTCATGACCCAACAACATCAAAACACCTTAACACCCTCACCCCCTTGCCAATTATTTACCTGAATTTTCTACTGTTGGACAACACTTAACCACTTGGGTTTGATGTAACGACCCTAGCCGATCTAACAGGACAGCGTCACGGCTCCGCTCTAGGCTATCGGGCTGCAGCCCAAACACCCCAACCCCTCCCCATCAACAGACGGGTTGTTGGTGATCACAACCTCCATTTGATGAGACAAACTCGATAGTTAAGTGTGCAGCATGGGGACTTCCCAGAAGGTCACCCATCTCAGTACTACTCCAGCCCGAGCACGCTTAACTATGGAGTTTTTCCATTTCTCATCACCAATTGAGTTGCAGCTCAATTGGAGATGAGAAGTTGAAAAACTCCATATTTAAGAGTGCTCGGGCCAGAGAAATTTTGGGATGAGTGACCTCCTGGGAAATCCTCGTAGGGCACGCTGAACTATGGAGTTTGCTCAACAAAAGGGGGGTCAAGGCCTCCAACAACCCGTTGTGCCCGAAAGCAGGCCAGAGATGGGTTGGGCCTTTGGGTTGCAGCCCGGTGACGGTGCCAGGTAAAGCCCAGGAAGCCAGGAAAAGTCCTGCGCGAAGGTAGGATAAATCCTGGGTCATCACATTTGATAGTTAAAGTATCCTTCGTTTTCTCCTTCAACAAAATAGTTGTCGAACAATGTGTAGCCATTGCCTCCTACATGGATGACCTTCCTTGGGTTGGTCTCAAGAGATGCGCAACAATTAGTTTTCCTACAAGGACACATTCAATAATTCTCTCGAGACACGTTTTGGTTCCTCATTATGTTGAATGCTAGCCCTCATTTTCCAAGCTAACAAAATCATCAACACTACTTACTTTCCAAATTGGTGATCTCAACTCTCGCAGCCTCACCAAACTATACGAAGACAAAATTGCTTAGCTCTACCACTATGCTTGACTCCCTACAAGGCTATTGTTTTAAGATTACTCTCCTCTCCCGTGTCGACACCCAACAAAATATTTTCACTGTAGCCACCATTACAAAACTCGCCAATTCATAATATTATTAGCCAGTAACCTCAAAGGAAACGAATCATTTTCCTTTAACACCTCATGCAATGAATTTCTTATAGTCACTCCATATTCACCACCCAACACAACCTGTGAACTTGAAATCTCACCTCAAGCTTTTATTGGGGCATTTGTCATCTCGCATCATAGACACCATCGATAACACCTCGGACCTTATCCCCATTGATGGTAGCAACATCCATAATTTCATTCAAGGTTGCATCGACAAACACCTCCAACACAAGTATTCAATCAACATCATTGTATATCATGGTAAGCAGCAACGAACAACTTATTTGCATCAGCTCTACTAAAAGTGCCTCCCACAATCCATGGCGATACTTTTTACCAGTACCTCTATGCCGTCTCCCTTCATAGTGCCGACATTAACATCGGCATAGAGTGGTAGTGGCTACAACAACTAAACCGCGCCACATTCAACTACTCCAACCTCACCATCAACTTCTTCCAACAATATCAAACCCATCACCATACAATGCTCCAACACAACCTCCCCCCAGCAAATAAAACCCGCATAACATAAACTCATAATGACATTATTCCTCCAACTCCTTAACCTCACCTCACCACTCATTATGGAGACAGAAGTCTTTTGGCATTGGAGTTTCCCACTTCGAAAGTGGACAACAACTTGATGTTGCAAACTCCCGCCACACATGCAAGTATCCTCTACCTACATTCACGGAATGTACGCAATAAATTAAGCAGCGCACAAATAGCAACATTAACTCATGCACCATGAATTCATCATTCACACCAACCATCAAAGCCTCCCAAATCTCTCCAACAACCCATCAAAACCACTAGGAAACACTTTTGAATTTACAAATACAAACTCATGGGATATAACTACCGAATACTATATAAATGTAACTGTGACAATCAACTTGTTGACACCCTTTATTGCATTGTTCATGACGGCCTTCTTTGTATCTCCAACATTTCACCAACCCATTATCATTTCTTTGACCGCCGATGTGGCTATCGCGCTTGGTGACAACTATGTGACTATATTACCACTCACCCTACCAACTTCGCACATATTACCAAGTTAATAACAAACTCTTCTATCACCACAATCGAATATCCGCCCTCCCCTCCCCACAAAAAAAAGTTCTTAACCTTTGAAAAATCTCTGTCGAATTCCACAACACCTCTATTGATGACCATTCAAGATTTCTCCACATTTACTTCACATCATTTTTTTTTCTTTTGGGTGGGGCTCCATAGAAAAAGGCTGTCAACGGACTACAAATTTCTCGCCTACCAAATTAAGTCTTGAAGACAGTCTTCGTGGGCTTAATCACATATCTCCGCGCATCTTTAGGCAATACTTTCACCTTCGTTATCATCAGCCGTCACTCCAAATATGCCCGCTTCATGTCATCGGCATTTCATTACACAATCATTGTTGGTAACAGCAACACACTCACAATACAAAGCAGAAACAGTAGAAGAACAAAGATTAGAAAGTGAACAAAACCAGAGCCAGCATATAAATCTTGAGCTCTGGACTATTTATATAAAAACAGTCTTTGTTTTGTTACAGCACACTGCAGATAACTCTCTTTTGTTTTATACGGCAGTCTTACATATCTTCTTACACAGTAAACTCAAATATACTCTAAGTTATATTCGGACACGTATTGGACAAATAGATTAATGATCCCACAATAGATCGATACAAATCCTCTTCTATACCATTTTTAGGTTCTCCTTTTGTTAATTTCTCCCCCTTTGCCCATCGGTGAGAGTGTTGGATTACGATCACTCATATTGAATCGTTTTAAGATTTTTTCAGCGTATCTTGCTGGGAGAGAAAAATCCCTTCTTTTATCTAGGAAACTTGGATGCCAATAAAATATTTCATTCAGCCTAGGTTTGTCATTTCATATTTGGTTTCCATTTCCTTTTGGAATAGTGGTAGCAGTTGGATGGAATTACTTGTGAGCAATAGATCGTCCACATATAGGCCAAGTAAAAGAAATTTACCTTCTTTCCTTTGGTATATAGAGTTGGTTCTTTTTTACATTTCTTGAAGTCATTAGCTTGCAAGTATGCATCTATATGCTCATTCCAAGCTCTAGGGGCCTGTTTTAGAACAAAAAGAGCTTTGTGTAATTTATACTCTTTTGTTTTTTGCGCTTTTTGAATGAATCCTTGTGGTTGTTCCACATATATTTGTTCAGCTAGTAAGCCATTCAAAAATGCAGATTTTACATCATAATGATATACAAGGAAGTGGTATTGGGTTGCATATGCTAAAAGAAGGCGAATGGTATTAATTCGGACAACTGGGGCATAGGTTTCTTCATAGTCTTTTCCATATTGTTGGGCATAGTCATTGGCGACTAGCCGAGCTTTAAATCTTGCAATTGACCCATCTTCATGATATTTAATCATATAAACCCACTATAGTCTTGTCAAGAGGTTTAGTGACTAAATTTCATGTGTGGTGTTTATTGATCATATGAATTTCCTCTGTCATAGCTTGTTGCCATTCTGGCAACTCTTTGGCTTCAGCAAATGTAATCGGGGTTGCACAAGCTAGAGCTAACTCACTAGCCTGATAAATGTATTCTATACTGCGCATTTTTCGGGGTGAGGATGAGTCTGAGCTTGAAGCAGAAGATGGGTCCTCTATTTGTTGTGGCTGGAATATAGGAAGAGGTTGGATGGTTTCATTGTCTCCAAATGATCCAACCACTCTTCTTGTTGGTGCCATTTGTTGCTCGACTGAGTCCCATTTCCAAATTTTTGTATCATGGAACAACACATCACAGGAGATCAACAGTTTTTTGTTTGTGGGATCATACAAGCGATATGTCTTTGAAGGTTTACTATACCCGATAAAAATGCACACTTTGCTTTTGCTATCTAGTGTTTCTTTTCTTCCACTTTGAATAAGCATATATGCAGGACAACCAAAAATTCTCAAATGTTGTACTGATGGTTTCCTTTTGAAAAGTTGTTCATATGGTATGGAATTGTAGAGAGACTTTGTAGGTGCTCTATTTAGAATATGGACTGATGTGTTCACAGCTTCCGCCCAAAATTCTTTGGGTAATTCATTAATTAAGAGCATAGTTCTGGTCATTTCAACTATTGTCTGATTTCATCTCTACCACACCATTCTATTGAGGAGAATATGGTGTTGTGAGCTGTCTTCGCATTCCATTTGCTGCACAAAAGTTTTGAAACTAGATAGAGGTGAATTCCCCCCCCCCCTCCCCCTCTGTCAGTTCTGAACTGTTTTACTGAATGGTTAAACTGTTGTTGGGTCCATTGCTCACAATGATCTCTAGATTGGATTTGAAGAGGCATCTCCATCAACACTAAGAGCATAGTTGTATTTGATGTTGTTTAAGCTCATCATGTGCAGGATGTTCCATGGAACAAGTCTAGACATATTGTCTAAGTGATGTGACAGGTGGTCACAAAGTGAAGATGCTGAAAAGGTAGGAATTTGCCCAAGTCCACAGGCATTGAGTGAGGTAAGCTCACTCAACACCAGAAGTCAAAGAGCAATTGAAAATGCAGCTAAGTCCACAGGCGTTGAGTGTAGCAAGCTCACTCAACGCCAGAGGTAAGGAAGAATGTTGGCAAGCTGGAAATGTGGCTATGTCCATAAGCATTAAGTGGAGTTGACTCACTCAACGCCATACAGCTAAAGGAAGAAATATGACCAAGTAGTTTGGCATTGAGTGATGAAGACACACTCAACGCCTTACAGCAAAAAGCTGTGAGTCGAACTAATTTCAGTGCTCGTCGAACTGAGTTCAGAGTTCGTCGAGCTGAGTTTATCGTTCGTCGAACTAAGCTCAGAGTTTGAAAATCTGAGTTAGTTGAACTGAGTTTAGAGTTGAGTGAGGCATGCTAGCTAACTCATCGCTCTCAGCGCCTAAGATGTTGTAGAGGCAAAAAATTAGCTAAGGCAAAAGCGTTGAGAGAGGTGTGCTCACTCAACGCTCTCAGCACCTTAGAAGCTGCAGAGACAGAAAATTATCTAAGGCAAAAAACGTTGAGTGAGCACGGCTCACTCAACGCTCTCAACGCTTAAGATGCAGAAAGCTTTTTTAAGGAAAAAAGCGTTGAGTGATGAAGACGCACTCAACGCTCTCAACGCCAGAGAAGCAAGAAGATTTTGTTAAGGCAAAAAGCGTTGAGTGAGGGTTGTTCACTCAACGCTTTCAACGCCTAGATAGACAGAAATTTGTCTAAGTGTTTTGGCGTTGAGTGAGGCTCACTCACTCAACGTCTATACTAATGTTGATTGATTTTTGGCTAAGTCCACAGCTGGTGACGTCAGCAAGTCAATTAGTAAACAAGATTCAAATTAGTGGCGGGATGGCTACAGTACGCGACAAGTGTGACCGCAGACCTACTGTATGACAGTTGGCGTTAAAGCAAGGTTGCAGCAGCAATTAAATGTGTGGGGCTCACTGTTTAAAGAGTCGTTGGGTCATAATCAATAAAAGGGAAAGGCTTTACAGAGAAAGATAGTTTTTGGAAAGGAGCCATCAGGTCGTTCTTCTTCACCGCCATTGTTGTTGTGCTGAAGAACAGGAAGCTCAAGTCAACAAGACGGAGAGCAAGTTAGTTGTTGTCATCTTCATCGACTTCAGCAGTTCAGAGTATTTCTCTGAGGAAAGAGGAAGCAGCCAAGGGCCGACCCTTGCTGCAGGTTCTTCACAGTTCCAGCTATACAAGCAATATCCTGAAGATCTTTATCTGGAAGCTGTGAAGAGAAGAAAGCTTGAAGAAGCAGAGATCTGAAAGAAGGCTTAGGGGACTATTCCTCAGGAGTCAAAGTTAGGGTTGAATCACCTCAGCCCAGAAAAGAAATAAGGGGCAGAACAGGGTTCTGCAAGTTGCTTCTAGCACAAGCATACTTGTTGCTATGAAAAAGTTGAGCTGAGAAAACTTCAACTCAGTTTACAGCTAGTTGTGCTGCAGTCACTTCACAGCTCCAGTAGGAAATATCCCTGGTGCTGTGAAGAAGAAGTTAGAGAAGGGCAGAACATTGTTCTGCAAGTCACTTCCAGCTCAAGTAAATATATACTTGTTGCAGTGGAAGTAGTTAGGACTAAGTAATTCTTAGTTCAGTAAAGGTAGACTCAGGAAATAAATTCTTGAAATCAAAGTTGGGCTGAGTCTAACTCAGTCAAGGTAGATTAGCACAGAGAAATTTCTCTTGTGTCCAATCAAGACTCACCAACCCACTTCCACCTTGTAGGATTTTTTTAGATCTGAGTGGTAGGAGCAAAGTTGCTCTGAGGTAGGATGCAAGTGTGGATCTGAGTTGTATGGATGTTTAGTCTGAGGTAGGACCTTTGGGTCTGAGCTGTAGGATCCAGATTGGATCTGAGGTAAGTGATCAGTTGATCACTGAGCTGTAGGGCTTTTGAGCCTGAGATTGTAGGAGAGTCATTCTCTCTGAGGTAGGATCCCTAGTGGATCTGAGGTAGGGCTGACCTCCCGCCTGAGTGTAGGGCTTAACAGCCTAAGGTAAGTGATCTTAGGATCACTGATTTGTAGGGTCTTGGGCCTGAGAAGTAAGTCTTGGAGGAGACTTAGAGATCCTGAGGGATCTTAGGTGTAAGCTCTTTGGAGCAGATTTTGGAGAAGTGCCTAGTCCAACAAGATAGTTGGATAGGTGGAAGGGAAAGTAGATGTACCCTTGTTAGAGAAACCACTATAAATCTGTGTGTGCTTTTCTGTGTTGTTTTCTTTATTGCAGGTTGCATGTCTTGAAAGCAAAATTGAATCAACTAATAAAGCACCTAAAGTAAGGTAAAAAAAGATAGTCACTAAGGACTAATAAACCTATTCACCCCCCCCCCCCCCTCTCTAGGTGATTTAGCTATCCTTGAAAACAAAGACTTTCAACTGCTTTTCTACTTCTAGTTTAAATGTTTGAAACATTTGCATAGTTTCTGATTTAGTAACTAGAAAATATACTCACATATATTTGATATAGTCATCCACTAGTAAGAAGTAGGACTTACCTCCAATTGATTCAGTTGCAGTGGGTCCCAATAGATTTCCATGAATTAACTCTAGAGGGTAATTGGAGATGCCTTTTGTAGATGGAGAAAATGGTAATTTGTGTGTCTTCCCTTCAGCACAGCTAGCACAGAAGATGTGGTCCCTAGTTATTGTTGGTAGCCCTGAGACTAGTTCCTTTTTTGCATCAAATAAATTGCTTAATTATGCAAATGGCCCAGTCGATGATGTCATAATTTATTTGGATGATATGCCTAAAGACAGGTGAGGGCAGTTGGTTGTGTAGAGATAAATAAGTCTAAGGGAAATACTCGATTCTTTCCCATGACTGCTAAGACAATAAGGGCCCATGTAGATGCTTCAGTGATGTGTTAGGATCTCCCGAACGAGATCGAGTGACCGGTCCCTTGAAGGAGGAGCCTCGTGGATCCGTGAAGATCGGTGGGTTCCGGTTGGGGTCTATGTTGCCGGAGGTGGAGGAACCGAGAAGGAGAAGGGGGGAAGGAGGGACGAGCAAGGAGGAGGAGGAGCCGTCGCCGAAGTCGGGCGGAGGAAACCCGCGCCGTTTCCGTCGTGCGGCTAGGGTTGCCGATCGGGGGGTAACGAGAGATAGGTAGAGAGAGAGAGATAGGAAGTAGAGAGAGAGAGGAAAAGCACTTCTAAATTTCTGCATACCAAGGCATAACAAGTCCACCGGTTAATAAGCCCGGTTCAAAACAATACACGCCCCCCACTTGGGCTTAGACACGTGGGAACCAAATTACGAGTGCATAGAAAGTAAAAACTGAAATTGATAATTGAAAAATGTCATTCCGCCATTACGGTTGGGCGCCGCTGATAGGTTTGGCCCCAACGTCCATCAAGCTCGGTAGGTGTCGTAACATCATCCCCCTCGTTCGAAGACAGCATGTCCACAGGCTGTGGTGGAAGGTCGACCAAAGGCGTGGCCGGCGGTGGTCCCACGAACAACTTGAGCTGAGAGACGTGGAAGACGTCATGTATGCGGGCTTCCGGAGGAAGAGCAAGGCGGTATGCCACCTCGCCAATGCGGGCGATGATTTGGTACGGGCCAAAAAATTTCGGTCCCAGCTTGTGGGAAGCCGTACGGATCGCGGAAACTTGGCGATAAGGTCGTCGGCGCAACCATACCCAATCTCCCACCGCAAGAGTGAGCTCACGATGCCCCCGGTTGTAAGCTTTTTCCATCCGTAGCTGAGCTTGGAGAAGTCGATTCCGGGCCATAAGAAGAAACTCGTCGCGGTCCTGGAGTTGCGTGTCCACGGCGGCCATGTTGGCCGAACCACCGGTATATGAAAGTAGCCGGGGAGGGTCGCGGCCATATGTAAGCCGAAATGGAGTGGTTTGCAATGCGGAATGATACGCCGTGTTGTAGCAATATTCTGTCCACGGAAGCCAACGCGGCCAATCGCGGGGCCGATCACCCGTGATACACCTTAAATACATGGCCAACGTCCGGTTGACGACCTCCGTTTGTCCATCGGATTGGGGGTGGTACGCCGAGGAGAAGGCGAGCTTGGTCCCGCTAAGTGTGAAGAGCTCCTTCCAAAACGTACTCGTGAACACCCTATCCCGATCCGAGACTAGAGTCTCCGGCATCCCGTGGAGACGAAAGATTTCTTGAAAAAAGATTTGAGCCACCGTTTCCGCCACAAGAGGTCTCGTCATGGCTATGAAATGCGCCCCCTTGGAGAAACGATCCACCACCACCATCAATATGGATTTCCCACGAACCGAGGGCAGCCCCTCTACGAAGTCCATGGAGAGATCCGCCCAAATTTGCGTAGGCACGGGCAAGGGCTGAAGTAAGCCGGCCGGAAGAAGATGATCCGCCTTATTTTGTTGACAAACCACGCACGTCGCAATGAACTCATGGACATGGCGCCGCATCCCCTTCCAAAAGAATTCCCCGCGGAGGCGTTTAATGGTCCGTTGCACACCTTCATGGCTTCGTGCATGGACGTCCGCTAAAATAGTCGTGCGAAGCGGCGAAGCGGCATCCACATATAGGCGGTTGCGGTAATAAATCAACCCATGAGCAGCGGTCCAATGCGGCCCGGCAATGCCTTGAGCGGCCCGGCGTAGGAGCTCCGATAACTCCGCCGAGGCGGCAATTTCCGCGCGTAGAGATGGCAAAAGCTGAGCGGTGGGAAAAGAAATGGCGAGGAGGGCACCGGTCGGCGGTGTGTCTCGGCGAGATAGAGCATCGGCGGCCCGGTTGAGAGCACGGGCCTTGTGTTCCACTTGAAAGTCGAAACCAAGGAGCTTGCTAACCCACCTTTGTTGCGGCACGGTGGTGAGTCGTTGTTCCAACAAGTACTTGAGACTATAGTGATCCGTCCGAATAGTGAATGACCGACCCCATAGGTACGGCCTCCAATGTTGCACGGCCTTGGCGAGACCAATGAGCTCTTGTTCATAGGCCGGTAGCTTGCGGTGGTGGGCCGCGGTCGGACGGCTAAAATAAGCAATGGGATGGCCGCCTTGATGTAATACGGCCCCATACCCAACGCCGGAGGCATCACATTCGATTAAGAAGGGGGCCGTGAAATCCGGAAGGCTAAGGACCGGGGCGGATTGCAAGGCGGCTTGGAGGGCCCGGAAAGCTTGAGTCGCGGCGTCGGACCAAAGAAAAGCGTCCTTGCGGAGAAGAGCCATTAGAGGGGCGGCGATCGTGCCGTAGTCCCGGATGAAGCGCCGATAGTAGCCCGTAAGGCCCAAGAAACCCCTGAGCGCGGTGGTGGAGGAGGGTAGAGGCCAATCGGCCACGCCTTGAAGTTTGGCCGGGTCGGCCGACACGCCGGTGTTGTCCACAATGTGGCCCAAGTATGCCACGGAACGTTGCCCGAAAGAGCACTTAGATGCCTTGAGTATCAAGTGGTGTGATTGCACCAAGGTAAGGACCGTCTCGTTCATGAGTGCTTGAAAAGTAGAGGGAGCATTGGTAAGGCCGAAGGGCATAACCAAGAACTCAAAGTGACCATGATGCGTGCGAAACGCCGTTTTCTCCACATCGCTCTCGGCCATGCGCACTTGATGATAGCCGGAAGAGAGATCGAGCTTGGTAAAATAGCAAGCACCATGTAGCTCGTCCAAAAGTTCCTCGACCACCGGTATTGGAAATTTATCCTTGACGGTGATGGCGTTGAGGGCTCGGTAATCCACGCACATACGCCACGTGTTGTCCTTCTTGTGGACCAAAAGCACCGGAGAGGAAAAAGGTGAGACGCTCCTTCGGATGAGGCCATACTGTAGGAGGAGGTCGCATTGCCTCTCAATTTCATCTTTTTGAAGGTACGGGTAGCGATACGGACGGACCACAACCGGAGCCGCACCCGGAAGGAGACAAATGCGATGGTCCTGTTGGCGTCGCGGGGGAAATAATAGCTGACCCGTAAAAATATCGGGAAAGGCTTGGAGAACCTTAGACAGTTCGGGAGGCCCTTCGTCGCCTATGTGTGGTAGAATAGGTGACACCAAATATGAAACCGGAGAAGTCGAGGGAGCCGTACCGTGCCACCTCACCGATCGGGTACCCGCTTGCCAAGAGATGGTGAGTCGGTCGAAATCCCACGTAATGGGGCCCAAGGTCCGCAGCCATCGGACTCCCAAAACCACGTCGAAACCCCTCAAATCGATGACGAATAAATCTGTTTGAAAGGGGTAATCCTCCACCAAGAACTCCACCCGGCGACACACGCCTGGGCAAGTCATGTGTTGACCATTGGCCACGGCCACTTTGACGTTGGTGCGAGCCACGTATGTTAGGCCAAGTTGGCCCGCCTTTTCCCGACCAAGGAAGTTGTGCGTGCTGCCCGTATCCAAGAGAGCAAGCAGAGCGTGGCCTCCAATGGTAATATAAAGCTGGATTGTAGAGCCTTCCTTTGGGCCCGCCAAGGCGTGAAGCGACAGTTGGGGATCGCCCAAATCCTCACCGTTTGGGTCCTCGTTGTCCGGAGAGTCATCAAACTCTAACCAGAAAAGAAGCTTGCATCGGTGGCTCGGTGTAAACTGCTCCTCGCAGTTGAAACATAGGCCCTTTGCGCGGCGCGCGTCCATCTCCGGTCGGGAGAGACGGCGGCGGAAGGGTGTGCGGCCCGGTGCGGCATTGCTTGGTGGCGGCGAAGGAATGGTACTAGTCGGACGAGGTGCCGGAAAGTCCCGGCGCGGAGGTGGCGGCGGCCGGTCAATGGAGGAGCGGTAATCGAAAGCCCGAGCCAAACTCATTGCATGGAATAGATCGGTTGGTTTTTGGAATTCAACGTCCCACCGGAGGCGGTCGGGAAGGCCCGCCGTAAAGAGAGGCACTTGCTGTGACGGTATCACCGTGGAAGCACGTGAGAGAAGGAGTTGGAAGCGCTCCAAATAGGTGTCCATCGAGCCGGTATGCTTGAGGGCGATGAGGTCACCAAGGGGGTTGCCCGGCATGGCCGGTCCAAAGCGAAGCGTGCAAGACGCGCGAAAATCCTCCCATGTGGCGTCCGGTTGTTCGCGTAGGAGCTGGGTAACCCATAGTTGGGCGGCTCCCAAGAGATGGAACGAAGCCAAGCCCACTTTATCCTCATCGGAAACTTGTTGATTAGTGAAATAAAATTCACATCGTTGTAGCCATGGTAGAGGGTCTTCCCGGCCTTCAAAAATCGGGAAATCCATGCGGACGGATCGATGAAAATGAGAGGACTCGGTGCGGAAGGGGGTTGGATCATGTTGACTTGCGGTGGAGGAGTTGGCGGGGGGCTGCGGAGGCGGGTTTGGCGGTGTACCTTGGATCGAATCCAATCGAGTGGTGATGACATCCATTTTGTCGGCGATGAGTTTTTGGAAGAGTTCCATGATTTGTGTGAGGGAAGGAGAGCTATCCCCCATGACTTGCGGAGGAGGCGGTAGACGGGTAGCCGGAGCGGGTGGCGGCAAGAGGCCGGCGGCACTGCTGGGCGGCGGCGGTGGTGCAGGCGGACGCTGCGGCCGAACGAGGGCGGCGCGGTACGAGCCGGAGTGGAGAGAGCCGGCGAGTGGCTCTGATACCAAGTTGTTAGGATCTCCCGAACGAGATCGAGTGACCGGTCCCTTGAAGGAGGAGCCCCGTGGATCCGTGAAGATCGGTGGGTTCCGGTTGGGGTCTATGTTGCCGGAGGTGGAGGAACCGAGAAGGAGAAGGGGGGAAGGAGGGACGAGCAAGGAGGAGGAGGAGCCGTCGCCGAAGTCGGGCGGAGGAAACCCGCGCCGTTTCCGTCGTGCGGCTAGGGTTGCCGATCGGGGGTAACGAGAGATAGGTAGAGAGAGAGAGATAGGAAGTAGAGAGAGAGAGGAAAAGCACTTCTAAATTTCTGCATACCAAGGCATAACAAGTCCACCGGTTAATAAGCCCGGTTCAAAACAATACACGCCCCCCACTTGGGCTTAGACACGTGGGAACCAAATTACGAGTGCATAGAAAGTAAAAACTGAAATTGATAATTGAAAAATGTCATTCCGCCATTACGGTTGGGCGCCGCTGATAGGTTTGGCCCCAACGTCCATCAAGCTCGGTAGGTGTCGTAACATGATGTTGCAGAGATTCTTCTGAAAGGAAACTCTATGTCCCTTTTTAATCAATTGCCCTACACTGAGTAGGTTTTGAGCAAACTGAGGCACATATTGCACCTTAGAAATCTACTTCAGTTGGACAGCTGGTGTGATTATTTTTATTGTTCCTTTTCCTTCTATTTTTTAGACTAGATAGACTTCTGATTTATGTGTTTCATCTAGTGGGGCAAAGTGAGTCTTTTGATATGTCATATGGGTTGAGCATCCACTATTTATGTATCATAGATTGGATTGGGTTGTTTTTGTTTTTAAACATGAGTAAAACAGGCTCTCTACACCTTCTCCCTCTTTCTCTTTTTCAACAAAGTGTGAGGCTTCCTTATGCCCACAGTCCTTGTCTGAATGGTTAGAGATCTTACATTGTTTGCATCTTGCATAACAATCTCTGGAATTGTGAGTTGTTTTATTGCAAATGATGTAATAGATAGCAGATTGGCCAACAGTAAACTCCTGCGGTTGTATTGGTCCACTCCCTCTACCTCTGCTCCAAGGTTGAGTGTTTTTAATTGATTTCTCATCTTTTTGCAGACCAAATTGTTGATTACCACCTGTTCTTTTGGCTTCTTCCACAGGTTAAGAAAGCTTCACTTTCATTTGTAACACTTGATTGAGTTGTTGAGTATCACGGCTCAATCGATCTTCATGGAATTTTAATGAAACTACAAGTTCTGTAAGTGGCAGATTATAGATAACTTTTGATTACTCTATAACTGTCACGACTGGATTAAAAGAACTTGGTAAACTTCTTAAAATCTTGGGTACAATATGCTTGTCTGCAACAGTATCACCAATGGCTCTAATTTGATTGATTAAATAAATTACCTTAGCAAAAAAGTCTTGCACTGGTTCCCCTGCTTTCATGGATACTGAATCCAATTCAGTCCATAACGATTGCAGTTTCATATTCACAACCTTTGGTGATCCCTTTTATTCCTCATTAGGAATATCTCAAGCTTCTTTAGCAGACTTTGCACTCATGATACGTGGGAAAATGACTTCTGTGATACCTTGTTGAATTAACATGAGTGCTTTAGCATCTTTTATCAATACTTCTTTTTTGGCTAAAGTAATTTGTGTTTCTTTGCTTGTTAGTGTTGCTTCAGGTCCCTGTTGCACCAGCTCCCACAAGCCCTGTGATTTGAACACCGTGCGCATATGTACCCACCAGTGTTGATATTTTTCGCCATTAAACACAGGGACAGTTGGGTGGGATTGTGAGGAAGCAAGATAGGTAGATAATGAAGTCATATGTCGTGCAATTTATAGTTTGCAAAAAACTCTATGCAAACAATCCATTGGCTCTAATACCAATGTTGATAACAGCAACACACTCACAATACAAAGCAAAAACTGTAGAGGAAAGAAGATTAGAAAGTGAACAAATCCAGAGCCAACATACAAATCTTGAGCTCTGGATTATTTATATAAAAACAATCTTTGTTTTGTTACAACACACTGCAGATAACTGCCTTTTGTTTATACGGCAGTCTTCTATATCTTCTTACACAGTAAACTCAGATATACTCTAAATTACATTCTTTGTCATCTATTAATTATTACATGGCATGTAACAGGACACCTCAGCTTTCTTTCATTTACAATCGCTAGCATCATTGATATTTTCATTAACTTTGTCATCAAGTTGCATGGCAAGCCGAGAATCAACGTCACCAATCATGATCTCATTTCCTAAGCGACTTCTAGCTAAAATTATTCAATCGCCAAAAATAAAATAATCCAACATTTCCCCCCAAAATTGACTCTCTCCTCCAATCAACCATCCCTCCTTGGACTTCATACAACCACCAGTCATCCATTCCATCCATTAACTATAGTCCAATGCTTCCTTCGCTGCCTATTGGTGCATAATACATGGTCCTCCGCCTGCTTCATCCAGCTCTCTGACCATTATAAATCATTGCAACCACTTGCTTCCAAACCAATTCCAGACGTCGACCACTGCTACTTGATACGAAGGTATGACCACAATAAGAAAGAGTAGGAATATTCATTGATATCTGTTAGAACATTTCATACAATATCCAAAGTAATTTAAAGGGAAAAGTCATATTATTCTACCAAGAAAAGTCTCCTATTGTTGTTCACTCGCTCTTCAGCAAGAAAAACACATTTGTACCCATACATATAATCATTAGCTCTATCGAATTTCCAAGAAAAATAAAGATTCCTTCCATCCCCGACATACTCTTATTATAGGCTTTCACAATAACAATAAGAGGTTAATATCCGGATCATTATGGATTGTACTTGGATTTGAGAAATAGTATTTTTAACCACCATTTATTTGCACATGTAACTTCATAAATGTATAGCTCTATCTTTTATCCTTCCAAGTGAACATATGCAATTATTTTGATTTAATCACTAAATTTGTATGTTTTTGGCTCAATCATTTTGAAGTTGCTTTGTTTTACATGCATGTTTCTTAACATTTACACAAAGTTATAAAACTGTTGTATTTCTACAGCTTCAACATAGTAAGGCAGCTCTTATAAGAAACTAGTAAAGTGGTCTAACTTTGTGTCAAGTGTGTACATACGAGAGGTAATTAGAAAAATTAGTGGGTATATCTTGAAGACAATAGTAGACAGAGGAAACCCATAGAAGTAAATCTCTCTGTCATTGAAGCAGAACCATAAATCATGGCTCACCTCATTGAATTCTGGGAGGGTGCCCAGAGAACGCATATCATACAGAGGAGAGAGAAGGTGAGGACTTGCCAAAAGGCAGGAATTATCCATGCACGTTGCCATCGCTCATTAAACACATCAGTTGACTTGAAATATATCTGCGTGAAGAAAAACATGGAATCCATATAATCATTGACAAAAGATGCTAGTCAAATTTGATGAAATGAAAAAGAACATAAAATTAATTACTAGTTTTCTCAAACATATGGAATCCTCTCAAATACCAACAGAATGTGAAATACCAACAAAGAACTCTCCTTTACGATTCCATGGGCATTACATTTCACATATCATAAAAAAGGTCATAATAATTTCTTTAACTAATAGACATTTGGGCATGCTTTCATCAGTAACAAACCATGAAGTTAATGAATTTACCTCATAGCCAATCCAACCGACAGATACAATAACAGTCACGGCCAATGCATTTGTGAATTTTCTGTAGATATCTAGCTTAGCCATTAACCTTCTAGACTACAAGGAAGAGGTAAAAGTAAAATTTCACCCACATTAGTACCTTGATAGAAAATAAAATTAGTCAACCAGCAATATATGGATGTTGACAAATGCGCAATTGTTCAGGATAACATAATGTGTACCTGAAGCTTATCTAGTGTCTTGGAGAGAGAAGTGAATATCCAGAGAATGAAGAAGGCATCCAACATTGCAACTGGAAGAACCAAAAAGAGTCTAGCATTTCCAGAGAGATCATTTATAGCACCAAGATTCTCTACCAATTCAAGAACCTCAGAAGCTAGAAAAAATGTTGCCCCAAGCATCTGTACCTTTGATGAGAGACCGCCCAGTGTTGGTCTTACAACACCATAGCCCATAGAGACAAGAAGTATGATCAACCTTGCAATAGT
This sequence comes from Platanthera zijinensis, assembly GCA_039513925.1. NCBI lineage: Eukaryota > Viridiplantae > Streptophyta > Magnoliopsida > Asparagales > Orchidaceae > Platanthera > Platanthera zijinensis. Next base: position 165,134,008 of record CM077095.1, read on the forward strand.
TCTTTTAATAGTGCCAAAAGTTACAGCCCAAAATGTGATACCCATAGGGCGAACTCCGGTTTTATTGAACTCAGCATATTCAATGTACCATAAAGCCATTTCAAACATGCCTAAAGTGATGACAGCTGTTATGCAGTTTTGAAGTGGAAGAACTTCCCTCCAATATCTTGCATACTGAGAGAACCAAAAGATTCCAAGTATCACAAAGGCAAGAGATATCAATCCGTAGAAATTCATGAGAGGGGCCATTCGGCCAGGAAGATAACCAGTGGGATTTTTCCAAACAGTCTTTCCTTCGATGACCAGTCCTTTAAGAGCAGGATCACAAAAAATGAAATATACATTATACATCCCAGTTTTTGTAATTGATATTGATTTAGATGGTAAAGTTGCAACAAGTTCCTTTCCAGTGAACGAAGCAAAGAATACTTGTGGCCAGTCAGGGTTTTGGGTGGAGGGACGATAAATGAGATTGTCTTGAGTGCAAACTCCTAGTTTTGCTAGATCTGAAGTGCAGCAAATAGCTTTCTGACCACCATAGGCAGATCCACCAATGGTCTCCCGATCTTCCACTTCAAAAACGATCGCTTGCACCTTAATTAAGTCTGTATCTTTACTAGATGTAGCAGCTTCCTCGGGCCTTCGCAACGTAATCTTCTCAAATCTGGTTCATAGTCATCATTTCTGAAACGTTAGGGGCCCAAAAAAATTTAATACCTTAATGCTATCTGTTGAAAGGAAATAAGTGATTCCATTATTTATCCCATAGGGTATATTAAAAGCATTACAAGAGACCCTTAAAGACGGGGAGACGATGTGGAACTAAAACACCTCATACAAAAACATTAATATAACAATACTAATAATCTCAACACCCTCCACCTCCCCCCCCCCCCCTCAAGTTGGGCATGTGATGTCAACCATGCCCAACTTGCCACCAAGCTCTCTAAAGACACTTGTACATAATCTCTTTGTGATGATGTCTGCCAATTGGTGTTCAGATGACACAAACGGAGTAACCACAGTGCCTTTGTCTATATTTTCTTTAATGAAGTGTTTGTCGATCTTAATGTGTTTTGTACGATCGTTTGCACTGGGTTGTAAGCAATGTTGATGGCAGCCTTGTTATCACAGTACAGCCTGATAGGCTCGCTTATTTCAAGACCAAGATCTATTAAGATGATTAAGATCCATAGACCTTCACAGATCCCATGAGCCATAGCCCTGAACTCCGCTTCAGCGCTAGATCTGGCGACCACATGTTGTTTTTTGCTCATCCAGGTAACTAAATTTCCACCCACCATAGTGCAATATTCTGAAGTGGACTGTTGATCCTCAATAGATCCAGCTCAGTCTGCATCAGTGTAAACCTCAATAGTCAGCTCATCATTTGGTGAAAAAAAATGTCCCTCCCAGGTGAGGACCTGAGGCTGAGGTATCTGAGGATACGATGAGCAGCATCAACATGACGGGCCTTTGAGGAGTGCATATATTGGCCGAACACTCCCACAACATAGGAGATATCTAGGCGGGTATGTGACAAGCTATGTTATCAAAGACGCAACGCGCACCGAGGCGCAAAGGGGTCCTGGAGCCTAGGCGCAGACGCGCGCCTGAGACACGTAAGGCGCAAAAATGAATTGGGTGCCCAATTCGCTTATTTTCAGGGAATTTGGTTCCCAATCCCCTGGAAATCAGCAAATTGAATGCCCAATTCGTTGATTTTCAGTGAATTGGGTGCCCAATTTCATGCAAATAAGTGAATTGGGCGCACCCAATTTGCTGATTTCAATGAATTGGGTGCCCGATTCGCTGATTTTCAGTGAATTGGGTGCCCAATTTCATGCAAATCAGCGAATTGGGCACCCAATTCGCTGATTTGCATGAAATTGGGCACCCAATTCACTGAAAATCAGTGAATTTATAACGATTCCATTTAAAAAAACAATTAAAATAGCAATGGCCGGTCCCTCCTCCAGATGGCGGCTCCTTCTCTTGGGCCGACTGTAACTTTTGCTCCTCTCCTCCAAGAGGGCCGGTTTCCTCTCCATTTCTGGAGGTCGGCAGCAGTTTCTCCCCTCCTTCTAAAGGACGGCAGCCGCAACATCTCCCTCTGACATCCCATTTCATGATTGATTGTGCCAAGTTTTGCGAAGGGAACGCCTGTGGTTTTGCTCAATTCCTCCCTCCTTGGATTTCTTGAGCCCAAATTTTGGTTCAGTTTTTTCTAAATTTTTTTGCAGCAAATTGTGCTCCCTAGCGTGTATGATTTGTGATTCAGATTGTTGTCCCTCTTATAATCTTCAAACGACGTGGCATCTGTGATTTCCAGCACTGCTTCCCGGCCAAATTGTTGGGAACGCTCAAAACCCTCTTCGATTTGGGGTATGTCTAGCCAGAACGCCGCCAAATCCTCGATCCTTCGTGATTTCTCCCTCTCCTCTGAGGGAGATAAAATTTCTAAACTCCTCTCTTGTTGTGTTGTGCGATTAGCAAATGTCTGTACAAGCGTAGAAACCTCGTTAAGTCAAATGTGGTATATATGTTGATCTTGAGCAGGTTCAAATTGAGTCATTGACTTTACGTGTGTCGCTTAGTTGTCGCCAACATTTTCGGCTTCACCTTAAGGCAAGTGGAAAATTTTCTCTCGCTTGCAAACATAGAATTTAAATTCCTTGTACGTGTGTCTAAAATTTATTAACAGTATCTGACAACGCAAAAAATCATTTCTTATTAGTATGTCATACTGTGTTAGAAATCTCTAAAGAAAATTATGAACTATTTAGGCTCTGAGTGTCGTACGCAATCGTGGAAGGTAGGGTTTAGATGGTGCATCGCCATGTTTGCATGGTCATGGTAAGCAAAAAATACTTTTCTTTTCTAATAAGACTTACACTTGAACTTGAGTGTGAACCATGTGCACCCACTATAAACTCTTATGCATTTCATCGATTACAACCTATGTCGTTGTCAGAAAAATTATGCTAAACTCCGGATTAGGCTAATAAATTCCAAATATTTTTGTTGTTTCGGTTACTTGTATGTTTACTGACTTGCTACAATATAAAGTGATACTTTAATATTGTCCGTTTATATCTGTTTGTACATTAATTCTTTAATTTGCATATTGTTTAAACTTGTGTTATGAGTCATTTTCCTTCTTATTTTGGATTTTGTCTTAGATTCTGTGACTGCGTCGCCTGCTTCTTGAGCTGTTATGCGCCGAGTTCCTGTGTTCCTGGAGGTTTATTTTGCTGTTGCGTAGTCAGGTTCTATGTATTTTGTTCTTGTACTGTCGGGTTTCATCATTATGTACTAGTTATGTCAGTCATTTTCCTTATGTCATGAACAATTGCTAGACTTAATTATGTACTTGAATATGATATTAATGACATGTTCATCTTTTTGGTTTATTGTATTAATATTTTGTATCAGCAAATGTGTGGCATGAGATTTTATTAAAATACGTGTGCATCAACTTTTTAATTTTTCACCACTCATTATTAAAGCTTCCGCATAATTATAAAATAGTATTTCTTTTTCTCAATTTATCTATTTTAAAATTAATAACATTAAATCTACTTCCGCCTAACAGACATGGAACTTCTTCCGCTCATGTTTGTGGCATCACGACCCGACATAAGTGCACTCTAATCTTTATTTTTAGACGGGTCGTGATAGAATTGGGCATCCAATTCGCTGATTTTCACAGGATTGGGCGCCCAATTCACTGAAAATCAGTGAATTGGATGTCCAAGTGCGCCTAGGGGTGCCTCGGGTGCGTCTGAGATCAAGTTTTTGCCCACCTCCCAAAAAAACAGGTTGAAGAAAACACCTTGAAAGGCTCAGGCATGCCTTTGGGGTGTGTGGGAGCTGATAAGGAGCGCCTAGGAATGCCTGGGGCACATCGCCCGCCTCTGCCTTACAGAGACGAGGGTCGGTGCGTCCGGCATGCCCAGCACCTCAGGAGCGCGTAGACACGCGCCTTAATAACATAGGAAACAAGTAGATCATTTTTCCTATTAGCCTCTGAAAGTTGGGGAGTCCTCAATCGTTTGACCATCATCTCTTCTAAGTTTATGGTTAGCTTTAATTGGGGTGACAGTCGATCTACACCCACTCATTCCTGAGGATTCAAGAAAGTCAAGTATATATTTTCTATGTGATATGAAAATCTCATCTTTGGACCTCGCAACCTCAATACCTAAAAAATACTTTTGGTTCCCCAAGTCTTTCACTTCAAATTCTCTCACTAGTCTCTCTTTCAATGCTGGAATCTCATCATGATCGTCTCCTATTACAATCATGTCATCCACATAAACTATCAGAGCTGTTAACTTTACTTTATTATTTTTGATGAAAAAGGTATGACCCGCATTACTCTGGAAGTACTCGAAGCGTGTCATGGCCTTCTGGAATCTTCCAAACCAAGCTCTAGGAAATTGTTTCAAGACAGGAGGTAGAGCCATGTATACCTCTTCTTTCAGATCACTATGAAGGAACGCATTTTTCACATAAAATTGGCCGAGATTTCGTCCCTTACAGGCAGCACACGACAAGAGAACCCTTACAGAATTCATCTTAGCGACCGGAGCAAAGATTTTCTGGTAATCAATTCATGTCGTCTGAGTGTACCCTCTTGCGACCAACCTTGTCTTGTATCACTCCACGACACCAAGGGTGTTCTGTTTCACAGAAAATATCCACTTACATCCCACGACAGTCTTCCCTTTAGGAAGCTTTACCAAGTCCCGTGTGTGATTTTTTGTCAAGGGCATTCAAGTATAATCTCCTTCAACTTGTCATCAGAAAGGGCACGTCTAGAGTAATGGACCATGCTGACAGATTAGATGTCAGCTCAAGGATTCTGATAGGGGAATGTTTGTTTGTTCCCTTAGGACGACGAGAGTAAACTTGCAGGGGTTTTACCATAGGAGCAATAACAGTAGGCATAAGAGAAATAGGAGGCGGAGTCGAGTGAGATTGATATAACGGAGGAATGGGTAACAAAGTGACAGGCAGAGAATCGGTGTTAGGTAAGGGGCTCACTTCCATAATAGAAGAGGTCCCCCCATGAAGTGAGGGCCCGTAATAGCTCTCAGATTTAAGGAGCGTGACGTCTATGGTTACAAAAACCTTCTTGTGTATTGGGTCAAAAACATTTATAACCCTTTTGAGTGGGAGAATGGCCTATGAAGACACACTTGTGGCACGAGCATCAAGTTTAGTCTTTTGATGAATATGGACAAAACAAATACATTTGAATACACGAGGTTGCAGATTGGTAGGGGACACCCGAAGAATGTAAAGGGGAGTGTTATACCCGAGAACACGTGAGGGCATACGATTAATAAGGTAGGCGGCATCACAGCAGTGAGAACGACATCCCCCCCCCAATTATACTTGGGAAGGTGCATTTGGAGAAGAAGACATCAGGCAACTTCCAAAAGGTGACGAGTCTTGCGTTCGGCTACCCCATTTTGAGCAGGTGAGTAAACATAAGATGTTTGGTGGATAATGTCATGATTAGCAAGATAGTGTTCAAATTGAGAGTTAATGAACTTGTGATCATTGTCAGTCCGAAGAATTTTAATAGAGGTATCAAACTGTGCAGAAATCATTTTGTGAAATCGTTAAAATACGAAAAAAAAACTTCTTTTTTCAAGTAGGTATACCCATATTGTGCGGGAGAAATAGTCAATGAAAGTTACAAACCAAAGACAACCAGAAATAAAAGTAATAGGGCAAGGCCCTCAAACATCACTGTGGATAATATTAAATGGTGTAGAACTGGGAGATAAAACATGATTAAAAGAAGCATGATGGTGTTTACCAAGTTCACAAGTATTACAATGAAAATTATCAACTAATACAGAAGATAGAGTAGGAAATAAACGTTTCATAGACATAATAAAAGGATGCTCAAGACGACAATGTCAAGACTCTAAAGTGACCACCTGATCAGCATGAAGTGATTGGGGAGAAGCAGAAGTGGAAGAATCAAACACGTAGATCCCATCCACCAGACTACCAGAGCCAATCATTGTTCTTGTCTTCAGGTCCTGAAAAACACAAGACGAAGAAAAGAATGTCACAGAACAATTCATAGAGTTGGTCAAATGACCAATGAAAAGAAGATTGTGAGTAAACTTGAGTACATGAAGAACAGAAGAAAGAGTGAGAGAGGAGAAGGAGATTGATCCTTTTCCAACAATCGAAGAGAAACCATCCACAATGCTCACCTTGTCCCAATCAGACAAAGAAAGTTAAAACACAAAATCTACAGCAGAGCACGATCATATGATCTGTTGTTCCAGAATCAATAATCCAATGAGTAGAAGAACAAGAAGTGTAGCATGAGCACCTGAGGGTCCCTGATGAGCATACAAAGACGTAAAAGGCTCCGGAGACTATCGCTGCATCAGGCGACGGAAGGCATAGATCTCATCGACAGACAAAGCCAGGGGAGGAGCAGACTGGACAGTGAGAGGTTGTGTCTCCTCAGAGGCATCAAACAGGTGGGCAGAGCAGGGTTGAGTAAAACAACCTTGAGAGCGACCGTAACCACGACCCCCACACGGTGTAGAACCCCCAGGGGGTATGGGAAATCCATGAAGACGAAAACAGGCATCCCAGATATGACGGGACTTCTCACGGTAATCACAAAGCAAATGATCTTTGTCAATGGATTTGGGCCTGGAATCACGAAAAGCTCTACTTCCAAACTAAACAGCGATGGCAGAACCTTCTGGATCAGTGTCAAATGTCTATGTCTGTTGCTTATCAAATTCTTGGTGAATAAGACAAAACCTCTGAAAGAAAGGGCAGAGGAGAGCGCCAGAGATTCTGAACACTGATCTGATCAAAGTCCCAATGCAGATCATGAAGAAACTCAAAAACTCTGTTCATGTCTTCTCGAGCTCAAACAAGGATCTCATCCTTATGAGACACAAGAGTGAGGGAGTCAAAGTGATCATACTCTTGATAAAGTTGAGTGAACTCTAGGTAGTAGATAGAAGGAGGGCGTCACCCTGACGAAAGAGAAAGATCTTCCTTCGCACCTGGAAAATCTGAGAAGCATTGCCCCGATGGGAGTGAGCGGCATCGGTCCTCCTCCAAATATCTGCTGCGATATCCAAAAACAAATAATTTGGGGCAATAGAGTCAACTATGGAGTTAGTCAGCCAAGACATAATGAAGGAATTCTCAGACTCCCACTGCAGCTAGTCAGAAGAATTTGGGGCAGGTGGAGTAGTACTCAGAACATAACCGAACAAACGTCTGCTCTTTAAGGCAAAAGTAATAGCTCGAGACCACAAAAGAAAATTGGAGTTATCTAGATGCATTGTCGTGATTTGAGAGGTATTGTGGTCATGAGCGGTCTGAGTGGATCCACTAGACATCAATGTAGCTGAAGAAATTCCGACACTGAAAGATATCGTGGGATAGTCGTTAGTCCTCGACATGATAATCCAAGAATAAAAATCAATGAGCCAAGGGGGAACACCACAAACACCTAGATAGGGTTGTCTTGTAGGAGGAACAATACCAAGATCATGTAGGAGCCTCCAATAAAGACCGTCACCGAAAATGCCATTAGTTTAGAGCTGCATTTTTGGTGCCAAGCAATGGAAGGGTAGCAAACCATTGGAGAAGCGGTAGAGAGGCGACTGCGGAGGATGCGGCCGAAGAACGGAGGAAGAAGTGGTTGGCGACTGCTGGGATATGATGGAGGAGCGGCTACAACAGGTGACTGCGGCGGAAAGAGAGACTACGACTCTAAGGCACTGTGATGCCCGAGAGGAAGCGGAAGCGGTGGGCGACTGCGGACGCGTGAGAGGAAGCAGATGCGAACGCGCGAGAGAAAGCAGGGGCGCGAGAGGAAGCGAAGGTGGACATGGATACGGATGCGCGAGACAAGAGAGGCGGAAGCTCGGGACTCGAGATTAATCCCTAAGGCTTTGATAGTATGTTGAAAGGAAATGAGTGATTCCATTACTCATCCACATAGGGTATATTTAAAACATTACAAGGGACTCTAAAAGACGGACAAACAATGTGAAACTAAAACACTTCACACGAAAACATTAATATAATAATACTAATAATCTCAAAAATATCTATTGCAATTGACTCAAAGTTAAGAGGTAACAAATAAATGTTAACCTGCATTTTTCTTTCTTTTTTTCAGTTTAAAACACTTTGTTTACTGATAGTGATTCTAGCAAAACAGAGATGGGCTTGGAGTGTGCAGGTACATTTTTATCACCAAAAAGTAGACCAAGACTCGAAAATTTTAAAGCGTTCATATGATGCAGAACAACACTGGCAACTTCGGTTAAGGAAGGGTCTGTTTGGTAGGGTGGTGTTATGCTATTAGAAGGTGAGAGATGGGATTGAGAGAAAGAGAGCTAGGGGAAGGAGAAGAAATTAGGGTTAGGGTGAGAAGGAAAATACCCGAGTAAAGTTCTTCATAGTGCTCCAAAGGGGCTGTGGGTATATATATACCCGAAACTAAGGGGGCCGGCCGGCCCCCCAGATGCGTTGAACCGTGTGGTTCAGCCCCGCTGGTCTGGTACTAGTGAATGGGGGCGTTGCTCCCTGCAGCCTCCTTAGGTCGTTGAGCATATTTATGCCCCTTGAACCGTAACACATTCGGGGGCATAACATTCCCCTCCCCATAAAGCACCAGCTTGTCCCCAAGGTGGAAGTCGGGGAACAAGTCGCGGAACACCAGCAGATCGACCCAGGTATTGTGTGCAGATGTCAAATTTTTCCATTTAACCAGTATCTCAGGGCGATATTCAGTATCGCGTTGCTTCCACTTGGTCATCAATATTTCCTCCGGTGAGGGACGCAGCTCCCCCGTTGTGGTGGCCTCAGGTAAGGGGGGGCTTGTCTGGACGGCGTCGCCAAGCTTCTTCTTGAGTCGGGATACATGAAAGATCGGGTGTATATGAGAGCCTTCCGGAAACACCAAGGTGTAGGCCACCGGTCCCACCCGTTGAGTAATGTGGAACGACTCATAGTATCGTGGTGCCAACTTTTGATTTGCCCGGCGGGAGACAGAGAGTTGTCGGTAAGGTTGGAGTTTGAGGAATACCTCGTCTCCCACCACGAATTCCCGCTCGGTCCAATGTTTGTCTGCCTAAACTTTCATCCTGTCCTGAGCTTCCCGAAGATTGTCACGCAGGAGGGCTAAGGTACGATCGCGATCGCGCAATTGTCGGTCGACCGAAGAAAGAGCTGTGTTGTCGGGCTCATACGAGCCCAAAGAAGGCGGAGGGAGGCCATAGACAACCTCGAATGGGGTAAGCTCGATGGTTGTATGATAAGAGGTATTGTAACAGTACTCTGCCCAGTGTAACCATCGGGTCCACGTGCGGGGCTCGTCCATCACGAAGCAGCGTAAGCATGTTTCCACCCCGCGATTGAGAACCTCTGTCTGACCGTCCGACTGAGAATTATAGGTCGTGCTTAGGCACAGCCGTGTACCTTGTAACCGAAAAAGCTCCCTCCAGAAGTTGCTCATGAACACCGGATCGCGATCCGAGATGATAGACCGGGGCACGCTGTGAAGGCGTACGATCTCGCGAACAAAAAGATCGGCCGCGATTTCTCTAGTATAGGGGTGGCTCATGGCAAGAAAATGTGCGTATTTGGATAGTTTGTCGATCACAACCAAGATGACTGACTTGCCCTGAGATTTGGGTAGGCCATCGATGAAATCCATGGAGACTTGTAAGAAGCGAACTAAAACAAGCCGGAAATTGTATAACTGAAATTTTATTATCAGAAAAAGGTATCTATTACAAAGGTATGCCCTCCCTTATATAGAATGGAGGAGAGATGAGAGAATACAAATAAGAGATGTGGGACTAAAAAAATACAGGACTAAGCGGACTATACAGAACAAACCGCACAAGCCGCGCGGTTAGACAGAAGGGCTAACCGCACGGCTACCACCAGAGAGAGAGAGACCGCCAGGGGAGACCGCCTGACCGATCGGCAACCGCACAGCAACAGCACAGTAATCAAACCGCTGAAGGGAAACCACCAGACCGCGCGGTCTCCAAACCGCCAAGACAGATCGCCAGACCGCCCGGTCACCAACTTCAACACTCTCCCTCAAGATGGAGCATATATATCGATCATGCCCAGCTTGTCACAAATATGATGAAACGAGGCGGAAACTGGCTTGGTGAAGATGTCAGCCAGCTCTTTATCAGAAGTGACAAAGGGAGTGCAAATTTGTTCCTTTAAGATTTCTTCACGAATGAAATGACAGTCAACCTTAATGTGCTTGGTTCTTTCATGGAAGACCGGATTTTTGAGATGTATATGGCAGCCTTGTTATCACAGAACATAGGTAGAGGATGGTTGTAGACCTCTCCTAAATCCAGCATTAGAGCTCGTAGCCATTTTAGCTCACAAGTGGTCGACTCCATACTCCGATACTCTGCTTCAGCACTGGACCTGGAAACAACAGACTGCTTCTTGCTCTTCCAGCTCACCAGATTGCCCCCAACAAAAGTACAGAAACCGGAGGTAGACTTGCGGTCCCCTTTGTCATCAGCGTAACTCGCATCTGAGTATGCTTCAACCCTCAGATGATCATTCTTCTGAAAGAGCAATCCTTTCCCTGGGGCTGCTTTGACGTACTCCAAGATCCGCAAGGCGGACTGTAGATGGCACTCACTGGGAGCTTGCATGAATTGACTCACCTTGCCCACAGCATAGGAAATGTCGGGCCTAGTCACGGTGAGGTATATGAGCTTACCAACCAGACGCCTGTACCGCGAAGCATCTGAAAGAAGAGGCGAATCATCTGTCCAGGTTTTGTCTTCTCCAACAGCCATGGGACATCGGGCAGGTTTGGCCCCAGTCAATCCTGCTTCTTTTAAAATATCAAGGGCATACTTACGCTGAGAGATGACTAAAGAGTTGGGCTTCCGAGAGATTTCGATCCCCAAAAAGTACTTCGGAGAACCCATATCTTTCGTGACCAGATGTTGGCGAAGATGCCGCTTTGTCAAGGCTACCCCTTCCTGGTCATCGCCAGTGAGAAGAATATCATCAACATATACTGCAAAAACCACCAGTCCCGAAGAGGTTTTGCGAATAAATAGAGAGTGATCAGCAGAGCTGCGAGCAAAACCAACGGCCGCCACGATGCCGCTGAACTTGTCAAAACCAAGCTCGAGGGCTCTGCTTGAGGCCATAGATTGTCTTCTGTAGCCGGCATACTCGTGTCTCCCCCTGAGCAACATACCCAGGAGGTTGCTCCATGTAGACGGCCTCCTGAAGATCACCATAAAGGAAGGCATTCTTGATATCCAGCTGGGAAAGTGGCCAGTCTTTGTTGACCGCCACAGAGAGAAGGACCCGTATAGTGCTGAGACGAGCCACGGGAGAGAAGGTGTCAAAGTAATCAACCTCATAGGTCTGAGTAAAGCCCTTAGCCACCAGGCGAGCTTTATAACGGTCCACAGTGCCATCTGGGCCAAATTTGACCACAAAGACCCAGCGACAGCCAACAACATCTGTATCAAAGGGAGGAGGGACAAGAGTCCAGGTACCCCGCTCTGTTAGGGTCGCCATTTCTTCATCCATGGCCATCTTCCAGTGAGGAATAGCAAGGGCCTCCTGGTAGGAACGAGGTGTGGTAGTGGCAGAGATAGCCAACGCAAAGGCCCTGCGAGAAGAGGTAAGACGATCATATGAAACAACAGCAGCAAGGGGGTGTAGGGTACACGTCCGCACCCCTTTGCGAAGAGCGACAGGAAGATCCAGGTCGGCGGGCTCTTCGGTATCCAGAGCATCCGTGGCAGAGAGAGCTGGCCCGGGAGGAGAGAGCGACGGCAGCGGAGATGAGGGAGATGGAGGCGGAGAGATAGGCTGAGGGAGAGGAGTGGGTGGAGACGGAGGAGGGGCGGATATCGCAGTAGGAGATGAGGGAACGAACGGAATAACAGGAGAATCAGAGGTGAGGGGAAGAGACGAGGAGTCATCCGAGAAGTAGGAGGCATTCTCGAAGAAGGTAACGTCAGCGGAGACGAACTGCTTACGAAGAACAGGGTCAAAGCAGCAGTAGCCTTTCTGAGTGGCGGAGTACCCCAGAAAGGCACATTTGGTGGAGCGAGGGGAGAGCTTATAACGAGTGGCAGATGGGGCATGCACAAAAGCAGTGCACCCAAAGATCCGGAGAGGGAGAGGAAAAGGCTCCTTGCCTGGATAAAGGACGGAAAAAGGGGTTTTTCCGTTGAGAACGGAGGAGGGAATGCGATTGATGAGATAGCAGACAAGAAGAACAGTATAGCCCCAATATGAGCGAGGGGCATGCATTTGAGCCATCAATGTGCGAGCGACATCGAGGAGGTGACGGTTTTTGCGTTACGCCACCCCATTTTGTTGGGAGGTATAGACACAGCTTGTCTGATGAATAACGCCATGTTGCACACAGAAGGAGGTAAAAGCATGACTTAAGTACTCTTTTGCAATATCAGAGCGAAAAGTTTTAATACCAACACCAAACTGATTTTTGATTAAATGATAAAAAGAGGTTCATACATTAAAAAGTTCAGAGCGATCTCGTAAGAGATACACCCAAGTACATCTAGAAAAGTCATCGATAAAGGTTACAAAATAAGAACTACCCCGACCAACAGTAAGGGTAGGAGCAGGCCCCCAGATATCGGAGTGGACTAGATCAAACGGACGAGTAGAGCCCCGACCTTGCTTCGGCGGGAAGGAGGAACGATGATGCTTGCCAAGTTGACAGGCTTCGCAGTTGAGAGGAGTATTTGAGGGAGGGAGGTGGGGTAGAAGCTGATGTAGAAGCCGTGGTGGAGGATGACCGAGATGGAGATGCCACTGGAGAAGATCCGTACAAGAAGAAGAGAAGACGGACAAAGCGGAAACGTTGTCGAGGAAGTAGAGGCCGCCGCTCTCAGTCCCAGTAGCAATCGTCCGCTGGGAGCTCGGATCCTGAAAAGAACAAGAAGATGGAGTAAACGTTACAGAACATTGAAGCTGCTTGCACAAAGAAGTAACCGACAATAGATTGCACGGAAACTTGGGCACATAGAGAGTGTTCTCTAGCCGAAGGGACGGAGTAACATGAACTACTCCCGACCCATGAACCGGGGAGGGAGAACCGTCTGCAATGAGGACCGGGGGCAACCGATCATGCTGTTCGAGGAGAGAGAAGCATTGAGGATTGCCCGTCATATGATTAGTTGCTCCGGAGTCGATAAGCCATTTACCTTGAGTGACCACATGGGCACTACCTGATGATGTGACCACGGAAGAAGACGGTTTGGAAGAGGAGGCGGAAGAGTCACCCGAGGGGCGAAGATGGGAATGCTTCGTCCAGCAGCGGTTAGAAGTATGTCCGGTGCGGCCGCAGTGAGAGCAGAGGTAGCGGGAAGAAGGACGTCCGCCAGACTGATGACTGCGGCTACCAGAGCCACTCCGCTGAGTGTGATGAGCATAGTTATCCGGTGGAGAAGGAGCGGGCAGAAGCGGGCGCTGAAGGAGAGAGGTGACAGCGGCGATGCGAGCAGCGGTGGCATCTAAAGTAGGAGATTCTGCCTCACCCAGAATTTGTTGGCGGATCATGTCATAAGTGTCAGGAAGACGTAGCAGATAACACACAACCAGAAGCTCCTGGAAGTGCTTGTGTTGTTGAGCCAGATCCGCAGAAAAGGGGCGATTCTGAAGAATCTCAGCCCCAAGAGCTTGAACTTGTTGGTAGGCAGCAGCATGAGACAAGGTAGGCCGGGCAAAGAGGTCCGCATACAACGTATAGATGCGGGACGTCTGAGCCCCTTTGGAGTATAGAGCAGCAAGATGAAGCCAAGCGGCCTTCACCGTCTCATCATGACGGATGACGGGAAGGCACTCATCAGATAGACTGTTAGCGAGCCAAGTACGCACAAGCGCGTCACTCGCATCCCAGTCATCAAAGAGAGGTGAAGTGGTAGGAGGGGGGTCATCAACGAGATGGTGGCGTTTGCGTTGCGAGCGAAGGAGAAAAGTGAAAGAGACGCTCTAATCCGGGTAGTTGGAGCCGACAAGCTTGGAAACGGTGCCAAGGTTCCCGGAAGAAGTAGGAGATAGAGGCGGAGCCGGATTGGCAACAGGGGTGGCGGCAGGAGTGGTGGTAGTGGAAGCATTAGAAAGAGCCATAAGAGCAAACAGCAGGAAGCCGCGCGGTTAGGAAACAAGCCGCGCGGATAGGCAGAAGAAAAACTGCAGCGGTCAGGATGTCAAACACCAGCGGCCAGAAAGACCACGACCAAGCCGCAGTAACAAGCAAAGGGGAAGAAGTCGAGCGGCAAGCAGACAGTCCGCTCGAAAAGAAGCACAAGAGAAGGCAAGGCACACGGCGATAGGTCGCGGCGAACAAGGCAACAGGTCGCGCACACAGAGGGCAACGATAAGGAAAGAAGGAGACCGTGCGGACAGGGCGCAAGCCGGAGAAGCAAGTCGCGCGGACAGAGAGGGCGCACAGAATCAGGAGGAAAGGATCGATTCCTCTGATACCATGTAAGAAGCGAACTAAAACAAGCCGGAAATGGCATGACTGAAATTTTATTATCAGAAAAATGTATCTATTACAAAGGTATGCCCTCCCTTATATAGAATGGAGGAGAGATGAGAGAATACAAATAAGAGATGTGAGACTAAAAAAATACAGGACTAAGCGGACTATACAGAGTAAGCTCACATAAGGGTCTGAGCTCATATGTCGAATTACGTTTTCCTCTTTCAAAGCATAGGCAGAGGCAGAGGCACATGCGGTTCACACGATATCTGGAAACATGGCGAGGAGCAAAGCCGCTGGGAAGCCGGCACTCGCACGTTCCGCTCTTCTGTCTGATGGACTGCCCATCCCATGTTGTAGTTTGCGGAGGCGCCTCGCCCTCAAGCAAAATGAGTAGAGGAGTAGCTCGGTAGGGGTTCAGTACGCGATTGATTTCTGGAGAAAACCCCGGTCATAATGATCGGTCTCTCTCCCTTTACCGGAGTGAAGGAATTCGTTTCTTCCAATCAATAGTGAAGGAGTTCGTCTCTATGCCTATCATTTCTTTTCATAGTAAGAAAATGTGTTCAATGGCACAAGCCGCGCGGTTAGACAGAAGGGCTAACCGCACGGCTACCACCAGAGAGAGAGAGACCGCCATGAGAGACCGCCTGACCGCTCGACAACCGCACAGCAACAGCACAGCAATCAAACCGCTGAAGGGAAACCGCCAGACCGCGCGGTCTCCAAACCGCCAAGACAGACCGCCAGACCGCCCGGTCACCAACTTCAACAAGACTGTATCCCAAATATGGTGGGGAATTTCCATCGGGGTAAGCAAGCCGGTCGGAGAGGTTGTTTCATATTTCTGTCGTTGGCATACCTCACATTGTTGCACAAACTGCTGAACGTCGCGGCGTAAGCCCTTCCAGAAGACATTCGCCTTCAACCTTTGGAGGGTCTGGAGCACACCGGCGTGGCCTCCCGTCGGCGACGAATGAAACTCCTGCATCATAACTGTCCTCCAGGCTGAGGAAGGCAGAATGACTACTCGGCCCTGATAATAAAGGTGCTCCCCTTGTAACTGGTACCCCGGTATGGTTGGTTGCCCCTGTCGCAGTGCGTCCACGATGATCCTGAGTTCGGGATCATATTGCACCTCCGCCTGGATGTCGTCGAGGGAATCGATCAAGGGACCCGAAATGTGGACGAGCGAGCTCTCTGGGAGGCAGGGGAGGGCATCAACGGCCACATTCTCCTTCCATTGCTTGTAGATGATATCATAATCATAACCGAACAACTTGGTCACCCACTTCTACTGAAGAGGGGAAGCTAATCGTTGCTCCAGGAAATGTTTCAAACTCTGGTGGTCTGTGCGAACCTTGAAGTGATGTCCCGGTAAGTACGGCCTCTACAAGGCTACTGCGTGTATGATAGTTAGCATCTCCTTCCCATAGGAGGACAATCCCAGAGTTCGTGAAGCGAGAGCCTTGCTGAAATAGGCTAATGGTCTCCCTTCATGCATCAAACCCGCTCTGATGTCCACCCCGGACGCATCGGTCTCCAACACGATCTCCTTGCTGAAATCCGGTAGAGCAAGGACCGGTGTAGTCATCATGGCCCGTTTCAGGGCCTGGAAAGCCGCCTCAGCGTCGTCCTGCCACACGAATGCCTCCTTCTGTAAGAGCTGAGTAAGCGGTCGTGCAATCTTGTCGTAGCCCTTCACGAATTGCCGGTAGTAGCCCGTGAGACCCAGGAATCCCCGTAAGGCCCATAAAGTTATAGGACGGGGCCACGTCATCATGCTCTCAATTTTGTGCGGGTCGACCCGGTCGCCTTGGGCCGAAACCAAATGGCCCAGATATTCGACTTCCGCCTGACCGAAAGAGCACTTGGATTGCTTGGCGTATTGATAACTTCTCAAAAAGAAGTTATCTGACCCGATTTTAGACCTAATATTTGTTATAAAATGCTTAAAATGATTATTGAATAAAGTAGAAATGAAATTAAATTCATATTTATTTATTTTCTGGCTAATTTGGTCTCTTTCCATGTTGTTATTGCGAGGATTGCCGAAAAAATCTGCTTGGAGAAGGAAATCTGCCCGAACATAATAACCAGGAAAATAAGTCACAACGCGCAAAAAGCAGGTTGCAACGTGGTCTGGACGAATTTCAGATTTTGAAATTTAAAATTTGCGCCGGTTTCAAATATGGAAAGTTGCTTCTTTCCAAAGGGGTGCCTACGTTTTTTTAGGAGAAAATAACTAAATCAGCAAGGATTATGATCATCATGGTTTTTTGGAGAGGGATTGGAGAATTCCATTGAAGAGGAAGAACTAGGGCTTCCCGGAGATTCAAGACGGACGGATCGCGGCCATAACCGGAGAGCGAATCGCTGCAGTTTTTGATTTTCTTCCATAATGTGCTGTAAGATCTACATATTTTTGTGGTTTTCTTCCGTTGTCATGAACTAACTTCATAGATCTTGTGTTGTGAGAGTACTCTGGCTATTGTGATGAATGTTATTTTTAGTTTCTCTATGTGATTGTGTGGTGATTGAATTTTTATTGAATTTTACAATCTATATCTTGAAACCCTTGATCACGGTTTCGTTTCTTTTTTTTAATACGCTTCATAAATCGAGAGAGGAGTTGCGTAAGTGCGTTGTAGATTCAATATAGCACTTGAAGGGAGAGAGAGATTTCCTCTTAGTGTTAGCAACTTAGGTTTTCGAGCGTTAACCGGTTTCTTATTTCACCCGAGGGGAGATAGCGGACTAGGGGCCTCCGATATCGAGAGATACGGTTGTCTAATCTAAAATCGTTGCAAGGTCTTTCACCTCGCATTCTCACAAAGTATCGTTCACAAATTCATCACACTAGTTATAGGAAATCACAACACGAGATTACTTCTCCAACTTGAATTACAAAATATCTTTTTCCAAGAAATTGTAGTTATTTTATTTTAATTTCAGAACTTCTCATAATCTAGATTTAAAGACCACAATCATCTTTATTTGACTTGAATTTAAATAAAAGGTCTAACTAGTAATTGCAAGCACCGAATTCATCACCTCTCTGTGGAAACGATCACTACTCACTTTTATTACTTGACCCGACACGTGCACTTGCGTTCAAAATACGTATACCGTAATCGGCGTATCACGTATAACTGATGTTGGCGCAATATGGTGAGAACTTGTTGCACGTGCTCAAGATGCTCTGTCCAACTAGTACTGTAAACCAAGATGTCGTCAAAAAAGATCAGCACGGAACGACGTAGAAGTGGCCGAAAGAGTTCATTCATCAGCGCCTGAAATGCAGAGGGGGCGTTGGTCAGCCCAAAGGGCATCACAAGGAACTCGTAATGTCCATCGTGGGCCCGGAAAGCCGTCTTATGAATGTCCTCCTCCCGCATCCGAATTTGACGGTAGCCGGAATGCAGGTCCAGCTTGGTGAATAAGCACGCTCCGTGTAGTTCATCCAAGAGCTCCTCGATCATGGGAATGAGAAATTTATCCTTGACTGTAGAACTATTCAGGCCTCGGTAATCGACGCAGAACCATCAAGAGCCGTCTTTTTTCTTCACCAGAATAATGGGTGACGAGAAGGAACTGGTGCTGGGACAGATGATCCCGGCGGTAAGCATCTCTCGGATGTTATGTTCGATCTCCTCCTTCTGGATGTGCGGGTAGCAGTACGGTCTGATATTGGTAGGCTCCGACCCCACCTTGAGCTGAATCGCGTGATCTCGGAATCTCGGTGGAGGAAGGGTGTGCGGCTCCTGGAAGACATCTCCATACTGGGTCAATAAGGATCGCATCGGCTCCGGTACTTCAGATGAGATAGGAGGGGAAGATGTTAGGCCCATAATCATCGTCATCGATCTTCCCTCTTCAGATAGACGTTCCAAACTCCGAACCGAAATCTCCTTCAGCGGAGATGATTTGAGGTCGTGGATACAGTGTTACTGTCCAAGCTGTGTGGACTCCATGGTCATTTGGCCCCAGTCGAAAGTGACTCTCCGCAACTGTCGCAGCCACTGAACTCTCAATACCATATCAGATCCTTGAATAGGCAGCAGGTAGACATCGGTGCGACAAGTGTACCCCTGTATTCGCAGGTCGACTCCCCTCATCACCCCTTCACACCTCGGTTTGCTCCCATTCGTTACCATGACCTGGAATGTGGAGCCATGATCTACCCGATGCCCCACCTTCCTTGCCACGGTTGGGTTGACAAAGTTGTGGGTACTCCCACTATCAATCAGTATTGTGACCCGCTCATGGGCTACCTTCCCGGCTATGCGCAGAGTGAGGGGGGTTGTGCACCCCTCCATCGCCTGGATGGATACCCCGAACTCGGTCAGGGTCAATTCCCCCTCTAGGTCCAGCTCGATGGTGTCTTCCTCCTCATCTTCCTCTCTCAGCATGAAAACCTGAATCTTCTAACACTTATGCCCCGGAGTATACTTCTCGTCGCAGTTGAAACACGACCCTTTTTCCTTCCTCGCCTGAAGTTCAGGCCATGTCAGTCGCGTCACCATCGGTCGCCCGGTCGCCGGTTGGTCTCTCCTAGCCGGTGTGGGGGCCGTGACAACTTTTCCTGTGGTGCGGATCCGCTGTCTGTTGAAGCGTTCCTCCTATATCCTTGCCAGGCTGATAGTATGACTCAGGCTGCGGGGCATATAGGCATGAAACTCATCCCTTAGGTGATCCTTTAGACCAGAGACAAAACAGCTCAGCAGTGTTCTCTCCTTCCAACGGACCCTATTGGCCAACCTCTCAAACTTGGTGTGGTATTCCATCACTGTTCCCCTTTGTCGTAGCTTCTGTAGCATGGCCTCGACGTCTTCGTACTCTAAAGGGCCAAAACGAGCTGAGAATTCCCCTACGAACTCGTTCCAGGGCGCATAATCCCGTCCCCTCAAGAACCACTGCGTCCACTGGTAGGCGTCATCCTCCAGGTGAAAAACTGCCAGCTGTACCCATTGCTCCTCGGGAATTTCCTGATAATGGAAAAAAAGTTCTGCCTTCTGTATCCACTCAAGCGCATCCCCTCCTCTGAATTTCGGGAAATTCATGCGAGTCCTCTTGGGTGGCATGTGGGCCCGCTGATGCGCTTGTCCAAATCCTCTCGGCTCCTGTTTGTACCATGCTGCCCTCTGCTACTCCATAGGGGGGTATGGTCTCTGGGGTCTGGGAAAGTGCATTACTCCTTGGGCCACAGCCGGAAAAAATCGTTCCCTTCCTTGTTCGCCTCCAGGGTGTTGTCCATCCCCGTAGATACCCGCCGGTGGTGGTCGCATGTGGCCTTGGTCGCCAATTCCTTAACCTGTAGGTTGTCTGACATTCCGTGGAAGGGGAAACAGTCCAGCGACTCCTCTAATGGAAGCACCCGGAACCCCATAAGGTCGAGATTGCCCCGCCGCATGTTCCGGGAGCCGCCCAAAGGCCGTGCGGCCTGCGTCGACCTCGCCCCAGCCCGCCGGTGAGCCGCCCATGGCGGAAGCTCCCTCCACTTGCTCTGGAAGTCGCCAGGGGCCCGTACGTCCCACTACGGCGTCGACCCACGCCGGTTGATGCCCGCTCATGCCGGAGAAGGGGTGCGGGTTCCCGTCGTGTCCGATAGCCGCAAATCCGCTCGAGCCCGAAGGCGGGACCTGCTGCGGAAACAGATTGGGGGCTTCCGCCTCCGATCCTTCGGTAACAGTGGCCTTCCCCTTCAGGTTTTGAGTTAGAAGGGCCTTGATCTCCTCCATGTGGGCATCCATTCGCTCCTCCAATTGTTGGGTTGAAACCTTCATCCTTTCTTCCATGGTCGAGACCATGTCCGTCAAGCCGATGTAGTTCTCCTCTAACGAAGCCAGTTGGCCGGCCTCTTCATGCGCGCGGGTGTTAACCATGGTTGGAGGAAGGATTCCTTTGATACCAAATGTTATGCTACTAGAAGGTGAAAGATGGGATTGAGAGAAAGAGAGCTAGGGGAAGGAGAAGAAATTAGGGTTAGGGTGAGAAGGAGAGGAGAATACCTGAGTAAAGTTCCTCATAGTGCTCCAAGGGGATTCCGGGTATATATATACCCGGAACCAAGGGGGCCGGCCGGCCCCCCAGATGGGTTGAACCATGTGGTTCATCCTCGCCGGTCTGGTACTAGTGAATGGGGGCTGAACCGCTCGTTGCTCCCTGCAGCCTTAGGTCGTCGAGCATATTTATGCCCCTTGAACCGTAACACATTCGGGGGCATAACAGGTGGTAGCGGTTGGAGATGGAGCAACCGGAGATGGAGTGGTCAGAGATGAACATGACCCCTTCCATGAAATTGAAAAAATGCATAGATGACGTTTTTGAAAATCCGTAGTTCCAATTGGAGGCTACCCAAACATGCAAAAGAATAGCATTTGCATTTTTTCAAACGGAAATAGATAAAAAAAAATTGATAAAAGGGGGGAAAGCCTTCTTGAGATGCTCATCAATAAACAGGCAAAAAACCTTGAATTCCCCATTTGCCTTCAAAAAACCAACCTACCCGTTGGTCCTGCGGGTGAGCATTAAGCTTCATTGATAGTCAAACCACGTCGCACACAAGATTAATGCCAAAATGGTTCAAACAATAAAAGTATCTCATTCCACCAACCAAGGGCACCTTCATGGAACAAATATCAGCAACGGAACTGTTAAAATTTCCTCAATAAAAAAAAAAATATGTATATATATATATATATAGCAATTTCTTGTTTTCTTGAAAAGTAGAAAGAACTGAGGGAAAACTAAGTCCTTCGTGAGTAAGGAATTACCATGCCTGTATCTAGATTGGTGGAATCCCAAGGTAAAGGCATCAATTCTACAGGTGTTGATGTTGAAATCCTTGGAAATGAGGGTTGAGATGTAAGGTGAAGGAGATGAATAGTGCAAGGAGGAGAGATGAGTTGTTGCTAGAATGTCAAGAGTGAAAGAGGGAATGTAAGAGGCATGGACGGGAAGATCTAATTCAAGTACAAAGTAAATGATTGGGTAAAAGGGGCGCGGGGGTCACAACTTCCATGAAGAAAATAGCAAGTTGGTGTTCTAGTTGTCAAGTATTAACACCTTGGAGACAGTAATAAATGCACAAGGCCTCCCACTCCAACGCAAATGTGGCCATATATGTACACATGAAACATAGAACAACTGAGGTATTGTAAATGGAGTAAAACTGGGAGATTGGGAAGAAATTGAGAGAGAAACTTCAGGGGAAAATTTGGAGTCCAAAGGTAACATTTTGTACCCTATAATCATTCTAAAACCAAACCAAAATTGTAAATTATTGGTTTTGAAGAGATATTTCGGAGAAAAAATCATGTACTTTTGTCAATGGCAATGGTGAAGTCCATTTTTTCCCGTCCTAAATGAAGAAACTTCGGACCTTCTCGAATATTTCCTCACCAATCTAGTGGAGTTTCAAATGAGCACTGCTATAAGGATCCACATTGCCCAATTTTGCTGTGTTGCCCATGTTCGAATGTGGGCGTTCTCATATTTTTTTTAATTAGACATTCGAATATTGAACGATTGAAATGCAATAGTAGAATCAATAAGGTGAAAAGGTGATCAGACAGAGAAAAAATGACCTAGTTAGATGAAGGTGAAGAAGCAAAGAGAATCAATGGTCAAATATGGGCAGCCAAGCGTGACGACGTAAGAGGCAAAAAACTTTAGCTTTTATTACAAAAAATCGATTTATTTTCACTCTTTAGTCTCTTTTTTCTTTCGTTTTCAGCTCTAAATCGCCTTATGATTTTCTAACTTCCTCTACATTGGTTTTCTCTGCACAATGCTCTCATCGTTACCCTCTAGTCCCTGCAGCAGAAGTTTCTCTCTTCAATTTTCAGTTATCATTCTCTCTTCTCAGACAAACGACTACTATAATGGCACTACTCAACACCTCGGCGAGGCCCTTGGATTATTGGTAACATGATCATTATTCAGCTCGCACTCATTATATCACACTATTAGTGTCTCATAGAAATTAAGTGAAATCTATTTATATTTTTTTTATTTTGACTTCTTGTTATCTTTAGTCTTAAATTTTATTGTTTTGTTCTTGCATGTATCTAATTACTATTGCATTGACCTTGAATTTTTGCTCTATGTAATTACTCTTTAGCATGTCTGAGATTACAGATTTTTCAAGTTTTTATTGATTTATCTTTACTCTGTTAAGATAAGTCTACTATGACTATACTATTCATATATTGTTGTTGTTATTATTACTCTTATACTATGTTCTTATTTTATGTAGTATAAATCATAGAAATAAAAACTTGAAAGTTTGAAAAATATTGATAGAGTCTCTCTTATATGTGATTGGACATTTGGACTTCCGCTTAAATTGATGGATATATGTGTTTGACCGCAATATATATAATTATATATATATATGAGTGTTGGATTACGCAATAAAAAACTTTGGATTTAATGATCTTGATCCACAATGTTATGTATGAAGTTATAGCTAAGACACTGGAAACTTGGATCATAAACAAAGGGGCTTAGGATGCTCAGCAAAGAAAAATGTTATTTCATACTTTTCTCATGACCGATTGGAGCAATGTTCTCGTTGTTTGGCTGGGAAGCATAAACATATCTCGTTCCACCGCAATCCTTCAAGTAGAAGATAGAGTTATTGGTTTTAGTACATTCAGACATTTGTGGGCCACTGAAAGTCCAAACAATAGAAGGAGTCTCATACTTCGTAATGTTTATCGATGACTACACCATGAAGTTTAAGGTCTATGCGATAAAGACCAAAGATCAAGTTCTTGACATCTTTTAGAGTTTTAAAGTTGATGTGAAAAGATGGATTAGTAGAAGATTGAAGTACATAAAATTAGATAACAAAAGAGAGTGCATAGAAACATTTGAAGAATTCAGCATAGAGCGGGAATTCATCATGAGAAGACTTCATCCAAGATGCCACAGTTGAATGGCATAGCTGAAAGGATGATATAATTTTGATAAAGAGAATCTGGTGTATGCATCCAGAGGCAAAGTTTTCTAGCAACTTCTAGGAGAGGAATTGTATACTACAAGTCCACAACATATGTCATTAATTTGTCTCCCACTTTTGCACTACGGGATGAGATTCCTGATAAAACATGGTTTGGGAAGGGTCCTCCAAAAATTGCTTGCAAGTCTTTAATTGCAATGGCTTTGTACATGTTCTAAAGGATGAGAGATCTAAGATTGATTCAAATACCGGATAATGCATCTTCTTGGAGTACGGCAGAGCAAGTTTGGTTAGAGATTTTATGATCCAACTGAGAAGAACCACAAAATTGTGTTTATTGAGGTCGGATGTCAGTAAATACTAAGAGAGTTGAGGCTAATGATAACTCCTATAGATTTAGAGATTATGACTCCTATAATTTGAGTTTGACAGCTCTCACTTCCTAATGATTGTTGAGGACACAGTAGATGATGATCAAACACCAGGGCTAGAGCTTGTCCATTGAGGGCAGATGGAGTGAGGTAGCCTTCAATGAGATACTCAAGTCGCGAGTATGTTCTATTGATGCAAATGAGTTTAAGCATTTTGATGAAGCCTTGGAGATCTCTCACAAAAAAGAGTGGATGGTTATCATGTAAGAGGATATGCAATCCTTACATGATAATCACACTTATAAGTTGGCGCCCTTGCCTAAGGGAAGAACTGAAGAGGCCCTAAAGAATAGATGGATTCACAAAGTAAAGCACGATATCTTGGATTCTCTTCCTCACCACAAAGCTCAATTGGTAGTGAAGATATTGAGTCAAAATCAGGTTGAAGATTTTGACAATATATTCTCTCAAGTGGTGAAGATGTTGTCTACTTGTGACTAGGGTGGCAGTTAGGTTGATCTCCCTATGAAACGGGCAAAGGAGTAGCAGCAGTGGTCGTAGCCGCAAAAGGATGGTTTGTAAGTGTTGTTTCATATACATGCAGCAACCCACAATTTCTAGCCATGGACGACGTGGGTTACTTGCAAAGATAACGAATATTTCTGTGGAGGGGTCATGTAATTAACTGTAGTTGGAAGGTGAAGAACCCGGGTGACTCACGTGTGCAAAGTGAAAATTTGAATGGATTTTTTCTCTAGATTTAGAGGTGTTCCCGAGAAGATCTCCTCTTCGAATTGGAAGCATAAGTGTTGGTATTGGCAACCTTGTTTGTGGTTCGTAAATTGTAAGATGGCGTGGGTTAGCATGGGAGCTTCACTACGGTGAGATATCACATTTGGAAATGCACAAGTTGTCTATGAGTATCTTTCACAGAGGATAACATTAATCTATCACGTCAACAATGTCAGTAACTTGCAGCTATTTTATTTTAGTTTGTGTATCCATTTGCTAGTAAAGCTAGTACTGATCCGATTGAAGATCAATGGGAAAGTCATTGTATGTGTATTTGTTGAAATAACACTTTAGTGTAACCTTTTTGGGTTGAACTAGTGTTGTGTCGTTTTACCTCAGTTTAGGTGGCCACGTAAAAAAACTGTGTTATATTTGTGCTTGTTGTAGTGTTTTTTTTATTTTGCCAAGCAGTTTGCGTGAGTACTTTCTCGAATCATTTGCACAAGCCAAGGGGATTAAACGAAATCTTAACCAAAATTGGTATGTTTTCTTATATTTATCCAGAAGGATCCAATCGTAGTAGCTTGGACTCCTTGGAGACAGATGTACTTCAATGACTTGCATATTTTAGCATGGCCAGGCAAAAACATAATAGATCTTAAAGGTACACGGACTAAAATCAAAATCAGATCAATAATAGTCCTAGATTTAGGGGCACCCAAGCCTGATAGGAATAAATTAGATGGCATGCTAACCCTAATTTTCTACCTTCTCTCCCTGAGTTTGTGTACAAAGACCTGCTATGTTGTTGTCGGGCCATGCAAATGCAAAACAAGTAAAGTGGTTGAAGTAAATCTGCCCAGAAGCTATTGTGGTTGTATCCTCCAGGATCAGTATACAAAAAATCATACGAACTTCGTCTATTTCCATATTAAACTTCAGTGTTGAACTAAAACATCGTTTACAAATTCCCCATTAAGAGAAACAAATAAATTGGAGGCAGATTGACATATAGAGCTAGATCAACATATATAAACAGGCCCACCATAACGCGCACTCACACCCACCACACAAACACGAGCTCGAAGATTTCAGAACTGGCTACAAACCCCATCAAAACACACAAACCTCCATTACATCCCAGCTCACAGAAAATAACAAAAAACTAAATAAGATCTGATAGATGAAAGCTCGAAACGAGGTACAAACCGGATGAAAGAGTCTCCGTAAGCGGCGGAGGCAGAGGCATTGGGATTGGGAAGGGATGAGTAGAGTCCCTCGCTGCCGCCGTGGAGGACGAATGCATTGCCCTTTCTCGTGAACTTCGTTCCACCGTAATCATGGACAGAAGCAGCGATTGGGTGGACGAAGAGCAGGAGTGAGGATAGAAGTAAGAGAGGGTAAGAAGGAGAGAGAATGAAGCTCTTCGCCATTGAATCGCGGGAGATCTCCCGCTCTCTCCGGGAAAAAAGGGAGTGGGAGAGAGACCGCCGGTGAAACTGGATCTCAGCAGAATTTGCTGAGATGACAAAAGGCCTAATGACTACAGTAGTCCAAGATCGAGAGATTTTAGAAAAATTAGGAGCTAATCATTGGTTTAGCACGTGCTTTTTCTCTGCCATCACGTGATATCATATCCTAAACCCTAGATGCATTCTCACTTGATTTGATGGTAGAGAATTTTTTTATTAAAAGAAAAATATAAAAAGATGAGATTAGTGAACCCGTCGGATCAGGAAAAAATAGATCTGGACTGTGAAATTGATGCAATATATTTCGCTTCAAATGGAGAGGATCCTCATAAAAAAAGTGGGGGTTACATAAACATAAATAATGGCTATATACACAATGCGTCATGACAAAACACATAAAGTCACAGAGTTCTTATCTTATGGTCCCTAAAGTGCTAAAAGTTGGAAATTAGTCCCCAGCTTTAAAGAAAATTGAAAATTAGCCCTCAACTATAAAGAAAATTGGAAATTGGTCCCAGTTAATGGAATATGCTAACAGAAAACAACTTAATTGATGTTAAATAATTCGTATTTGTAAAAATAACATCATTTTATTTCATGTGTGTAAAAGAAATTATAGCCATAAAATAATTGGTGTTAAATGTAATTTTGTTAAAACTTTTAAGTTGATGAATGGACTTGTGACTAGATGTTTTTCGGTCCGACATCTCAAATCACTGCCCGGGATGCCATGTTACATAACAAGCGGAACTATATCTATTATAACGAGAAACACTTTTGTGATAAAAATGATCTTTATGAGATTAAAATTGATCTTCAAGATTGCATCTGATCTTTCTACCCTTGAAAATTGAGCTCATTGAGAAGTTCATGATTTTTAAATAAATTTATAATGACCCTGCTCAAATAAGGATGATAATTTCATTTTTGTGATAAAAAGGATTCTTGGTTTCTCTAGAATGAAGATTTTTTAGAGGGATCAAATGTTCTATATGTTAGAAATTGTCCTCTAGATTTCTAAAATAATCAACATAAATCATCTTTTGACAATCTTAAAATACAACAACCCATATAGGCTCCGTTCGGGGGGACTTATTTTCACCAGTCAAGCGGTTATGACCTTAATTAAGGTCCGGTACATGCGGTCGTAACCGCTTGACTGGTGAAAATAAGTCCCCCCAAACAGAGCCATAGTCCCCAATCATTAGGGGTATGGGCGGAGGAAGATTGGAAACAGACCTAACCTTTGGCACTATGCACAAAGTGACTTCTCTCAGAGGAGAAAGACCTAACCTCTGACAATAAATACACAAAGTGGCTGCTCACAGATACCACTGAAATAGTGACCCCCTAATCTTAAAATACAACAAGTTTAAAAAACTATGGAGCAAAGTTTTCATAGCAGAAACATATGAAGAAAGCAACATCAGATGACCATATAACAAAATTCTAACATACTGTCCTTCATATTTTAAACTTTGGGCAACAACTTCTTGACAGTGATCAAATTTCATATCTAATTATTTCTACTAGAAATTTCATATTGCCCTTCATATTTTTAAACTTTAGGCAACAGGGTTCTCTAGAACCTGTAATCTTTGTTATTGGCCTCCTTGTTGCAATAAATACAGACTGTGAAGAATTGAATGACCACATTGCATTGAGTTTCATAAAACAAATGCTTTCTTCATATGTTTCTGCTATGATTAACTTTCATAATATTAGTGTGTACCCTTGAGCAATTATAATCAAAAAGTACAAAATACATCCCAGTCTCCAACTTCGATTAAGAATACATAATGATCTCAAAGATCAAATTAAGAATATATTTCAGATTTCAGCACCAACTCAATGATGGTCGGACTCCGGTGCGGCAGGAGTTGATCTCCTTTTGAAATACACAATGGAGCTCCAAGCTCATCTTCAAAAAGAGGCTAAAATTCAGCTGACAAATGAAACGCAGCAACAGAGCTTGTACGATTTCCCAAACAGCATCTGATTGTCGGTGAGAGACGGAGTTTGCAACACTGGGGAAAAATGGTCTCCCAAACGAAGCATTAGAGTCCCCCCCCCCAACTTCCTTTCAATTTTATATGAGTATCTTCTAGTTCATGCATATATGCTTCTAGTTCTTGCATATATGCAGTTTAATACTATCAGGATTAGTTTTGGAGGCTTACCAGACTACTATTTACAGATGGGCTTCTCATCTCTAAAACAATAACTGCAATATATTCAAAGAAGAAGAGAGTTAATTCAATAAAAAAACACAGTGAAATGAGAAGTTTACATATGCAAAACTCACAATTGGAGTCTGTTTTAACCCATTTACAGGTATTTTCTTCTATCTCTTTACTCTCATCCTTCCGGGTTGTCTTGCAAATTGATTTATCTTCCAGATATCTCTTCACTGATGACATGGGCTCAGAGCCCTCTTGATGCATTTTCTTATGAAGAACAGTTCTTAGTAGCTGGAAATCAACAAAGGCAAAACATAATGAGATGAAAAACACTTAATCTATTGTTGAATCAAGCAAAAACTAGACATAGGAGAATGCAAGATTTACGTGGTACATCCGAAGATGGGCTACGTCTACGAGCACGGGATGGAAGAACAAATAAATACAAGAGGAAAGAGACGTCAATCGGATTCCTAACCCTAAAATAAGAGTTTTACAGGCAACCGTGTACATGCAAAAATACACTTACAAATATAATTCGAATACATAATCCCTTGCTAAGTTTATAGTAAAAAATTAATATGCCAGGGCGCGTTCTGATGTACATGTTCTTATGAACATCCATATAGGTTAGAATTCGAGGCATATAACTAACATAATTCATCATCAAAAGTAACATCATAAGTTCGATCTAAAGCTTTACAAAAGTAGAAAAAGAAATTCTAAGGATCTTTTGATTGTTTGTAGATAGAAAACATATTTTAAATAATTGAGAAGATCAAATCATTGTTTCCTCCAGATTTTTTTTATGATGTTGTTATTTGGGACTCCTGTTAACTAAACATTAGATTAAAGAAATTTCATTGTTTGCCTTACAGTATAGGGTCATTTACCGAGACCTCCCTCAAAGTTTGTTAAACTATAGGTTTCACCCCTCTAACTTTTGAAATTACAAAAATTTTCCCTTGTAAAAGTATATTTCATAACATCGGTGC
The DNA here is from genome assembly GCA_039513925.1 of Platanthera zijinensis. NCBI lineage: Eukaryota > Viridiplantae > Streptophyta > Magnoliopsida > Asparagales > Orchidaceae > Platanthera > Platanthera zijinensis. The sequence goes on from CM077095.1 coordinate 165,163,274, forward strand.
GCACAAAGACTGAAAATTTACTCCAGAGGAGATTTTTGTTCATGGATGTTTTGAAATTGAAGCATCAAAAGAAGTTTTTGTAATTTCAAAAAAAAAGAGGAGTGTAACTTGTGATTATGCTAACTTCCAGGTGAAGTTTTGGTAATTATTCCTTAAAATATATGGTCCTTGTAAAATATGCATAAAAGTAACCATTTTTCATAAACCCCATTAACAAAGTACATTATCAACACTACCTTAAAATAGGAAGAAGAAACAAATAATACCTTCTCCAATCTTGACTCAGGCATCTGATTTCTTAAGCTTGGGACAGAAGAAAATCCTGCCCTACAAACAAACATCTTCTTCAAGAGAAATGAAATCGACTTCTTCTTAATTGCTTTGGGGTTATTCGCCAAAATGTCTCTCGCCTTTCGCAAGATGATCTTGCTATCTGGAGAAAGATCGTCCGCGACTTCTCCGCCCTCCATTACATCAGAGAGTCGCAAGCTCGCCGCCCGATCCACCTCGAGGCTCGAAGGGCAGTTCAAGAATCTATTTAACGGGTGATTTGCCCTCTCGCCGCCTGACTCTGATCCATAAGTACTGGTGGTTTTTGGCTTGTGTTTCAGTAATTTGATAAGCTCTTTCTGCAACTTCACCACTTCGTCGACGGTGAAGTCTTCGGCTTCCTCCGATGATCGATTGTTGCCTGGTGGTATTTGCACTTGTTGCTCTTCTTTCAGTTCTTTCTTCCCAAATGTGCCTATGGACAGAAGTGCTTCTGGCCAATCCTTGAATTCCTCTTTATTTCCTTCAAATATTTGGGGACCTGTGAGATTCAAACAAGAAGAAATTTAATTGCTCCTCTTTCAGTTCTTTCTTCCCAAATGTGCTCGGCAAGGAGCGATGCTATGGTCGACATGATCTGATCGTGGTTCTGCTTGGCGCGACTTTTTTTTGCTCTGGTTTGTTAGTTTGGGCAAAAACGACACCGTCATAGAATGTATGTTTGGCATGACAACGGTCATATATGAACAAGTAACTAAAAAAAGAAAACTATTTGTGAACATGAAAGTGGATGAAATTCCTATGGTGAGGTCGGTCGTTGATGCACGAACGATGGTTTATAACCACCGCGTTCATGACCGACACAACCGCGCCAAACGGAGCCTATGTGATCTAGTTATGCTTTATTTTGTTCCTAGTTCTTGCACTTTGCTGCAAACCGGCCGACTTCGGGGCCACAAAATTAAGAACAAGAAGGAATTAATCCCTCGTCTTCTCCTTTTTAGTTTCTCGCCCGCAGCTCTCCCTCGAGCTCGCTCCCGCCTCAGGCAGTCGCAACAAGTCTCCTTGTATTAAACTATATATATATATATATAATTATATATCAAGAGGATTGAACTAATTAAATACTGCTAAACAAACATTCCAATTAAAAAAAACACAACTCACTTAGAAGTGATGAGCTCAGCCCATCCTTGGATCTCTTCCTCTCTTTCGGCTTTCCGGCAAACTTGTTCTGAACCCAACTCAAAGCCTGCGGAGACGTAATTAATTAACACCCACAAACGGATAGGTAGCTAACACTCCTGATCAAAACTATAATTCAAGTGATTAATTAAGCATGGCGTCAGTAGAGCAGGTGTTAATTACCCTCATTATATATCAGTAATGATGCTGAGATTATGGTGGAGTAGAGGGAGAGGGGGGGGGAGGGGGAGAGGAGAAAGTGGGAGTTTTTGGAGGTTTAAATAATGGTGTGTGTTAGCCTCGAAACTGCTACATGAGCTCCAGTATTTCATGGCGCATTTTACTTTGTTAAATATAATTTAAGTTTTCAAGCAACCAGAGAGCCTTTATACTAGTAGCTTCTACCACCTTCATCGAGATCTTAAAAGTTTCCTCTTTATATTTTCTCCCTTTCTATTCTTATCTTTTATATATATATATATATATATATTATCTATATATTATAGTTATATATTATATATGATGGGTTTTTCCTAAAGATTTCTCGGTCAAACAGGTACGACTTCAACTGAAATGTTCAAGCAATCCGACCGAGTGAAACGCGTGCCTGCGCGAATGGGTCAAAATTATCCCCAAAGAGGGGGTGGCGAAACCAAGCACGCACGCACGGGCACCGTGCACGGCTACGCGCGCAGCGCCGGCCGCCGGCCACTTTCGCCACCTCCGGCCGCCGCCGGTCGGGGGCATGTTAGACATTTCGGGAAAATTGGCGATCCAGATGACCGGAACGGAGCAATGTCATTCGTTAATTCGAGATTTAGTTAGGCACAATTACCAACGCGTCCCTTCAAGAAAGCAATAAAAAGGCTCTTAGGTCTTCATTTGAATACAAGCAACCGGAGAGACTAAAGAGCTCTGAAGTTTTCCGGCGAGGAAGTGGGACATAGATTGTTCCTTCGCTCTGAATTCCCTCTGCTCGCCCTTAAGTCTGCTCGTTCTCAACGCTCGTGGGAATTGTGCAAAAAGCACAATAGAAGGCATACAAGAATGCTCGCATGGACGCTCCTGCTCTGTGGACTTATCTTTTTCTCTCCTCTCTTCGTCTTCGAGCCTTGTAAGCGGAGAGTGTTGAAATCTCACAAGCTGGTCAGGAGATAGCTCTGATACCAAGTAAAAACTTTCAGAGCTATCAAGCTGACTGCTTGATCAAGCGGAAATGGGAACTAGGCACGGGAACACTGCAACCATAAACTGAGCTATGTAAATCAGAAACAACAGAGAGCAAACACAGATCTTGTAATATCAACTATCTTTATTACGAGGCAAGAAATACATGGCGAAACATGATTTCGCCAAGTACAAGAGAGAAGCAAACAAGCAAGCAAGAAGAAACAAGCCGGGCGGACTGCCTCAGAGACCGTTGAGTCCGCTGAGTCCGCCGAGACCGCCAAGCCGCTGCTGCACCAACTGAACTACGTAGTCCGCGAAGTCCGCGGACTACCCATTATTCTGTTGAACGACTCTCTGCAAGCCGCCGTCGAACTGAAAGAACAGACCGCCTAGTCCACCGAGACCGGCATACAGGTTATTGAACTTGGAAATTGCTGAAGGAGAGAAGGCTGGCTGGCCGCAAATGCGACCTTCTGAAACCGCCAATTGTAACCGCGAACTCCACTGATTTCTGGCCGCAGTCAGAACCAGACTCCTGGCTTCACAGTGCTAGTCGCGCAACCTGCAAACAGCAACCAGTTAACCTTATCAAACCGCGTTGATAAGAAAATCGAGGCCGCAGCAATTAACCAACGCTCAACTTACTGTTCCACAGTTACTGTTGATGTGGTGGGGGGTCCTATTTATAGGCGCGGAGAGCAGTGTGGTCACCGCCATAATAGATAGAATCATCACCCCAGCCCGCAGCTAGCACAAGACAGTCTGCCGAGTCCGCAAGGACAAAGCCGGACAAGCCTACCAAAACCGACTGACACCAAGTCTGAAAGCCAGCTCGCAACCCGGCGGATACCACACCAGTCCGTACGCTGCACAGCATGCGGACACAACAACAACCCACACACTGCAACAGTCTGCACACAACACGTGGACACTGCACCAACCCGCACAAGCGCGAACACCACATCAGCCTGCAACACAAGTCCACGACCAACAGACACAAACCGCCCGGTCAACCAGCAGACATTGCGGACTCTGCGATCACCCTGGACTTGTCACAGATTGTGACCAAGTCCAGCGACCAACCAAGCTCTGGCGCAAGCTCGGCGGGCAAGGCTCCAGTCCGTCAGCTCCCAAGTCAAACCGCCAACAAGCCGCTCCACCATAGCAAGGTAATCAGCCGAACTCACAAGCTCCAAGAGCAGTCCGCATAGAGCGAACTCCGCAAACTTAGAGTGAGTCTGCCCTTACGCGGATACTCCATCTATCCGCAAGGTTACACCAGGGAACAGCCAACGCCAAGACCGCAACAACAGACCGCACCATCAGTCTGCCCAGGCTGCGCGGTCTGTTTGATCACCCCCACTTTCACTTCAAAATTTTCAACACTCCCCCTTGAAGTGATGTAACACCCCTATCCGTCACATGGCATATAGCAGTAGGTCCGGCCGGGGCCCGACGCCATATACCGCAGACAGACCGTGGAGTTACGCATCGCATTATCATACTCACAATTTGAAAGACAACGTCCTACGCAACACCTAGCGGAAGCATTTTAGGTTATTAAAAAGAACCCAACAATAAGCATGAATGTCCACTAATGATAAAACCCATAGGAATGAAACGACTAAAAATACACAAAACAGTCCTCGGCCTTAAGGCCTTACAAACATTGTTCTCTTAACCAAATAGTGTCTTACATACATCGGCGCGCAGGCCGGCCAAACATGAATATGAAAAACAAAACTAAATCTTCAGCCTTCATGGGCTAGCGCTGCAACTTGGGCTTTAGCCTGCTATTTGCCGCTCGGCTCCGCAGCAGCACCTGTAAGAAGCAATCCACCGAAGAGGTGGCAATTTACACGAGTAACCGGTCAGCAATGCTGACCAAATTATAACGACCCCGCCCCGCAATTGCGGGACGGCGGTGCTCCTTCCCTGCATAACAACTAACATAGCAATATATAAATCTATATAACTATTCGCCACAAGTGTCGGCACGCACGGCCGTACACCCCGTGCTCTCAGGGCACTAATTGGTGAATCCGGTCCGGACCCGGTCCGTTCCCGCGATTCCACCGTCGTCTCGTGGACGACAATTCTCGTGAGCAAATAGCCCTTTCAGCCGAAGCCTAGGCCCGTTTCCAGCCCCCCGGGAAGTCCCATGTACTTTAGGTCGCTTCTACCGAGACCACTTGGAATGGGTAGAGTTCCACCCGCCCGTTGCTCACTTCACCACGGCCATTTAGCCATCGGTGCGGGCCAAGTTTCTCCTCATTCCCACAATCGATCAAAACACGCACATAACCCCGTTATGTACCGATTTGCCCTCCAAGGCAACATCGTGGCGGCAATGCGATTCCGCCCAAGCTTTCCGGGTGCGCCTCGAGGTTAATCCCCAAGGATCCCTGTATGCAATCTACCGCGTAGAAATTTCGGAAAACTGAAATCATCGGTGCGGAGTCTTCTCCGACCATGCAATGCAACATCACCGATTCGGGCTAAACCCGAATGGGCTTCACACACAATGCCTACGCCCGTACTTCGATTCCGGGCTCTAACAACGGGGACTTTACATATCTACCCGAAGGGATTCCGCTCCTCAACGCTTACTCGCGAGAGGGGGATTTCCCCATGCAAAGGAAGAAGGGCGACTACACATGCCCTATGAAGAGGATCGTTACCCTCGCAGATTTTCGCGCGCCCGTCATGAAGAAGTAGACGGTTGAAAAGCTTCGCCTCGCTCTTGCCGTCGAGGATCCGGTCTCGGATCGAGATTCGGTGCTCCGGTGCTCCGCCGGCGGCCGGATCTCCTCTTCTCCTTCCTTGCTCTCCCTTCTCTCTAAACTTTTAGAAAGAGAGTCTAGGGTTTGAAATGAGGGTTTAGAACCCTTCAACCCTAAATTAAATGTTTGGGCGGACCATCCTAGGCCGTTAGATGAGATTTGATGGAAAATCGGACGGCCACGGAGTCATTTTACGGATCCTGCACCCGTCCGCACGACCAGTGGCGCACGGTCAGTGGTCGTGCGCCCTATGTCAGTGATCGTGCGTTTTCGTTAAACAGGGATTTGGCATTATATTTTCTTTATGCACGACCAGTGGCGCACGGTCAGTGGTCGTGCGCCCTGTGGTCAGTGATCGTGCGCTAAGGGAAAAACTGCACAGTTCAACGCCCTTCCGCCGACGGTTACTCTACCGCGAGGCGTTAACTCCCACCGACTCCAGGACTGAACATGGGGTGTTACAACTCTCCCCCCCTTAAAAGAATTTCGTCCCGAAATTACGAATAGCAAGTAAACAACTAAAACTTAAACGGTACCTGAGTTGAAGAGTTCGGGGTACTCCTCGAGCATGGTTTGCTCTCGTTCCCACGATAGCTCCTCACGACCGCAATTGTCCCAACGGACTTTCACCATCCTGATTTCTTTGTTCCGAAGCCGCTTGACCTCGAAATCTTCGATAGAAATGGGCTTGACCTTGGTCGTCAACCCTTCCTCAACCGGTACTTGATCAACCGCTAACACTTGCGACGGCTCTTGCACCGCCTTCCGCAATACTGAGATGTGGAATACGTCATGCAAACAACTCAGTTCCACAGATAATCTCAACCGGTAGGCCGCTTCTCCGATCCGTTCTAGAATCTCGAATGGCCCAAGGTATCTCGGACTCAACTTTTTCAAGCGTCGAACCCGTGACACCCCCTTGAACGGTTTGATCTTCAGGTATACCCATTCGCCAACATTGAACTCCACGTTCCTATGTTTGGCATTAAAATACTTAGCCTGCCTGTCCTGAGCTATAAGCAAGCGCTCTCGTATCGTTCGCACCAAAGAAGTCGCATCTTCGATCTCCTGACGATTGTAAAGTTTCGACTCACCCGTCTCCAACCATGACAACGGCGTGCGACACTTTCTCCCATAAAGAGCTTCGAACGGTGCCATCTGGATACTTGCTTGGTAACTGTTATTGTACGCAAACTCGACCAAGTATAAGTGATCCTCCCACCGTTTTCCGAAGTCCAACGCACACATGCGAAGCATGTCTTCCAATGTCCTGTTGACTCGCTCGGTCTGGCCATCCGTCTGCGGATGAAACGCCGTGCTAAACTTCAGTTTCGAGCCCAACATCTGATGTACTAGCCTCCAGTCATTGGACGTGAAGCGTCCATCGCGATCACTCACAATGCTGCGGGGCACTCCGTGCATTCGCACAATATTATCCACGTAGAGTTTTGCTAACTTCTCCACCGGATCATCCTTCCTCATCGGAATGAAACGCGACACTTTTGTCAATCTGTCCACGATCACCCAGATGGCGTCGTTTCCCTTCTGCGATCTTGGCAATCCATGCACAAAATCCATAGATATGTCGTCGAATTTCCACTCCGGAATGGGTAAGGACTTCAAGAAACCTCCCGGCTTTTGACATTCCGCCTTCACTAGGGCGCAGGTTTGACACCTCGCCACATAAAGCGCTACATCTTTCTTCAGTCCTGGCCACCAGAATAGTTTCTTCACGTCTTTGTACATTTTTGTACTCCCCGGGTGGATTGAGTACTTGGTATGGTGAGCCTCGTACAACAATTCCTCCCGTAGATTACCTACGTTGGGGACGCACAAACGATCGTCCTTTCTGAGCAATCCGTCCTCCAACATAAATTGGGAATTTGACCCATCCAAAACACCATCCATGAGTTGCTTCATAACATCATCCACAGCTAAAGCCTGCCGAATCCTATCAGCCAGGTCATACTGCACCTCTGTCCAACTCAAACGCGCTTCGGCGCCCGTTTGTCTATCTACACAGAAGATCTCCAAATCCCCTAACTCTTGAATCAATCGTGCATCATGCACCAACAGCCAACTAGCACGTGCGGGAGTTCTGCGACTCAACGCATCTGCCACCGCATTGCCCTTCCCCGGCACATAATGAATTTTGAAGGTGTAGTCCCCCAGGAACTCCATCCACCTCCTTTGCCGCATATTCAAGTCCTTCTGATCCAGCAAGTACTTCAAGCTCTTGTGGTCGGTGTAGATATCAACTTTCACACCGTAAAGGTAGTGTCTCCACAGCTTCAGTGCATGTATCACGGCCGCTAACTCCAAGTCATGGACCGGATAATTCCTCTCGTGTACCTTCAGCTGCCGCGAGCCGTAGGCAATCACACTCCCACGCTGTAGTAGTACACATCCCAAGCCACTCCCCGAAGCATCACTGTAGATTTCGAATCCCTCGGTCCCACTCGGCGAACATAAGATTGGCACCGTGGTCAACCGACCCTTTAACTCCTCAAAAGCTTGTGCGCACTCCGGCGACCACACAAACCTTTGATCCTTTCTTGTCAACGATGTGAGAGGTAACGCTATCCGCGAGAAGTTCTCTACGAAGCGCCTGTAGTAGCCGGCAAGTCCTAGGAAACTTCGGACTTCCGCTACCGAGGAAAGAACAGGCCACTCCCGTATCGCCACTATCTTCGCCGGATCTACCGCAATCCCTGCTCCACTAATGATGTGGCCAAGGAAAGCCACCGAGGATAACCAGAACTCGCATTTGGAGAACTTAGCATAGAGCTGGTTCCTCCTCAGTGTCTCCAACACCATGTGCAGATGTTTGTAGTGATCATCTTCGCTCTGAGAGTATACCAGGATGTCGTCGATAAACACGATCACAAACCGATCCAAGTACTCTCTGAATGTTCTGTTCATCAGATCCATAAATACGGACGGCGCATTCGTCAGTCCAAACGGCATAACCGTGAACTCGTAATGCCCATAACGCGTGCTGAACGCCGTTTTAGGGATATCACTCTCCTTGATCTTCAACTGGTAGTACCCAGACTTCAGATCCAACTTCGAATAAACTGTAGACCCTACTAGCTGGTCAAACAGATCGTCGATCCTCGGAATCGGGTATTTGTTCTTCTCGGTGAGCTTGTTCAACTCTCGGTAGTCGATACACAGCCTCAGACTTCCATCCTTCTTCTTGACGAAGAGGACCGGTGCACTCCAAGGTGACGAGCTTGGACGCACGTACCCCTGATCCAACAGTTCTTGCAATTGGACCTTCAGCTCTGCCATCTCCTTCGGCGCTAGCCGATAAGGTGAGCGGGACACAGGTTTGGCACCTGGCACCAGCTCTATTGTGAAATCAATCTCTCTTTGGGGTGGAGCCCCAGGGAGATCATCGGGAAACACGTCAGGATACTCCGAAACCACTGGGATACTATCCAGACTCGTCTTAGGCTTTGCGGCCTCCACTAACGCGAAAAACAGCTCTGCTCCAGCACGAACCGCCTTGACCACCTGAAGAGCAGACATCAGTGTCTTGCTCGCCCCTTTAATGCCCTCGAACGTAGTCTCGCGACTAGTATTTGCCCCCAGTTTAACTTCCTTCCGACTGCAGTCAATATAGGCTCGCTGCTCCGAGAGCCAATCCATCCCAAGGATCACGTCAAACTCCACTAGCGGAAGTAACGACGCCTGCAGATCGAATTCCTGATCCCCAATCTGAATCTTCACGAGGCATACTCTATCTACGCGCATAGAGCATCCATTGGGGAGTAGCACATCCAGTTTGTCCTTAGCCATCGAAGAAGGGACTCCGATGCGCGATACGAATTCTTCGGACATAAAGGAGTGCGACGCTCCCGTATCAAATAATGCCCTTGCTGGGCTATCGGATATCAAAACGAAGCCTAACATAGGAAATATAAGCTAACATGCAAACAGGTAATTATTCAAATAAGGTTAAACTGCAATAATTTAACTCATACCTGTCACCACGTCAGCCTGTTTGATGGCTTCTTGAAGGCCAAGGTTGTACACCCTGGGCTGAGCTGGAGTATGGTGAGATGCGGATGACTCCGCCATCTTCCCTTTCTCCTCATAAGTTGCTCCTGGCTTTCTCTCGGACTTTGGACGTCCGCTCCAACAATCACGGGCAAAGTGCCCTGGCCTCCCACAGTTATAACAAGCACCTGGGGTGCGCGCTGTCGTTGCTCCCGAGGCACCAGAAGAGGGGGCTTGACTTGACGTCTTGGCCCTCTTATTCCACCTCTGAAACTTTGACTTCGTAGCGTTCGGCACCTTGAACTCGGGCTTCTGCACACCCAGCTCTTTCTTTCCAGAGATTCTTGCCAACTCTCGCTCCAACGATTGAGCCGAGCCGACCAAGGTTAGAAATCCTTGCGTCAACGGCCCTGATAGAAGTACCTTGAGATCATCTCGCAGTCCTTCATAGAAACGGTTCGTCTTCCGTTCCTCATCGCCAAAAGTAGGAGCTGCATAACGACCCAGCCTTGTGAACTCATGCAGATAATCATCCACATTTTGACTCCCTTGTTGCAGTCTGAGGAATTGATTTTCCAGTTCTATCTTCTCGGTCGACGGTAGGTACCGCGCCATGAACATTCTCGAGAATTCTTCAATAGAAACCTCTTCCAACTGTCTTTCGACTAGATGGTGTTGCTCCACACCGTCCCACCACAGCCTTGCCTCGCCATCCAATAAGAAAGTGGCTATGGCGGTTTTCTGATCCGCTTCGGTTCTGGTTGTCGAAAGGATCCGCTTAACGCGTGATAGCCAATCCTCCGCTTGCGATGGGGTTCCACCCCCCGAGAATATTGGCGGATTGAAGCTCATCACGTGCTTCAGCTGACAATCCGTCGTACGCCTTGGTGGTCTAGGCTCCTCAGCCACCACAGGCACTGTCGCTCTCGCAGGTTCTTGCTCAATCTCCGGTGCTGGACGTTGTACCTGCCCTGCAGGTTGGGCATTTAGTGCGGCAAGCACCGCCTCGGTAACCAGCCGAATAGTTTCAGCAGATGGAGGTGTTGCAGGCGCCTCGCTTGGTGCCCTACTCTCCGCTGAACGTGTACGGGCTGACTGCCCTGCCCCACTCCTAGTCACCTAGATAAACAAAACCGACAAATAAGCGACAAGCACATTGCTAAAAAGCAATCATTTGAACATTTAACTTGTTCAAAACTGTGTATTTTCATTCCTAAGTGGACATTCATGGGTTCTTTTTCATGTTATAACGATGACGCACGTGATAGTGCTCACCACCCCTTAAAAGAATTCGTCCGCGAATTCTAATAAGCAAGACCGAAACCGTTAGTCTGATACCAATTTGTAACACCCCTATCCGTCACATGGCATATAGCAGTAGGTCCGGCCGGGGCCCGACGCCATATACCGCAGACAGACCGTGGAGTTACGCATCGCATTATCATACTCACAATTTGAAAGACAACGTCCTACGCAACACCTAGCGGAAGCATTTTAGGTTATTAAAAAGAACCCAACAATAAGCATGAATGTCCACTAATGATAAAACCCATAGGAATGAAACGACTAAAAATACACAAAACAGTCCTCGGCCTTAAGGCCTTACAAACATTGTTCTCTTAACCAAATAGTGTCTTACATACATCGGCGCGCAGGCCGGCCAAACATGAATATGAAAAACAAAACTAAATCTTCAGCCTTCATGGGCTAGCGCTGCAACTTGGGCTTTAGCCTGCTATTTGCCGCTCGGCTCCGCAGCAGCACCTGTAAGAAGCAATCCACCGAAGAGGTGGCAATTTACACGAGTAACCGGTCAGCAATGCTGACCAAATTATAACGACCCCGCCCCGCAATTGCGGGACGGCGGTGCTCCTTCCCTGCATAACAACTAACATAGCAATATATAAATCTATATAACTATTCGCCACAAGTGTCGGCACGCACGGCCGTACACCCCGTGCTCTCAGGGCACTAATTGGTGAATCCGGTCCGGACCCGGTCCGTTCCCGCGATTCCACCGTCGTCTCGTGGACGACAATTCTCGTGAGCAAATAGCCCTTTCAGCCGAAGCCTAGGCCCGTTTCCAGCCCCCCGGGAAGTCCCATGTACTTTAGGTCGCTTCTACCGAGACCACTTGGAATGGGTAGAGTTCCACCCGCCCGTTGCTCACTTCACCACGGCCATTTAGCCATCGGTGCGGGCCAAGTTTCTCCTCATTCCCACAATCGATCAAAACACGCACATAACCCCGTTATGTACCGATTTGCCCTCCAAGGCAACATCGTGGCGGCAATGCGATTCCGCCCAAGCTTTCCGGGTGCGCCTCGAGGTTAATCCCCAAGGATCCCTGTATGCAATCTACCGCGTAGAAATTTCGGAAAACTGAAATCATCGGTGCGGAGTCTTCTCCGACCATGCAATGCAACATCACCGATTCGGGCTAAACCCGAATGGGCTTCACACACAATGCCTACGCCCGTACTTCGATTCCGGGCTCTAACAACGGGGACTTTACATATCTACCCGAAGGGATTCCGCTCCTCAACGCTTACTCGCGAGAGGGGGATTTCCCCATGCAAAGGAAGAAGGGCGACTACACATGCCCTATGAAGAGGATCGTTACCCTCGCAGATTTTCGCGCGCCCGTCATGAAGAAGTAGACGGTTGAAAAGCTTCGCCTCGCTCTTGCCGTCGAGGATCCGGTCTCGGATCGAGATTCGGTGCTCCGGTGCTCCGCCGGCGGCCGGATCTCCTCTTCTCCTTCCTTGCTCTCCCTTCTCTCTAAACTTTTAGAAAGAGAGTCTAGGGTTTGAAATGAGGGTTTAGAACCCTTCAACCCTAAATTAAATGTTTGGGCGGACCATCCTAGGCCGTTAGATGAGATTTGATGGAAAATCGGACGGCCACGGAGTCATTTTACGGATCCTGCACCCGTCCGCACGACCAGTGGCGCACGGTCAGTGGTCGTGCGCCCTATGTCAGTGATCGTGCGTTTTCGTTAAACAGGGATTTGGCATTATATTTTCTTTATGCACGACCAGTGGCGCACGGTCAGTGGTCGTGCGCCCTGTGGTCAGTGATCGTGCGCTAAGGGAAAAACTGCACAGTTCAACGCCCTTCCGCCGACGGTTACTCTACCGCGAGGCGTTAACTCCCACCGACTCCAGGACTGAACATGGGGTGTTACAAGTGAGAAGTGGTGACCAAGCACAGCAGTCCCCGTAACCAAGTAAATCGCACCTTCGGCAACAGCTTCGTGAAGATGTCCGCGATATTGTCCTCACTTCGCACATGCTCCACCATAAGAGATCCCTCCAACACCTTATCCCGAATGAAGTGGTGTTTGATCTCTATATGTTTGGTTCGTGTGTGACAAACTGGATTATTCACCAGTTTCAGGGCTCTTTCATTGTCACCACATAGCAGAGTTATACCACGCACTTCTTCATAGACGTCATCTACTAGCCTCCTGAGCCAGATTGCTTCCCGAGCTGCCAAGGTCGAAGCCTTGTACTCTGCTTCCGTAGTAGAGACGGACACCAAGTCTTGCTTCTTGCTACACCAAGAGATATTGGCTGATCCACATGTGAATACATAATCGGATGTTGACTTCCGGTCGTCTGAATCTCCCCTATAATCAGCATCTGAGTATCCTTGAAGAACAAACCTCGTGCCTCTCCTATAAATAAGACCCATATCAGAAGTGACCTTCGCGTACTTCAGAATGTTCCTCGCCGCCATCAGATGAGGCTTCCTGGGTTCCGCCATATACCGACTTACTCGGTCAACTGCATAAGCAATGTCTGGCCTTGTAATCGTCGGGTAGATAAGACTCTCAACCAGAGCCCGAAACACCAAAGAATCTGGATTCCCTCATCCCGCCGAAGTTTGATGCCCGATTCGAAAGGAGTAGAGCTACTCTTCCCTTCCTGCATGTTGAATCGCTGAACGATTCGCTCCGCATAACCCTTGTGGGACACGAGTATGCCGCTCTCTTTCCTCTCCACCTCGAGTGTAAGAAAGCGGTGGAACTCACCCAAGTCCTTCATCTCGAATCTTATAGCTAGCTCTGCCCTGAGCCTAGCTATCTCCTCTTTGGAGTTCCCCATAATGATCATGTCATCCACATACAACAGCACCAAGACTAGAAGCTCCCCCTTCTTCCTAACGAACAAGCTCGAGTCTGAGTTTGAAGCAAGATAACTAGAGAATTAGAGATATTCTGCAATCTTCCCATACCAGGCTCGAGGAGCTTGCTTCAACCCATAAAGAGCTTTTCGGAGCTTGCAGACGTAGTCTGGATGATCTTCAGAAACGTACCCCAGTGGCTGATCCACGAAGATGTCTCTGTCGATCTCCCGATAAAGAAAAGCGTTCTTTACGTCCAGCTGCCACATCTTTCACCCTTGACAAGCCGCTAAGATCATCACCACCCGAATTGAAGTCATCTTTGCCACGGGACTAAACATCTCTTCATAGTCTTTGGCATACTGTTGAGAGAACCCTCGAGCAACAATGTGAGCCTTGTACCGCTCGATGCTCCCATCCGCCTTCTTCTTCATCTTATGCACTCACTTGCATGTCACAGGAGTAATGTCATCAACCTTAGGCACAAGGTCCCAGGTCTCATTCTTCTTGAGAACAATCATCTCCTCATCCATGACATCTTCCCACTCCTTGACTCCAGTGGCTTCATTAAAGCTAGAAGGCTCTCACTCATTCAGGGGGCCTTCGAAGAAACAAGAGACAAAGCTCACCGAGTTCCCTTCGCAGTAACGAGTTAGTGTCTTGTTGATCATCTTCGATCTCTGAAGAGTCTGCTCCTTGCTCAACACCTCCGCTGCTTCTTCAGAATCAGCTCCATTCCCGGGCACACTTGGAACATCGCTCCCCCTGCTTCCTGAACCAGAAGCCTCTGCCCAGAGCTTGAAACACCTGGAGCTCATCGTGACACAAGCAGCTCCACTTGAAGATCTTCAGCAGCCTCCTTTTGCCCTTCATCAACCATGCTCTCCTGCAGCTCAACATAGCCACCTCCATACGACGTTAGTTCATCAAAGACAACGTATCTTGATACAACGAACTTCCTTGTCGCAGGATCTATGCACTTCCATCCCTTCTTTCGCTCATCATAGCCTACAAAGACAAACTTCCGTGCATTTGCATCAAGCTTGGTTCTTAGAGCATGCGGGACATGCACATAGCAGGTTGATCCAAACACCCGAAGGTATTCCACGCTAGGCTTCTCCTTGAACATCATTTCAACATGAGACTTCATGTTGATCGGACTCAGAGGCATTCAATTGATGACATAGGTTGCGCAGGCCATTCCTTCTGCCCAAAAGGACTTGGGAATGCCGTTTGCATGAAGCCAGTACTTGCCCCGCCTGGGGGCAGGGCAACCCTGATCAGGCAGCATCCTGGCCGCCCGATCTGGGCGGCGCTTCTGCAGAACGGGGCGGGCGGCTCCTTGGCCGCCCACTCCCGTGGCATTCTCCCTCCTAGGGGCAAGCTCGTCCATATCGGGCCGCCCGATCTGGGCGACGTCCCTGCCAGCCCGGGACGGGCGGCAGTTTCTGCCCCCCCCCCCCCCCCCGTACCTCCCAGGACGGGCGAAAAAAATTGTCACCCGTCCTGCTCCCTTGTCGCCCAGGACGGGCAGCAAAAATTGTCGCCCGTCCTGCTCATTTACCGCCCTGTACAGGCGGCATTTCCGGCCTCCAGCCTCGCCGACCACCCCTTCCCACACGGGAGGGGCGGTTACTTTTCCGGTAAACTAAAAATCGCACAGGGGCGGTCTCGTCATTTCCACAAATTTGGTGATCTGTGTGCTCTGTTTCAGACGTTTTTATTCGTCCGACCGATAGTTTTGAGGGGAAATTACGGGGTCGCTCCTCCTAAAATCTATAAATAGAGTTGATTCCTCTTCATTTTCATCTTTTCTTCTACTGGAAAATCCTCCAACGGGTTTTTCTCTCCGCTCCTCCAAGTATTTTCTCTCTCCACTTCTCCCCTTCGTTGCACGCTCCCGCGCACCTCTTCTGTGTGCTCTCCCACGCACACCTTTTTCTTGAGCGCACCCACGCACACCTCTTTCTCGCAATGAATGGTGTTCACAACTCTGCAAAAACCTTATGGAATCAGTGCTTGATCGAAACAAGCGCCTCCGACCGACTGTATTGGTAAGGAGAAGTATGTGCATCGCTAGCGGAGCGGCTCCAGAAGAGTGTGTCGATCTGGTCCTCGCGAACTCGCATGCATGCCACACACCGCTTTTGGAAGTAGCGGTCGTCGTCGCGCCTGCAACTTCCATAGAGGAGTGCGTTCGGCTGAGGGAGGAGCACCATGTAGTAGTGCTAACCCTTCTGCGGGATTTTGGAGTCTCCAATCCTCCCAACTCGTATGCCACTCAAGGAGAGTGACCTACAAACGCTCAGGAGCACGTCCTTCCTCGAGACACTACTTAACTTAGTTGGTGATGAGCAGTGGTTTGAAGGCTCATTATCAAGAAGGTCTTAAGTTCGATTCCCGGACTCAGCAACCCGTCGCGGTTGAGAAACAAGCACGAGGAGGGGTTTGGGTGTACGGTTTGCAGACCTGTTGAGGTTGAACCCTTTCGAGCTGGATGATGGGGATGTCAGTGATCGTCCTTTCAATCCGTATGTTGGGGAGTCCGTTACACTAACACACCTTGTACCTCGCCGATTCAAGCTACTCCACTTTGAGACCTTCGATGGGATGGATGATCCCCTGGAGCATGTCAATTATTTCGGGACAATCATGTGTCTCTTCAACACGTCAGATCAACTACTATGTCAAGTGTTCTTCGAAACTCTAAAAGGACAAGCACAAACATGTTTACACTTACTGAAGGAGGGGGAGATCAACAACTTCACGGAGCTCACGCGGCTCTTTGACGACCAGTTCATAGCGAATTGTCAGGTCATTACAGACCCCTCCGCCTCCCCGGAATTCGGCAAAAACAAGAAAGAGTCGTTTAAGGAGTTCTCACGCGACTCTTTGTCGACCAGTTCACAGTGAAGCAGTCTTACACATCCAAGTTGTAGCCCATACACCCCAACTCGTCTTCGGTCCTACCGCAGAGTACTCGCACATGCTTGGGCGAGAGTAGTTTCGGGATGAGTGACCTCTTGGAAAGTCCCTGCACTGTCCGCTTAACTTGAGTTTCTCTCATGAAAGGTAGACTATGACCTCCAACAACCTGTTGTGCTCTGTAGTGAGACTGAGAGCAAAGACAGGTTGGGGACATGGGTTGCAGCCCGAATATGCATGACTGCTGCGCTGGTGGATTCTAGAAGCTAGTGTCCTCAAAAATTTATATTCGGTTTGTTGTGGGATGCTCAACACTCTCATGATCGGAAGAATCAGACCGTGGTCTTAGCTCGAGAGTGATTCTAACGCACAAACAGACAAATTAAAGAACTAACAGCAGACAACAAGATTTTTAGGTGAAAAAATTGGAAAGGGAAAAAATCACGAGACCAAACCCAGTTCCGACGAAATCCACTTGTTGTAGTTGAGTGTTGGAGTCATATTATTAGGAGGGTGACGTGTCACCGCTCATTTACAAAGTATTTTAATGCGTTTGACGTTTGGCGAAGCTAAGCATTGCGAAGCGCATTCTGGAACGACGCGTAGAAGCGCGCACTAGAGCAGGCCCGACTTCGGAGCGAACACTCGAGAAGCGTGTGACTAACAAGAGGATGAGAGGTGAGAATAACCTTCCCATCTAATTTTTCTCCAATTCTTCACCGAAAAAACCCTAGAACTCTCTCCTCTCTGTTTCTCTCTCCTTGTAATGAAGGTCTGAAGCTCTTTTTTATAGGTTTTTAGAGAGACACGCAAGTAACTGTGTTCTCTTGGTTATTAAACGTGCAAAAAAGAATGCACGGTTTAGGTCCCCCGAAACATCAATTTTTGGGATATGACTATCTTGCCCCTCGGGCAGCTTGGGCGGCTCGGTAGGGTTTGCTGGCGGTGGCAGTAGGCAGTAGGTGGTGTGATAGTGCAGCGCGCGGCGACCTACGAGGATGTACACATGGGTGTGTGTGCTAAACAAATGGTGCATCACACGTGTATGTGCACAAGATGTGTGAGTCCCCCCCCCCAAAGAAAGTTGCATAATGGATAGTTGATTTCTCCTTATTGAGCTCATAATTATGGATTACTTATACGTCAAAAATAATGTCTGGATGAGGAGAAATATCTTTAAAAAGATGAAGTCACTCGATTTTTTTGGCGAGGAAGACAATATCTGATCTCCATATTAAAATTCGAGGACCTTCCCTTTACTTGTATTATATATTAAGAAAAAAATACTTGTTGGTGAAATATTTATATATCTTTCCATTTTTATCCTTGAAAAATTTATAGATATTTATATATAAGTTTAATTTCCATGTTTTTTTCATTTAATTTTTTTGAAAAAATGTCTTGGTTAGTCATTCTATTTCAATTAAATTTTGTGATAGGTATGAGAGCACTTTGAACTAGTATTGTTGCGGGTCACTCAATTTTATCCCGATCCAGAGAATCCTAGCTGAGAGTGAGTCAAACACGTAGACAGTAAAAAAAAATCAACAACAATGACAAGCGAGTAATTTTAGTGTGGAAAAGCCAAAAAGGATGGAACACTATGTGGTTGGATGACTCAGATCTGCGTTAGGCCGAAATCCACTAATTCCTTTGTTGTTATCAGAGTTTAAGATTGTCGAAGAATGACAAGCTACCTCTCTTTTTACAAGCTTTGAAGACAAAGAATGGAGGAAAATGACTAAGTCCACGGAGCTGGAGCGTCCACAAGAACGTTCTCCAATGTCTTCTTATGTGCTTGTTGAAGGGTCCTTAGAGAGTTAGGTGCAAGCAGAGGAAATTCAGAGTGAAGGAACAATATAAATCTCACGTTCTTGTCGGAAAACCCACAACTCTCTCTTGTCTCTTCAGTTGTTTGTTTTCAAATGAAGACACGCTGATCTTTTATAGCTTTCTTGAAGAGGCATGTCAGTATGCGACTGACTGAATCTTGAGCCGGTGAATGACGTTGATCCGTTTTGATCACCCGGATCACCAAATTTCTGGGGGCATCCCAAGCAAGTTGCCCGACGATGGTGGCGGCTGAAAGCGGCGGGAGTGGCGGCGGCGCAGAGGGCGTGCGTGCTCTGGCCATGCGCGGTGCTCGTGCGTGCATGTTTGGTGCGGCGCGTACCCGTGATACTTTGTGTGGTTCTCTGATTGGGCGTGTGCCAGCGTCGTTCGTCCTCCCCCCTCCGCTCTTAGGGGTGGATCCAGGAATTTCAACAAAGGGGGGAGGATCTTTCAAGAAGTTTGAGAATTGAAACTCGTAACCGACGAATACACTGTTAGAGTTTGATTTTCAAAAATAAATGAAATCACGTTACAACATATTTTGTGTGCGCGAGAGAATTAATTTAAAATTTTTATAAGAAGACATGTATATATTTAGTGTATGTATCAATATAAAAACAATCAATTAGATAATCATATAAAAATGCACTAATTAAAAATCATGCTTTTAATTCCTAAATATCTTGTTCTGCAGAAATTATCCTTCCACAAAGCTTGCTCATTTTGCGTCGAAACTCCCGTTCCAAGGAAATCGCAACTCCTTATTCTTGTCGGCGGCTGCTTCGTTCTCTCATCCAGCTAGATAAGTCATTTATCTCTAATATGTTTTTTATTTCAAAATATTTATTTGTATATATTTAAAATCAAAATACAAAATAAATAAATATCTATATATTTTTAAAACATACTACTTAATAAAAGATCGGGCACAATGGTGACAAAAGATCAATATAGCCGACCCCATTATAGTGGGATAAAGGCTCCGTTTGGGAGAACTTATTTTCACCGGTCAAGCGGTTACGACCGCATGAA
Organism: Platanthera zijinensis; assembly: GCA_039513925.1. Taxonomy (NCBI): domain Eukaryota; kingdom Viridiplantae; phylum Streptophyta; class Magnoliopsida; order Asparagales; family Orchidaceae; genus Platanthera; species Platanthera zijinensis. The sequence goes on from CM077095.1 coordinate 165,182,605, forward strand.
CCGGGCCATGCGGTCGTAACCGCTTGACCGGTGAAAATAAGTCCTCCCAAACGGAGCCAAAGACTTGAGTGTTATTGTTGTATGCTAGTTAGCATTGTTTTCTTTAAGAGCTTATTATCCGACCTTGATCTCGTGTATTATGAGGGTGTAATAAATGAGTCTGTTGCGGTCTAACTCGATGCTCCGGTCGGGCCGGATATTCTTGGACCGCCTTAGCTCGTGGAGCGGTCGAGCGCGCACACAGTCAGTTGAAAAATGGGGGATGGACACGGGACGTTTTAACGTGGAAAACCCTTCAACCGGGTGAAAAACCACGTGACCGGGTCAGTGCCGATCAAAATCCACTAGATTGTTGGAGGTTACAATTTGACGGGGAAATCGGGGCGACAGGCCGCTCCCGTTACAATCTTGAGGAGAGAGAGAGTATATGCGCTCGTTGGTGGGCAACAGACTGCCTCGCCAACGGGACTTGGATGGTGGAATGCGCGGGATGCTTCAGTCGCGTGCGCTCAGAGGCGACGCGTGTCCAGAGGTTGTCACTGCTTCCTTTGTGCGTCTTTCTCGGTCCTTGGAGTTTTTCCTTGGTAACTGAGCTCTGGTGGGGTGCAAATAGCCGATGATAGGTTCTGGTAGCTGTTGGCAGGAGCTGATAGCCACTGGGGGCCGCTGGAGGCCTCGGGCGGCGGCCGGTGGTTGGCGGCGAGAGGCGGCCGCTGGTGGTTGGCGACGAGGGGTGGCCGCCGGCGGAGAAGAACGGGAAAGCTCCCACCTGAGGAAGAAGAAGAAGAAGAAGCGTGGGAGGAGAAAGTTAGGAAATGAGGAGCCCCTGGGGTCCTTTTATAGGCTCCAGGGGGAAGTTATGGCGGGCCCCACCACTAACCTAGTGGGTTAGTGGGTGGTTTTGTCCCGATCGGACGGCCGGTAGCGCGCCATGATCGGATGGTGGAGGTTCGGGCGGCGAGCCACCGACTGGCGGTGGACAGACGGCGGCGGCCGGGCGGCCGGGCGGCGGCGGCCGGGCGGCCGGGCGGCCGGGCGGCGGCGGCCGGGCGGCCGGGCGGCCGGGCGGCGGCGGCCGGGCGGCCGGGCGGCGGCGGCCGGGCGGCGGCGGCCGGGCGGCCGGGCGGCGGCGGCCGGGCGGCCGGGCGGCGGCGGCCGGGCGGCCGGCCGGCGGCGGCCGGGCGGCGGCGGCCGGGCGGCCGGGCGGCGGCGGCCGGGCGGCCGGGCGACCGGGCGGCGGCGGCCGGGCGGCCGGGCGGCGGCGCCGGCCGGGCGGCGCCGGCCGGGCGGCGGCCGGGCGGCGGCGACCGAGCGGCCGAGCGGTGACGGGCGGCGACGGTTAGTTGCGGCGGCGGTTCCCTCTCTCCCCTCTTTCCCTTTTTTATGGATCTCATTTTTGGTGGGAGAGAAAGAGGGGGGAATTGGATGGAGGAGATGAAAGATGAGAGAAAGTGGGCCCTCCACTTCTCCCATCATGAAAGGAATCATGGGGTTGACTAGTCAACCCCATGATTTCATTTTGGGGATTGCTATTTGCACCCCTAAAGCTAAAAATGGATCTAATCCCTATCAAATGCCCCCCAAATCCTTTGTTGTTGGTGAGCCGTGTGAGGGACAACTTAGGATTTTTAATCTTCTTCTTCCCCGCTTCCACGTCTTCCTCCGGAGAGAAGGCCGAGAAGGCGAAGAACGGTGCCTCAAAGGCATGCTCGTATTTATACGATTGGCGGCGGTGGTGCTACATCAAATTGAAGGAGCGTCAACGGGGCTTCAGGCGAGGTGCTGGCGAATCCAATCGCGAAGGGGTCCGTGCGCTGGATGGTGCGGAGGCGCGCCAGCGCAACGGCGGGCGAGTGTAAAGGCACGCTTGGAAGCACGCAAGCGCGCGCGAGGGCGCGCTTGCGCAGTCATGCGCGCGGGTGCGCACGCCCGACCCAGCGCGTCCGCGCTCGCGGGTGCGCGTGCGCGACCCAGCGCGCGGGTGCGCGCGCGCGGGTGCGCGCGCGGGTGCGCGCGCGCGAGCGGGTGCTCGCGCCCAACCCCACGCGCGGGTGCGCGCGTGATCATGCGCGCGGGTGCGCGCGCGCGACCCAGCGCGCGGGTGCGCGCGCGCGACCCAGCGCGCGGGTGCGCGCGCGCGACCCAGCGCGCGGGCGCGCGCGCGGGAGCGCGTCCCTGCGCGCTGGTGTGTGTGCGCGCGCGGGTGTGCGCCCGCGCGTCCCTACGCGCGTACGCGACCCTCCGCGTTTGTCCTTGCGAGTGCGGGTGCGTGCGTGTGTGCGAGGGCGCAACCCTATGCGCGGGTCTGCGCACGTGCGACCGTCCGCGCGGGGTGCGTGTGTGCAACCTGTGTGCGCGTGTTGTGCGTGCGGGCTCTTGCTTGCCTTGCGCTTCTGGAAGCGCCGTTATGGGCCTTTTCGTACTTGTTGTGATATGCACAATTGCGCCTTGTGTGCGCAAGGCGCGAGGTATGTGACGTGCGCACAAGGTACGATGTGCACGGTATGTAATGTGCACGATGGGTGAGTGATGCGTGCGCGATACACGCTGCATATGCGATGTTCGCAAGGTGTAACATGCATGGCGGACTAAGCGCCCAAGGGAAGAGATTACTGAGATGTGGAGTTTCTGTTGCTCCCCGAGTGTATCACCGAGTACTTGTACAAGGTCGGAAGGGGAAACTTGCTGCGGCGAGATTCCCAGATGCAAAGACGGTGTTTTCAGAATGGTACCCCAGTTGGCAAAGTTCATGTTGTTTCGCGTGAGTTTGACGTATAATGTTGTTTTGCGTGAGACTGACTCGCTACTATTGCTCGCACAAGCTTGGCTCGTGACTTTTGCTCGCACCAGACTTGCTTGTGACTTTGCCTTACGCGGTTTGTGACCGCGGCTTAGTTTGCACGAGGCTGCTTGCGGCTTCATCGTGAGGAGGGCAAGCCCCTACGGGTATTTTGCGCGAGGGTTGTTGTTGTAAGGAGCGTGCTGCATGGAGGCGGTTGTTGTGCACGGAGGCAGGTGCTGTGAGGAGCGCGCTGCACGGAGGCCGTTGTTGTGAGGAGCGCGCTGCACGGAGGCAGTTGCTGTGAGGAGAGCGCTGCACGGAGGCAGTTGCTGTGAGGAGCGCGCTGCACGGAGGCAGTTGCTGTGAGGAGCGCGCTGCACGGAGGCAGTTGCTGTGAGGAGCGCGCTGCACGGAGGCAGTTGCTGTGAGGAGCGCGCTGCACGGAGGCAGTTGCTGTGAGGAGCGCGCTGCACGGATGCAGTTGCTGTGAGGAGCGCGCTGCACGGAGGCAGTTGCTGTGAGGAGCGCGCTGCACGGAGGCAGTTGCTGTGAGGAGCGCGCTGCACGGAGGCAGTTGCTGTGAGGAGCGCGCTGCACGGAGGCAGTTGCTGTGAGGAGCGCGCTGCACGGAGGCAGTTGCTGTGAGGAGCGCGCTGCACGGAGGCAGTTGCTGTGAGGAGCGCGCTGCACGGAGGCAGTTGCTGTGAGGAGCGCGCTGCACGGAGGCAGTTGCTGTGAGGAGCGCGCTGCACGGAGGCAGTTGCTGTGAGGAGCGCGCTGCACGGAGGCAGTTGCTGTGAGGAGCGCGCTGCACGGAGGCAGTTGCTGTGAGGAGCGCGCTGCACGGAGGCAGTTGTTGTGAGGAGCGCGCTGCACGGAGGCAGTTGCTGTGAGGAGCGCGCTGCACGGAGGCAGTTGCTGTGAGGAGCGCGCTGCACGGAGGCAGTTGCTGTGAGGAGCGCGCTGCACGGAGGCAGTTGCTGTGAGGAGCGCGCTGCACGGAGGCAGTTGCTGTGAGGAGCGCGCTGCACGGAGGCAGTTGCTGTGAGGAGCGCGCTGCACGGAGGCAGTTGCTGTGAGGTGCGCGCTGCACGGAGGCAGTTGCTGTGAGGAGCGCGCTGCACGGAGGCAGTTGCTGTGAGGAGCGCGCTGCACGGAGGCAGTTGCTGTGAGGGTAAATGGATGTCTTCGTACTTGGGCGAAATGAGTACGCATTTTAAACTACACGGATGATGCTCGCCATCAACAAGCCTAAAATGAGAAAATGTTAACTTTTTTAGAGTTACAGTCGCGAAGCTCTTCTTGTGGGAATACAGAATTCATAGTAATGTAAAATTGATAAATACTATATTAGATAGAACCCTTTTGAGGTGCGAAACCCTCTCTTGGGTTGGTCGTCTACGGGGTTGCCCCCCAGTCCGACCTAGCAAACGGTGGGCCGCGTTCCTTTCCGTGGACTTGGTTCCTATCCCCGTAAGAATCTCCCCAGGAGGCCTTGTTTGATGAGATACTCGATCTCCTCCTTGAGCTTTGAGCAGTCTTCCGTGTCGTGTCCTTGTCCATGGTGAAATTCACAGTACTTTGTCTGGTCCCCAGTATTTTTAGGGAGAGGTCTGGGCTTGCGGAGCGCCTCTTTGCCTTGGATTGCATAAAATACATTTGTCCTGGAGGTGTTGAGGGGTGTGTACTCCCGGGGCGACTGATCTCTCTGATGGTTACGTCGGAATCTTCCTTCTTGGTGTTGAGGGGCCGGCTCATTTTCCCTTTTTCGCTTCTGGTTATCGTTAAACTGTTGACGATGAGCTTCAATAGCCTCGTCGGCAGCGATCCGAGCCTCGACTCTGTGTACAAGATCTGGATAGCTAGGGACAGTTTCTCTCATAAGTGCTGAGTAGAAGCCGCTAGGACGGAGACCTCCCAGGAACACTCCCCATAAGAGCTCGGGGTCGACTCCTGGGATCTGGCGGGCTTCGGCAGTGAATCGTCGGAAGAATTCTTTGAGGGTTTCCCCTTCATTTTGGCGGATTCCAGAGAGATGTGATGGATCGCGAACGATCCTTCGATTGGCGATGAATTGGTCGGAGAACTGTCTGGTCAGTTCGGCGAAGCTGGTAACGGTGCCTGCTCTTAAAGCGTGAAACCACGTTCGAGCTTGCCCTTTGAGGGTGGTTGGGAATACTTGACATAGTAGTGGATCAGAGGCATTGAAAATCCTCATGATAGTGGTAAAATGATTGACATGTTCATACGGATCATCAGTTCCATCGAATGTCTCAATGCTTGGGAGTTTGAATCCTTGCGGGATCGGATGGTCGAGGATTTGTGGGGCTAAGGGGGAGCCTTGGCAAAGCGGTCGATGAGGGTGAAAATCTCTCCTCGCGGCTTGGCGGTATTCTTCAGCAACGACCTCCCTGATTTCTTCGCGAGTGAGGAGAGGGTGGATGCGAGCATCGTTAACTAGATTGTAGCGGGGGTGATCCGCCCTTGCTCCCCTTGGAGGGGGATGAGTCGAACTGGCGGCCTCAGAGTAGTCTTCAAGTTCTTCTTGCCCCGCAGGGGCTTCCTGGTTCCTTGCTGTATTAAGTGGTGGAGGATTGTTAGCTGGCGGAGGTGACCTTGGTGGAGCTGGAGGTGCTCCCGGGTTCCGAAGTAGTGCGAGCATCTCTGTCTGCTGCTCTTCCATTTGGCGGACACGCCCTTCCAAGGCGGGGACGGGGGCGAAAACTGCTTCAGCGGTCAGTGGCACGTCTACCAGAGAGTGAGATCGTACTGGTTCAGTGTGTCCGCCAAGTGTGGATCCTTCAGCAGTGCGGGCACTTCTCTTTGCCATCGCGGTGGTATGGATGATGAACTTGTTCTGCGAAGGATGTTGGGAATGTTTCCCACAGACGGCGCCAAACTGTTGCGGTCTAACTCGATGCTCCGGTCGGGCCGGATATTCTTGGACCGCCTTAGCTCGTGGAGCGGTCGAGCGCGCACACAGTCAGTTGAAAAATGGGGGATGGACACGGGACGTTTTAACGTGGAAAACCCTTCAACCGGGTGAAAAACCACGTGACCGGGTCAGTGCCGATCAAAATCCACTAGATTGTTGGAGGTTACAATTTGACGGGGGAAATCGGGGCGACAGGCCGCTCTCATTACAATCTTGAGGAGAGAGAGAGTATATGCGCTCGTTGGTGGGCAACAGACTGCCTCGCCAACGGGACTTGGATGGTGGAATGCGCGGGATGCTTCAGTCGCGTGCGCTCAGAGGCGACGCGTGTCCAGAGGTTGTCACTGCTTCCTTTGTGCGTCTTTCTCGGTCCTTGGAGTTTTTCCTTGGTAACTGAGCTCTGGTGGGGTGCAAATAGCCGATGATAGGTTCTGGTAGCTGTTGGCAGGAGCTGATAGCCACTGGGGGCCGCTGGAGGCCTCGGGCGGCGGCCGGTGGTTGGCGGCGAGAGGCGGCCGCTGGTGGTTGGCGACGAGGGGTGGCCGCCGGCGGAGAAGAACGGGAAAGCTCCCACCTGAGGAAGAAGAAGAAGAAGAAGCGTGGGAGGAGAAAGTTAGGAAATGAGGAGCCCCTGGGGTCCTTTTATAGGCTCCAGGGGGAAGTTATGGCGGGCCCCACCACTAACCTAGTGGGTTAGTGGGTGGTTTTGTCCCGATCGGACGGCCGGTAGCGCGCCATGATCGGATGGTGGAGGTTCGGGCGGCGAGCCACCGGCTGGCGGTGGACAGACGGCGGCGGCCGGGCGGCCGGGCGGCGGCGGCCGGGCGGCCGGGCGGCGGCGGCCGGGCGGCCGGGCGGCGGCGGCCGGGCGGCCGGGCGGCGGCGGCCGGGCGGCCGGGCGGCGGCGGCCGGGCGGCCGGCCGGCGGCGGCCGGGCGGCGGCGGCCGGGCGGCCGGGCGGCGGCGGCCGGGCGGCCGGGCGACCGGGCGGCGGCGGCCGGGCGGCCGGGCGGCGGCGGCGGCCGGGCGGCGGCCGGGCGGCGGCGACCGAGCGGCCGAGCGGTGGCGGGCGGCGACGGTTAGTTGCGGCGGCGGTTCCCTCTCTCCCCTCTTTCCCTTTTTTATGGATCTCATTTTTGGTGGGAGAGAAAGAGGGGGGAATTGGATGGAGGAGATGAAAGATGAGAGAAAGTGGGCCCTCCACTTCTCCCATCATGAAAGGAATCATGGGGTTGACTAGTCAACCCCATGATTTCATTTTGGGGATTGCTATTTGCACCCCTAAAGCTAAAAATGGATCTAATCCCTATCAGAGTCATTATCAAAATCAACAATTATAACTATTGAGTAAAAAATATGTCGCGTAAAAAATATGTCGCGCTACATCGTGCCGAAGAAGACAGTGTTTCTTTCAATGATTTCGAAGAAGTTATGAGTAAAAAAGAAGGTGGACTTGTGAAGGTCAAAATTAATTGCAGCTATCTCGACTAACTTTACACATGTCACCTCCATAAAAATTAATTAAAATAATTAATCATGTAATTAATCTTTCTACTTTTACAAAGAAAAAGTAGTCGAAATTGTGAATGTTTCTATCTTTTCGGATTTTTTTCTCACTCCTCTGCACACCATTTTTTTTACATATAACTGATATAAGTAGTCGCAATTGATTGCCTCGAGGTGAAGAATCAAAATGCATTCATTTCACAAAAAAACTTGGGAGGGGGGGGGGGGGGGGTCATTTCTTCGATCTCCCCCCACACCATTTTTTTTACATATAACTGATATAAGTAGTCGAAATTGATTGCCTCGAGGTGAAGAATCAAAATGCAGCATTCATTTCACAAAAAATCTCTGGGGGGGGGGGGGGGGGGGGGGGGGGGGTCATTTCTTCGATCTCCCCCCTCCCCCTAGGTTGATTTTGAGCTCTTCGAGTGGGTGCAGCTCACTGCTCTCGCACACGGCGAATTCTTATTACAGTAGGGGACAAAAAACAGGGGTTTTCCATGAGTTTTATGAAACTTTAGTCAATTGTTGCTTTGTTCCTTACGTACCAAAGCAACACACTTTACTAACAAGGGGGTTTTGTTCTGTTAGCTCACTTCGAAGTTGTGTATCCATATATATGTACTTCTCGTCCTCATCACAGGTAAACTCTTACCTGTAATGAGTACGATCCGTACGTATGTCAAGTACCTCAGAGACGCCCCTCGCTGTCTACTAAACGAGCGTGAGAGCGAATTGAGCGAGTGGTTTTTGCTCCTTGACGAAAGAACTCTCGCTTTCTAAACCAAACCCATAGGCCTAAGCCGAAAAGGTGGACGGGTAGAGGAGCGAAAGTCCCAAATCAAATTTCGACGGAGTGGGCCGGCCTGAACTTTCTCACGATCCATCTCTCCCCCAAGTAAGAGACACGCGTCTGCCAGAAAGCACATTTGCTAAACTGTAAACAACTAGTTCCCGAATTGTTTGATTTTGCCTTTTTATGAGCTCGACCAGAGGGAGAGGTTAGATTCCTCTTTTATGTATTCTTCGCAGTATCGACCTTCCGTGCATCGTACAAACCAACGATTTTGATCAGCTGTAGCAAAGCAAATAGAAGTCAAAATAGCTTCTAGTCTTATCAGGAGGAGAAGGACGATCATGTGCTCCTTTTTCTCGGGTTGCCCTAGACACGAGCTTGCCGGCGGACCACTGCCGTCCCATTCTTGAGTGAGCTGGAGCGCACGCTACGCAGCGAAGATGATACGACCATTGTAACCGCGTAGCGGCGGGGCTGGCTTATGTGCTCGACTGAGTTGGAGCAATAGCTGTTTTCAAGGTAACTAGTCTTTCAAAGAGTTTGTTTTTGACATTTCTTTGAATACAGGAGAGGTGAACTATCTAAGTCGGAGTTGAGACTGAGAAGCCGGAGATCCGTTCGAAAGGAGAAAAGAAGTCTAAGTCACTCAAAACAGAAAGGCATAAAGCTTGGGGCTGTTGCCGGTAGTATACCACGACTCGGCCGGGCCCCTAACGGTAGGCTATACAGCAGGTCAAAACAGGGCAGTGATCAGAATATGTGCGAGGTAAATGCTTCACTAGGGCCTCAGGGGAAGCAAGCCGCCAATCAGATTTTGCTAAAGCCCGGTCTAACCGTTCTCTGACAATCGTACCCCCCGTCCTTGCCATGGTTAGCCAGGCCCTCTTCCCACAGTTCGTGGCCGATTGCAAGCCGTCGTTGGACACTCTCGATTTGACTTGGATCCGGTTCCCCGAATGGAATCTTCTGTCTTAGAATGACGATGTTCTCAACATCTTTGCCAAGTTGGTCATCCATCCCGAGGAAGGCTTCTGTTTTGTCTCCGTGCCCGTTCCGCGGCCCGGGTTTTTTGATGAAAAACCTCTCCTCTCCCACAAACCAAAAACACAAAGAATCCATATCATCCGGGAAAAGAGCTAGCTCAGAAAGGTCAGGTTGTTTTCTCTCTCAGACTGCACCGGGTCCATTATGTTACCTAGCTCTAATGCAGTACCACTTCAAATAGCGAAGTGAGACATCCACAAGCGCAACAGCGAACATCTAGAATATATATATACTACAAGCTGAGTACCGTCTATTCATAGTTCGCTAAACCGAAAAGGGGAGATGGTGACTAAGACGAGAAAATGCCATCCTCATCTATATAGCGACAAAGGAATGCTGGCCTTTTCCTCAACACATCCCAGCGCTCTTGTTTACTCCTTGTGGTGATCTACGGTTCGGAGAAGGCTCAGCCCCCCGGAAAAGAGAGAGGCGAACGCTAGTGAAGATGCCTGAATTAATGGACGAGGCGGAGGTTGAATTGAAGGCGAGGCGACCCGTAGGGGTCGGACAGCGAGCGCTAAGCCGGTTCAGTCAGATAAGCACTTTTCGTTCGGAGACGAACCACTTCTCTTCTCGGAGCGGAGGGCATTTAGGAAGAATGGCTTTTTGGTCCCTTTCGTCCAGTGGTTAGGACATCGTCTTTTCATGTCGAAGACACGGGTTCGATTCCCGTAAGGGATAGGTACTCATTCCCGGCCGCTTTCAGTTAGTGTTCATTGCTGAGTGATCGCTCGCTATCTGGCTGGAAAGGGCCTTACGAAAGGAACTCAGTAGCTAGCTCTATCTCCTTTAAGGCTCAGTCTCTTCGGTTGAGTCACACCTTCTTTTCTTGGGCACGCAATTAGGATTTTTCCGGACAGACTGACTGGCGGCCGACGGAGAATACGCCGCAAAAAAGGCACTCTTGCTTTTCAAAGAAAAGATTCTGACCTTAGGAGGCAAAGGATGGATGCTAAGACCGGTTTGGAGAATGGCATTCCATTAGGAAAAACCTGAGCTAACACAAGGCTGTGACATTGCAGCCAGTCTTCTTTTCATGTTAACCGACAAGTATGGGAGGGACCATCTTCACAGTCTCTAGAGGCGAAAATTGTGAAGTTAGAACAAGAGATTCAAAATCTTAGACAAAGACAAGGAAGCACCTGAATCTTCTAAGATCATGGAAAAAGTGCTTTTTTAGACACCTGTTGGAGCATGCTCTTTTGAATGCAAATGTGGAGCAATCCCTTTTGAATCATTACCAGAAACAGCGTTTCTTTCAACTTCTTGCTGGCTCACGATAAGACTTCTCTAGAAATCCTAAGCATCTATCAAAACTGTTGAGCCCCTATCTACTTGATGAAGAGGAAAGGCGCGTAGCGAAGAAGTCTGTCACTCAGCGGGGTCGACTTGTTAGAGCGTTTTCCTTGAAATCGTTCGGCTCTAACACCGAAATTTTTAGGAGAAAGCTTATAAGTATCACATATAATTATAGATAAATAAAAAAATATTGCAGTTCGCGGTAACGTACACATTATGTACCATATATGATTATTAATATTAATATATATATTATATATTAACGGTACAACACCTGGCCACGTCACTCGTGTCTCTATGTCTTGTTCTTTAGTCAAAGGTCAAAGCTGGCGTGGACAAACCAGCGCCTTTCAAAATCAAAATCTGCTTACAACATCTCTCCGGGGAGTAATAGTCAGGTCAGGAGTCTGACAATGTTCATGATCCTGCATCAATGAGAAGACTGTAAAGGAGGTGGAGCCCGCTCATTTATGGCTTGTGTCACACACTTTTGTGCGGGGCCCGCGTATTTTGGGAATTCTCATTAGCTCTCCGGATCATGCTCATGGTCAGACTACTGACCCAAAATTTTTCCTCTCTGGGGAGGGTAAAGTGCAGCGATCTGGACGGACGCGAGGCGCTGCATCTTACCGTGCAATGCGATTTAATGGATGTGAGTATGCTGATATCCGCACACATTTTAGCGCACATATCTCAAAGCATGCACACATATTTCATAGCGTGCACGCATCTCCACGCGAGCTGAGATGCACTCGCAGTCGTCGGATCACGCGCACTGCACGGTAAAGTGCATTTGCTAAATTTTACCCTCCCCGGACCCTTACAACACCGAGAGAGTTAGGTTGTATTTTCCTCTTTTAATTAATATTAATCCTAGTTGGAGGCGTGGGGTTCTGCCGCTGCGATTAATCGTGACAGTACATTGATCCCGACAACATATATGAGGCTCCACTTCTATAAATTAATTAATTAATGCAGCAAAAAAATGATACATTATCAATTAAATAATTCAGAAAATTGTTATACATCGCTTTTCAATTTTTGTTGAATTTTTTGTCTTGCAACATATATTATTATGCATGTTAAGTTAATTTTAATAAAATTAATGAGTTTAATGAAAGTTTCTCGAAAATACTGCTGACAGGTCTAATGACCACATCTCTCAAAATGATTGTTGATATGTTTAATGATAACATATCATAGTAGGTTTAGAAGCTCTATCAAATTTTATTCGATTTTATGAATTTTCATAATTATTTTTAATTGAAAGATATGATGTAATTACTTATATGAGTATAGTGTATATATGTGTATGTTGCGGCCAAACTCGGTGCTTCGGGCGATCCAGACTAATTTGGACCGCCTTAGCTCGCGGAGCGATCGAGCGCGCACACAGTCAGTTGAAAAAGAGAAATGTACACCAGAAGTTTTAACGTGGAAAACCCTTCAACCGGGTGAAAAACCACGTGACCGGTTCTGTGTCAGTCAAAATCCATTAACTCTGGATGATTACAATACACTGAGTGAACCGAGGTGACAGACCGCTCTCGTTACAACTTGTGGGGAGAGACGATGACTATAAGCACCAGCGGGCAACAGGCTGCTTCGCTGAAGCGACTTAAATGGTGGAATGCGCCGGGTGCTTCTGGCGCTTGCGCCCAGGGCGGCACACGCTTGCTGGCCTCGACTGCCTTCTTCGCTTGACTTTCTCTGATCTTGGCCGTCTCCTTGCGAACTGCGCTCTGATGGGGTGCCTATAGCCAATGGCAGGCGCTGGTGGCCAGTGGCGGCCGATGGGGGTCGCTGGTGGTCGCTGGTGGCTGGCGGCGAGCGGAGATCGACTCGAAGGAGGCGGCGGGAGAGCTCTCACCTGAGGAAGAAGAAGAAGAAATCGTAGGAGGGAAAAAGATGAGAAAAGAGGAGCCCATGGGGGTCCTTTTATAGCCTCCGGGGGAGGATCATGGCGGGCCCCACCACTAAAGTGGTGGGTTAGTGGGTGGTTACCCACGGATCGGACGGCTACGGAGGCCCCATCACAATCGGACGGTGAAGGCATAAGCGGCGTGCCGCCGGCCGGTGGTGGTCGGCGGGAGGCGGCCGGCGGCGAACGACGGTCGGCGGCGGGACGGGTGACGTTTTTAAGCCGAGTCTGGGACTTGGAGTAGGTGACACGGGCGTGTCACGGGAGTGACACGGGCGTGTTCGGCCACGGGTCGCGTGGTCGACGTTGTGGCGATCGGCGATCGTCGATCGTCGAGTGTAGGCACACGGCCTGGGACACGGGCGTGTCCCAGGGCGTGTCACGCTCGGGAGATTTCTAAGTGAGGCACACGGGCCATGACACGGGCACAAACACGGGCGTGTCACATGTGACACGGGCATGTCCTGTGCCGTATCGCAGGCTGTGTCCTTCTCCGGAAAATCCTGGGAGTTGTGCACGGGGCGTGACACGGGTCTTGACACGGCCGTATCACATGTGACACGGGCGTGTCGGAGGCCGTGTCACAGGCCGTGTACTGGTCGGGGTGCCGTGCGAGACGGCGAATGGGCGACACGGCCCTGGACACGGGCGTGTCGCAGGCCGTGTTCGGCCCAGATTTTGTTTTTTAGGCCCCGATCGTGGCCGTTCGTTTTCTTATGTGGGATCCGACGGCTGGGGGTTGGTGCTGGCGGTTTAAACTCAGATATAGGGTTTGCAATCCCTCATTTCATCCCCTTGGTTCTCTTTCTAAAGGCTAGAGAGAGGGGACAGCAAGGAGGAGGAGGAAGGCAAGATCCGGTCACCGGCGGAGCTTCGTAGCTCCAAATCGCGAGCCGTCTTCGGATCCGCGGAGGCAAGGAGATTGCGGTGCTTTTTGTACAACCCCGTAGCCGGGCGAGTGGGACCCTCCCCAAATGTCAGCCTAGGGGCGTGCTGTGGGTGACGTTTTGGCATCCCTGTTCGAGGACGTGCGGGTGCTCGCGCGTGCGTGCGGAGGTTTTATGTGTATAGGTCTTATATATATATGTTATATATTATATAATATATATATATATATATATATTTATATATATAGGGAGAGAGAAAGAAAAGGCGCAGCAACATCTTCCCCCCCCCCCCCCCGACCTAGGGTTCGGCCAAGGAGAAAGCAGTCGCTGCCCCTCCCCTCTCCCTCTCTCTCTCTCGGCCTGGAGCAGCCCGACGCCAGCCCCGTCTCCCCTCTCCCTCTTTCCCGGCCGCCTGGAGCAACCCAGCCCCGCCGCTCCTCCCTCTCTCCCGGCCGCCTGGAGCAACCCCGCCGCCCTTTCCCTTCCTCTCCCGTCACCGGCCACACCAAGCCCGGGCCGAGCCCGAGCTCCTCCCTCTCTCCGTCCAGGCTGCCGCAAGAAGGAGCCGCCTTATCCCCTCCTCCTTTCTCTCTTCAGGCCGTCGCCGGCAAGGGAAGAGCCCCCTTTTTCTTCCATGTCCGGGAGCCGTCACCGCCGCCTAGAGGGAGTTCTTTTTTTGGCCGATCCTCATCCTCACCTCTTGGCCGACCAAGAGAGGTGAGGGTTGGTATTGCACTTGCTGGAGGTGGCCGACCGGTGGCGGTGGAGGTAGGACAACTCGTGTCGGAGCACGATCGACCATGGAGAGGCTCGGCCATGGAGGGAAAAATCACTTGGAGCTTTTAACTCTCCAGCGGAGGTCGGATCCGTGCATGGACAACCACTACGGACGCTAGACGTCGAGCCTCGGGCAATGTGCGCGGTTGCGGCTCTGCCAAACGCGCGTCAAGGGTAACGATGTTTCTACTCGGGCAGGTGAAGCCCTCAATTTACATGTTTGCATAAAAGCACCTCTCCACCAACGGGTGGGGGAAGGGAGCTCTCCGACGGGTCGACATGTGCGTTCCCGCTTTTAATTGCATTAGTACCCGAAAGCGTGAGTACGGGTTTAGGCATGCTGTGTGAAGCACATCCGGACGTGTGAGCCGGATTGATGATGTTCTGGGGTTCCCGGAGAAGACTCCGAGGAAGTTGTTTGTTAGCTGCTTGCAGGGAATGCGCACCATAGCCTCAAAAAGGGGTGTACGCAATATGTTTGGCCCGCTTATGTTAGCCGACTGATGCCTAGTTGGTCGCCGCTCGTCGAGACGTTGACGTACAGGCGCTGCAGCACCAAGCGGGGAATAGCGGGCTTAAGCCCAAGCTTGTGCCGGCCCTTGAAGGCCTATTTTTGTTTATGTTGCCGGCCTGCGTGCCGAAGTATGGAATTTATATTCCTGTAAATTTAAATATCCGTGATGCTCTGTGGTGGCCCTAGATGATATTAGCGGCCCAATTAGGGTTGCGTATAGTAGGGCTGTTGAGCGGTCTTATGCCATTAAAAAGGCGTGCGAGAAACAGTTTACATAGACCCAGGGAGACACCTCTAGTTAAGGAGTGGATCTAGAGATCCTCCTTAGATGTTCCGGCCGGCCAAAAGAGCCCGCCGAAGGTGTTCTAGCTCAGCCCCTGGTTTGGGAGGGGAAGAATTCGTTAGTCTTCTGGGTATGCGGCGAGACCTCAACGCTGAGGCCTTGGGTTTGTCCCTTGTGTTCCTAGCCTAGAGCCTAGATCGTTCGCTTGAGAGCAGTAGGTGCGCGGTCACCCCTTCCCCAAGGGTCGAACTCCACAGAGACCGATTTTTCGGTTTCAACACTTTCCATCCGCGTAGATTTCCATGGCGCCAAGAAGAAATGCTAGGGTAACGATTTTCATCTCGAGCATGTGAAGCTCTTCTTCCTTTACATGAGAAAACCCTTCTCCCGCGAGTGTGCGGCGAGATTGTGGTATTCCTTGGGGTAGATATGTAAAGTCCCCCTTGTTAGAGTCCGGAATCGTAGTACGGACATAGGCATGATGTGTGAAGCCTACCCGGACAAGTTGGTCTGGATCGGTGATGTGCATTGCATTTTAGCCGGAGAATACTCCGTGCCCTTTGTTGTTTTCGGGTTTCTACGGGGTAGATGACAGCAGGGATCCTTGGGGAGTAACCCTAAGGCGCACCAGGAAAACTGGGCGAAAACGCATTTCCGTCATCTTGGTGGTCGGGGATCCAGCCATGAACATAATTGGGTTATGTGCTTGTGTGATCGAACTTTGGGATCTGGGAGAAGCTTGGCCCGCGCGTACGTCTTAATATGACTATGCGATGTGAGTAACGGGCAAGTGGATGCGGACCCGGGCTATGCGGTTTGGTGACAGACATCTGAAAAAGAGACTGGCCATTGGCATGGTCGTGCGAGTCTTTGGCTTAGACCAAAAAGACTATTTTGCTCACGAGTTTTGCCGTCCAAGGGATGGTGGTGAGACCACGGTTACGACCGGGCTCACCGAGTTAGTGCCCTGAGAGCACGGGGTGTGTGGCCGTTTGAGACCGCATCTGTGATGATATGCTTATTCTCTATTTCATTGGCTAGGCTAACAAGTGCAGGGAAGAAGCTTTGCCGCCCCGAGCTTGGGGGCGGAATCGTTATAATTTGGTCAGCATAGCTGACCGTTGCCTTTATTTACCACCGTGCGGTGGATTGTTGATTGCAGGTGCTGCGGAGCCGAGCGGTAAATAGCGGGTTAAAGCCCAAGTTGCTGTGCCGTCCCTCGAAGGCCAACTTTTGAGTGTTTACTTATTTACTCATGTGTGACCGGCCTACGTGCCGAGGTTTGGAAAACACTTCTATTTAAGCAAACTTTTGTAAGGCCTTAAAGCCATTATTTCTGTGTATCGTACATTCCTATGAGACTATTGTAGTGGACATTCATGCTGTGGCTGAGTTCTTTTATCTTGCAACTTAATAATCTGCTTCCGCTAGATGCTCTGTGTAGGACGTTGTGATTGGTTGAATAGTTTCAATAAGTAACCAACCGGTCTGTCCGTTGTACAACCTCGGGCTCGCAGCCCGGTAGGAGGGGGCCCAGGCGAGAGGAAAGAGGGTTCAGCCCGGCGAGAGGGGCCCAGGCGAGAGTAGAGAGGGCCTAGGCGAGTCGAGAGGACTCAGAAGAGAAGCTCCCTGACGAGAGGGCCTAGGCGAGTCGAGAGGACTCAGAAGAGAAGCTCCCTGGCGAGAGGACCCAGGCGAGTCGAGAGGATTCAGCGTGGCGAGAGGACCCCAGTGAGAGGTGCCTCGAGAGAAGGGTCGTCTTGGTTCCAGGGCCGGTTCAGGTAAGGTCGGGCCCACCTTCTGGGCCCCGGAGGTGTTTTTACTCTTTTACCTTGCGTGGGCTGCATTTAGTCTTTTAAGACAGCAGAGTTTAGCTGTTGGCAGACCCAGCCGAGGGTATTCTGGTATTTTCACAGCAGCATAGTTTGGTTATCAGCAGTCCCAGTTCGGAGGCCTATAAATAGACCGGTAAGGTGCCTTAGAGAAGCAAGCATTCTGGACTCCTCTTATCTTTTCTAAGGCACCTAGCTCAGTTTTGGCTAGGGAGGGGAAGAGCTCTAGTTCTAGTCTCTTCCGGGTAAGAAGTGGGACCTCCTCACTGAAGCCTCCGGTCTAGTTCTTCGCCTAGAGAGTGATCCCAAGGGAGTAAGCACGAGCTGCCTCGGTAGTTTCTAGCTTTAGGTGGATCGGCTTTGCTGGTTCCAACATTTTTGGTGCGGTGAGCGTAGAGCTGCAGCCTGTGCGGAAGAACGAGGGGTTATCTCATGGCGGGAGATGCGGGAGGAGGAGGCGAGAGGTCCCTCAGCCAGGAGGAGTATGTTGGGAGGACAGAGTTCATGTCGTCCATTGGAGGGATCATGGATCTCCTCAAACAACTCGCACAAAGAGGCGAGTGCGAGACCCCCCCTCCTCAAGTGCCAGATCTCGCGCCCAGGGGAGGGGCCGACTCGGCGAGGATAGGTGAAGATGCACCTGGGAGGCGGCCAGGAAAAGAGGTAATGGCGGAAGGAAGTCGGCGAGAGGTGGAAGGAAGGGAGCTCTTCCCTAGTCCGGCGAGTGCCGCGCCGGTGGACCTCGTGGCGCGAGTGGACCAGGCGAAGTCACTGGCGAGAGGATCTCCTTTTTGCGAGTTGGTCCTCTCGGCATCCGTTCCAGAAGGGTTCCGCGAGCCAGAAATGAACTACTACGTGGGGAAGGATGACCCCCTCCAACACTTGCAGTGGTTTAAAGACGCAGTTTCCATCAGACCCATGACGGACGCCTTCAAGTGCCGCCTCTTCACCATCACTTTGAAGGATAAGGCTAGGGATTGGTTCCACCAACTCCCAACTGGTTCTATTTATTGCTTCGAGGACCTGAGCAGAAGTTTCCAGCTGCGGTTCTCAACCTCCAAAAAGAGGAAGAGGAACCCGGAGTCCATCTTCCTGATCAAGCAGAGGGCAGACGAGTCTTTGGCTCAGTACGTAGACCGCTTCCAGGAGGAGATGTTGGACATTCAGGAGGTGACTGGCTTCGCCCTCCAGATGGCTTTCACCGTGGGGCTAAGGGAAGGCTTCTTCAAGATGAGCCTCACCAGGAAGGCGCCGTTGTCCTTTGAAGGGTTGATGGAGAAGGCCGCGAAAGAAATAGCCATGGAGGCGGCAAACCCGGCATTCGCAAGGAAGTTGGCGAGATTGACGGAAGTGGAGCAGAGGGAGCCAGGAGGGGGAAGGCAGCCAGAAGGAAGGAGGAGAGAGGAACTAAGAGGGCCCGTGCACCCGGAGCCGGGGTGGAGACAACCAGGAGGCCCGGTTCAGGGACCTGGGAGAGGTCCTCCGCAGGGGGGAAGAAACTTTTATCAAGGACCAGGAAGGTTTCACCCGCTAGGATGGGGGCATGGTCCGAGGCCGCTCCCACCCCCACCTCAGCAAGCTATGGCCATAGGCAGAGGGAGAAGAAGAGGAAGAGACCGTGGGAGAGCGGGAGCAGGGAGGAGGAGGAATCCCCCAGAAGAAAGACGTGGGGAAGGAGTTTTGCCCTATTGTGACTTCCACGAGGAGGAGGGTCACGCGACGGCAACATGTCCCGAGTTCTTGGAGTTGAAGAGAGGAAAAGGAGGAGAAGACCGACAACCGGCAGTGCGGATAATAGAGGTGCCGGGAGCTGGGGAGGAAGATCGGTGTGTAGACCGGTCAGATACAGGAGATCGAGGGGGGATTGGAGTGATTCACGGGGGGGTAGGGATCGAGGCCACCCGCAAGGCCAGTCTTCACACTATGTATCGTCGGAGCGTTGCCTCGACGTCGCAAACCCCGCACCCGGATGAGAAAATCACGTTTTCCAGAAGGGACCTACCTGACCACGAGGACCCTTTCTGTGACGCGCTGGTGATCAGGACTGCCATCGAGAACTTCACGGTATCCCGCATTCTGGTGGACAATGGGAGTTCCGTTAATGTAATCTTCAAGAAGGCTTTCAACGAAATGAGGGTGGAGTCTCGAAGGGTGTTGGCGGCGGATGGGCCGTTGTTTGGTTTTTCAGGAGAAAGGAAGGAGGTTGAGGGAGGAGTAGGACTTCAGGTGACCTTGGGGGGGGGGGGGGGTTGTCCAGGAATTGTCGTTTCGTGATAGTGGACGCTCCCAGCAGTTACAACGCAATCTTTGGGCGCCCTCTTATCAGTGCCTTTAGATGCGTTCCGTCCTCTTTTCATCAGTGCCTGAAGCTCAATTCGGGAGGAACCCAGATCAGGGTGAGAGGGGACCCGAAAGCGGCTCGGGAGTGTTACGTAACGGCGGTCAACACCATCTCGTGGATGGAGGATGCGGAGGAGCTGGGAGCAAGGATGGAGATAGAGGAGCTGGGAAGAGTGGGAGCAGGAGTGGAGGAAGATCTGGTAGCAGAAGAAGAGATGGCTGAAGGAGAGGAGTTAGAGATAGTAGTGGAGAGGGGCATTGCGGTGGAGCCAGTGATGGCTAGAGAACAGGTGGCTGGAGGAGAGGAGCTGGGAAGAGTGGGAGCAGGAGTGGAGGAAGATCTGGTAGCAGAAGAAGAGATGGCTGAAGGAGAGGAGTTGGAGATAGTAGTGGAGAGGGGCATTGCGGTGGAGCCAGTGATGGCTGGAGAACAGGTGGCTGGAGGAGAGGAGCTGGGAAGAGTGGGAGCAGGAGTGGAGGAAGATCTGGTAGCGGAAGAAGAGATGGCTGAAGGAGAGGAGTTGGAGATAGTAGTGGAGAGGGGCATTGCGGTGGAGCCAGTGATGGCTGGAGAGCAGGTGGCTGGAGGAGAGGAGCTGGGAAGAGCAGGAGCAGGAGTGGAAGGAAGTCTGGTAGTGGAGGAGGAGATGGATGAAGGAGAGGGGTTGGAGAAGGGAGAAGGAGGAAAGGCCCAGGAGAGGGTGGCTGTTGTGGAAGTCTCAGGAGTTGGGTGCGGGTCGAAGGATCTAGAGGAAGAGCCGAGAGAGCAGGAGGAGGAAGAACCCTCGAGGTTGAGGGCGGCGGTAGAAGTTCTGGAGGTCGAGATCCTCACCAAAGATGGGAGAAAAGAGAAGATAAAGATCAGCGACGAGCTCACTCCGCAGGACCAGGAAGAAATTCGGAAGTGTGTAGAAGAAAACATTGATGTCTTCGCCTGGAGCGCAGCAGACATGCCGGGGGTCGACGCGGATGTGGCGTGCCATCGTCTCAACCTCGACCCCGGGGTTCGCCCCATTCAGCAGAAGAAGAGAGCCATCGCCTCCAAGATGGCCGGGCCCATCAGAGAAGAGGTAGAGAAGCTGCTCCGGGCGGGATTCATATCGGCTAACAGGTATCCGGGATGGGTGAGCAACGTTGTAATGGTGAAAAAGGGGGAGGGCAAGTGGAGGATGTGTATCGATTTCTCTCTCTTAAATAAAGCTTGTCCTAAGGATTGTTACCCCCTGCCTCGGATCGACGCGCTGGTTGACTCAGCCGTCGGTTTCACTATGAGTTTTTTAGATGCTTTTTCAGGGTACCATCAGATACGCATGCACCCTCCGGACGTCAAGGATGTCACCTTCGTCACGGAGGATGGTTGCTTCAGCTATAACATGATGCCCTTTGGGCTAAAAAACGCGGGAGCAACCTACCAAAGGATGATGGACCGGATCTTCCAGGAGCAGAAGGGGCGGAACCTCGAGGTCTACGTGGACGACTTGATGGTAAAGAGTCGGGACCTTGAGTCTCATGTCCTAGACCTACATGAGACTTTTGCAACCGTTAGAAAGTATAAGATGAGGCTTAACCCTCTGAAATGTGTGTTCGGGGCCAGCCGAGGGAAGTTTTTAGGACATCTCCTCACCCCTGAAGGGGTGGAGCCCAACCCTGACAAGGTGAGGGCGATACTGGAGCTGGGATCTCCTAGGAATGTCAAAGAAGTCCAACGTCTCACTGGTAAACTAGCCGGTTTGAGCAGGTTCCTCTCCAGAGCGGGAGAGAGGTGCTCTTCTTTCTTTCGAACCCTAAGGGGAGGGAAGGAGTTCGAATGGACCCTCGAGTGTGAAAAGGCCTTCACAGCTCTAAAGCAGCAGCTTACCCAGACACCGCTACTTCAGGGGCCGAGGGAAGGGGAGAACTTGTTCCTCTACCTCGGGGTAGGGACGGGGGCGGTCAGCTCAGTCCTCGTCCGCGAAGAAGAGAAGAGGCAGTTCCCAATATACTATGTAAGTGGAGTTCTCAAGAAGGCAGAGCTGAAGTACCCCATCCTTGAAAAGTTGGCCTTCGCTCTCATTGTGTCGGCCCGGAAGCTCAGACCCTATTTCCAAGCCCATGCCATCCTGGTTGTGACGGATCACCCCCTTTGCCGTATCCTCGAAGGGGTCGAACACTCGGGGAGGTTGGCCAAGTGGTCGATAGAGCTCAGTGAATTCGACCTCTCCTGCGTTCCTCGAGAAGCTATTAAAGCACAAGTGGTGGCGGATTTCTTGGCGGACTACGTACTGGAGGCCGAAGAAATGGAGGTACCTCCCGTAGCAGCATGGAAGATGCTGGTAGACGGAGCTTCTGGTAGGAATTCTTTCGGGGGAGGGGTCATCCTGGCGAGTCCTGAGGGGACTAGGATTGAGCAAGCTTTGAAAATACACTTCACCCTCACCAATAATCAGGCGGAGTATGAGGCCATCATCGCCGGACTTCGGTTGGCCAGGGAGTTGGGTATACAGGATATCAGGGTCTTCACGGACTCCTTGGTGGTGGCGCGACATATCAGCGGAGAGTTCGAGGTGAGGGAGCCAACTCTCCAGTTGTACCTAGTAAAGATAAAAGGCATAGTTGGACAGTTCCATAGCTTCTCCATTCAGCATGTTCCTCGAGAGGAGAATGCTCGGGCAGACCTGCTCGCGAAGCATGGCCCTCAGGCCGGAGGGACCATGACCGAGCTCTTCAGACCCTCCATAGAAGAGGGGGAGGTGATGGAGATCGACCAGGAGAGGTCTTGGATGGATCCATTTGTGACTTTCCTGGCGTCGGGACGACTACCTGAGGGGGATCTCGAGAAGAAACGAATCCGATACAAGTATGCATACTATTTGTTGAAGGAAGGAGTACTTTATCGAAAAACGTTGTCTGGACTGTTAGCCCGATGCGTATCCGAGAAGGAAGCACCAAGGGTGCTGGAAGAGGTCCATTCAGGAGAGTGCGGGAGCCATTCGGGAAGTCGAACTTTGGAAGGGAGAGTGCTAAGGCAAGGCTATTTTTGGCCTACCCTACGAAGAGATGCAGAAGAGCTCGCCAAAAGGTGTAGAAAGTGCCAAGAGTTTGCTCCCTTGCAGCTCCTTCCAGCGCAAAGGCTGCGAACGATCACCTCTCCTTGGCCCTTCGCCATATGGGGATTGGATCTGGTAGGACCGTTTCCTCAAGCCAGTGGTCAGAGGAGGTTCCTACTGTTCATGGTGGATTACTTCTCAAAGTGGTTAGAAGTTAAGGCCCTGGCAAAGGTAACCTCACAGGTGGTGAGGAATTTCGTATGGGGGGAGATTATTTGCCGGCACGGGCTTCCTTTAGCCATAGTCACCGATAACGGGCCGTAATTTGCTAGCAAAGAGTTTGTGGATTTTTGTGCACAGCTCGGCATAGACCTTCGGTTCGCCTCGGTCCATCATCCACGAAGCAACGGGCAGGTCGAGGCGGCAAACAAGATTATAGTGAACCTCCTGAAGAAGAAAGTAGAGAACTTGAGGGGGAGCTGGGTGGAACAGCTCCCCTCTGTCCTGTGAGCTCTGCGAACTACACCTAACACGGCCACAGGAGAAACGCCCTTCAAGCTCTCTCATGGCTCCGAGGCCGTCATACCTGTGGAATTTGAAGTTGAATCGCCCAGGGTCACAGCAGCCAGAGAAGGAGAGGAAAGGTGGCAGTTCGATAATGGAGAGGAGCAGAGGCTTTCTCTCGACCTCGTGGAAGAGCTCAGAGAGCTAGCAACAGTCTGGCAGGAGGAGGTCAAGCGCCGGATGTCCCGGTACTTCGATAAGCACATCCGAATCAAGCAGTTTCAAAAAGGGGATTTGGTCCTCAAGAAGGTAGATGCTGCAGGAAGGGGAGCCTCGGTGGGGAAGCTCAACCCCAATTGGGAAGGTCCTTTCATAGTGAAAGAAGTCTTAAAGTCAGGGGGGTATCACCTCCAGGATGTGGACGGGATACCCCTGGACTGCGCCCGCAGTGGCGATGATCTGAAACGTTTTTATCCATAGTAATAAAAGTCCTTTGAATTTACTTGAGCATATCGTTAATAACCCTCCCTCTTTTGAATATGCTAACACTATACCTCAGGACGCCCTCCTTCAGAGGATGAGAGCGGTGGTTGGAGGAGAAAGAGGAGAGGAGACCTCGAGCAGACCCGCTGACCAGGCTCCCATCAAGCTGGCAGGGCTGTAGGCTCACTCGGTGGTTGGAGGAGAAAGAGGAGAGGAGACCCCGAGCAGACCCGCTGACCAGGCTCCCATCAAGCTGGCAGGGCTGTAGGCTCACTCGGTGGTTGGAGGAGAAAGAGGAGAGGAGACCCCGAGCAGACCCGCTGACCAGGCTCCCATCAAGCTGCCAGGGCTGTAGGCTCACTCGGTGGTTGGAGGAGAAAGAGGAGAGGAGACCCCGAGCAGACCTGCTGACCAGGCTCCCATCAAGCTGGCAGGGCTGTAGGCTCACTCGGTGGTTGGAGGAGAAAGAGGAGAGGAGACCCCGAGCAGACCCGCTGACCAGGCTCCCATCAAGCTGGCAGGGCTGTAGGCTCACTCGGTGGTTGGAGGAGAAAGAGGAGAGGAGACCCCGAGCAGACCCGCTGACCAGGCTCCCATCAAGCTGGCAGGGCTGTAGGCTCACTCGGTGGTTGGAGGAGAAAGAGGAGAGGAGATCCCGAGCAGACCCGCTGACCAGGCTCCCATCAAGCTGGCAGGGCTGTAGGCTCACTCGGTGGTTGGAGGAGAAAGAGGAGAGGAGACCCCGAGCAGACCCGCTGACCAGGCTCCCATCAAGCTGGCAGGGCTGTAGGCTCACTCAGTGCTTGGAGGAGAAAGAGGAGAGGAGACCCCGAGCAGACCCGCTGACCAGGCTCTCATCAAGCTGGCAGGGCTGTAGGTTCACTCGGTGGTTGGAGGAGAAAGAGGAGAGGAGACCCCGAGCAGACCCGCTGACCAGGCTCTCATCAAGCTGGCAGGGTTGTAGGCTCACTCGATGGTTGGAGGAGAGAGAAGAGGAGGGACTCAACGCTCTCGGGCCCTCCGCAAATAAGGGTTTGTGCTTTCGTGTTAATGTCCGCCAGCAGCAACGGAGGTCGGCTAATCAGGAAAATCTATTCCCCTTAGCAAAATAGGGATGCTTCGGGGGAAGTCATTGCATAAAGAAAAAAAAAGAGGAAGGAGAAAAAGGGGAGAGAGGGGGGATAACAGACCCTCCCTGTCCACTCGCGCCGAGAGGAGCCATCCCGCGAGCCGAGAGCGAGGAAATACTCCTCTCGCTCATAGAAAACCATGGAGGCTCACCAACTCACCCCAGGAGCCAAGCCCGCAGTCAATAAGTAGGCGAGAGGAAAGGCAGTTTTCTCTCGCCTATCAACAATCTCGAGGGTTCCTCGAGCAATCCCGATATAAAAGAAAGGGCTGGCCTTAAAAAGGCGCGAGCAAGAATATATATATATATACATGCACATGAGTCATATCAACGTTTTGAGACAACGCATTCACAAGATAAGAGATAAGCGAGAGGCGAGCAAAAAAGTAAGAATTTAAACGTAGTCATAACAGCGTTTAACACCCTGCGACTATGGAATATGAAGTATTACAATCTTAGCAAAAGAAAGAAAAAAGAAGGCCCTAGCCCCTCTCACTCGCTGAGGGATCCTCGTCCTCACCATAGATCTCGGGCACGAGGTCTCGAGCAGTGATGTCCTCGCAGCCGTCTTTTACAACACCTAGCTCTCGCATCATCTTGAGAATGAGCTCGGCGGTCCTTATGTTAGCATCCTTACAGAACTCTTCCACATCATCGTGGGTGTAGCGCGCGAGAGGAGGTGGGGAGGACTGCGAACAGGGAAGGGGAGCTTCCTTAAGCCTGGCGTTCTCCGCCTTCAGCTCTCTTACCTCGGCCTCCAGCTCTTCCACCCGCGAACGTAGTCGATCGACCGTCTCGGCATCCTGCGAGAGAAAGGAAGAGGTGTAAAAGAGAAAAAAAGAAAGGGGGGTACCGGGGCAAGTGCCCGTAGAACATTGGCGGGGTATCGAATTACCACTCCGCCGCTAGCTTTCGCTAGAAGGCTTTCGGACACCTTTAGCCGCTGGGCGAGATCCCCTGACTTTTCACACTCGGCCTCCAGCTTGGCATGTATCTCCTTCCAGCTCTTGGTATTGAAAATCAGGCGCCGCGAGAGGCGGTGCGACAGCTCTAAGGTGCGCAGCTGTGAGTGTGCCGTCCTCAGGACCAGGTCTCGCGTAGTGGCCGCGTCGAGTGGATCGGGAGTAAGGCCTCCATATAGGCCGAAGCCCAAGGAGAAAGCGTGAGCACTGGGCTCAACCTGCTCTCTCCAGGAGGGCAGGAGGGTGGAGATGGAGACTCGGTAGGACCCCTTGTCCCAGATTAGAGAGGGGTCATTGTTGCCGTCAGGGACCGCCGGCCCCATGTCGAAGTTGAGGTGACCGGACGGCGGAGGAATCTGAGAAGTCCCCTCGCGAGAGGGGGATCGAGGGATAAGGTAGGATGAACTCGCCGGGGGAGCGAAGGGGGTTTCCCCCTCGGGGAGCGAGACCGCTTTATGTGGAGAAGTTAGAGGGGACGAGTGGGGAGACAGAGACCCCACGGAAATTGGGCTCAGTGATCCCGGCGTCCCCGCGAGATCGGCAGGAGCTTTGCCCTTCCCGGAGGGGAAGGAGACGGTCTTCTTGGTCTTCATCTTCATCTTCTTCTTCGAGGGGCTAAGGCGGAGCGGCGCGGAATCCTCGGCCACCCTCTTTTGGGGGGGGAGGGGCCAGCGATTCTCTGGCCGCCTCGGCCGCCATAGTGGCGAGAGCCACATCGGGGGAAGGCTTAATAGCGCTTCGATAGGGGGGATGCATTGGCACGATCCTCTCTCCTGAGAAGAAAAGAGAGAACTAACATCAGAAGACAAGCTCTCGCAAGAGAAAGAGGCGAGGGATAATGAAAAGAGAAGTTCGAAGTGTACCTTCTCCAGGGAGCACGGGGGGTAGAGAGGCGAGCCCTCTCCTCAGATACCGGACTTCAAAATTCTTCCCTGCAAGGTATTCGCAGAGAAGTCTGTCCGTGCCGCCCACCTGAGGGGAGGTGTAGAAGATTTCAGCAGGAGACACCGGCGCGAGAGGAACTCCGCCTAGATTTCCGCGAATGAATACAAAGCGGGTGAGCCAGTGGTGGTTCTTGTTGGGGGTCTCGCACACCTTCAGGTTCAGCCCAGTGAAGAAGGACACTCCGTCCTGATTGGCGTGGTACACAAACATCTTACGGAAGACGGTAAAGCTAAACTCTATCCTTTCCCTCCCCATATAGCAGGCGAATGCAATGATGACGGAGATGGCATTCGGGTTCAGTTGAGCGGGTACAACGCCGAAGTACTTCAGGACCTGTTTTACCTCTGGCCAAAAGGGAAGCCGGAGCCCAGCCTCAAAGTGGGAAATTGGGAAGGCGAGTTCTCCCGGGTAGAAAGTGTTGATGCTCTCGCCGACCCGGGGAGGGCGCGACTCGAAGCCTTCTGGCAGATAATCACTCCGAAAGGTTTCGTAATCGTCGGCAGGGAGGCGACCGGGGGGGAAGTCGTGATCGGTGAATCGCTTCCCGCAGCGGCTGCGCCCCTCACTCTCTTCGGACCTCTTCTTTACCATTGTGAGCGCAGGACGAGAAGAAAGGGAGGTGGCTGGCGAGTGAGAGACGAGCGAGTTAGCGCAAGAAGCTGGAGGAGCTGGAGCGCGAGGTGAGCCACAGGAAGAAGGTTACTCGCGAGTGGAAGCCTAAAGAAAGCATACCTCTTGCCCCGACAGGGGGGGGAGTATTTATAACCTTTCCCAGCGGGGAAGTACGGGCAAGGGGGTTGCGTCAGGGGAGGGGAAGAGTCGGCCGACCCTTCGCCCTCCGGGCCTCGGGCAGCGGAACGCCGGGTGAGCGGCCTTCTCGAGAAAAGAGCGGTGAAAAGACAGCGGGGCAGACAGCTAATGATGAAAGTCAATAATGGTGAATAAAAATTAATTAATATCCAATAAGAAGCAGTAGTGACGATTAAACCGACAAATTATGAAATTAATTAATCCCGCACATGACGGGTGGCGAGTTCAAAGAGCGCACAGCAGGCGCTATACCAGTCAATCTTATTACAGGATAAGAAAAGAGAGTTATTGGGCGGAAGACGAGAAGCGAGAGGCGACTGCAGGAGGAAAGAACGCTCGGGCTCCGTCAGTTCTTGTCCCACCTCCATCGTCCTCCACGGCCTCTCACGCAGGGGGGGCGATGGGGGAAGTGGAAGGCGCGAGCAGCCGCAACACCGCGCCGGGCGAAACGAAGTTGTTGATCGACATCGTTCAGAATCGCTAGAGGATCAGTCTGGTCCACCTCCGTGTCGACATCAATCTCATTCGACAGGCGAACACATTCCATCTCGAGCCAATCAATTCGGTGGTCCGCGGCCTGCATTCCTTTTTCCAGTGCTTGGATGAGCAACGCGTGTTTCCGCAGCATCTTGGCCACCTTTCGCTTCATCTCTATGGGGTCCGCGGGATCGCCCAGATAATCGTCAATCTCGTCTACTGGCGGAGGAGGCGAGAAGGCTTCTCGCCCAGAATAACCCTCAGTCGGCGAGTCGGCGGCCAGAGTGCTCTCGGCAGGCCTCCCACTCGCACCTGCCAGAAGACCAATATTGGCTGAGAGTGGCGGAAGGAATAACAAGGATGGAACAAGTCAGTGGCAAGATCTCTTACCAAATCGGCGAGTGCGGTCCGAGGCGGTAGAAGGGTCATCCCTCTTCGTCACCGGCGTAGAAGGAGTGGAGTCCTAGGGCGAGAGGCGCTGAGAAGGGAGTTCGGAAATGTTTATGCGGATGGTCTCGGGACGTTGAGAGGCCTCCAAAAATCTCTGAGAATAGACAACAAATAAAGAATGGGCAGTGACAAGAAACCAGGAGGGGTTGGAAGAACGTACTTCTTTTCCCTTGAGGCTAGCAGGAGGCGGGGGCGTCGACCCCCTTGGATAGGTGCGAGAGGGTTCCTCAGCCAGAATATGAGGCTCAGGAGTTTTCGTCTTCTTAGGAGGAGATGCGGATAGCGGTAGCGAGGGAGGAGCACGGGCAGGGATCTTGTTCAGACCCGCAGCCGTCACCCTATTCCGCTGGCGCACGGCCGCGATGCGGTCCCGAACACTTTGGCTGAGAGACATGGACAAGCGTTAAGGAGGGAGAGAGAGGAAACACCCCCTTGAGGGGAGGGAGGTTCTATATTTATAGGTCAGGCAAGGGGCCCACCAAAAGATTCCCTCAATAAATTGGTTGTACCATCGCAAGCCTCGGTTGGACTATCTTTCCGAGCTTGTGCCAACCTCGAAAAGAGCGGGGATTGTGTACAACCTCGGGCTCGCAGCCCGGTAGGAGGGGGCCCAGGCGAGAGGAAAGAGGGTTCAGCCCGGCGAGAGGGGCCCAGGCGAGAGTAGAGAGGACCTAGGCGAGTCGAGAGGACTCAGAAGAGAAGCTCCCTGACGAGAGGGCCTAGGCGAGTCGAGAGGACTCAAAAGAGAAGCTCCCTGGCGAGAGGACCCAGGCGAGTCGAGAGGATTCGGCGTGGCGAGAGGACCCCAGTGAGAGGTGCCTCGAGAGAAGGGTCGTCTTGGTTCCAGGGCCGGTTCAGGTAAGGTCGGGCCCACCTTCTGGGCCCCGGAGGTGTTTTTACTCTTTTACCCTGTGTGGGCTGCATTTAGTCTTTTAAGACAGCGGAGTTTAGCTGTTGGCAGACCCAGCCGAGGGTATTCTGGTATTTTCACAGCAGCATAGTTTGGTTATCAGCAGTCCCAGTTCGAAGGCCTATAAATAGACCGGTAAGGTGCCTTAGAGAAGCAAGCATTCTGGACTCCTCTTATCTTTTCTAAGGCACCTAGCTCAGTTTTGGCTAGGGAGGGGAAGAGCTCTAGTTCTAGTCTCTTCCGGGTAAGAGGTGGGACCTCCTCACTGAAGCCTCCGGTCTAGTTCTTCGCCTAGAGAGTGATCCCAAGGGAGTAAGCACGAGCTGCCTCGGTAGTTTCTAGCTTTAGGTGGAGTCGGCTTTGCTGGTTCCAACATCCGTAGTATATGACGTCGGGCCCCGGCCGGACCTACTGTTATATGCTATGTGACTGATAGGGGTGTTACAAATTGGTATCAGACTACCGATTTCGGTCAAGCTTAAATGAATTCGTGGGCGAATTCACTTTAAGGGGTGGTGAGCACCTGTGTGTGCGTCATCGTTATAACATGAAAAGAACCCATGAATGTCCACTTAGGAATGAAAATACACATGTTTGAGGAACCTGCGTGTTCCTATAATTGTTGTTTACAATATTGTTTGGTCGCTTATCGGTGTTTTGCAAGATTATATGTGACCAGAAGTGGTGTTGGACCGTCAGAACGGCCAGACTCTGAGGAGAGCAGCGCGCCTAATGATGCGCCTGCAACACCTCCATCAGCCGAGACCATTAGATTGGTGGCAGAAGCTGTCTTTGCTATGATCAATGCGCAGCCTGCAAGGCAGGTGCAGCAGCCTGCTCCTGCTGTGGAGCAAGTGCCGCTCCAAGCGGTGGAGCCTAGAAGGGTGGAACAGGTGGTGGTGGAGCCGGAGTTGCCTCGGAGAGCAACTGAGAAACAACTTAAACATGTGATGGGCTTCCATCCGTCAGTGTTCTCGGGAACAGGAACCCCGGCTCAGGCAGAGGATTGACTATCGAGAGTCAAGAGAGTGCTGACAGCAACGAAAACCGAAGAGTGGCAGAAGACCACGATTGCGACGTTCTTGTTGGACGGGGACGAGAGGTTATGGTGGGAAGGGCTGGAGCTACACCACCTAAGGGGAAGGCAGTTGGCGGAAGTCTCTATGGAGAAATTTTCAAGGTTGTTTATGGCTCGATACCTCCCCTCAGCGCAGAGGATCACGTTGGAAAATGAGTTTCAAAAGTTGGTGCAAGGAGATAGCACCGTGTACGAGTATCTCCACGAGTTCACTCGTTTGGGAAGATACGCTAGTGCTACCTTTGCCGATGAGGAGCGCAAGACGAACCGCTTCTATGAAGGGTTAAGAGACGAGTTGAGGTTGTTACTGTCGGGGCCTATGTCGTAGGGTTTCATGACCTTGGTCAACTCGGCCCGGTCCTTGGAAAAGGACATGAAGAACGTGCAAGCGAAGAAGGAACCCGGTGTCAAGAAACCGGAGTTTAAGGTGCCAACTTCAAAGTCTGGCTTTCGAAGATGGAATAAGAAGGCTAGGACATCGGCTCCAGCCCCTTCTTCAGGTGCCTCAGGTGCAACTACCAACCGAACCCCAGACGCTTGCTTTACTTGCGGAAGACGGGGCACTTTGCCCGCGATTGTTGGAGCGGACGTCCGAAGTCCGAGAGAAAGCAAGGAGCCACTTATGAAGAAAAGGGGAAGGTGGTTGAGTCGACCGCGTCCCATTATGCTCCGACTCAACCTAGAGTCTACAACTTGGGCCAGCAAGAGGCCATCAAGCAGGCCGACGTGGTGACAGGTACGGTTTAATTTATAGCAAGTTAGCTTTAAATACTGTTACCTAGTGCTTGTTAACTTAATACTATTTGTGTAGGCTTTGTTCTGATTGGTGATAGTCCGACACGAGCACTTTTCGATACGGGGAGCTTCACACTCCTTCTTGTCTGAAAGCTTTATATCGTGCATCGGAGTCCCTTCTTCGATGACGAAGGACAAATTGGATGTGCTGCTACTGAATGAGTGTTCGATGCGTGCGGACAGAGTGTGCGTCGTTAAAGTTCATATTGGAAACCAAGAGTTTGACTTGCTAGCGTCATTGCTGCCGCTAGTAGAGTTCGACGTTATCTTTGGGATGGATTGGCTTTTGGAGCAGAAGGCCTATATTGATTGCAATGGTAAGGAGGTCAAGCTGGGTGTTGGGCGGGAGACAACATTCACGGGACTGAAGGGGTCGAGCAGGACGTTGATGTCTGCTCTTCAGGTGGTAAAGGCAGTTCGTGCTGGAGCAGAGCTGTTTTTTGCGATAGTGGGGGCTGTAGAGCCAAAGTCCACTTTGGATAGTATCCCCGTGGTTTGTGAATACCCCGATGTGTTCCCGGATAATCTTCCCGGAGCACCACCGCATCGAGAGATCGACTTCACGATCGAGCTCGTGCTAGGTGCCAAACCCGTGCCACGTTCTCCTTATAGGTTGGCGCCTAAGGAGATGGCGGAGTTGAAGGTTCAACTAGAGGAGTTGATGGAGCAAGGGTACGTGCGTCCAAGCTTATCGCCTTGGAGCGCACCGGTCCTTTTTTTTAAGAATAAGGACGAGAATCTGCGGCTGTGTATCGACTACAGGGAGTTGAACAGGCTAACGGAGAAGAATAAATACCCGATCCCAAGGATCGATGATCTCTTCGATCAGTTGGTCGGATCGTCGGTGTATTCGAAGTTGGATATGAAGTCTGGGTATTATCAGCTGAGGATAAGGGAGTGTGATATCCCGAAGACGGCATTCAGCACAAGGTATGGGCATTTCGAGTTCACGGTCATGCCGTTTGGACTGATGAATGCCCCATCGGTGTTTATGGATTTGATGAACAGGACGTTCCGAGAGTACCTAGACCACTTTGTGATCGTCTTTATTGACGATATATTGGTGTACTCGCAGTGCGAAGAAGATCACTTCAAGCACTTGCATCTGGTGTTGGAGACTCTGCGGAGGAATGAACTATATGCAAAATTCTCCAAATGCGAGTTCTGGCTACCCTCAGTAGCATTCCTTGGTCATATTGTCAGTGGGGAAGGTATAGCGGTGGATCCGGCGAAGATCGTTGCGATACAGGAGTGACCTGTGTTATCTTCTGTAGCGGAAGTCTGTAGTTTCCTCGGGCTTGCCGGTTATTACAGGCGCTTCGTAGAGAACTTCTCGCGGATATCATTACCTCTCACGAAGTTGGCAAGGAAGGATCAGAAGTTCTTGTGGACGCAGGAGTGCGAGCAAGCGTTTGAGGAGCTGAAGGGACAGTTGACTACGACGCCGGTGTTAAGTTCGCCGAGTGGGACCGAGGGCTTCGAAATTTATAATGATGCCTCAGGTAGAGGATTGGGCTGTGTGCTGCTGCATCATGGGAGTGTGATAGCGTATGGATCGCGTCAGCTGAAAGTGCACGAAAGGAATTATCCGGTCCACGACTTGAAGTTGGCGGCCGTGATATTTGCGCTTAAGCTGTGGAAACACTACTTGTACGGCGTAAAGGTCGATATCTATACCGACCACAAGAGCCTGAAGTACCTGTTGGATCAGAAGGATCTCAACATGAGGCAGCGTAGATGGATGGAGTTTCTGGGGGACTACACATTCAAGATTCATTATGTACCCGGGAAGGGCAATGCAGTTGCGGATGCGTTGAGTCGCAGGGCTCCCGCCCAAGCCAACTGGTTGTCGGTTCATGATGAGAGGCTAGTACGGGAGTTGGAGGCGTTGGAGATCTGTTGTGTTGACAAGCAGACGAGCGCCAAAGCAATGCTGAACTGGACGGAAGTTCAGTATGACCTGGCTGATCGCGTTCGGCAGGCATTGGAGTTGGATGGCTCGATGAAGGAGCTCATGGATGCAGCCTTGGATGGGTCAAATTCCAAGTTTTTAGTTGAGGATGGGCTCTTAAGGAAGGACCATCGTTTGTGCGTCCCAAGCGGGGGAAATCTACGGGCGGAGTTAATGTACGAGGCTCATAATACCAAGTACTCAATCCACCCAGGGAGCACGAAGATGTACCAAGACCTAAAGAATCTATTTTGGTGGCCAGGGCTCAAGAAGGACGTGACACTGTTTGTGGCTAAGTGTCAAAGCTGCGCCTTGGTAAAGGCAGAATGACAAAAGCCTGGAGGATTTTTGAAATTCTTGCCTATTCCAGAGTGGAAGTTCGACGACATATCGATGGACTTTGTGCATGGCTTGCCAAGGTCGCAGAAGGGGAACGACGCCATCTAGGTGATCGTAGACCGGTTAACGAAGGTGTCGCACTTTATCCCGTATAGGAAGGATGATTCAGTGGAGAGACTGGCAAAACTATATGTGGATAATATAGTCAGATTACACGGTGTGCCGCGCAGCATCGTGAGTGATCGGGATGGGCGTTTTACGTCCAATGATTGGAGGTTGGTGCAACAAATGTTGGGGACTAAATTGAAGTTCAGCACAGCCTTCCATCCGCAGACGGATGGGCAAACCGAGAGAGTAAACAGAACGTTGGAGGACATGCTCCGTATGTGTGTTCTAGACTTCAGGAAGCATTGGGAAGACCACCTGTATTTGGTGGAGTTTGCGTACAACAATAGCTAACAGGCGAGTATTCAAATGACGCCCTTCGAGGCCCTTTGTGGTAGAAAGTGTCGCACGCCGTTATCGTGGCTAGAAACGGGTGAGGCAAGGTTGTACAAGAAGCATGAGGTGGAGAATGCTACTTCTTTGGTGTGGATCATTCGAAAGCGTTTGCTGATCGCTCAGGGCAGGCAAGCTAAGTACTACAATGCCAAGCACCGGAACGTGGAGTTCGGGGTCGGCGATTGGGTGTACTTGAAGATAAAGCCGTTCAAGGATATTTCGCGGGTGCGACGCTTGAAGAAGCTGAGCCCAAGATACCTTGGACCCTTTGAGATTCTAGAGCGGGTCGGCGAAGGGGCTTATCGTTTGATGCCATCGGTGGAATTGAGTGGACTACACGATGTGTTCCACATCTCTGTGTTGCGGAAGGCGGTGCAAGAACCTTCGCAGGTGATCGCAGTGGATCAAGTACCAGTGGACGAAGGGTTGATGACTAAGGTCAAGCCCGTTCGTATTGAGGAATTTGAAGTTAAGCGACTCCGTAAAAAGGAGATCCGGTTGTTCAAGGTCCGGTGGGACAATTGTGGTCGGGAGGAGCTCTCTTGGGAGCGAGAGAAAGCTATGCTGGAGGAGTATCCGGAGTTATTCCGCTCAGATACTGCTTAAAGTTTTCCGTTTTCTTTCCTTTAGTAATTTCGTGGGCGAAATTCTTTTAAGAGGGGGAGAGTTGTAACACCCCGAAACTCAAAAGAGGGACGGGTGATGTTTTTAAGCCGAGTCTGGGACTTGGAGCAGGTGACACGGGCGTGTCACGGGCGTGACACGGGCGTGTCACGAGCGTGTTCGGCCACGGGTCGCGTGGTCGACGTTGTGGCGATCAGCGATCGTCGAGTGTAGGCACACGTCCTGGGACACAGGCGTGTCCCAGGGCGTGCCACGCTCGGGAGATTTCTGAGTGAGGCACACGGGCTATGACACGGGCACAGACACGGGCGTGTCGGAGGCCGTGTCACAGGCCGTGTACTGGTCGGGGTGCCGTGCGAGACGACGAATGGGCGACACGGCCCTGGACACGGGCGTGTCGCAGGCCGTGTTCGGCCCAGATTTTGTATTTTAGGCCCCGATCGTGGTCGTTCGTTTTCTTATGTTGGGATCCGATAGCTGGGGGTTGGTGCTGGCGGTTTAAACTCGGAAATAGGGTTTGCAATCCCTCATTTCATCCCCTTGGTTCTCTTTCTAGAGGCTAGAGAGAGGGGAGAGCAAGGAGGAGGAAGGCAAGATCCGGTCACCGGCGGAGCTTCGGAGCTCCAAATCGCGAGCCGTCTTCGGATCCGCGGAGGCAAGGAGATTGCGGTGCTTTCCATCCACGTAGATTTCCATGACGCCAAGAAGAAATGCTAGGGTAACGATTTTCATCTCGAGCATGTGAAGCTCTTTTTCCTTTGCATGGAAAAACCCTTCTCCCGCGAGTGTGCGACGAGATTGTAGTATTCCTTGGGGTAGATATGTAAAGTCCCCCTTGTTAGAGTCCGAAATCGTAGTACGGACATAAACATGATGTATGAAGCCTACCCGGACAAGTTGGTCTGGATCGGTGATGTGCATTGCATTTTAGCCGGAGAAGACTCCGTGCCCTTTGTTGTTTTCGGGTTTCTACGGGGTAGATGACAACAGGGATCCTTGAGGAGTAACCCTGAGGCGCACCCGGAAAACTGGGCGGAAACGCATTTCCGTCATCTTGGTGGCCGGGGAGCCAACCATGAACATAACTGGGTTATGTGCTTGTGTGATCGAACTTTGGGATTCGGGAGAAGCTTAGCCCGCGCGTACGTCTTAATATGACTATGTGATGTGAGCAACGGGCAAGTGGATGCGGACCCGGGCTATGCGGTTTGGTGACAGACATCTGAAAAAGAGATTGGCATTTGGCATGGTCGTGCGAGTCTTAGGCTTAGACCGGAAAGACTATTTTGCTCACGAGTTTTGCCGTCCAAGGGATGGTGGTGAGACCACGGTTACGACCGGGCTCACCGAGTTAGTGCCCTGAGAGCACGGGGTGTGTGGCCGTTTGAGCCCGCATCTGTGATGATATGCTTATTCTCTATTTCATTGGCTAGGCTAACAAGTGCAGGGAAGAAGCTTTGCCGCCCCGAGCTTGGGGGCGGAATCGTTATAATTTGGTCAGCATAACTGACTGTTGCCTTTGTTTACCACAGTGCAGTGGATTGTTCCTTGCAGGTGCTGCGGAGCCGAGCGGTAAATAACGGGCTAAAGGCCAAGTTGCTGTGCCGTCCCTCGAAAGCCAACTTTTGAGTGTTTACTTATTTACTCATGTGTGACCGGCCTGCGTGCCGAGGTTTGGAAAACACTTATATTTAAGCAAACTGTTGTAAGGCCTTAAGGTCATTATTTCTGTGTATCGTACATTCCTATGAGACTATTGTAGTGGACATTCATGCTGTGGCTGAGTTCTTTTATCTTGTAACTTAATAATCTGCTTTCGCTAGATGCTCTATGTAGGACGTTGTGATTGGTTGAATGGTTTCAATAAGTAACCAACCGGTCTATCCGTAGTATATGGCGTCGGGCCCCGGCCGGACCTACTGCTATATGCTATGTGACGGATATGAGTGTTACAGCCGGCCTAGCCGCGATCGCCCTAGCCGCGGCCAACAACGCCCGGCCTAGCCGCGGCCTGGCCCTGGCCGGCCGCGGCCGGCCCCCTAGCCGCCGGCGGCCCGGCCGCGGCAGGCCGCCGACCGAGGCGCAGTGGGCCGCCGACCTAGCCGCTGTCGGCCACGACCGGCCTAGCCGCGGCCTGGCCCTAGACGACCACGACCGCCCTAGCCGCGGCCGGCCTAGCCGCCGGCGGCGCGGCCCCGGCAGGCCACCGACCTAGCCGCGGCCTGGCCCTGGCCGGCTGTTCCACAGCCGCCCTAGTCGCGGCCGGCCGTGGCCGGCCTAGACGCGGCCGGCCGCCTAGTCGGCGGCGGCCCGGCCACGGCAGGCCGCCGACCGAGCCGCAGCAGGCCACCGGCCTAGCCACGGCCGGCCGAGGGCCGGCCGCCGTCGCCAGCCGCCAGGCCGGCCGCCACCGCCGCCGGCCGCCCGGCCGGCCACCGCCACCACCGTGGCGGCCCGTCGCCGTGGATGACCTCCCCACCGTCCGATCGAGGGGAGGCTCTCCTCGCCATCCGATGAAGTGGGTAACCACCCACTAACCCACTACTTTAGTGGTGGGGCCCACCATGATCCTCCCCCGGAGGTTATAAAAGGGACCCCAGAGCCTCTTCATTCTTCACTTTTTCTCTTCTCTGGGTTGTCTTCTTCTTCCTCATGTGAGAGCTCTCCTGCCTCCTCCCCCGAGTCGGCCTCCTGTCGCCGTGAACCACCGGTGGCCACCAACGACCACATGCGGCTACCAGCGCTCCACCAACACGTTGCCAGCAGGAAAACACCCGAGTCCCCAAAAAAGCAAAAGGAAGAAGACAACCGTCGCCAGTAAGTGTACGCGACCATAAGCGCCAGAGCACTAGGATCATCCCATGCATTTCAACATCCAAGTTACTCCCGCGGCGCAGTCCGTTGCCCGTCGTGAGCCGTAATCTCTCTCTCCCCCAAGTTGTAACGGGAGCGGCCTGTCACTCCGATTCTCCAACACACTGTAATCACCAGAATCTATTGGAATTTGATCGGCACACACCCGGTCACGTGGTTTTTTACACATTTAAGGAGTTTTTTCACGTCATCACATCTTGTGTCAACCTTTTGCTTTCATTGACTGTGTGCACGCTCGACCGCCTCGCGAGCTAAGACGGTCCGAGCACATCCGGCCCGACCGGGGCATCGAGTTAGTCTGCAACAGTTGTAGATCTTGACTTTCGTGTTGAACACTTTTCCTAAAATTGCATGTATAAGACGTATTTCGAAAAGACGCGAACAATTATGAGATTTTGGGATACGACTAACTAATAACGGCGTTGCGGTTAACAATCGCCTTTTTTAAAGGTGATTGTTATTAGCACTGCACTTTTGGATATTCGCACTATATTTACTCTTAATTTTCCGTGCTTTTTGAAAATACTCCTTGTACATACATTTTTAGGAAAAGTGTTCAACACGAAAGTTGTAGATCTCGACGAGATCTACAACTTTCGTGTTGAACACTTTTCCTAAAAATGCATGTATAAAGCGTATTTCTAGAAATACGCTCAGATTTCGCTCCTTTTAGAAATACGCTTTATACATGCATTTTTAGGAAACATTTTTCCTAAAAATGCATGTACAAGGAGTATTTTCAAAAGGCGCAAAAAATTAAAAGTAAATATAGTACGAATATCCAAAAATGCAGTGCTAATAACAGTCACCTTCTTAAATCAAGTTAAAATATAGCTACTAATTTTTATATTTAAATCAAGTTAAAATTTAGCGACTAATTTGTATATTATATACCGCTACTAATTATTATTAAAATTTGAAAGTCATTTTCTGGATTAGGGTGTGCGTATTTTTTGCTCTCCTCTCTCGTTTTTCGCTGTTGTTGCTTTCAACGCCTATTCAGCTCCCGGCGATCTTCCCGGCGATCTTCCCGGCTGTGTCCGACTTGTCAGGTGATCGAACTTCCTCTTCACTCTCTCTCCACTGTGCATCTTCTTCCCCTGTATTCTCTCTCTTAAACTGGACATCTTTCTATCTATTTCATTTTTCTCATTGTTAGGTGTTACGTTCAAAAGTAACCGAGCGCAGATAAAGAACAATGCATCAAGTAACACAAGCCCAAGGGATGATTTCGATTACCAAAATAAGTAGAACAGAGATACAATCTTCCTTAAGAGACAAGCTCTGAACAGGATGAGCTGCGGTGGGGAGAAGAGTTCTCGTTCCAGCCGCTCAACACACTTAACATTTACTTCAGAAAATAGCATAAAAAAACCCTAAAGCAGATACAGATACTTATACTTCCTACCCCCAAGGACAATTCCCCAAAACACCCCCCTTAAGCATACGCAGACCCGGTTCGCCGCTGGTTCACAACAATACATTCCCCTCCAAATATTCCTTGTCCTCAAGGAATAATAAAGTCCGGATAGCGCCTTTTGAAGTCTCCCAGCTCCTCCCATGTGGCCTCCTCCACTGACCCATTGGTCCATTGTACAAGTAGTTGGGAGATCACTCGGCCCTGATGTGGTGCGATGCGGCGGTTCAGTATGGATAGCGGCTCCACCATCAAGTTTCCCTCCTGGTTCACGGTTGTGGGCAGCATGATCACTTGTTCCGGCCTCTCTCCCATGTGTTCCCTTAATTGTGACACGTGAAAAGTATGATGGATTTTGGCCTCCTCGGGTAGACGGAGTCGATACGCGACGGGCCCCACCCGTTCCATCACTTCGAACGGTCCAAAAAACTTCGGTGATAATTTCTGCGAGCCATGCCCTCGAACACTTGTTTGTTTGTATGGTTGGAGGCGCACATAAGCCCACGATCCCACCTCCAAGGTGCGTTCCCGCCTTTTCCTATCCGCCATAACGCGCATGCGATTTTGTGCCTCCGCTAAATTAAACTTCAGCATGGTGATCACTTGTTCCCTTGCCTGTAGGGATCGGTCGACCTCCTCCGATCTAGCTTCCCCCGGAATATAAGGTGAGTGTAATGCGGGTTCTTGACCATACACTACCTCGTATGGTGTCATTTTGATGGCGCTATGAAATGTTGTGTTGTACCACCACTCTGCCAAAGGTAGCCACTCCGCCCACTTGTTTGGCCTCTCGAAACACATGCATCGCAAGTAACTTTCTAGGCAACGATTGACGACCTCCGTTTGCCCGTCAGTTTGTGGATGGTATGCCGTGGACATTTTTAACTGGACTTGAAGGCAACGGAAGAGCTCTTTCCAAAACAAGCTCAAGAATGTTGTATCACGATCGCTCACAATGGAGGCCGGTAACCCGTGGAGACGAACGATGGAGTCGAGGAACACTTGGGCTACTCCTTCGGCTGTGTAGGGATGAGATAGGGCCATGAAGTGGGCTTGTTTACTTAGGCGGTCCACCACCACAAGTATAGTTGTCTTCCCCCTACTGCGGGGTAACCCTTCCACAAAATCAAGAGAAATATCCTGCCAAATGTGGGTCGGTATTGGTAAAGGCTGCAGCAGCCCCATGGGTTTTTGTGTGTCCGCCTTACATCTTTGGCAAACCGAGCACTTCTGGATATAAGCATAAACCTCCTGCTTCATTTTCTTCCAATAAAAAGTCTTCTTAAGCCTATGATATGTCGCCGTGATTCCTGAATGCCCCCCTATTGCACCGTCATGATACAATTTCAGCAACGTCTCCTTCATGGCGGCTTCCTTGCCTACCACCAATTTCCCTTTTCGCTTGAGTACTCCATTACCCCACTCATATCTCGGCCGGTAGGACGGATCTCGTTCCTTCTCCCCGATCAAGTGTTGTATTTCCGGGTCTCTCGCCCAAGACTCCTTTAATTGCCGTATGATGCTTGAATTAATTGTGACCAACATGTTGAGTTCGCCTACATCTTCCTCGTATTTCCGCGATAGCGCGTCGGCGCATAGATTTTCCTTGCCTTGTTTATATTGGATGGTGTAGTCGTAGCCTAACAACTTGGCTAAATATTTCTGCTGCGCCGGAGTCGCCAATTTTTGATCCAACAAGAATTTTAGTGAACGTTGGTCCGTCTTGATGATGAATGGACTTCCAAGCAAATAATGTCTCCACTGTTGGATGGCCATGACAATAGCTAAAAGCTCTTTCTCATAGACCGACAGGCTTGCATTCTTCTTGCCCAACGCCCGACTGAAGTATGCGATTGGTCTTCCTTCTTGCATGAGAACAGCCCCCACTCCCGTGTTAGATGCGTCTGACTCCAACACGAATGGTTTGTTGAAGTTAGGTAGACATAGCACCGGTGGCCTTGCCACGGCCTCCTTGAGGTGCCCAAAGGCCCGCTCGGCCTCATCCGTCCACTTGAAGGCTTTGTGTTGGAGAAGATCGGTGAGCGGTTTGGCAATGGTGCCGTAGTCTTGTATGAACCGCCTATAATAGCCGGTCAGTCCCAAGAATCCCCTTAGCTTCTTGATGTTGCCGGGTCGTGGCCATTCCAACATCGCTTGGATTTTTAATGGATCGGTCTCCACACCCCGGCTCGAAATGATATGGCCCAAATAGTTGACTTGTTGCACCCCAAAATTGCACTTCGATCTCTTGAGGAATAATTGGTGACGCCGTAATGTGTCCAAGGTAAAGGAAAGGTGCTCGATGTGCTCGTGCCAAGACCTGCTAAACACAAGAATATCGTCAAAGAAAACGAGTATAAAGTGACGGAGTTGGTCCTGAAAGATCTTGTTCATCATGCTCTGGAAGGTCGAGGGAGCGTTGGTTAGCCCGAAGGGCATTACCACAAACTCGTAGTGTCCTTGGTGAGTGCGGAATGCCGTCTTGTGTACATCGACCTCCGTCATTCTTACTTGGTGGTAGCCCGCGCGTAAATCCAACTTTGAGAAAAATACAGCACCATGTAGTTCATCGAGCAACTCTTCGATGATCGGAATTGGAAACTTATCCTTGACCGTGAACTTGTTGAGTTGGCGGTAATCGATGCAGAGTCTCCATGACCCATCGGTCTTCTTCACTAGAACCACCGGTGATGCATACGGGCTTGAACTATGTCTCACCACCCCCGTTTGTAACATCTCTCGAATCAATTGCTCTATCACCGTTTTCTGTAGTGGAGGGTATCGGTAGGGCCGTAAATTGATGTCTACCTTGTCATCTTTCAGTACGATGCGGTGTTCATGCTCCCTGATGGGAGGTAGCCCCTTCGGTTCTTCAAAAATCTTCTGATGTGCAGCCAACAGTGTGTCCAGCTCCTGCTGTTTGGGAGTATCCAGCACCGGTCCAGGGTGCAGGCTCGCCAAGCCCCCTTTTATTGAGGTATTTGTTTTGAAGCTTCCTTCCTCTCCCATATGTCCAGCCCCTTCCTGAACCAACAACATGTGCAGCTGTCCATGTTTGGCTCTTACCGATTCGTGTTGCTTTGGTTTCATCCACGTTCCCGTCATGTTTGTCGATCCTCTCAGCGAGATCTTCTTCCCTTGTGATAGAAATTCCATCTTCAAATTCCGGAAATCCCATTGCAATACGCCTAACGTCACCAACCATTGTATCCCCAAAACCATTTCACAGCCGCCTAAGGGCAGCACTAGCATATCCGAGGTGAAGAAAACCCCTTGCATTTTCCATGTGAAGTCCACCACCTTCTGCGAGCTTGTGATGCATTTCCCGTTGGCCACAGCGACATTAAACGTCGGCATTGGGGTCATCGTACATTGTAGTCTAGTAGCGGTTAGACTATCCAAAAAATTATGAGTGCTCCCCGAGTCGATTAGTATGTGGATCGGTTGGCCTTGATACGAAGCGGTGACTCGCATCGTATAGAAGTGAGTCGCTCCTGTCAGCGCATGCATGGACACTTGCGGGACATCTTGTCCTTCCTCCTCCGTGTGATGTATGCATAGATCGTCCTCTTCGTTGGGGTTATCCCCTTGGTCTTCCTCGGTCTCCGCCACGAGTTCTAAGGCATAAGATTGCCTCCGATTTAGACAACGGTGGCCCGGAGTGTATTTCTCGTCACACCAAAAACATAGGCCCTTGCTGCGTTTTTCATCCATCTCTGTAGACGTCAAGCGCTGCCCCCCTCTTGAATAGTTCCCCCCCCCGCTTTCACCTGAGTAGCTACCGGAAACTTCCCCCTATCATGCCCGCCTTGTTGGCTTCCTCCCCGAAAGGTTGTGGTGGTGGTGGACATCCCGACACTCTTCTTTTGGCGGAGTTGTAATTTGCGCTCTTGGAGACGAGCCAGGGACATTACCTCCGATAGGGATTTCGGTTGGAACATACGCACAGAACAGCCAATCTCTTCCCGAAGTCCTGCCAAACAGAAGCTCACTGCATGGGCCTCCGAAATTTGTGCTCTATGTCGCAGCACATCGAATTCTTCCAGGTACTGTTGAACCGATCCTGTCTGGCACAAATTTTTTAGTTCCCCCATCGGATCGTCGAACAGGATGGAGCCAAACCGGTTGGAGATGGCCGCGGAATACTCCTCCCAAGTCGGTCCTGTGGTCGTCAGCCGGCTCTCCATGAAAGCCTGATGCCAAAACAATGCCTTGCCCTCCAAATGCATGGCCGCCAACCTCACCTTCAGGTCCGGCGCCGTGTCGTCAATCTCGAAAAACTGGGAACAGCGGTACAGCCATTCATGTAGGCGCTCCCCATCGAAACAGGGAAACTCGATGCGGGGCAGACGTGTGGCCAGGGGAGCCGTGGAGTTCAGGGTGCGGGTCGCCGTCGGGGATCCTCGACCTGCCATTTCTGATCCTTGATCTGGTCGCAGGGCGGTGAGTAACCCGCGTACCTCTTCGAGTGTGCGGCTTTGTTGATCGGAGACGGATTGGAGCGTGGCAGCCATGGCTTCCTGGTTTTGTCGAATGGCGTCCACCTCTTGCTGCAGATCGCGCGAACGGGTGCTGTCCGCCGGGGCCATCGTCCACTCCCAGGCGAAGGCTCTGATACCTCTTGTTACGTTCAAAAGTAACCGAGCGCAGATAAAGAACAATGCATCAAGTAACACAAGCCCAAGGGATGATTTCGATTACCAAAATAAGTAGAACAGAGATACAATCTTCCTTAAGAGACAAGCTCTGAACAGGATGAGCTGCGGTGGGGAGAAGAGTTCTCGTTCCAGCCGCTCAACACACTTAACATTTACTTCAGAAAATAGCATAAAAAAACCCTAAAGCAGATACAGATACTTATACTTCCTACCCCCAAGGACAATTCCCCAAAACACCCCCCTTAAGCATACGCAGACCCGGTTCGCCGCTGGTTCACAACATTAGGGTTCCCCATTGGGATGGCACAACATTAGCGACTGGTTTCCCCCAAAATTCTAGATTGTATTGTTTTCTATTGAGCAACAGGTTCTGGCTAGTTACGACTCTAGGGTTCAGAATCGTGCTATGCACGATCCGGGATCATTATAGAGCTCAGAATCGCGTTCTGCTCAATTCATAACACAATCTTCATGTTCATTATGATTTTAAGAACACTTCTTATTATTTTTGCTGCTTGAACTTGTTATTTATTTTAAACCTGTGATCATGGACTTCTGTGCACTTGTGAGAATTTGATGATACTGTATTTTATTCAATCGTGCATCAAAGATTCAAAGGTGTCACAGTATAATGGACAATTCTATTGTGGTTGAGGGACTGAGGATGGAGGCTTGATTTATGTAAAACGAAAATTGTATCAATTGTCCTCTGTTGCAAATTCTAACATTAATTTATCACCGCCATTGTTGTTAAAAAATGCTCTTAATCAGTGCCCTCAAGAGGCGGCATTTGAGGGAGAGGTGGAGCATAGTCATGGAGGATGAGTTTGGATGCTCTGATATCAAATTGCTATCCATTTACCTTGAATCCAAACTTGTATGGACTTTCCCTAGCCCGTCATATGTCGCGCCGGCTCCTCAGCCTATGCTGCGTTTGACGACAATCTTCGGGATGAAATTTTCCTATACATTTTAAGGGAATTATGGGGATTCTATTTTATACATAGTTACTTATAAATCTTTTCTTTATTTAGGGGTCGAGACACAAAATTTTGAGCGCTTATGCCCTTGTAACTGTCTTTGTTTTTCATGTAGTTAAACGACTTGTTGTTGCCTGTGGACGTAGAACAACTTGGGGTGGACCATGTAAATTTGGTGTTTTCCATGATTTATTTCACTTTTTGCTCGATTCCGTAACAGTTGAGGGACGGAGGACAGATTCTTAATTTCTGTAAACAAAAACTGTATCAATTGGCCATTGTTGCAAATTCTATCATTAGTTTATCGCCACCATTGTTGTGAAAACATCCTCATATTAGTGGCCTCAAGAGGCTCTGTTTGAGGGAGTGGTGGATCAGGGTCATGGAGGGTGAGTTTGGATCCCCAACCGCAATCTGGCGCGATATCGTTTGACTGAGCAACATCCGCATAGTGTTCCGTGCAGAGGTTGTGCAATATTCTGCGGTCTTTAGGAGTGAGAATGTTGTTTCTTTTCGGATTTCAATCACACTCGCCGGCACATTTGGCGGCGATGGGGGAGAAAGGAGTTCTCGTAAGTCGTAAAACATTTCGTTCAGTGGAGCCTATCTGAATAACGTTCCGTTCGCTTCTAACCACACTCACCGGTACATTTGACGGTGATGGCGTAGAAAGGAGTTCTTGTTAAATGTTTTGTTCGTTCGGTGCACGCGCTGTAGTGATAGGATTTCTATCAGAGCTAAGTTGTTGATTTGGATT
The DNA here is from genome assembly GCA_039513925.1 of Platanthera zijinensis. NCBI lineage: Eukaryota > Viridiplantae > Streptophyta > Magnoliopsida > Asparagales > Orchidaceae > Platanthera > Platanthera zijinensis. The sequence goes on from CM077095.1 coordinate 165,227,190, forward strand.
GCCCTACGAATAACTATTTCACAAAATAAAGAAACCAAGTAGTACACCAAAATATGTCAAGGCTCAAAAGGTGGAAATAATTAGGAAAGCCGCACTCGACCACCACAAAACCGGAATAAATATTCCGCAGTCTAATCTAGATTGGATTTGCTCATAAATTAGCCACATTACATGGAATACACTACTACTACTACCACTAAATTTAAAAATAATCAAATATGAACAATAAAGCGCGGAAGCAAATATCATGAAATAAAGTGTCCATAAACTAAATAAATGCATAAACGATAGACACAAAATAAATCTCTTCTGTTGTCTACATCATCATTCGATAGTTGAATGTAAATAAACCACCCAGATCTAGAATTTGTGGACTTGATTAATTTGTACAAATGCCTAATCACATCAAGATATGTGTGCACTAGCTTCTCAATTAATTTAGTCTGTCTGATTGCTGTAAATGGGTAAGTTTGATCAATCTATCAACAATAACCCATTTAACACCGTGATGTTGCATCTACTTTGACAAATCAACAACAAAATCTATAGCTATATTGTCCCAGTTCTACATAGGAATATGTAAAGGCTGACATAGTAAGCTCAACTGTTACTGCTCAACCTTCATCATTTGATAGGTAGATCATTAGGAATTTAGGATACAAAACCACCTCACACTTGCGAGTCAGGACTTAAAAATTAACTTTTGTACTCAAACAAATCATCATCATCATCATTAATGTCAAATAAATTTATCTACATGACTAACACTCAGCAGGTCGAAGATCTTGATGAAATTTGCATCCCTCGGTAGCATATCTCAAATCTTGCCCTCAAGTGTCGACTATTGTCATTTAATTTGGCCAAACCAATCCTTTACCTGTAAAATAAACCACCGATAACCGTCAATGTAGTCAAGTTTGCATTGCCTGACGCATTCTTTCCCAAATATTATCTTTGTTAGAGAATATTAGGAAAACATGATGTATTGACCCATTAATATGAGTATATGACCCATATAGGTTATGGTGCTTAGTCTCACATTGGTTGTATAGCTTATTTTTCCTCTCCTCTCTCCTATATATTTGTACTCATACTTGTATTTTGGTATTCAAGAAGTATATACAAGGTTTGGACTTTTTTTACATGGTATCAGAGCCAAACGGTCTGGCCTGATTTTCTCAAACCGCCCAGTTCTCCTGTTAACCGGGCGGCTTGCGTTTCTGCCTAGCCGCACGGTCTTGCGGCCTCTCCATTTTCTACCCGCCTCCATCCCCTTCTCCCGTGGATCCACCTCCTCCTTCTTGCCTACGCTCTTTTATAGCCTCCTCTATCTCTGGCTCGTGAACCCCACTCCCGTACGGATTGGTCCTCTTAACCGTCGCGGGTTTCTTTCTACTCGTTGTGGCTTCCCCTGTTAGCCGGGTAGCTTCTTTCCTCACGCAGTTGCTCTCTACCATCTGGCTACCCGCTCTACCCGCTGCGACCTGTGTCTGCCCGCTGCGGTCTCTTCCCAGTGTTTTTCGCCGCAACCTCTTCTCTTGCCGCGCGATCTCCTTCCTTGCCGCGCGACCTCTTTGTCGCATGGTTTCCTTCTTGTCGCAGGGAGCTCGCCCCTCTCTTGTCGTTGCCTTGCCGCTTCTCGCTTCTCGGATTGATCTGCTATTCACGCGGCCTGTCTTTACCGCTCCGGTACGGTTTGCTTCTAACCGTCCGGTCCGGTGACTATTCGTCGTGGTTGCTCTTGGTGCGATCTGCTCCTAGCCACCCGGACTGGTTCCTATTCGCTTGCGGTCGGCTCCTAGCTGCTCGAACTAGTTCTTGTTCGCTTGCGGTCTGCTCCTAGCCGCCCGAATTAGTTCATGTTTGTCGTGCCTTTCAGCCTGTCGCGGTCTTCCTCTAACCACACAGTCTCATACTTGCTATCGGCCTGTTTCCGGCCTCTGCCTCCTCTAGTTGTTGCCCGCCCAGGACTCTTGCCATCTTCTTCTAACCGCTGTGGTCTCATGGCGTCAGAGAATTCCAATGCTTCCTTTGTTCTCCCTGATCGTGTTGCGGCTCCAGTTCCCGAGCTTTGCGATGAACTTCGCATTACTATTATCTCTCTCAGTGAGAAGCGTAATTTTATCGAATGGGTGCACTCGGTTCGTCGTGTCCTGCAGACAAAAGGTCTTCTTCATCACCTCACAAAGGTCACGCCAACCGCTCCCACCGATGAGTGGCTTCGCGATGATGGACGCGTCCAATCTTGGCTACTCAACTCTATGGAAACTGAGCCCTATAGGATGGCTATGTATCATGACACGACAAAGGCCATGTGAGAGGAACTCCATTCTTTTTACTCGGGCCAGAATAGTTTGCAACACCTGTTTGACATCGTCTCAGATCTTCAAACCCTCGATCCCAGGGGTCCTGGTGATATGATCTCCTTTGTTGCTAAAGCCAAGACCCTGGTGGAGGCCTGGATCCAGCATCAGCCTCCTACTATCGATTTGACCACTCAGCGGGCCCAAAAAGAGGCTGTCGGGATTGCGATGATGATGTCTCAGGTTCCCTCTCACCTCCACAGTGTTCGGGCCCAGATTCTCTCATCTACTACCACACCATCTTTATCTGATGTGTGCTCTATGCTTTTGAAGGTCATCCCGCCCTCGGATACTCCTGTTACTCTCTCCCAGCGCTTCTACAACACTCTTCACACCCTCCACATGCTCGAGGGTCCTCAGCCCGTGGAGGCCGTAACATGACTCAGGGACGCGGTCGGTCTGGCAAATCGCTGTTTAAGTGCACCTATTGCGGACGAGATGACCATCTTGAGGCCACCTGTTATCGCAAACATGGTCTGCCACCACATCTTGCTCCTCCTGTTATGGTTGATCCTCCAGTTGCTTCTACCGCTCCTGCCCAGACTCTGCTGCCTCTGCTCGGACAGACATTGATGCTCTACGCACTCAGCCCCAACACCTGCAAGGGGTGATCTCTCGCTCGTTTGGCTCTGTCTCCTCTATTTCAAATGAAGGTATTTCTTGTCTCTCGCAAAGCTCTCACCGGATTGTGGACTCGGGTGTCACGCATCACATTACTTCGCAACGCCCTCCGCAATATTCAGTGACTGCTCACCCCAAGTTCATCACTATGGAAAATGATGATACCACCCCCGTCTCTGGTGCTGCTGATATACCTCTCACACCCACTCTGTCTCTGACCTCTGCTCTTCATGTTCCCGATTCCCCATTTAACCTACTCTCCGTTAGCCGCCTCACACAAGACCTCAATTATTGTGTTACTTTCTCACCCTCTACCTTTGTTGTGCAGGATCAGAACACACAAAATATCATTGTTAAGGTACGGATGTCAAATGAGCTCTATTTCCTCGATGTCCCTCCTTCCGCCTTTTCACTGTCTCTACTATCAACTGACATCGTCGTCTCGGGCATGCTCCCCTCCAGACTCTCAAGAAGGCTCTTCCGAATGTCTCTCTGCATGAGTTTTCTTGTGAGTCGTGTATCTTTGGCAAACAATATCGTGTTTCTTTTTCTCCTACTTGTGCTCGGAGTGATGCTCCGTTTTCATTAGTACATTCTGATATTTGGGGTCCTTATAAAACCCCTAGTATGTTTGACTATCGATATTTTGTCACATTTATTGATGATTATTCACGCTTAACCTGGTTGTACTTATTTCGGGATCGTACTGAACTTACCACTACATTTCGTGCATTCCTCAGCGAAGTACTTACACAGTTCCCCTCTTTTCTCAAGGTTATTCGCATGGATAACGCTAAGGAATACACTAGCCGTACCTTTGCCAACTTATGCACCGAGTTTGGTATTATACATCAAACCTCATGTGTTTATACGGTTCAACAAAATGGTGTGACAGAGCGGAAGAATCTCCATCTTCTTGATGTGGCGCGGTCCCTCGTGCTTCAAATGCATGTTCCTACTCGTTTTTGGAACTTTGTTGTCTCTATGACATTTCACCTCATCAATCATATGCCTTCTCCTGTGCTCGATCATGCCACTCTGTTTAACCTCCTCTTTCCGTCCTAATCACCATTTACTCTCACGCCTCGTGTGTTCGGGTGTACCTGCTACGCTCATCATCTCGGTCCAATCACGGACAAGTTTGCTCCCCGGGCCCGCAAGTGTATGTTTCTCGGGTACTCTCGGACCCAGAAAGGCTATGTGTGTTATTCTCCGCCTCATGACAAACTGACAAAGTCATTATCTCCACTGATGTCACCTTTCAGGAGGCTCAACCATTCTACGGCTCGTCGTCTGTCATTGCTCCTCCTTTCTCCCCTTCAGTTCCTCGCCCGTCCGTTCCCGTCACGTCTTCTTTACCACCGCTACTTCCAACCCCCCCTCCGGCACATGCTCCACCTCCACCATCCAAACCACCCCTTATTCATATCTACACTCGTCGTACCCCGGTCTCTGGAGCTCTGCAACAGCCTACCTGTACCAGTGCTATCCCGCGGACTGACGATCTAACAACATCATCTACCACTCACCCCATGGCGAATTATGTCTCTATGCATCGCCTTGCTCCACCTCTACGCAAGTTTGCTCTCTCCCTCTCCTCCATTTCTATTTCTTACTCAGTGCATGAGGCTCTTCTATATCCAGGGTGGCGCGCGGCCATGAACGAGAAAATGACTGTCCTTTGGTCTAACGAGACGTGGGATCTGGTTCCTCCTCCTCTCGGACATTTATGTGTCAGTTGCAAGTGGGTATTTACTATAAAACATGCTCAGGATGGGACAATTGACAGACTCAAGGCCCGACTTGTGGCGCGTGGGTTTACGCAATAACAGAGACTTGATTATGAGGAAACCTTCTCTCCCATTGCCAAGTTGAATTCAGTTCGGGTTCTGATCTCCTTGGCTGTGCATCGACACTGGCCTCTCCATCAGCTCGATATTAAAAATGCTTTTTTGAATGACGACCTTCAAGAAACAGTCTACATGCATCAACCGCCCGGGTTTGAGACCACGGGGGAGTCTCGTGTATGCCTTCTTCGGAAATCTATTTATGGTCTCAAACAGTCTCCCCGGGCTTGGTTTAAAAAGTTTAGTAAGGCTGTTCGCGATGTTGGATTCAAGCGGAGCTCGACCGACTTCTCTCTCTTCACTCGTCATCAATCAACTGGAACTGTCATTCTCTTGGTATATGTGGATGATATCTTGATTGCTGGCGACGACACCATAGGGATACAGAAAATCAAGCAACACTTGAACTCCTTTTTCCATACAAAAGATCTGGGAGGTTTGAGGTACTTTCTTGGACTTGAGGTTGCAAGACGACCTGATGGCCTTGTTTTGTCACAACGAAAGTATTGCCTTGATCTCCTCCACGATGTTGACTATTCTGGGTGTAAACCTGTAGAAACTCCGATGGATGCCAACCACAAGTTATGTGCTCATGGGTCTGACTCCGATTCCTTGCTTACAAACCCTGAGTATTATCGACGCCTTATGGGAAAATTGATTTGCCTAACAGTTACAAGACCTGATATTTCATTTGCCGTTGGAGTTGTCAGCAGATTTATGCACGCCCCTCGCACTTCTCATCTCCAGGCAGTGAAATGCATCCTCAGATATTTGAAGACAGCTCCTGGACAAGGATTGGTATGTAAGCCATCTTCCTCCCTATCTCTTGTTGCATACTCAAATGCGGACTATGCGGGTTCCCTAGATGATCGGCGCTCTACTACAGGCTTTTGTACCTACTTTGGAGGGAATCTTATTACTTGGCGTAGCAAAAAGCAGTCTGTTGTTGCTAGGTCATCCGTTGAAGTCGAGTATCGTGCAATGACAGTGGTTGTATCTGAACTCACTTGGCTTGAGGGTCTACTGGGTGATTTGGGGGTCACTTTACCCTCACCAGCAACCTTGTTTTGCGATAGTCAGGCTGCAATTCACATCGCGAAGAATCCTGTGTTTCATGACCGGACCAAGCACATCGAAGTTGACTGTCATTTCGTTCGTGAAAAGGTTCAATTAATGAAGTTAGAACTGAAGCATGTTCCTGCGTCTGGGCTAGTTGCCGACATTCTCACCAAGGCATTACCACGACAAATGTACCATCAATTCTTTCCCAAGCTTGGTGCCTACGACTTGTACGCTCCAGCTTGCGGGGGAGTGTTAGAGAATATTAGGAAAACATGATGTATTGGCCCTTTAATATGACCCATATAGGTTATAGTGCTTAGTCCCACATTGATTGTATAACTTACTTTTCCTCTCCTCTCTCCTATATATTTGTACTCATACTTGTATTTTTGTATTCAAGATGTATATACAAGGTTTGGACCTTTCTTTACAATCTTCAATGTTTGCCTTCCGTGATGATACTGTATATCAAGATCTTAATCTCTTATGAGTTTTAATTATCTTCTCTGTCGTAGACACACCTCGATCTTGAGCTAAAAATGCTTTCAAGAGTGTGCACTTCCAAGTAACTTGGATGTCTGCATAGATGAATTCAACATCAACAATATTCATCAATATCGGACCATGAAATATGAATTCTGTCTCCAGGGGAATTCAATTTTATCATCTTGTCATGACAATCTATAAATAAAAGAACGATTACATGGTCTTTCCCACCTAAGTGGAATCAAATTCAGTTAGAGGTAATACAATCAGTTTGCACCACCCCCCTCCCTCCCAACACGCACTACCACACACACACACTCTCTCTCTCGCCCATTCTCCCTCTCTCTTATTTTCCCTTCCCCCCTTTACCCTCCTTCTACCATCTCTCCATCCTCCCCTTCACCCTCGGCCACTCCCTCCCCCTCTTACACTTTTATATGGATTATCTCTAAATGAAAAACAAAGTGATGATGCATACATCTGTGTTATATTGCATCTGATTTAAGTTGTGTTTTTTTTCCAGCTTTCGATGAAGAGACTACTAATTGCTCCCGATAAGATGTCATTGCGTATGAATAACTCTTTAGGGAAGGAGGGTTTGGAGAAACTGTTGAAACAACATTTTGGTTATTCTGGATTTAGGGGAAAGCAGTTGGATGCTATTGAAGCAGCTTTATCAGGTTTAAAATTTATTCTATAATTGTTAAATGATTAAATGATACAAAGTAGTACAAAATATCTTAATAATTCGTCCTTCTTGTTATATGGCAGGTCATATATTTTCTCTCCCTCTTCTTATTTGAATTGTTTATTTTGTGTTTGAACTATTAACTGGTCTTAATATTGAGGAAATGTTTTACAGGAAGGGATTGCTTTTGTCTCATGCCAACAGGGGGAGGAAAGTCCATGTGCTATCAGATTCCTGCGCTGGCAACTTCAGGCATTGTGCTTGTAATTTCCCCTTTGATTGGTGAATATCACTGATACTGTAATTTCAGCTAAAATCTCTTAAATCAGTAGACTAATCCGTTGTGATTTTCATTCCGAGCTCTTGAGCAGCTTTAATGGTAAGATGTGAAATTTATGAGTAGTTATGTTGGCTTTTCTTTTAGTTGGTTTCACTGTGATTGTATAATTTGCACTATTATAATAGGAAAATCAGGTTATGGTATTGAAGGCAAATGGGATTTGTTCTGATTTTCTTTCATCAACACAGTTGGCTCACATTAAAGACAAGGTAATTTTTTCTTATTTCTAAATTGATAGTGATTTTGGTGGAAAAAACAGCTCCAGACTGTCCTATGTGGGAGCTCTTGGATTATTTCTGTCCTCCGGGTAGATTTGAATGTAGTTGATCATATTTCACTTGATGTTGAGTTGTAGCTATTTATTTATATATGAACGTTCATGAAGTAGTTCTTTCCTTGAGGCTGGTTGAATGTAGTTGATCGTATTTAACTTGGTGTTGAGTCAGAGCTTAACTATATATGAACTTGAATTTCATACGAGTGTTGTTGGAACTCGGTTTTTCAAGATTACTTTTCGAATATTACCTGCCTACCAAAGACCGAAGCTTCCAAGAGGTGCTGACTGAGAGAGATATATATATAAATGACATGAGAGAGGTGAGCTTATTTATTGATGAATTACCCTACTACACCCCACTCACCCATGAGTTTTAATGAACACTCCTTCTGAAAACAACAATTTACAAGCTAGGATTTCATGGAGAGGAGATCAGGTGCAAAGAGTCAGAATTCTTTTCCTAAAAATTTACATGTATATATAGTACCAGATGAGACTAATCTTTAGAAACCACCATAGAGTTGGGCCACCAATGATTGTTTCGGCATAGATTGCATAATTCCTAACACATCATGTTTATATTAAATTCATATGCACAGTATAAACTTTCTGAGCCGACTATGCCACTTGTGCCGTCTGCTGCCCTTGAAATGGAGTAGTTTACCTTGAAATTCATGTCTTCATGATGACCGTATTCCTGAGAAGAGATGCCATCTTGCAAGGGCGTCTTCCAGGGAAGACTGAAGAGTATCCCTGACAGAGTTTCTCGGGGTAGAACCTCCCGGGAAGGGATTTGCGATAGTGAAATTTCTGCTGGACCCTCAAGGAATTTATGCTTTATTGGTAAATGTTACATGAGGTACTCCCATTACTGGTTGTTATGGATTTCACGTTGTCCGTTATTTGGCAATTATATTATTACGAGTCTTTATGCATCAAGTCAAGTTGTATGAGTCGAGCCATAATGAGGTGAGTTGTATGAGTTGAATCAAGTTGAGTCGTAGTTATGGGTTATTAGTGTCTCAGTGTTTTAATGTTCACGCATCTCTTTATATGAGATATTTATGCTCATGCCATCAAGGTCTTATATAAGGGGACCCTTGGGTCATGTATTTGGTATTAAAGAATTAAATCAATTTCTCTCTCTATCTCTTCTCCTTCTCTCTCTAGTCTCCTCTTCTCTCCCTCTAATTTCTCTTCTCATCTTCTTCCCCAATCTAGGGTTAGCCCCCCTTGTATCTTCCCTCCTCCGCTACCTATGACAAACCACTTAAATATGCACATACCAAACTTGGTATAAAAACCATCCATCTTTCTCCTCTCTTATGCGATTTTATTCTGCAACTAATATCGGTTCCAGTCTTCATCTTCAGACTTTGATCCTTCACACCTCATTGTAACAACAGTCGGTTGGAATACCGCCAGCAGCCAGCGCTGCAGTCGAGCGTAGAGACGTCGTTGGCGACTTTAGACTGCAGATCTAGCACTTGCGCCTGTCGAGCATAGATACATCATCGCTTAGTTATTAAAGGTGCAAGGCGCACCGAGGCGCAAATGGATCTTGGAGCCCAGGCTCAAGGCGCAGACGCACGCCTGAAGAAGGCAAGACGCAACTACATTCCTTTTAAATAATCAGCATCAAAAATCAGTTCATCTTCTTGAACAGATTTTATATATATTCTACTCATTAATCATTCGTTACTATCATTTATCTTTTAAAAAATAAAATAATACGGTCGCTTGCATCATATTTAAGTCTCAACGATCGATTATGTTTCAAAAATACTAAATCATATAAAAATTATTGAGTTCTTGCATTATTTTTTCATTATTTTGAAAAAAAATTACAACAAAAATCACACTCAAGCGCGCTTTTAATGTCCAAAGGCGCAAAAAAGGCGCCCGAAGGCGCAAACCTCTGAGCCCGGAGCCTTAGGCGCGCCTTTAACAACATAGCATCATCGTCGAGCTGCGTTTGGCGAGCATAAGATGTTTCCCTCCCGAAGGAATGACGGGACACCGTCGTCGAGCGACTGCACCTCCCTGTCGATGGTCCCGCTAGAATGCTCACACAATTTTCCATATCTTGCAAGCAATCGAGCCCACACCTTCCACTACTCGAACCGCCACACGTTGAAGCTCCGTTTCGAGTCTGCTCCCTTTTCTCGAGCCCACCAACAATAGTCATTACGCCTATCCTGCACCCTTTTCTCAAGCCACCCGCCTCTATTTTGGGGGTTTCCTTCCACGTGCAGCCCCACCTTCTCTTTTAAAATACTTGTTTAATTACTTAATCCAAGCAAATGATTATATAGTTATCTTGCCATGAAGATAAATGTTATCGATGAAGCCACCCTCCGTCTGATGTTGTGGGAGTTGATGGCCTCCCTATTGCGACTCAACGCCAATATTGACCTGGTGGTGTTGTCCGGACACATTGGGGTTCTGCTTTCACTAACGCAATCGTCATCCCATCCAACACACGCTGCTTCCCCTTCCGTTCCAGCTTGCCTGGTCCTACCACCGCCTTCGATTGCTCCACCCAAGTCACTGATTATGCCACTGCAACCCCTGCTACTGTCGGATCCGGCAGACCGCCTCCAGACGCAGCTTCCACCGTTCCCGCCGTCGATTCCACTATAGCAGCTACCGCTCCCAACGCCGCCCGACAAATCTCTGACGCTCTTAACAGTTCTTGTCGTTCCACCGTTCACCTTCAGTAGTTTCCTCCTCGCAATTTCCACCACTGACATGGTCGCCTCCCAGCCCTGCGGTGGTGCCGCCACATTTTATGCCACCATCGTCAGTCCCTGCGGCCGCCCCTACAACCTTTTCCTCGACCATATGCTATGCCGACCCATCTAAATCCATTCCTTCCGCCGACTGTTTCCCCATCGGTATCGCTGTTTCTCATCTCCGCAACTCACATATAGCCCAGTATTTCGCCACCCTGTCCACAACCATCGGGCAACCTTACCCAGCATCCGGATATTATGCACGGACTACCATTCGATGCAGCCTTCACTACAACGACGCGTTACCCGACGTTGTTCTAGTTGGAAGTCAAAAAGCCCGATAATAAAATCATCCAAGTACCGTTGAGCTTGAGGGTAAGCTCGATTTGAAGGACTGGTGGAATGTTATGGGTCTCACGCTGTCAGTTATCTAGCAATTACATTATTATGAGTCTTTATGTATCAAATTAAGTTGTATGAGACGAATCAAGTTGAGTCGTAGTCACAGATTATTAGTGTCTTAGGATATATTTGGTTCGGCGGTAGCGGGTGCATCCGGTGGGTCGAAACACTACTTTGGAATCGGAGGGGGAGAGGTGGGCGTCAAAACGGAGCGGATCAGGGTTGTTTCCTCCTTGCTGCGGGTGCAAACGGAGCAAACGCCGTCGGCGGCCGTTTGTTTACCCGCTGTCCGGTGACGTTTGCTCTCAACGGAGGCGGCGAAACGCCGAACCAAACGAAGCCTCAGTGTTTTAATGAATTAATGTTGACACATCCCTTTATATTGAATATTTTTGCTCATGTCATCGGAGTCTTATATTAGGGACCCTTGGGTCCTGTATTTGATATCAAAGAATTAAATCAATTTTTCTCTCTAATTCTTGTCATTTAAAAGGAGTGAGGGACAGAATGGAGTGTACTGCTGTCCCTACTTTTCTAGGCCATAGATTGACCACGTTACTCCTAGGAAAAAATGAATTTTCAAAAGTTTTATGTAATAATTAATTGCCCAATTATTTTTTGCTTTTGTTACTGTCTAAGCCTGATTCATGAATGTTCTTCATTGAGGTTTATATTCTGAAAACCACTAGGATTCAATGTTCATATAGTATTCTTGTTGTGCTAGGAATTTAACATATCTGTTCTATTATTATTAATGGATTAGATTCATGAAGACCTTGACTCAGAAAAGCCCTCTGTTAAGCTGTTATATGTGACTCCAGAACTGGTTGCAACATCAGGGTTTACCTCAAAGCTGATAAAGCTTTACAATAAAAAGTTTCTGAGTCTAATTGCTGTTGATGAGGTGCAAATTTACTTGATTTTGCAACATAAAATGAATTTAACATTTTTTTAAATAATTTTCACTATAAATCTCTTACAAGTGTCTTCTTACTGCCGCAGGCACATTGCATATCCACATGGGGCCATGATTTCAGGTTTTCTATGAAGGATTTCCACTTGATCACATTGTTATTCTGTCTCTACCCCATTGAATAATCAATTAGTTCTTACTAAACCATTGATGGATTTTGATTTGTTTGATTCGTGGTCTATTATGTTGCTTATGATGCAGACCTGCCTACAGAAAACTATCTTCTTTGAGGGACCATGTTCCAGGTGTGCCGATAATTGCTTTGACAGCTACTGCTGTTCCTAAGTGAGTTATAATCTCTTTTTAATTTTCTTTAGAAGTTTACAATGATTTTTCTACTATTTCTGTTAGGTGCTCTTCTCCTTAAAATATCTATTTTAACTGCGTGTTTGACTTTTTTCATTGACAATTATTCAGTTAAAGATTTTCTGAATTTCGGTTAAAGGCTCTATAGCTTCAACATCATACAATAAGGCAATGCTTCGGTAATATTATTGTAAATTTATGTCCCTTGAGATTCGGTCCCTTTTAGGGTTTTCATTTTTGTGAAAATGTTTATATGCGCATGCAATTTGTAATTCTCACTAGTGCGTCTCTATTATGCTTTACTTAAATTGATGGGGATCGACATTGGCGCGTAGGCCGTGACTTGGCGGGACCCGCTTACGTGTACACGCGCAGGAGGTGCTGATCGGATTAACGATCTGAATCGTAGATGCGTCCGGAGCGTCGTCCGGATATTTTTACATATTTTTTTCTGAGTTGTATTTTTGATTTTAGGATGTCGAGCATAACAGACAATCTTAGCCGTTCACGCCCAACACCCAACGACCAACCGCCCCGATCATTATAAATAGGGGCAGATGCCCTCCTTTTTTGTCATTGTGTATTTTGTGAGAGATTCCATGATCCGCAATCAATTCGTGGTGCGATGCCGCGGAACTCGGGGTGCAAAGCTTCGAAGTCAGTTACCTTTTTTTGTATTTATTTTACTGTTCCATTTTCCCGTGAACTTCCCCTCTCCCACGCTTATTCCTTATCAACCGCTCAATATTGTTCAATTATCCGGCCCATACCCACGCCCGTGCCATCCCGTCCAACCACCTGTCCGAAAATTGCTCGATCAAATCCCTGTTGTCGTCAACATTTCACCCGTCCGCCTATCTCCGGCTCCTTCCCATCCACCGTCGTCCATCCACAATATCCTTGCTTAAATCCTCCTCCCCGACTCCCGCCTTTGCCAGCCGCTAAGCTCCTGCTACGCTTCCTCCCCCACGCTGACGTCTACCTAACTTCTGCCAGCCGCCCTGTCACCGCTCGGTTACACACCCCCACTCTTCCAGGTGAGACCAGACAACCCTTTCGACTCACCGGGCAGCCTCAACAAGAAAGCCGCCGCCGCCTCAGCGTGAATTTCCCCTGCCCACATCTTCTTCCTCACGTGGAACCATCGTTAACCGCCCATTATTTCTCCGTCGTTAGTCCTAATCCCCCGCTAAACCCATCTCCTTTTATCATTCTGCTCGTTGGTCCAAATCCTCTTCACTGTCTCATAAATTCAGGTTCACCTCCTTCATTAATCATTTTGTCGTCGAGCCACCCTCATTCATCCCTATTCTTCTTGCCAAGGAGCCACCTTCATTCGTTCTGCCACAAACATCGCCATTCATCGCCGCTGAATCCCTATTTTGTGAGTATTTCATTTACTGTGTTAGTTTAATTTTTTGTATCGAGTACTTTGATGGATATCACATCTTTGTTGGGACGATTGTTTTGTTTGTTTATTTGTTCTTAGATTTTCTAAATTCTATAACTTGATTTGTGTTGGCTGTTGTTGATTGTGCTTCATATCATGAAGTGTCGTTGCTTGTTTACTTGAAAAGTTAGCAAACGTTATGCAATTTGCCCAGCTTGTATAATTTTATTTTCTAATATTTATTTCCGGAAAGTTTTTAAATTTTCATGCATTATCTTGAAAGGAGCTTAATGAGTCCACTCTCCACATTCACCTAAGTGTTGCATTAGTGTCGGCACACCCAAGTCACATGGCCTACCCTGTGTCAAAATTTGGTATTAGAGGCAGGTTAGGGCACTTGCATGTTACGTAGTGGTAGGTCTTACCGTCAAACCATGCCTGACTCGAACCAAACCGTTGAGAGAGCCACCAACTCCACTTTGGAGTTGACACAAGCGGAGTTCCAACGCTTGATGATAGATCGATTTGATCAATTGACGACACTATATGGCGATCTTCACACCCGCGTCGGAGCCCTTGAAATTCAACGAGAGCACTCTACTTCCCAAAGTAGGGACAACTCACCCACTCCACCTGATGTTCCCTTTGAGAAAGGTCGGGTTGCCCTCTCACAATAAGACGTGTGTGAGGAATCAACCTCCAGGAGAGGCCGCTCCTCTTCGAGAGCTTGCTCCACACCGAAGGGGACCTGTTGATTACGTTCGTGTCCATCAGCCTGCACCTACTCTCCCATGACGTATAGCTCCGCAAGATAGAGCTCAGGACCGTTATGGCTACGGACCTGATGATTACTTTGTTGATTATCCCAAGCCACGTCGAGCACCAGCTGATCACGATATTACCCGTCGCATGCGCGTAAATACCCTTACCTTCGATGGTCAGCTTGACTCGAAGACTTGTAGCGACTGGCTTCAGGAGATGGACCACTACTTTGAGTGGTATTATATGAATAATGAACGCTGTGTTAGGTTCGCAAAAATGAAGCTGGTCGGTCCAACCAAAATTTTCTGGGTCAGTCTAGAGAGGTCTCTTCAACGAGACGGATACCATCCTATTATCCGTTGGGAAGACATGAAACACCGCCTGAAGGAGAAATACCTTCCCGCCTCCTATCGGGATCAATTGTTATATCAGATTTATGCGTTGCGCCAGGGCACGCAATCTGTAGCGGAGTACATGTCTCAATTTGATGAGTTATCATTGAGGAGTGATTTGCGAGAGGAGACTTTAGCTACCGCAACCCGATTCCGTACTGGGCTGAGATCAGAGTTGCGTAGGGAGCTTATTCCCCGCCGGTTAGAGACGGTAGAGCAAGTTTATCAGATTTCTCTCGAGTACGAGCAGTACTTGCGACTCGCTGGTACCCGCCAAACTTCTTCCAAGTCAGACGGGTCCACAGTTAGGAGGTCACCATCGACCACTACTACCCTTGTAGGGCCCTCTCGTGCTCCCACGAACACGAAGGGCAAGGCCGTCGCCACTGGATCTTCCATGACCCCCAAGTCAGGAAATTATTTCGTTTACTGTGTGAGTTTAATTTTCTGTATTGAGTATTTTGGTGGATATCACATTTTGTTCGGATGATTGTTTCGTCTGTTTATTTGTTCTCAGTTTTTCTAAATTGTATAATTCGATTCGTGTTGGTTGTTGTCTATTGTGCTTCATGTATTGAAGAAAGTGTCGTTGATTGTTTACTTGAAAAGTTATCAAACGTTACGTTGTGCAATTTGCCCAACTTGTATATTTTTTTTGCTAATATTTATTTCCAGAAAATTTTAAAATTTTCATGCATTATCTTGAAAGGAGCTTCACGAGTCTACTCTCCACATTCACCTAAGTGTTGCATTAGTGTCGGCACACCCAAGTCACACGGCCTACCTTGTGTCATAAATGCTCATAGGTTTTTGTAATAGTGCTTCCCAACTTCGCTCAAATCAAGATTTCTTGAGTCTATTCCTTCCTCCCATCACAATTAGACCCCTTCTTACTTCTTCCATCATGATTATGGCGCTCGTTGTCTCTCTCATTGCATTGTGAGCTCCCATGAAGCTTTGAGAAGGTATTCCTTGACCTTTTCATATTTGGCCCTATTATATTCCCAGCCTGAACGAGGGATAGAATCAGAGATAATCAGAGCCTTATTGTGTCTGTCTTAGCGAAGAGCTCTTTAGAACGAGAGCTCGGTCCAAGAGAACTATCAAATCTTGTGTTTAGAAGGAACATGATCTTGCACTATTTCATTTCATCACTTCACTTAAATACAAAGCTTTCATAATGGAAAGTTACAAAAGACACCATAAACAAAGTAATACTTGTGAAAGGACATATATTTCTAGTAAAAATAGGAAATAAAAGATAGATGGCTGTACAGGCTATGCCCGTAACATTACACCACTCTTTTGAAGAGATCTTGTTCGCAAAATCAAAAGAGAGTTCTGATTTTCACAGCGCTTTAGGAGCAACAAGTACATATTTTTACTGTCAGACTGCATGAAAGGCTGCGGCTCATCGCAATCTCTCTCAAGAGTTTAGAACTTGAGATTGGTATGAGATAGGTTCAGAAGAAAGAGGGAATTCTTGGTTGCCATGAGCATTGGAAGGAATCAATGGCTGCATCAGTGTATGTGATAGAAACTAGGAGATCAGTCTCTTTAGAGAGATTTTTCCAATGTTTTGAACGTTGTGTACTTTCTTGCAAACCATTGAGAAATTTGAAATATTGTAATTTCTGTATGCATTATTTGGTCAGTTGTTTACATATAACTGCTCAACATGTTTTTTGTATATCTTACTGACATTGCTTACAACATGTTTTTTGCATTTAAGTTGTCAATTATCAATATTTATTCCTTTTATACCATCTTGATTACTGAATATTGCATTCTGAAATCTTACATAAATTTCTAGAGGAAAGGGCTCAGGTCTCCAAGTATTTTTTTAATTGGGTTAAAAGAAAACACTTTAAATATAACAGCAGCATAGTGTTTTTTTCCCTTTAATGGTAATTTGTTAGTTTTATAAAAAGTACTTTTGGAACTACAAATGTATCATTACAATTAAGTTTTATGTTTTAATGCAAGTATAGATTTCCATTGCACATGTGATGTTTTGAGTAATAATTTCAATGAGCTATAAAATTATGCACAGCTACAGGCAATGGCTGTTGTTTATGATCCAGAATCATAGATTCCCACAAGTAGGTCGGGCAAGTGCTCCACAAATTCTTTATCGTTGAGCCCCCCCGATTGCTTTAAGCAGTACTTTTTTCCTAAGAAGTTTTTCAAATTTCAAATCTTCTCCTGGTACCTTTATAATTTCCAGGAGAGAGGATGGAGCTTTTGGATTTTCTTCCTCAGATAAGTTAACCTGTTACCTGATGGTTATGTGCATACTATTATAGCACAGGGGTTAGGAATCTATTTAAAATACTACTAGGGTGTTTGTTTGTAATGACCTCTAATAATTTTGATAATCTGTGTATATTAACTTTTCATTTTGGATCTTCAGTTTTCCATATTGCCTAGTTTGAGTTGTTTTTGGATCTTGTAAATTAGGGTTCAGGAGGATGTAGTCAAGTCACTGCAGCTGCTGAATCCATTGATTCTTAGGACATCATTTAATCGTCCTAATATATTTTATGAAGGTAATTATATTGATTTGGTCACACTCGGTGACTTTTCCATTTAGAAAATATTTTAAGAAATTTCATTCTTTAACTATTGAGATATGGATAATCCTTTTCTTAGTTGCTTGTCTATTTCTATTTTATAAATCACACAACTTAATTGACGAATATTTAATCAATGCAGTGCGGTTCAAAGATCTTCTGAATGATGTATATACTGATCTGTCCAATTTACTAAAGTCTAGTGGTGAAGTTTGCTCTATCATTTATTGCCTCGAACGCTCTACCTGTGATGATTTGTCTTCTCATCTATCAAAAAATGGCATCTCTTCAGCTGGTACATAAGGGTTGTGGCTTCATATAGTAAAACTCTGCTTGTGTATATTGGCGTTATTATTGTTATTATCTGTATATTGGTCTGTATTTAGCTTGTAATATTGATTTGTCTATATATTTGATTCCTCTCCTCATTTGGAGTAGAGAGTTTTTTATCCAACATGGTATCAGAGGGATTCTAGGGTTTTCGTTTCCGCTCCGGCGTCGCTCTTCATCCCGCTCGTCGATCGCGATCTCCCGGCCTCTCGGGCATATCGCGACTGGATCGTCTCTCCCGGCGACTGGATCGGCTTCTCCTGCATCGCTCGGATTCTCCTGCATCGATCGGCTTCTCCTGCATCGACTGGATCGGCTTCTCCTGCATCGCTCGGATCGGCCCGCATCGCTTCCGCCGCATCGATCGCTCGATCGGCCTCTTCCGCCCGCATCGCTTCCGCCCGCTCGCTCGATCGTGATCCTCTCCCGCATCGATCGGCCTCTCCCGTCTGCCCTGTTCCAGTTTGGCCTTCCCGCTGTTTTCTTTTGTCCTTGATCCTCGATCTCCTTTGTGGGAGGGATCTCCTGTTGATTTATGGCTTCTACAGACACCAACGAATCCTTCTCGAGGAGGATCACTAGCATTCTTCTGGATGAGCGGAACTATTCTTCTTGGGCTACATCGATGAAGGTGGCCCTTGCCGGCCGGAACAAACTTTCTTGGTTGACTGGAGGACCTCCCAAGCCTCCTGATGACAAGAAAGATGATTTGGTCAAGTGGTCCACGGAGAAATTCATGGTTCTTGGCTGGATTCAGTGCTCGATGGAACCTCGTATCTTCGGCCAGTTCATGCGATTTGAAGACATCACCGAACTTTGGTCTGCTCTTCAGCGCACCTTCGGGCATACTCGTGTTGACGCCCAGATTTTTGGTGTCTTTCAGGATATTGCTTCCGCCACTCAGGGGGAGCGGTCTGTTCAGGAGTACTTTACCTACCTCCAGGATCGTTTTCTGGAACTCAACGATCTGGAGCCGCTTAGTGCCCTGAAATCTCCAGAGGATGTCACCCTTATCCGACAACAGCGACAGCGTCGGGAGACCTACCAGTTCTTGATGTGTCTTCGCCCCGAGTTTGAGTCCACACGTGCTCAGATTGTGGGCATGTCTCCCTTGCCCGACCTGCTTGAGACCTACTCCATTATCTCTGAGCATGAAAAACGCCTGCTGCGTCAATCATGCCTCTCCGGCGCGCGTACTACTTCCTCACTTCCTACTGAGCAGATGGCTCTTGCAGCTTCCTCTCGTCCTCCCACTTCTGCCTCCCGGAGCCGTGGTGGTCGCGGGTCATCTCCTCAGTCTGGGGGACGTGGCTCCTCCGGTGGCCGTGGCTCTACAGGTCCGCCTGGCCCTTGCTCTCATTGTGGGCGTCTCTATCATGACCGGAGCCGTTGTTATCAGCTCTACCCACACCTTCGGGGTTCTGATCGTACCTCGTCTGGTGCTGCTCCGCGCTCTACCGTTGCTGCTGCCGAGTCTGTTGATACCGTCGAGCGTCCCTCCGGAATCACTGCGTCGGATTTCAGTCACCTATTGGCCCAGTTTCAGCAGTTCCAGCAATCTCAGTCCTCCACTACTACCTCTGCCTCTCCTCGGTCTTCATCCTCAGGTACTCCGTTTGCTTGCACTGCGACCATGGTTGATCAGGGTTCGTCACCCTGGGTGATTGATTCTGGTGCCACCGACCATATGACTGGTACGTCTTCCCTCCTACGCCAGGTTGCCCCTTGCTCACACCGGGATGTGCGCCTTGCTGATGGCTCGTTTACTCATGTCCTCAGCCAGGGCACTGTCTCTCTCTCTTCCTCTCTTTCTCTTGACTCCGTTCTTCATGTACCTCACATGGCTCTCAACCTTTTATCTGTTAGTAGCATTACTCGTGCTTTGAATTGCTCAGTCACTTTCTACTCTGATCATTGTGTTTTTCAGGACCTGCAATTCAGGAGGACTTTTGGTACGGGGATTGAGAAGAATGGGATGTACCATCTGGTGCTGCCTCCACCTACTGCTGCTACCACCACCACTGCTGTTCTTGCTTCGCCATCGAGTTTGCTTTGGCATGCCCGCCTCGGTCATGCTAGCCCCCCTCGGATGTTATCTGTTTGTCCTGATGTACCTTTTTCTTTTCCTTTTTATTGTGATGTCTGCGAATTGTCAAAACACACTTGCAGTACCTATGTATCTTCTACTAGTCGTGCTACTTCTTGTTTTGAGTTGATACATTCTGATGTTTGGGGTCCGGCCCCTATTGTTTCTTTTGATGGATTCTCATATTTTGTCACTTTCATTGATGACTATTCTCGCTGTTTATGGGTTTACCTTCTGAAACGTAAGTCTGATGTTCTATCTGTTTACACTCACTTTACGACTATGATACAGACACAACATGGCAAGTCTGTTCACATTCTTCGCTCTGACAGTGGCGGCGAATACACCTCCCGCTCCTTTGACGAGTTTCTTTGCTCGGAAGGCACCCTCCATCAGTTTTCGTGTCCGGCCACCCCCGAGCAAAATGGCGTGGCCGAACGCAAAAACCGTCACCTGTTGGACACTGTTCGATGCCTTCTTCGGGGCATGCATGTTCCTAAGTCCTACTGGAGCGCTGCTCTTCTTACCGCGGCCTTTCTTATCAATCGCACTCCGTCCCGCCCTCTTGGCGGTATTGCTCCCTATAGTCTTCTCCACCCTTCCGCCTCTGTTTTTCCCATCCCTCTTCGGGTCTTTGGCTGTGTGTGTTTTGTCCAGGATCGGCGTCCTTCCCGGACAAAACTCGACGATCGGGCTGTCCGTTGCCTCTTCCTCGGCTACTCGACTACCACTAAGGGGTATCGCTGTTTTGATCCCCGTTCCCGTCGTATCATTCACTCTCGTGATGTAACGTTTCACGAGGAAGTACCCTTCTTTGTCTCTTCCTCGACTACCCCGGACCCTCCTACTATTGTCCAACCTGGGTCGTCCCCACCGTCTCCCCTCCATCGTCTCCACCCGTTCTTCTTACTTACACTCGCCGCCGCGCGCCCACACCCGCTGTTACTCCCATTTCTCCCTCAGTTCCGGATCCATTGCTCCTTCCGGTTGCAGGTACTTCTCTTGAGCCTTCTCCCTCTACTACTTCTGATGACTTGCCCATTGCCTTGCGCAAGGGCCAACGTGCTTGTGTTCACTCCTCTGTTACTAAGCACCCGCTGGCTAGTGTTGTTTCCTACCAGCGGTTCTCTCCTTCTTACCAGGCTTTTGTGGCCGCTGCTGCTTCGGTTCGAATTCCTGCTTCGACTGCTGAGGCTCTCCTTGACTCGCGGTGGGTTCGGGCCATGGAGGAGGAGATGTCTGCTCTTCGTCATACCGGGACGTGGTCCCTTGTTCCTCTACCTCCTGGGAAAAGCACCGTTGGGTGCAAATGGGTCTATACTGTGAAATATGGTGCTGATGGTTCAATTGACCGCTACAAGGCTCGTTTGGTGGCTAAGGGGTTTACTCAGGCTCCGGATGAGTTTGGTGCCACGTTTGCTCCCGTGGCCAAGCTGACTAGTGTTCGTCTTCTGCTCTCTCTTGCCGCCTCTCGGGCATGGCCTCTCTACCAGCTCGACGTCAAGAATGCTTTTCTTCATGGCACCTTACAGGAAGAGGTTTATATGGCTCCTCCACCGGGATTTGCCCTTAAGGGGGAGTATTCGGGCAGGGTTTGTCGTCTGCACAAATCCCTGTACGGCCTGAAGCAATCTCCGCGTGCCTGGTTTGACCGGTTCAGCACTGTTATCCTTCAGATAGGCTTCACTCAGTGTCACGCAGATCACACTTGCTTTGTTCGCGCCGCGACAGATGGCCGTCGTGCCATTGTCCTGGTCTATGTTGACGACATTATTCTTACTGGGGATGACTCTGCCGGTATTTCTGAAGTGAAAGCTACTCTCCGGGCCGCCTTTGAGGTGAAAGATCTTGGATCTCTCCGTTATTTCCTTGGGATTGAAGTGGCTCGCTCCCGACAGGGCATCTCCATATCCCAGCGAAAGTACACCTTAGATCTCCTCCGGGATTCTGGTCTCCTGGGATGTCGTCCTGCGCGTACGCCTATGGATACCAATCATCGTCTTCATGCGGAATCTGGTGATCCTCTACCAGACCCTTCTCAGTACCAGCGTCTGGTTGGCCGCCTGATATACTTGACAAATACGAGGCCAGACATCAGCTTCTCAGTAGGTGTTCTGAGTCAGTTTATGCATTCTCCTACGACTGCTCATCTTGAGGCCGCTCGACGTGTTCTTCGCTATCTCAAGCATGCCCCGGGACTTGGTCTATTCTATCGGGCTGACAGTGTTTCCAGTCTCTCATGCTTCACTGATGCTGATTTTGCCGGTTCTTTGACTGATCGGCGCTCTACTACCGGCCTCTGTGTGTTTCATGGGGATCATCTTGTTTCATGGCGGAGTAAGAAACAACACATTGTATCACGCTCGTCCGCTGAGTCCGAATACCGGGCCATGGCACACGGTGTCACTGAGTTAATCTGGTTGCGATCGCTGCTGACTGAACTTGGTCTATCTCTGACCACTGGCTCGACTCTCTACTGTGACAATAAGTCAGCTCTCCTTCTCACTCAGGATTCAGTGCTTCATGAGCGTACCAAGCATATCGAAATGGATGTTCATTTTCTTCGTGACCACGTTCGTACTGGGACTGTCCTTCCGACCTATGTTCCTTCGGTCGACCAACTTGCTGATGCCTTCACTAAGGCCCTTGGTCCTACGCGTTCAGATTTGCTATCTTCCAAGCTGGGCATGATTGACATCTTTGCTCCACCTTGAGGGGGAGTATTGGCGTTATTATTGTTATTATCTGTATATTGGTCTGTATTTAGCTTGTAATATTGATTTGTCTATATATTTGATTCCTCTCCTCATTTGGAGTAGAGAGTTTTTTATCCAACAGTGTAGGTGTTAACATGTGATTTTCCTTCTTTTAGCCTATCATGCAGGGCTGAATAGCAAAATGCGAAGTTCTGTTTTAGATGATTGGCTCTCTTCCAGAATACTTGTTGTTGTTGCAACAGTAGCATTTGGGTACTTTACTCGATCTTCTGTTTTTTTTATTCATTTTATATCCCATATGATGGGTGCATCTCTTCCATTAGAGTTTTCAACTTTGAAGAACTTATCTTCTTTCTTGTGGATCATACAAGAATTGGTCAGTACATGGTTGTTTAAGTGACTATTATTTCAAATTTAGACCGTTCGTTGAATGTTGTCATTCTGTATGCGAACCAAGCGTGACCTATTATTTTATTAGTTATTAACAAACCAGTCATTTAGAGTTGCATGTCTTGACATGTCTCGTGTTAGCTTGCTGGGTATAGTTAGGTATGGAGGTCTAGCTGAGCATTAGTGGATAAACAAATGTCTATTGGAGGGAGAGTGTTAGGGTCTCATCTCGTCAGTTATCTATTAGTTATATTGTCAATGTTTTATTACAATTTACAACTCTTTCTGTATTAAGTTCGAGTTTTATGAGTCAAGTCGTATCAAGTTGAGTCGAGTCATTATAGTCTGAATGCTTTAGTGTTGTGCACATCTTTCATATTGAATTTATTTACGTCTATGCCGTTGTAGTCTATAAATAGATCCATTGGGTCATGTATGAGATAATCAATGAATTAATCAAGTTTTTTCTATTTCTATAAGTTTTCCTCCTCTATCAAGCTAGAGTTTGAGTGAGCAAAACTCCCCTCCCCCTTCTTTTCCTTCGTCCTCCTTTGGGTGAGCTCTGCTCCCTTGTATTTTCAACTCCACCACCACCTCCGATCGCTGGTAGGCCCGTAACAGAGAAACTAATAAAAAAGGAGAGAAAAGAGAGCGACCTGACAAATTAAATAGTTTAAAATTGGAGTAAAATTGCGGGGAGAGAACTCTCTTCTTGTATTAAGGAATTTAGCTTGGTTTGCTGCTAGCTGCTTACAAAGAAGACGAATCAGAGAGCTTGAACTTATAGATCTCTTGTGCTTTTGAGGACCCCCCTTAGTACACTCATCTCATTATTTATAGGACCCCACAATATGTGCTTGTTGGATATAAGATCTGCAAAAAAATATCACGCTTTGTCTTACGAGGATAAGAATGATGGACATCCATTTTTGTTAGAGTTTATATTTCCATCAGTTTGCTTTTTTCCTTTCTTTCATAACAAGTATCCCAACTCTCAGAGCATGTATTTGCAGAGACACTATTATGGTCCCGATCTGCTGAGGTATGATTTTGATTTTTCTCAGTGCCTAGTGTTCCCTCTAGACAAACAATTATCACTGAGGTTCGTTCGTCTGTGGAGCTCTCCCACACCAGCCAACGTCTAATGTCAAATGCATGTGGCGAATACTCACACATAGTCATTGACTCCTTGATGTATCGAGGACGCAAGCAGGCGATTTATAGGTGTTGACTTGTAATGAATGTAATCATTTTATAAGCAGCAGCATTACCATTTCTTGTATAAATTTGTTTCTATTTGAGGGAGAGTATCAAGATTAGAGGCCATGAATGATATTATCACCCCATAAATGTTCTTATAATTTTGGTTTATTGTTTGTTAATCTGATCTGTGAGGCGGATAACAGTCAACTTAGGACATTGTATTGAACATTGCCACCTAGTTTAACATTTTAAAAGCCCGACCGACACTCAATGATATGAAGTAAATTAAGAAAAAAAACTGACACAATAACAGTAAGACAATAGATAGAGCACAGTAAATATCAAAAATGAAAGATTGAAGCTACAGTTAAAAAGAAATATTCAATTTTCTAAATCACAGAGCCAACTAAAATGCATGAACAGCATAAACCATACTAAAGAGTCTTATCCAAAACAAGTACACTGTTTTGAAAGAAAAGACAATAAAACTTCATAAGTTTTTGAAAGATCATCAAGGCAAAACTGTTGACGACCCGAGTTCCCTGTAAAGAATGGTCCGAAGACGGGATCAACCCACTAACGAGTAAGAAAGACTCTTCCTCCCATGGGTCATGAAAGACTACAGATATGCCTAGTCGGGGCGAGTCCCCGATGGTTGTGGACAGTCGAGGGCGACGAAGGGCCGTGCTGAATGTGAGCTGCGGCGATCATAAGCGGCGGTGCTTCCAGAGTGCCGACGGAGTAGGTGGTCGGAGCGGAGGTTGCGGGATGGAGACCACAGGGACACTAATGACGGTGACACAAATCGTGGCGACATTATCACGGGGTTTGGAGGGGATGATGTCATCTTTGTGAACTGCGAGGAGGGGACAACTGGAGGCGAGGAGGGGACAACTGGAGGCGATGATGGAGTGATAAAATTTACGACAATTGATGGAGCAAAAAGATTTGTTGCCGTTGATCGAGCTTCTTTGGGCGCCGCCGCGCCGGTGTGATAGATGACGATATTTGGAGGTGGCCTGCAGGGTTCAACAGTGGCATGGGCAGCAGCGGCGTAATCAACAACCTCAATGGAGCAATCATAGGTGATGGTAGGATAAGGAAAGCTAGGATGGAAGGGGCGGCGACATGTGCTCGCTGGGACGACGGTTGCGTTGGCAGAATCAGTGGTTGTGCTAGTCGGATCGGGGCCCCGAAGTGTCGGCCAATACTAGCGGTGACACGTGAAACACGACATCAAAGTACGTTGATACCTTCAACAACATTGAACGGATGGCGGCTTCTTCTGCGACACTTATTCTCATACATACTCAATCTATTACATAAATGAATAAGTAATCCATCAAGACAGACACGTGCAACTCGAGGGAAGGGTTTTGTGCACGGTTTGATGAAGAACGCGAGTCAACAGCTCGATCGATTGAAAAGATGTAGAACCAGGCGCTGGGCGACATAGACAACGCTGTAAAATACCGTGGCCGTGGAGGGTTGCGAGCTTTGGAAGAGACAAACACACTATGCTGTTTAGAAGACTCATCTGGAAGGGGTCGAATCAGAAGGCGTGAAGGAGACAAAAAATGTGTGAAGGAAGAGCCGGGCCTGCAGGATCCAACAAGGAATGATGATCATTGGAGGGCCCTTGACATCGTACACAATTGTTAGATGCGTGATGGATGCGCCTCCTTCTTGTGTTCCTCGATGTGCTTCAAGCGGAGAAGGAATGTGTGTCGGCTTCCTCTGCAGACGATGAGGAAGGGGCTTCGACAGTAGGGATGCCACAATGAAAAGCGACCGACAGAGAGCTGGATGTGGTCGCAGAGGAGGGTCAATTAGCTCTGATACCATAGTTGTTATGGGCTTATTTCAGGATCTCGTCGGAGGTGGCAGTGAAAACAGAGATACAAGGTAGCTGACCTCAAAGTACGGAGGCTGCGAGGAGAGGAAGAAGGGGAGCCTTGCTCAACCCTAACCCTAGAATGGAGATGAAGAGGAGAGAACTGGAGAGTGAAATAAGAAATTAGAGAGAGAGAGAACTTGGATTAATTCATTCCTAGCCTCATACATGCCCCCGGGGGTCTATTTCTAATACTACAAAGTGGCACAGATGTAAATAGCTCAAAAATAATGGAAAGCAAAGCAATAAAAGTAAAGCACTACGAACTCGTACATCGACTCGTTTAATAAAAGACACCTAACATGAACACATGACAACACTCATTAACGACATAGATAACTGGTCATGTGAGACCATAACACATAATTACCAGATCAATGGCGATGATGTCGACAGGAACGATCAGACCGTGAAATTAAAATTATAAGATTGGCCAAATTTTGGATGTTACAACGTTATTTAAGGCTGCTATGTTGAAGAACATGCAATCATTGAGTGCCTTTCGAGTGAAAGAACTCTTCTATTATGTTTTCCTTGTCTTATGTAATGCACTGATTTCAGTTAAAACATTCAATTATTTTTATACTAAATTCTTGGTTGCGTATATAATCTTTTTCTAACATAAATTTTTTTTGCTCCCTGTTTGGGTTCTTAAAACCTGGGAATTGTTGCTGTTGCTGTTGCTGGGACAGGATGGTATAGAATGTCTGCTGTTTTTTTTTCACAATGTCCCAAAAAATCTCATGTTACTTCCAATTTGAGGAATTTCTATGTGGAATGTTGCATCTATTACAGGGTATTGACAGAAAGGATGTTCGGGTTGTTTGTCATTTTAACATACCAAAGTCGATGGAAGCCTTCTATCAAGAATCTGGTAGAGCCGGCCGTGATCAACAACCTTCAAAAAGTGTGTTGTATTTTGGTTTGGACGACCGCAAAAGAATGGTTAGTAGTTACTGCCAATGAATTTTGCACGAGTCTTAGTATACTTTTTTTACTAGTTAATTATAAAGGCAGTGTTTTTTCATGTATATTTTATGCTAGGAATTCATTTTGAATAATGGTGTTACTAAGAAATCACAATCTATAAGTTCCGCGGAGCTCTTAAAGAAGCCCCTTACAGATTTCAAAGAGGTGCGCTTTTGTTTTATTTAAAATCTAGACATAATGCATATAAAAAATACAGTGTGATTATTATTAGGGCCTCAATATATGCAGATGGTGGCCTATTGTGAAGGTTCTGGCTGCCGCCGGAGAAAGATCCTTCAAAATTTTGGAGAGCAGGTTCGAAAGTCATCGTTTTACTTTTATTTTAATCAGATCATACTTCCCTTCCCTGAGTTAACTATGAAAATCATATGCTACCATAAAAATAGGTATCACCATCACTTTGTCAAAGATCATGTGATGCTTGTAAATTTCCATCAATACTTTCAACAAAATTGGCAGACCTTGAACGGAGTGGTAGTATTTTCAAAAAGGGACTTCCTCCGGTTTTCCTTCAAAGGTGATCAACATCTTTTTATCTCTCTAGAAATGATACTATTTACTCCAATATGTGAAAAAGTCGTCATAATATGATCACCATCGCATCTACCTTATTGACTCTAACATCATATTTGTGTTAATCATTGTTGCGGCCAAACTCGACGCCCCGGTAGGACCGGAATAACTTTGTCCGCCTTAGCTCTCGGAGCGGTCGAGCGCGCACACAATTAAAGAGAGAGAGAGAAAAATAGTACACACGATATTTTTTGTGGAAAACCCCCTTAATTGGGTAAAAAACCACGCGACCGGGTGTGTGTCAGTCGAAATCCACTATTTACTTGCGGTTACAGATTTCTTGGAGAACTGAGGGTGACAGGCCGCTCCTCCTTACACTTTGGAGGTGAGAGAGAGAGTTGCTGGCTCGCAGCGGGACCGGAATAACTTTGTCCGCCTTAGCTCTCGGAGCGGTCGAGCGCACACACAATTAGAGAGAGAGAGAAAAATAGTACACACGATATTTTTTATGTGGAAAACCCCCTTAATTGGGTAGAAAACCACGCGACCGGGTGTGTGTCAGTCGAAATCCACTATTTACTTGCGGTTACAGATTTCTTGGAGAACTGAGGGTGACAGGTCACTCCTCGTTACACTTTGGAGGTGAGAGAGAGAGAGTTGCTGGCTCGCGACGGGCAACAGACTGCTCCGCCCGAGACAATTTGCAGGGAAATTGCGGACGAACAGGGCGATTGCTGTAGCAGGAATCTCCTTCTCGCCGCTCGTCGTGGACTTGGACGTATTTTGGCGATGATGCGATGGTTTGCGATCGGCTCCAAGGAAGCTTGGTGGAGGATTGAAGATGACTTGGAGGTGGCTCGTAGGAGGAATCCGACAGAGCTCTGGCCTGAGGAAGAAGAAAGTGGAGGAGCCAAAAGGTGAGAAATGAGGAGGCCTGTGACTCTTTTATAGCCTCCAGGAGGTGATTACAGTAGTTATGCGCTATCTGCACACCGTAACACCAATATAATTATTTTGGTATAATTCTGAGCGTATATTTTGCTCATCATGTTCGCTGTTTGCAGGCCAAATATTTAATTAATTTCTCTCCCCCACTAACCGTGATGGTTAGTGGGTGGTTACTTAAGAGATGAATGAGATGATTGTTACGGAGCGATCGGACGGTGAGGAAGGCCCGTCATGGACGGACGGCCGGACCGGCGGCGAACGCTCGCCGGCGGAGGACAAGGTGAAGCCCGCGGCCGCGGGAGAGGGGTGGTTGGGCGCGCCGCCCCTTGGGGGCGGAGCCCGCATCCGCAGGGAAGGGGCGGTCGGGCGCTCTGTCCCTTGCGGGCGGAACCCACGACCGCGGGGGGCGGCCACGGGGAAGGGGCGTCCACGGGTAAGGGGCAGCCGGACGCGCCGCCCCTTG
The DNA here is from genome assembly GCA_039513925.1 of Platanthera zijinensis. Lineage (NCBI taxonomy): Eukaryota > Viridiplantae > Streptophyta > Magnoliopsida > Asparagales > Orchidaceae > Platanthera > Platanthera zijinensis. Next base: position 165,255,941 of record CM077095.1, read on the forward strand.
CAGGCGGAACCCGCGGCCGCAGGAGAGTGGAGGCCGGGCGCGCCGCCCCTTGTGGGCGGAGCCCGCGGACGCAGGAGGCGGCCGCAGGAGAGGGGCAGCCGGGCGCGCTGCGCCTTGCCCGCTCGCGGCCGTGAGAGGCGGCCGCGGTAGAGGGGCGGCCAGACGCACTGCATCTTGAGGGCGAAGCCCGCGGCCGCGGGGAAGGGGCGGCCGGGCGCGAGCTGCCCGGCGCCGGCGGCTACTCGAAAGGCGGGCAAAGCGGGATCGGCGCGCGGGGTATCACACGTGGTGATCGCGCTTGCGGCGGTTCCTCCATCATCCCCAATTGGAGAGTGGGATCATGGGTGAGTGGGCTAATCGCACATTAAATGTTTATAAAAGGGACTTGACTTCATCAATCATAATGAAATTGTTTGTCAATTTCTCATGCATTTAATTTTCATGTTGTTACTTCTTGTGATTGTTTAGTGGTATTTCATTGGATCTTTGTCATTGAGAACACTGGTCTAAATCCCTCAAATATATAAGAATAATGTGCATGAATGTAAATTTATGGGAGGGAGTGTTAGAACATATACTAATTTCATAGAATCAAAGTAGTTTAATGTCTGGAAATTCTGATATGGAAGTTATTTTTGTGGTCGACAACTAATGAAAAGTGCATGTAGCAGAGAGATGATCGTCATATAGTTTTTCCCGACAAAACACTGGTGTGAGTATCGGATATGATACATATTTGATATGATGTTACGGCAGAATGAAAAAAATGTGGATCTAGGTATGAAGAGATACACCATAATTAAAATACGAACACAACGTGGAATACCACCCCCTCCCCCCACCAAAAAAAGTGCAACATGAAGTCCTCAAAACATCTAGCACAACTAATTTAGAACAATCCAAATTGAATTGGCACAAGCGCAAGTGCAGAACCAATGTAAAACATGAAATTCTCAAATATAAATCACACAACAAGCCAAATTTAACTTCTTATATTGTTCATAAGTTCATTAGACTTAAACAAATTATAGATCATCCAATTTACTCATCTTATTTTCCATTGTTGAGAATATGCGAGTCTTCTAGGCACATTTATGGCTCTAATTGCGGCTTGAGCTTGCCCTAGCTCTGATTTCAGCTCGAGATTTCCTATGAATAACTTATGTACCTTTGTTCGCGTTGCTTCTATCGAAGAGGGAGAGGAGACTGCATGTCAAGGTCGCATCGAGGTCGTGCACCTTGGAAGGAAGAGGCGTCGATGAAGGGGAATGGCTGTGTCCTTTTAATAGGAGCATGGGATGGCGTCAATTTACTGGGAGTTTGGAGGTCAGGGTTTGTTTAGGTATCCAACCTATTGGTGTTTTTTTTATAACAATGCCACAATATGTCCAGCCACACTTTCCAAGCGGAATTTGTTTGAACTTGTTAAGAAAGCTCAACACTGGCGAATTAAAAATGTATTCGGAAAACAAACCCAAAGTAATTAAGTATAATAATTAGATATGGTGATTTGTGGAAGTATATGATTTTCTTTAAGGAATAAAATGTGCATTATTAATCATCTTTAATGACTTAGTTTTAAGACCCACGGATTTGTTGGCGATCGTTAGTTTTGTACTATCCTCTAGTTTTAATATGATTACAATATCAATTAGACCCATCATGTTTATTTTATTACACATTTTGATGTATGAGTTTGTTGACCGGATTCGTATAAATCCCGTTATTATTGTGTTGCATTTTTCTAAAAAATTTCTTTTGCCTCCTACTTTTCTTTTGTTTAATTATGTATACAGATTTTCGTTGATGTCGTTTAGAGGGTGTGCGTAACTGCTCCTTAACCTCTTCCTGGAATGAAATCGTGATTTCTTTGATTAAATGGAATTATTAAGCCTGAGGAGAAGAGCTAGGGATTTTGTTATGCATATGAACGTTTCTATCTTTTTGTCTAACATCATCTGATCTTCTTAGATCACCGTGCACTCTAGTCCCCTCTGCCAAGCGGCTTCAGATTTTTTGTCGTGTGATTCATGCTCTTCTTCGCTCTAGGTGCCCGTGTCGCGCAGACTGTCAGAAGAACACCATCGGTGTCCAGCGCATTCTCCTTCTTGAGACCTTGAGAAGCTGCTCTCGATCTTCTGCTGTGACCGAGAGGAACTAGGACCTCTCCCTTTATTTCTTCTCTTCTTCTTGGTCGTGGGAGACTGCTTTCTCCATTAGTAGTAGACAGTGCTCTTCTCCCATTCTTGATTGAAGGACTTCTGCTTGTTGAACACTCACTTCCCTATTGGATCAAAACTGAGGCATGGTGCATTGTTTCCTAGGTTGTAATTTTCTTTGAGTCTTGGGGTTCCCTGCTCCCTAAAGGACGGTGCTTTTGGGTCTTGGTCATGGTTGTTGAGGGTCTACCCGTGTCTTCTCTTTTCATCTACTTGCCTCGACGAGGTCTTTCCGGTTAATTGACTCTTTGTTCTTCGTCATTCCCATGAGGTACGTATTACCTCTGAACCACGGTTATAGCTTGTTTCGCTGAGCTCCACTTCTTGCATTCTTTGCTTCATACTTCAATGCTTCTTTCTTGTTATACAAATGTCGTGTTGTGTACTTGTGTGGAGGGTTGGGACTTGGGAGTACTTGTCCTTAGTTTTATGAGTTTTATAATTGAAAGTCTCTTAGAGGTTTATAGCATATTGTTTATTAGATTGATATTTTGATGGAGTTGGAGCTCCGTTTTTTGAATTCTCAATGGTAATGCGCAATTGCGATGTGTCGGCTTGCTGTGATCTTGTGGGTAAATTCCTCTTCAACTGTATTGACGGCGAATATTACTTTGCACGAAGGAGTTCTGCAGTCCCCAACAAGACAATTTACAATTTACATCTTACATTTGTTTGTTTATTCATTGCTTGTTTAATGTAAGTTCGCATAAATTTTTTTGTAACAACAGAATACAACCATGTTGGATCTTATTTTCTAGCTAGAGTTGTCATTTTCATCAGCTTCTGTAAACAAAAGAAGTCTTCTATCATCTTTGTAATTTTAATGAAAACAGTTTTAAGCTTATTTTATTCTCTCTTCTGCAGATCGTTTCGTACTGCTTCTGAACATCCAGTGAGTGAATTTTGGAATCAAAACGAGGCAGTAAACTCAGATGAAGACATTTCTGAATCAGAAGGTCTTAGTTTATCTCTAAGCTAATATCCCTGGAAGAATACCTTCTGTACCTCAATTTGAATTTTTTTTTCGAATTTCATTAAACATGGAAATGAGAGTTGCAGAGATGAGAATGCTTAAGTGGATGTGTGGACACACGAGACTAGATAAAAGTAGGAATGCATGTATAAGCATAAGACAGGAGCGACACCAATTGCAAAGAAGATGCGAGAAGCTCGACTAAGATGGTTTGGACACGTACAAAGGAGACCATTAGAGGCAGCTGTTAGGCGTTGTGAGAGTACTAGGCATGTTAAATGGGGGAGGGGGTAGACCAATAAAGACTTGGAATGAAACTTTAAGGAAAGACATGATGTACTTAGGCATTACAGGCGAGCCGGAGGGGCGAGTGGGACAAATAAGCTTGCACCCGCCCCGGGTTCGGGGCGAGTGGCGAGTCTCAGCCTCACAAGGTACTCGCCACCCCCAGGCGAGCATGCCTAGAACAGCCTGGACTCTCCTATAGGTGTTGCGACCCATTTTTCTAGGAAATCTCATTTTGGCCTGCACTTAGGCATTCAAAACAGTGGGATTCCGCTGTTGCCAAACCAATTTATGTTGCACTTAGTAAAACCAAAATGCTGGATTCCGCTATCTGCAGGTCATTTTCAGAAAACTATAAATAGACCCCCAATGACACCTTAGGAGGGACTTTTGGCTTCTCTCTCCTTTGGCTGGTTTTGATTGGCGAGAGCTCCAACACATTGTTCACCGTGGTTTCTGGGTTTACAACCTGGTGCTCTCAAGTGCCCTCCAAGGTGCCCGACTCAGCATTGGCTAGGAAGGGGATGCTATCTTTGATCTTCCGGGTGTGTGGCCGGACCTCCTCATTGCAGCTCGCGAGGTTTGTTTCTAGTTACCTTTGTGAGTGAGGTTCTTTGTTCCGAGTGTCTGGCCTAGCGTTCTAACTCAGGAGAAGTGCAAGCTACACCCGATCGGTCTGAACAACTTTTGAACCGTTGTTTTCGGCTTCAGCAGGCACAATGACGACAAAGGATCCATATAGCCAACCCCACTATAATGGGATAAAGGCTTGAGTGTTGTTCATTAAACATGAATGATTCAAAATATATTACTTAGTATTATTTATTTACCTTAAAAGTGTGAATCACGTAGAAGTTTCATTTAGTTTTTAAGCTTTTTAAGATACCTGATTTCTGTATTAAGAGTTTGGCCAAATTGCAGATGAAGATTTGGTCACGAAAGGATCATTAAGGCCAAATGTATCATCAAAAGCTAGCCTTGATGAGAAGTTCAAAGCCTTAGAACGGGCCGAAGAAAGTTACTATCAAAATAAAGGCCAAAATAAGCAGGTCTGTGATTCTCTTGCCCCTCACTCCAGTAGAAAATTTTTTTTTTGAAGTTTTTGATTTGGAGATTTTTAGAAATAATTAGCTATTTTCTTATTTAATATTTTATTTGCTTGTAATACTCTCTAGTATATATAGAGAGGGTTCTTATTATTCAGTTAATACGATCATAATTATTCAGCAATGATCATATTTAACTTCTCCCAATGGAAATCGGCTTCCCTGTAAGTACATCAGTATTGGGGTGTTCATAACTGAATCAAATACCTCTTCAATGGAATTCAAATTAGTCAATGCAGAGATTCAAATTCAAAATTGTTTGATTATTTGAATTTTTATTTGGATATATCCCAAATCTTGGATCCAAATTTGGATTTGAATTTGATTCGCCTCAAACGATGGGCCAAATAGTTTTTGATCGGACGATCAGGATCATCTTTATATATAGTATAGATATTCCTATTATTGATTAACTATTCGTGAATCTTGCCAATAGAGATAATATTATTTGGATTCGGATTTGAATACCACTCAAATCCGAATTCAAAAATCCGAATTTTAATCGAATCTTCACCAATCAATTCCCGAATTATTCACGAACTATTTGGTTTGCGAAGAGCCCTATTTCAGTATAATCTAGTCTTACTAGTTGCATAGAAGAGAAACTTAAATTGCTGTGTATAATTGATTTACTTAACTGGTGAATCATACTAAAAAAGTTAAATATCAACTGAGGTTCCTTATGTTTTGAATAAAAAATGCGAGAAAAATAATCAAACACAGAAAATTTTATGTTTGTTTGCTTTAAATGAATAAAAAAACATGAGAAATTTTGTCAAAGAGCTCTTAGGAATCAAATTTTGTATTTGAGGGACTGTTAGGTTCATTGATATCTTCTATGTAATTCATGTACCTACACGTCAGCTGTTTGTTCCACTGATGTTTTGAAATGATAATTTCTTAAATGATATTAAGTTATATTTAACGTCGCATCATAATGCGAAAAATGTCGATGCAGACGATCACGTTGTTCATGTGGTTTGTGCTTTTCATGAATCTTGTCGTCTTTCGATCAGATTCAAGAGCAGCTGACTCTCACGAGGGCTCCACACAGTTGAATCAGTTTTTGGTGTGGTGTAGTTGATATTAGAAGTTTTTTTTGTTTGAATGAGAGTGAAGCGGATATGGGTAGCTCTTACCTGATGTAGATTGTCAAGCCGCGTGAGAACGTCGGATTCTGTACTAACTGACAGGAGCGAAATATGTCTGTAGAAATATGAAGTTGTATGCCCCTTCACCCATAGGCTTAAGCTTTTGGGTTGACCTCCACCTCAAATATTTGTTGCCAAATAAAAGCACTTCAACAAAAATCTAGCAATTTCTTAAAGTTTTTACGTGATTCACAGGCGAAGTCTGGGCCCACCGACCGAAACATAATCTCAGAAGCATTAAGAGAGGCAAACAAGAAGAGGCTTCTAAATGCGCTGAACCAGGCAAAGGAGCGTTTCGGAAACCATCCGTAAGCTTGTCAATCTTACCCCACCCATTTTTTCGCCATGCACGTTATTTTATGAATTTTCCTTCATTTCAATGGAAGTAATATGGAGGATTAGTGACTTTTATGATGGTTTTAGAGCTATTTGATGTTTTTCATGAACCTTTGCAGGTTTGACATAATCTCTTCTTCCACCTCACTTGAGTTGGATTGCTTCAACAAGTACAAGAAGGTTGGGAAAACCTTCTACAATTCTCAGATCGCGGCCACCGTTCGGTGGCTGTCATCAGCGAGCTACGGGCAGATGAGCGAGAGGCTTATGAGAAACTCGACTGCCAACGCCAGCAGAAAGTTGCCCGAAATTATAGAAACTACCCCTGCTGCCTCGGTATCAAGTCCTTCAATCCCAGTACAAGTTCCTAATGAAAGAGAGGGCCAAGTTAAGGATAAAAGTATCGAAAATGTTCACGAACCGGCGATGGTGGATCTTCCACGAATTCCTTCGTTCTCGGAGTTTGTTACCCGGAAAGCAAAGAATGAAGCAGTGTCTTCTTCCAGTGGATTTGGAAGTTCACTGAAGAGGAAGGCTGAAGCTGAGAAGAACCAGAGAGTTTATGCCGATAAGAAGAGGTAAAATGAATAAATATATTTTTTTTGCCTTGAAATTTATGCAAGATGAGCTTCATTGCCTATTTGTCTAAAGCTATGTGCCATTTTGTTTGGTTTATTATCTTTTATTTTATTATTTTTGAAAAAAAATTCATTTTAATAGCTAAATTTGGTGTTACTATTTTTGAAGTTATTGAGAGTCCTGAATCTTAATTTTTTTCATTTCTTCTTCAATATATCCTCTCTTTACCACCACCATCCGAAGAGAACAAAAACTACATAAACCAAAAATATTTATTAAATATTTATATTCTAAAATCACAGGAGATTTCAACCCAAAAAAATTAGGAAAATACTCATGAAGCTCCCCATAACCCTATAGAAGTAGGGATGAAAGATGGTTGTAGTTATTCATCCTCTAATGATTTGATTAAAAGTTAGTCCTACAAATGTCCAGCCCACAGCTCGGGACGTCTCATTGCGTATGTCACAACTTAAACAAATTTATATTGGAGGGAATTATGTTGGTTATACATTACTTTTGCCATCACTTTCTCCTCCATATTTACTACTTGAGATATCTGTCTTATGCTTACAAAACAACCTAAGATGGAAGGACTTATTTCAATTGTTTAATAAAAATAGAGACTGGCTTCATGCAAATGAAAATTTAGGGACTAATTTTAAAGATTATTGACCCGCAATTTTATAAGACCCCCCACCCAAATAGAGACTTGACTTCAAGGACTGGTTTTAAAGACAAGTTCTTAACCGCAACCCTATTTTGGCAATCATCTACCTTTTGTTAATTGCAGCACTCAAATTTTACCAGTAAAATTCTTTAACCTTAAACCATTTTTTTAAATAAGCAACAAATTTCAATTGAGTTGTTTTTTGCTGTCATTCACCCTGTGCTTACTAATGCCACTAGGGCTGAGCATATTATTCATAACTTGAAAATTGCTTGAAAATCGCTCCTAAATTGAGTCAAATCAGAATCGATTAAAATTGATTCGACTCGATTTGAGTCGATTCAATTTGACTCTAATCTGATTTCGAGTTAGGCATGAATAACTCAATTTGGCTCAATTTAATTAAAAATATTATGTATTTATTAATATATTCTTATTTTAAAATTTAAAATAATCAAATTTAAATTTAATAAAAAGAATGAATGATTTTAAGTATTTTATTTGCTAAATTTATAGATTGTCAAATTTAATTTTACACAAACTAGGAATAAAGATGAAAATTGTTTAATTTCGAGCCGACTCGATTCAATTTTGAGTCGACTCAGAATCGAGTCATTTCTAGTCGAGCCGAGTTTGAGTCTAAAATTTCAAATTTGAGCTGAGCCAAAATCGCTCGAACTCAACTCGATATCAGTCGTAAATGCCACGGCATAATAAAACACTCCATTCCAGGGATAGAAAAAGGCTTTACTTCTCAGCGCAGTTCGGGTAAAAGGATTGCTAATCTCTCTTAGCCAACTTATTCCCGCCGGTTCTTCATGGCGCGCTTTAGGGCAGTGGTTTTGTTGCTGAAGGCTAAAGAGCAGTTTAAAGAAAAATACACAATTTACTGCATGTTATTGGTTCTTCCAACAATGGCCGGTTTGCTGCCATTTGCCGCAGCGGCTAGGGAACTGGCGGCCTGCGGCGATTGGCGAAGGTGGCAGAGAGCGGCGATTGGGGCTGTAGATCGGACGCACATGTATAGGAGCGAGGGTTTCTGTCTCAGGGGTTTATGTTTCAGTCTCAGGGGTTTTACAGTCGTCTTTACAGAAGCTTTTGAAAAAACAAACTGTTGCCACCTGTTGTTTCAAAATCCATGCTTAAAGAAACCAAAAATTGATTTTGCTAATCCCACAGCATGTGTTCATTTTCTATAGATTTTTAGGACATAATAAATCTCGAATTGGTGCACGGGTTGAGGTGTTGCCATTCGACCTTGAGACCACCGGTTCGAGTCCTTGAAGCAGTCTCTTGTAAAAATGCAAGATAAAATTTACCTATATTTCACTCGCCTACGTGGTTGGAACCCTTCCCTAGACGCTCGCTCTGCAGGGATGCTTTGTGCATCGGACAACCCTATTTTTAATAAATCTCAAATTATTTAATTAAATTTTAGGCAACGTGAGATTTCCCTGGAACCTTTTTTAAATAATAAAATTTAATATCATATTATAAAATTACAAGTCACACCCCTCCAGCTATTGAAATTACAAAAATTCCACTATAAATTTATATTTCATAACATATATGAACAAAAATACCTCCAAGAAAAAAGCGTGAGAAATTGTGTGCATGCATGTAAGGAAAAGTAAACTTACATGAAAGATTTTTATAACTTCATAGTCATAGAGGGGTGCCACCTGTAATTAAGCGAAGGTTTGGGTAATTAATGGTTAAATTATATTCATTAATTACCTCCATAGGGGGAACTCCTAGATACGCAGCATCTCCTTTTGTTTATACATGGATGCTATATGAGGATTTGTAAGCACCTTGATCCACACACGATATAGACTATGGTCAGTTTGTTTGGGCGTTTTTTCTCCGCTGTGTTTTTAAAAAAAAAACCGCAACACCTATTTTTTGCATTTTTCAATAACCTTTATTTGGAACGGCTCCATTCAAAAACACCATTTTATCTTTAACATCCTCCACTCTATCTCCAATCACAACATACCCAATCAAAAAGCCCTTAAAACCCCACCCTGAACCCCATTAGATTGAATAATCTCACATGACACCATCAAATTCAACTACATGCTTAGGCACTAAGGTTTTGTTTGGCGCAGTGATGACAATCATGAACCGTCGTTCGTGAACGTCCGACCTCATCTAAAAAAATTCATGTATTTTATGCTCAAAACTAGTTTGTTTTCTTGGTAGCGGGCATAACCTGTCTTGCCAAATATACATTCTATGATAATGACGTTTTTGACAAAACTTACCGGATCAAATAAGCTGCGTCAAACGAAGTCTAAATAATGCAAAGATAATTTCACATGACACTAGCAAATCCACCGGACGTGCCTACTCCTACCTTCCTCTCACAATTGCCGCCGCTCCATTTTAAGTCCCCAGTCAGCATCTCCGCGGCCCCACCGCTCACTCCCAACCCCCGCTTGTTGTCCCCGTTCTCAGCCAAGGCACACCCAAATCCTTTTCAGGTTGCCTCCACACCTCTCTTCTCCAGTGAGTGATTCAATTCCTAGAGTTGAATTAAATCCCATTGTAAAGACTATAAAGGCCCATGCTTCCCTTGATTATTTTTTGGTCTCACATCTCTACTATTGGTTTAGGGTTCCCCTCCATTGTGTATATATAAATATTTCAAATAAAATTTATATATTTAGATTAGAAATAATATTTTTCTTCCTCTTCTTGAACCCTAGCACAATTGACCCTTTTCCTCCACCTCCGCAAGCCGTCCACAGCCAGCTGCATTGTCTATCCCAAAAACTGCTATTGTTGTGTACAGGCCGCTGTAGAATTGGAAAATTTCGATCTAAAATCTGCCAGTAGAACTCGAAGCCCGAATAAAATTCATCATAGTCCTTGAAACTTAATCGGACGACTAAGGTTTATAGCGATGACTGGGTCCCGATCCAGATCCTCTACAACCACAGCATTACCAATAACCATAGAAACGCAACTATAAATTCTGATTGTCTGATTCAACTTGAAAAGAAAATCGACTTGCCTGACAATCTGCTGTAATTTTACAGTATCTGCTTAATGCACAAGTACTTCCAGGTGGCTGGATGCAGGGTGATGCTCAATGGGTCATATATCATAAAAAGCAAGAGTATAGGAACATGGCAAGAGAGTAAATAAAGGAAATATGAATGGCGAAAAGGAGAAACATCAGCAGATGCTTATTATGAAAATGTAAAGTGGTGATGGTTTTGCTATAGGTTTGAAGTTTAAGCACAAAATCGATCGAATCTACCTTTTACATGGTTCATTGTGCATCTGATACGGTTAACATGGTAGAAACTCTGCGCCCATTCCATGATATCAAGCCGCTCAACTGCAAGCAACAAGAGCGAAATAATTGAATGAGTTTCAAGAGCATAATAACAACAGCGAGAAGAGTTGAATATGCTGGATGGAAGAAGCTTTATCGGGCAGATGTTTCGTAGAAGGGCACAGTGAGTAGAGCATGTGATTGCCTTTATTTTAAATAAGCGCAATTAATGTGATAATTAATTCGGCTTCATTTGGCTCGGAGGTGGCGGTCGTCAACGCGGCGGTTTTGAATCATCGTTTGTGAACGCCCAACATCATCTAAAGAATTCATCCGCTTTTATGTTCAAAACTAATTTTCTTTTCTTAGTGGCGGTCATAACCGTTGTTATGCCAAACATAAATTTAACTACAGTAGTGTTTTTGCCGTGATAAAATATATATTTGACACGACATTAATTATGACCGCCACCAAGAAACAAGAGAGCAAAATTTGAACATGAAAGTGAATGGAGTTCCTTGATGAGGTCGGGCGTTCATGAACAACAGTTCATAATCATCGCGTTTACAACTGCCACCGCCATGCCAAACGGGCCCTAGATGTTGCGCAATTGGGTGAAGGGAATCATCTTTTCTGTTCTTCTCTCATTCTCATCTTCTTTCTTCTCTTCCTTTTCCTACCACTCTCACAAACTAACCTTATCATTGGTTCCCTATGTAAACAATTTATAGGAGTTAAAGTTATGAAAGTTCAAAAAATAAATTAGGTTCAGATTTTGATTAATTTAGTACATCATGAAAAGAAATTTAATAAACTTTTGAACAAATTTTTATCCGACTTGATTTATATTTATCCATAATATCAAGCATTTTAAATATTGTTGCCTATCTTGAAGAGAGAAATTGTGCTGTACAGTTGTGCTCATTTTCATAAATTAACCCTATGGGTTTCAAATATTTTAAGAGAGCGGGATAGTTAATGTGCCCAAAAACGTTTTCGGAAACTTCTGAGATTGATTTTTCATTAAGATCAACTGCCTGTAAATAGGCTTGAAGGGGGCAAAACTATAGATAAGGAGATTATTCCAAGTTGTATACCTTTTACACATGAATAAAGAAAGGAAAAAGAACAAAATATCCATCTTTGCTCTCTATTCGTTTAAACAGATCTGTTATCCATATGAAAGGCCAAAAAAGGGATAAACCAGATGATCACAACTTCACAGGTCCCAATTTCGATCATCTGGAGTCTGATTTTCGATATGATTTCTCCTGTGGACTCTTGAGCATCTCTTCAATTGCAATAATTGTGATTTAAAAATCACAACCATTGAAGATCAATCCACAATCTGATCCGTAGAACATGGATCCCTATTTCCAAGGATTTTTGCTCTTACAAATTTTATCTTCAGGTGGGGAAAGACCTTATCCACTTCTTCTATATTGAATCACTTTGTTGTGTTAGGAAACTGACCTTTTGTTTCAATATGGCTCTCCTTCTGCTCATGTCAAGTATTAGTCACAGTTTTCACTAGAAGGTACTTTCAATAAGTCATTCAATGTTAGTAAACCTCTCATGGTTCACCATATAGAAAATAGTGACAGTTGATGGAATATTGGAATGTGTAGGGAGCTCGGCACACAACTTTAACCTACTCCAAAAGAGATAATTCAATCTATTTATTTCTAAATTAGAATCTCATCTTTCTGGAAGTTGTTTGTCCCTGACATCTTGTTTAGTCTGACAATGTTTGATTCTAAATAAAACAGTCTAGGGTTATATAAGAATTACTGGGCATGAATACACAACGGATGATGAACAAGTTGTACAAACGACCTAATGTATCACATTTAGCATCAAGAGATTAAGATACAAAACAAAAAAGAAGTCAGAAAAGTTCAATAGAAAAGGCAATACTGCAGCCCAGTTGGAAGATGAAGACTGCATATGCTCAACCTAGAATAAGGCTTCCATGGCAGAGAGTGGAGAAAACAGTAGGAAGGGAAACCAGATTGCCAGACTGGAGAATAAAAGAGAGAAGGCAAAACACTGAAGCAGAAAACTTAAGAACTCACAATACATTGTGTGCTTGATCTCATGGGACGCGATGTTCGAGCTCACAGAAAAAGAGACAGCGATTGGAGGTTAGCCCGAGAAGCCTTCCACTAGCTTTCCTATGTTACAACCCCCCCCCCCCCCCCCACATAATTTCATGTATTTTTGGCCTCTAGATAAGGCCCCGAGCATGAATCTGAGAGCCCTTGCAGTGAGCTGTTCTTGTGTCTTGCCAGATTATAAGATTTGTATTCATAATATTATGCACATTAAATAATAATACTTAATAATGTACATGAGTTATGTCTACGTTCTACACCACATTAGTCGTCTCCTTACAACTCCTCAGGAGAATAATTATTTCGGACTAGGTGACACCACCCGTTACCGAGATCAAATGTCAAATTCATGTAAAATATAGATTTGGGGTTTATTTACAATTTAATCTATGTAATTAGGTTTTATTTGGAAGGGGAGCCTTGACACACTGATTGACGCGTTGCCGTGTGACCTTGAGGTCACGGGTTTGATTCCTGGAAGCAGCCTCTTGCAAAAATGCAGGGTAAAGTTTGCCTACATTTCACCCTTGTGGTGCGGTGGGACCCTTCACTGGACCCTCACCGCGTGGGGATGCTTTGTGCACCGGGCTGGCCCTTTTTTTAATTTGGTTTATTTGATATTTTCCATTTAGGTGAGTATCCAAGATTTTTTATTTTATTTCTTTAGTTTAATATATTCATTATTACTAACCCTCCTTGTTTCTATAAAAGTGAGTATAACCTTAGATCAGAAAATAGCTTTTGGAAATGAAATGAGATTGAGACTTTGTTTGGGGCGGAGGCCGCCTTCTGTTTTCCCGGTAAACGCATCGCCGCTGGCGCCGCTCCGTTTGATTAGCCGCCTTCCGGTCTCTGTTCGCACCGCCGAGTGTATTTCACTGTGCAAAACGTGAAAGACCGCCATATCTGAACCGAGTCCCCCTCCATCCAGTCGGCCTTCGCGGTGGCGTCCCGGGCCTTTCTCCGCTGCACCGAGCTCCCGCCGGCCTCCTAAACAGACCCTGAGTTTTTCACTTCTTATTCTCTCTCTATAATGTTTGTTCCCCCTCCCCCCCCACCCCTATATATGTTTATTCTAGACTATACCACTACTTAAGGTGTTCAATTTGTAGAAGCTATGGGGATGGAAATTCAAATGAAAATCTATTTCGGATTTTGATTTGAATCTGATCTATAATAATTAAATTTGTAGTGAACTGCACTTTCCAATTTCATTTACTTATCTTGCAGACAAGAAAGTAAGCGCTGCCAATTATTACAAAATTGATGATTAAAATAATGAAATTCTCATGTTTATATTGATGAAAATAATGCCAAATGTTTTCATGTCAATGTAGATAAACAAGTATATTGTCCGCATCTGACTTGGCCTTAATTTATAATCAAGTCAGCTGGGCAAGAGCAAAGATAAAACTAGAATCTAGGGCCGGTGAGATAGAAACATTAACAACGCAAGTCCTAACAACAAGACTGGCATAAGAACCTATTAGGTAGTACAGAGTTTGCATCAGTTTATGTTATAAATCAGATTAGGCATACAAAACTTACATGCTTTCTCATTGAAGAATAATGAAGGGCCGACCTAAAGATGATTGGGACTAGCCAAAGTTGATTCCTTGAGCTAGTGGCAGCTCACTTCCATAGTTGATTGTGCTGCAAGATGGTGCTTATTAATTCACAACAGCTCAATGGGAAAGTAAACAAATTCAGAGCAATCAGATGGATTATTCAGTCAACTCAAAGCTTATGAAGACATTAGAAAGGTGCAGACAAAATATATGATTGAGCTCAATTCTCGCAAGCAGTTCGGTACACAAAGCTCTTCCCTATTTTGAACATATTATTCTTTTTTCTATTCCAAAATAAGTAAAGGTATGTTTGGTGTCTATATGCAAAATAAAATTAAAAAAACAATGCAAAAGACGCATTTTAAGAAAATTTTAGGCGGTTTGTGAAGTTTGGACTCAAACTAATCATCTAACCACATCCAACAAAATAACGGATGTAACAAATTTCGCCATTTTATAAAACATATTTACAAAAATCAAGAAAAAAAATGAGCCTCAAGTGCGAAATCTTTAATTGAAGCACCGCTCAAATAAAGGCATGCCCGCATCTTCAAAAAGCGGATATGGTTCAAACATTAAGCATATTATAATAATGACATTTTTATGAAAAAGGTGATGCTATATTTTTCAGAAGTACAGCTTGATTTGTACCAAAACATAATTCATGATTAATTAAATACCATTATACCGCAGGACATTTTAAACTGCATTCATAACATAGCAAGGGATATTTTGAAAACAAACATAAATGAAAACATTTGCCTTATTTACTACAACTACATCTTTCTATACAAATATATGGAAAATTTTAACAATTTTATTTAAAAAAAATCTTCTTCCAAACTTAAATGCTTACATTTTAAATTATGTCAACACTATTACATACTTGCACATAATAGTTTGTGATATAAACTTGATTATGATTTGACTTAAGTACAGTAAACAAAAATATACAGTATGAACATCATATAAATCATCTAAAATTATTTTTGTACAAGTAAAAACAGGTGAGTTTTAAAGTTAACAATTAAACTTTGCTTTGTTCCTTTGGATTTCTTTGAGCTGTGACTATCTACAATTGGCTCAGGATGCAAGGTCAAAGACATCCACTATGATACCTACACTATGTTGAAGTTTATATTTTTTTATGGGGTAATAAAAAAATTATTCCAACCTGGCTTCCAATAAATAACATATTTTAGAATCTTCCAAAACAAACAAATCAAATATGAAATCAAATGACAGCAAACGAGCCCAAAATATCATGAAAGACATCCTGGTGAACCAAAATCAGGTTTTATGAGCATTCTAACAAAAGAGCAAAATGATAGAAAGGCCTCAAGAAATTGTGTGCTGGTGGTGGTGGTGTGTGTGCTGGTGGGGGGGGGGGGGGGGGGGGGTGGGGGGGGGGGGGGGGAGCGCAAAGGATCATATCAGGTCTGATCTTATGCTAAACAGAACCTAAGATTCACTCGTGCCCTGTTTGGCCGGGCGAATTGCATGCAACACGAATCCGTGGGTTTTCCGCAGACCTTGCACCCATGTTGTCAGTGGAATGCCTGATCATGGCACCGATAAATAGACACAGAGCCGTAGCGCCATTATTCCGGATCTGTGCCAAGCAATATTCTCCCTGTCAAGCTATGTTCTCCCTGCCAAGTTGGGCAATGTTTAGGTAGGCTAAGAAAGTTGTTGGGGGAGACTAACCAAGTAGAGCGACGCATGTATTGCTTCCATGAGTCACTTCCTGCTTCACGACCACCGCCGGTGGCCTTTTCACCACCAAAAGCACCGCCAATTTCAGCGCCATTAGTTGGGATGTTGACATTTACAATGCCGCAATCACTGCCAAGTGGCCTGCACAAGTTTGAGAGAGAATGAAGCTTTTGATGCTTTAAGGAATGTAGACATATAGTTTATTGATGTCAGAGAGATGAGACTAGATATTGTTGTGTCACTCATCGCTGGGTAATTACAAAATTAACACATCCTACTTGCTGGCATAAACTAAAATGAACCAACAATGTAAATTTGCAGTTTTTAATAAATTTCTCTATTTAAAATCACTGATAACAATGTACTGAAGGCTCAATTTGAGGTTCTCTAGGAGCAGCAGAGTGCTACCGAACACCATCACTGCACCGCTAACTGTTTGGGCACTGGCATTCTGTGGTCCAGGCAAAAGCCAGTATACCGCAGACAACCATTTAGTGCCTTTAGGACCTCCTGTGAAGGATAGTACGTATTCGTTCTACCCCAAACTGAGCCTAAATAGTGGTATACGTTCTAGTTTTAGATTAAAGATATTTTAGCTATACAAGATTGTCACAAAATCTGTTGAGAGAAATGGAATCTTGAAAGGAGTTCTGAAGTTCCAAGATTACCCAATCCACTTGAAGATAACTTCTGGCCTGCGTGTGAAAATGGAACTGCTTAGACCTTGCGGCACCAAGTTATTTATTTCTATGGCTTCTTTCAATGTCTGAAGAAGTATGTTCAAAGCAAGGACCAGGTTGTAAATAACAAATGATTTACTAGATATATAGATGTGCAACTGAAAGAAGAAGATGAGCCTACAAACAAGAGGTAGTTAAGCACCTTGAATTTCATGGCATAAAGGACAGGGCCAAATAGCTCTTCCTTCACAACGTCTGCATCCGAAGATATCTCTACAATCGTAGGTTGCACGAAGTTGCCCTCAGATTCTATGGCACATCCGCCAGTAAGAATTTTTCCTCCCTGAATGAGTTGTGAACAAAGAATGAGAAAAAATGTGTAAGAAGTCCAGAAAAACATACAAAGACCAAATGTTTGCACAAAGTTCTAATTTTTTCTTAAAAAGTAATGATGAAGTTTCTTACGAAAACTACGAGAAAATTATCAAAATAGTTCCCTGATTTTGAGATATATTTATTATGATGCAAAAATCATTTTTTCTCTAATATGGTACCAAAAGGTAATCAAGAGAGATACCACTCAATCCGTCCATGAAATCGAGTTTTCCCTCACGCTTGAACCCCAAGAGGAGGACTGGATCATTTGGTTCTTTGATTTTCCGCTAGAATAGCTCCTAGTAGCGCGTCGCGGAGGTGGCGGCAGCATTATTGAGTAGTGGCAGCATCGCCAAAAAAATGGGCGGTGAAAGAAATGGGGCCGGCGGAGCGACAGAAAGCAACAACGGCAAGGCGGTCGAAGGGACCAAATAGGACGGAAAGGGCCTATGACGCAGGGCGAATCTCGTCTCTGCTCCGCATCAGCCTAACTCTAACTCCTTAAAAAGTTCTGGCATGCCACGTTTTTGAAAAGCAGGAACATTCCAATAAGCTTCAATTTCAAAACACCATACGGAGCATGCAAATTTTTTTTGCTTTACCTTTTTCTCAAGACATTTAAACTTATGGAGATAAACAAAATTGGAGAGAAATACAATCAATATTTTATTTATTCTCAAAAAAATAATACATATAAGACAACTATTATTACATGTATAAATAGATGAGGTGAGTAGTGACAAAATCATCACAGAGATGTGAGACTAATGTCTATGTAGCAATGGGCTCAATCGTGGGCCTTTGTATGGGGCTTCTATATAGATATTTTTAACACTCCCTCGTAAGATGGTGCGTACAAATCATATGAACCAAGCTTGGATAAGAACTTGTGGTAAAGTGGGTGTGGTAAGGCTTTCGTAAAAATATCAGCAATCTGTCCGGCCACAGGAACATGTCTCAAATCTAGTTTCTTCATATGCACTTTATCTCAGATAAAATGACAGTTGACCTTGATGTGCTTGGTGCGTTGATGAAACACGGGATTATTTGTAATGTGGATAGCTGTCTGACTATCACAAAAGAGAGTGGCTGGAAAGAAGAGTTTCACACCCAAATCATTGAGAAGACTTTCCAACCACGTAAGTTCAAAAATGACCGAGGCCATTGAGGGATACTCTGCTTCTGTAGATGATCGTGCAACCACAGTTTGCTTTTTTCTTCTCTAGGTGACAAAATGTCCACCAAAATAAGTGTAGTAACCACTGGTGGATCGACGGTCGTCCAGAGAGCCAGCATAGTCAGCGTTCGAGTAAGCAATGAGAGATGAGAATGAAGCGGGCTTATACACAAGCCCTTGACCAGGAGCACTCTTCAGATACTGAAAGATGCTCAAATGCCTGAAGATGGGAAGTTCGTGGAACATGCTTGAAACGACTAGCAACCCCAACAACAAAGGATAGATTGGGTCGTGTAACTGTAAGATAAATTAGCTTGCCCACAAGATGACAGTGCATTCTGGATTTGGAAGTAGTGCGTCGGAGTCGGAGCTATACGCACAGAGCATCTGGTTGGCATCCACAGGTGTATTTACAGGCTTGGATCCAGAGTAGTAGGCATCATGAAGAAGGTCAAGATAATACTTCTGTTGGGATTGAATAAGATCATCAGGGCGACGAGCTATCTCGATACCGAGAAAAAATCTGAGATTGCCCAAATTTTTGGTCTGAAAAACAGATGTCAAGTGTTATTTTATCATGTGTATGTCATTGAGATCATTGTCCGTGATAAGAATATCATCAACATACACCGAAAGTACTAATGTGTCTGTCGAGCGGTGACGAGTAAAAAAAGAGTAGTCGACCGAGCTGGCGAGCTTCGAGTAAATCCAACATCACAAACGACATGACTAAATTTGTCAAACCACGCTCAAGGAGATTGTTTGAGACCATAGAGAGACTTCTTGAGGTGGCAGACAAAGTTCTCCCCTGTGATCTCAAACCCGGGAGGCTGCTTCATGTAAACGGTGTCAATAAGATCCCCATTCAAGAAAACATTTTTATGTCCAACTGAGGCAACGGTCAAAGACGATGAAATACCAAAGATATTAAAATATGGGCAGTATTCAGCTTCGCAACGGGCGAGAATGTCTCCTCATAGTCAAGGTCTTGTTGGCCTGTGAAATTGAAACCACGAGCCACAAGGCGAGATTTCAGACGTTCTGCGGCCCCATCCGATTCATGTTTGATGGTGAAGACCCACTTACAACCCACACGGGTTTGACCAGGTGGAAGGGGGACAAAGTCTTAGGTTTAATTAGCCCAGAGAGTTGTCATTTCTTCATCCATAGCAGCCCGCCAACCGGGATGTTAAAGAACTTCTTGCAAAGAAGTAGGGGTGGAAATAGTTGACAAAGATGCCGCAAATTTGAGAAGCACTGGAGACAAGAGACGTAATGAAACATAATTAGATAGAGGATGAGCAGTATAGGCTGGTATCGGATCAGCAGGCCGCGGGGCATCATATGTATAGGGTAATTGTCATTGGGCATCAGAATAAGGGGGACGTCGTTTGTACACACAAATAATAGACGGGTTGGAAGGGATTGTAGTGGGTGTAAGTAGAAGGGGAGGGGTAGTGTAGAATTTGTTGGAGGTACCATAGGTGAGGAGTGAAACGGCTGATCTTCGAGAAAGTTTACAACTACAGATGTAACAATCTTGTGATCAATGGGAGAATATCAAACATAGGCCTTCTGAGTGCGGAAATATCCGATGAACATATATTTGGCAGCTCGGGGAGCAAGCTTGTCTATAGGAGGACAAAGACGGTGAACATAGCAGACGTAGACAAACATGCGAGGAGTCAAGAAAAAAGGAGGTGTGGATGGGAATAGAAAGCTGAAAGGCGTCAGAATAGAGGAGGGCATGCGATTGATAAATAGCAGGTCATTTAGACTATGAAATGCCAGTAGACCGTTAACAAATTCATCTGAAACATAAGAGTGTGTGACCTCAAGGAGATGACGATTCTTTCTCTCGTCAACCTCATTTTGTTGGGGTGTAGACACAGGAAGTTTGGTGGATAATACCATGCTCAACACAAATATTTTGAAACATATGACTAGTATACTTGCGCCCATTATCAGTTCGTAGAATTTTGATAGAGCTAGAAAATTGTGTACGCATCTCAGCGATGAAGGCACGAGATACACCAAATAGTTCAAAATGGTGGAAAGGTATATACAACCAGGTCATGCGATAATAATCATCAATAAATATGAGAAAATAGTGATAACCAGAAATACTAGTTATTTTGTATGGTTCCCAACTATCAAAGTACACTAAATTAAAAGGAACAGAGCTCCAAGTACAATGAGGTGTAAAAGTAAAACGATGTTGTTTGTCATAGATGCATGACTCGCAAGTGAAGTCGAGGAGGGAGAGATCGGGAAGAGCATTCTGGAGAATTGGGAGAGCTGCATGACCTAGGCGTTGATGCCAATCAACAGAGGCAGCAGAGGTTTGATCAATGGTGGGAACATCAAAAGTGTAGAACCCGTTTGACAATTGTCCTCTACTAATGATATTCTGGGTCTGTCGATCCTGCATAATAAAGGAAAAAAGATGAAAATGTTAGAGAGCAGACAATATTGTGTTAGACGACTAACAAAGAGAAGATTAAAATGAGATTCTAAAACATGAAGAACCGAGCGCAGAGAGAGATGAAGTGAGGGGCACATTCCCAAAATCATAAATAGGTGTGGTCTCCTCATTAGCCACCATGATGAACTTTGGGCAGGCGGAATTCAAATATTGAGGCGGCTTTTGTGGAGTAATATGATTCGTGGCGCCTGAGTTCACTATCCAAGTTAGACTATTGGAAAAATAGAAGATACATTCATTGAAATAGAGGCCACAGATCTCAGGAAAGTGACTGATCAACCCTTGAAGATGTTGAAGTTGGGTGCGCAAGCTGTCAATGTCAGCATGGGCGATGGAGGGTACATTGGTTGCAGGGTATGCGTCTGACTAGTAAGGATGATGCGGCAGGCTACTATGCAAGGTGGGGTGAGGCTGGAGGGGAGTGGCGCAAGTGGGGATGCAGGGGGATGCGTCTGCAAGGAGGGGTGCGGCTTAAGGGTGGGTGTGGATGCAAGAGAGGTGCGGCGCAAGGGGGTGCGGCGCAAGGGGCGCGGCTGCAAATGGGGTGCGGATGATAGGGGGCAGGTTCAAGGGGTTCGGTGTAAGGGGGCGTGGCACAAGGGCGTGCGTTAGAGGTGTGCGCAAGTGGGGTGTGACGTAAGGAGTGCGGATGCAAGGGGCTACGACTCAAGGGGGCTCAAAAACAGACTTGCGGGACGCACGGGCCTGGGGTGAGGCTTGCAGCAGTTTTGATTACACACGAAAATAAGGATTGCGGACTGCGGTTTGGGTCAAATTGTGTGCACGGGAGGAAGAATGCAAGGCGAGTTTGAGCCTTTAAAAGGAATCAAGTCGAGAGTAGATGCTCAATCGAAAAAAAAGAATCTGGTCCGTAGGAACCTAGCTTTGATACCATGTGGAGAAAAACAAAATTGGAGAGAAATACAATCAATATTTTATTTATTCTCACAAAAATATTACATACAAGACTACAAGTATAAATAGATGAGGTGAATGGTGACAAAATCGTCATCCAAGAAGTGGGACTAATGCCAATGTAGCAATGGGCTCAATCGCGAGCCTTTGTATGGGCCTTTTTTATAGATTGCTTTAACAAAACTAATCCGAAAAGTATGATGCTGTTTTTGTCCTACACAAATAAGTACTAATTCTAAACATTAAATACATTGCGGTAAATAATAAACATAAATAAAAACAAAAGGAAGAAAAATTGAGATGATTAAAAGGTAACATTTTTTTGGAATTCTTGCTAATATAATCTATTGATCTAATAATGCCAATATGTTTATGGACAAAATCAGATTGAAATCATGGTGACTAGAAAGTTGCATTTTCTGCCAAAGAAAAAGGAACCACCCTCCAATCCTTGTTCACCAATCCGAATCCCCCATCCACCCCCTGCCCCATTCACCGACTGTGCACCATAAAATAATGGATATGCAAGCATGATAACTAATCTGTTATTCTATATCTCCATGAATCTAGAAAGTTTTGCTTGCATTATATCATTTGGGGTGAGCAGCCCATGCACCATGCATGACTTGCCATGCAGAAAGCTAAATTTTAAACATCCTAAGAATCCAAGGTTGGTATACATTTGCAAACCACAAAAATTATTCGTAATGAAAATCAATAACTACTCCAAAAGGTTAAAATGACTGTAAAGTAAAGAGAATTAAAGATACCTGAGATTTAATGACTTGTATGCCTTTTACGAAGTTGACCTTCGAAGCAGGAGTGTGCAATGGTCCTAGCAAAGTAACTTTATCCAATGGGTCCCCAATTTTCACTTGTTTATAAACTGCCACCAGTTGATCAAGAAATTCTACGTATATGCTTTCATGAAGCAGCTGCATAAAACAAATAAAATCAACATATAAAGAAGATGAGATAGTTACTAACGGGGTAGAAATTAAATAGTCTGGGGCATTACCAGCCTCCTACAAGTTGTGCAGCGTTGTCCTGCAGTACCTACAGCAGCGAAGAGAACTGAACGAACAGCAAGTTGTATGTCAGCATCATCCATGACAATTATTGCATTGTTCCCACTAAGTTCAAGCAAGCATTTTCCAAATCTCTCATTAACTGTCTGCTGAACCATAAGGCCAACCTGTGTTTGGAGACTCAACCGTATCAGCAATATCATATAAAGATAAACACTTACCTTATATAAAAATATCACAATGACAATGGTGAGCAATTTTTTTTGGGCGAAGTACTTCTGGTGAAATAAGCAATTTTAAACAGTAGAATAACAAATACTTAATGATCATATGAGCTTGAGAAGGCTATAGAGCAGGTGCTAATAGGTTATATGATAATTCATATTATGATAAGGAGCTATAGAAAACCTTATCTAGGCAATTGCACTTCATGGATTGCATGCACATATAGGTGAACCTAATATAATAGATAGAAAGATGAAAACAGGCTATGAAAATATCAAATAAAAGATCAGATGATGTAAAATGTAATTACCAAATGTAAGAGATTTGAAACTATTACTTCTTCATTAGGAACTAATGTAAATAGCAGCTAAGAGGGAGAAATTTATAATAGAATTTTGAAGAAAGAATTTTCATTTTTTACAAATAGGATGCCTGTACTACCAAGAGGTTTGAATTTACCTAGGCTCAACTATAGTAAATTGTGTCTTTCAAAATACGTTTTTATAACTACATAAAATTTTGTTGGTTGAATATGATTCTTATTTAGGGACTTTAAATGGCTTGATAATAAAATTGGCGGACACAGCGACTAGAAGGTAGGGTAATGAAATGGAGTAATGGTTTAAGAATATTAAAAGATAACAGGATATGATAAAGACTTAAAGGATACAATATCAGGTTAATGCACCTTCTGAGTGCTTGGTAATAAAAATGCAGATATTTAAGTTGATTAATGCATAAATGAGAGTGTTGTGTGTGGTAAAACTTAAAAAAAGGAATTCTTATATCATAGGAATGTGGGAGTGGGAAAAAAGTTAATATAAAATAGATTGGGTAATTTGAGCATGTATAACAAAGAATAAAAGCCAATTAGATGAGATTAATTAGATTTAGTGTTAAAGAAATAGGTAGGAGAAGGGATATTACGGACGAATCTACAGATAACAAACTCGTGATGCCCTAACCCTAGATGAATGCGAGTAAATGCGCGACAAATGCAAATGAATCTACGACAAACCCTAAAATGAAAATGTGGACGAATGCAAGCACACAACAACACGCAATCTAATGAACAGTAAACACTGGAAGCTCACAGCATAAATCCTAACTCTAGTGCATTGCCAACAAATGATTCAATCATGAAAGTGTTTTCAACACATAATTAGTTAAACAACAAAGTTTAAAATTCGCATATTTAATCACAAATATTCTAATTAGGTAAGCAAGAGAATCTCAAATTAGTTGAGAGTGCACGCAAATTAAAGAATAGGGAAAACATGAAAAACGCGGTGGGTAAAAATAAAATAATCAAATTAACTTGAAGCAAAATACTAGCAATAAAGATACACCCATAAAATGCAAGAAAATGAAAAATAATGGGTAAGTCGGAATGACGGGTTGGATGCATCCGTGGAGTCAGGTCATCAATCTGGGTACATCATATATGGTAAGTAGCCAATCAGCCCCAAACGGGCCCAAAACTCTTCCTCCGCTGCGAGTCTGCGTCTCCACTCCGCATCAGTAAGGACTCACCAAGAAATCACACCGACGATGGAGGATGTGGTAGGCAAGTAAGGGATGGTGGTAGGATCGATGAGTAGGCATGAGTGTACGGTTTGCGGGGAAATCAGTATGGTTAAATTTTAGGGTTTGTGGACTCTGGTGGAGATGTGGAGCATGTGTGAATTGTCGGGTATGAATTAGGACTTCGGTGGGGAGAGGGCGTCGGCAGAGGTGGCTGGAGGTGATGTCGAGATTGAGGAAGACATTATAGGTCGTTGTCGGCTCAAGGCTGGTCGTGGAGGTGGTTAGAGGGGTCAACGAGTACAAAGAGGTGACCTGCGGACAACGGGGGTGTCAGGAATGACTGGAAAAGGTGGTGGAATGGTAATTAGAGGCAATGGAGAAGATGGAATACGGAGGCAGATCTTCTGGTGGATGGACATTGGGGAGGACTGGCAACATGGAATCAAGCCAGGGGATGCAGGCTGGGCACGACTGAGGAAGAACAAGCAACCAGTGGTCAAAGAGGTAGTCAACAACAACAAGTAGGTGGTGGTCGTAGCTTCGCACAACAAGCCTGTAAACACCGCGGGGGGGGGGGGGGGGGCGCTTCTCGCAATTCCATGAGACCGGCGGCTCGAAAACTCAACTCCAAACCATTAATACCCAGGGCATAACATAATAGAGGTGTAGACAATGGGGGTAGTTAGGATAAATAAATTTGACGATTATAATTGAAGGATCAGATTATCTAACGTAACTCTCAAAATACAACTCCGAAAAATACAAAAACTATATAAAAATATAAAAAATCAAGTTGGTGGCAATCATTGTGTTATGAATCCTCATAACGGCCGGCTCGCGGGATAGGCATACCAGAGATGGTGAAAGGATGTGGCATCAAGCGGGGCTGAACTATTTGGTTCAGTCCTCCCTAATTAAAACAAGAAGGCGGTTGGAGGCTGAACCGGACGGGTTCAGCCCCTATGGGGGGGGGGACTGGCCCCTCCTTAGCCCGAGGGGTATAAATACCCCCAGGGTTTCCTGGCGATGGACAAGCAAGTATTCTCAGGTATTCCTTCTTCCCTCCCTCAAACCCTAGATCTCTCCTCTCTCTCTCAAATCTCTTCTTGTTCCTAACATTTGGTATCAGAGGCTTCCGATTCTCCACCATAGTAACCCTCTCTCAAGACGAATCTAATCGACTAACAACCCAAGAAGAAAACTACACCGGGCTGTCTGACACCGTGGCGGCCATCAAAAAAATTTGAGGGCAACGGAGAACCGATTGGAAGAACGACTGAATGCGCGTATGGAGGAGATCAAGAGTTTGTTGGCGCAAAACATCAAGGGCAAAGCAATAGCCACCGACAAAACCAGCGGGATCCAGATCCCGACTCCGCCTCCAGCAGCGGGATCCGAAGATCCAGTTGGCCCATTCGCGCCTAGTGATGGCCACGATCGGACGAGCAGCGACCAGAGGTGGCTCGGCAATGACGACGGAAGGGATGGAGGCTCATGTTGGCAACCCGCTGGAGTGACGCGTCGCAGAATGGCGATATCAACGACGCCAGCTTGGATTTTTTTCCCCTACGACAGAGACGCACCCCCCTGGCTTCAATTGGACACAGGAGGCACGCCAGGAGGGCCGACGAACCAGAGGGATGGGGTATCCCCATCGGGATGGATTCCTGCCCATACCCGGGATGTCAGGACAAGCCGGCAACGGCAGAGGAGGGAGCGGGTGGGAGAATAGGCCTTCGTCGGGGACCGAAAACCCCGACAGGAAGAATTGGGGATACCCAAATGGAGGCGTTGAACGACGACAACCGCCAGGACTCGAGCAAGAGTATGGAGGACCTGGGCAACAGTAACCGAGAGCCTACATGTCGTCGAAGGTAACACGCATGAATTACCCCAAATTCAAAGGAGGAGACGCACTGGAATGGATCCAAAAAGCAGAGTTATTCTACAATTATCAGGAGATAACAGAAGAACAGTGGGTGAAGTTAGCATCCTTTCACCTTGAGGAGGATGCATTCCAATGGACCCAGTGGTTTCTCTGAAGGCGGGAACGCGTGTCATGGAATGAATTTGTTGACAGATTTACAGCCTGCTTCGGCCCATTGGAGTACGAAGATTTTGAGGCTCTTCTTCAGAAACAGAGGCAGAAAGGGACAATGATGAAATACCGAGCGGAGTTCGAAAGGTTAGCCAACCGGGTGCTGTGGGAAGAGAAAACATTAATGAGTTGTTTTATTTTAAGGTTGAAGGAGCACATCAAGGATGAGATACATGTCTATATGTTGCGCAGTTTGACCCGCGCTATCAGCTTGGCCCAGATTCAAGAGAAGCGATTCAATTGCCAAAAGTCCAAATGGGGGAATACGAGGAACACTAGGACCCCTCCGAACACCAAGAAAGATCAAGGAGCTACTAGAAGGGCAACTGTGAAGAAATTGACATGGTTCGAGCTACAGGCAAGGAAAGAGAAGGGATTGTGCTTCAACTGTGATGAGAAATTCACCCGAGACGACAAATGTCAGATGGTCCAGGTGTACATGTTATGGGAGGAAGACGAGATGTCGGATAAAGGAGGGGTACAAGAGCACCTTCTGGATACACCCGAGTTCGAGGTATCCGTCCAGGCCAAGGAGGGAGGATCTACACCGCGCACTATGCGGATTACAGGGTGAATCTGCATACAGAAGATGACGATCTTGGTCGACAGTGGGGACTGGGGAGTAATCATAACTTCATCAACCCCATTATAGCACAGAAGCTAGGATAGGAGATCACCGAGGATACCGTTTTCCAGGTCATGGTGGCAGACAAAAATAAGCTATAGTGTGAAAGGGGTGTTGAAAGGAGTGGGGCTCACTGTGTAAGGATGCACCTGCAAGATGGATGTCTACTTGTTGCTCATTCGGGGATCGGATATGGTTTTGGGGATCCAGTGGTTGCGACAGCTGGGTAAAGTAGCCTTGGATTGGGAAAGCTTGACCATAGAGTTTCTCAGAGTGAGAGAAAGTACTGAGCTGGCCAACATTCGACCCTACCATTACCCGTACATACAGAAGCCCGAGATAGAACAGAGCATGAAAGAGATACTAGCCACAGGGATCATTCGACCCATCACCAGTTCGTTTTCCCCACCCATTATTCTAGTGAAGAAAAAGGACTGGTCGTGAGGATTTTGTGTCGACTACCGTGCTCTAAACAACTCTACTATCAAAGACAAGTTCTTTATCCCCATGATCGAGGAACTTCTAGACAAACTACACGGAGCACACATGTTTACAAAGTTGGATTTACGGTCAGGATACCATCAAATAAAGATTAAGGATGAGGATATCTTGAAAATAGCTTTCCGGACACATTATGGTCACTACGAGTTCGTCGTGATGTCGTTCGGACTCTCCAATGCACCTTCGACATTTTAGGCAGTGATGAACGAGATCTTTTGGCCCCTCCTTTGCAGGTCTGTATTTTTTTTTTTATGACATTTTAATCTACAGTGCCAACTGGGAAGAGCATCCCCAACATGTGAAACAAGTACTTGTGATACTTCGACTGCACCAGCTCTATGTCAAGCGCTCCAAATGCTCATTTGGTCAAGAAAAGGTGGAATATCTGAGTCATATTGTCTCGGCACAAGGAGTCAAGTCCAACACCAGGAAGGTGGAGAGCATGCAGACGTGGCCTAGGCTGTGCATGGTCTGTGCACTCTTGAGTTTCCTTGGGCTGACGGGCTACTACCGACGATTTGTGAAAGATTATGGGAAGATAGCTCGATCGTTGAACTAGCTGCTACACAAGGATGCCTTCTGCTGGTAAGAGGAGGCGGAGGCTGCATTACAAGCTCTCAATACGGCTATGATGACGACACTCATGTTGGCTTTTCCCAACTTCACCAAGGAATTCATACTGGAGACTGATGCTTCAGGTGTAGGGATCGGAGTTGTGCTCATGCAAGAAGGTCGGTTGATAGCATTTTTCAGCAAGGCGTTGGCTCCACGAGCGCTGGGCTTGTCGACTTACGAAGGAAATGATGTACATCATACATGTCGTGGTCTTATGGTGGCTCTACCTTCTGGGTAGACACTATAAGGTCCGGACCGATCAACAAAGTTTGAACCATTTTTAGAGCAACGGGTGGCATGCAGGAGTTCTATGTACCTTACAGCGGGTCAGAGCCAATGTTTTCTGGAAAGGACAACGAAGGGATGTCCAGAGGTTTGTGTAACAATGCGACATTTGTCAATGTAAAAAATACAAAACCACCTCACCAGCGGGCCATTTGGCTCCTCCGGAAATACCGCAACAGATTTGGAACTTCATCGATGGGTTGTCAAAGTCCCAAGGGAAGAAAGTCATCGTGGTAGTGATGGATAAGTTATTCAAGTACAGGCACTTCCTGGTCCTGAGACATCCTTACACATGTGAATCAGTAATAGACTTGTTCGTGCGGGAGATAATCAGACATCACGGAATCCCACGAGTTATCATCTCCGATCGGGATACAGTATTTGTGAGCAACTTCTAGAAAGAACTATTCAAGCAGCAGAGTACGCGCCTATGTATGAGCACCGCAAACCATCCACAAATAGACAGTCAGAACGAGGTACTAAAACGGGGAGTTGAGACATACTTACAGTGCTTCGCTATGGATGTGCCCCGCACATAGACACGATGGTTGCACTGGGCAGAGTACTGCTATAATACCTCATATCACACGCCCAATAAGTTTACTCCTTTCGAAATTGTCTATGGGCGCTCCGCCCCAAGTCTGGGTACATATGAGCTAGGGGAAACGGCGTTACCAATTGTTGATCGTGAGTTGCGCGACTGCGACTGTACCCTCGCCATATTATTGTTTTTATGTGGATTTTATTGTTGTTGGTATAAAATATTGTGCACGTTGTGGATCTTGTGATTGACGGAATTATAGCACGTTGTATTTGCCTGTGAATCTCTTGTCTTGCAGGACGCTTTATTCGCCGCGCGCTTAAATTAGCCCTCCGTGCGGAGGAACGCTATTGCCTAAATTGTTGAATAGTTATTCAAATCATTGATAAAAGTTTTCAAAAAAATTCTTGTTTAACACATCAAACATTTAGAATGAATGTAATGTTTTATATTTTAGCTGGGACTTGTTGATATAATCACTTAAATTAATTTAACGCCTGATTAATTTCATCTCGCATATAGTCATTGGTTAGGGTGAGTCCAAATTATGAGTTACCGGTATGCCCAAAGTAATTCTCACGTCACTAGCGAAAGAGAGGTAACAAGATTACCCATGCACACCTTAGGGTTGGTTGGAGTCGAAAAGTCTATTATATATTTTTCCCTTTAAAATGAAAATACAAGTACATAGTAGGAGTTATGGGTCATGACTGAACTGCCATAGAAGATGTGGGACTAAACTATTGTATACACACACATACACATTATATATATATATAAATAAAAGTCTGCACTCCCCCGCATGTTGTAGCATAGTTGTTGATCATGCATAGCTTGGATGTAACGAGTGTGAAAGTTGGTCAAGAGAAACTTTGTGTAGGCGTCCCCAACTTATTTTGTGAAGGTCACATGTTGGAGAACTACTTTCTTTTACATAGACTCCGATAAAATGACAGTCTATTTCAATGTGTTTGGTCTTTTAACGGAATACAGGACTTTTAGTGATGTGAATTGTAGTTTTGTTGTCTTAATAGAGAATAGTGAAACGTATTGGTGATTCCTAGTTCCATAAGAAGAGAATGAAGTCATACTAATTCAGAGATTGCTTATGCCGTTGCTCTGAATTCGACTTCTGCGAAAGAGCGGGCAAACAATTTTGGTTTCTTGCTACATCAAGTAACATATTTTTCTTTAGAGAATACCATATAGCCAATAGTAGATCTTCTCAACCGAGAAAGCAAAGTTAGCATACTTTGAGTGTTAGAAGATCTGCAGAAAATACATTTGCCCAGGAGTTCCTTTTTAAGTAGTGTAGAATCTTATCAACAGTGTTAACAAAATATAAGTTAGATACCAAAGTATCTTGCATGTACTGACTCACAGTACTTATTACAAATGTTAAATCTGGTCTAGTAACTGTGAGGTAGACAAGTTTTGTAGCTAACCTTTTGTTTTGTCTTGGAACAAATAAAGGTGAATCAGAAGATAACTAAAGTCGAGATAACTTGATGTTGGAGACAAATGGGCGTATCAGAAGGCTTGCACCCAAGATGGCATGTTTCCATGAGGAGAATAAGAGTATACATCCTTTGAGATAATAGCATTGTGTAAAATTTCATACCTCACTACCTAAGAAATAGCTAATATGTCCAAAGTTCTTTGTATGAAAGTGTGAAACCAAATGTGTCTTGACCTTGGAGATTTAAGTGATATCATCTCCTCAGATGATGATGTCATCTGCATACAACAACACTCAAGCCTTTATCCCACTATAGTGGGGTCGGCTATATGGATCCTTTGTCGCCATTGTGCCCTATCTTTTGTCATAATCTCACTAATGCCTAAGTACATCATGTATTTCTTTATAGTTTCATTCCAAGTCTTTATTGGTCTACCCCTCCCTCGTCTAACATGCATAGTGACTAGACTCTCACAACGCCTAATAGGTGCCTCTAATGCTCTCCTTTGTATGTGTCCAAACCATCTTAGACGAGCTTCTCACATCTTCTCTGAAATTGGTGCTACTCCTGTCTTATCCCTGATACTTTCATTCCTAATTTTATTCAATTATCCACCTAAGCATTCTCAGGTGGATGTGTGCATAAACTAGTAAAATGACTACGCCTTAAGTTCTCTGATGGATAACGAGAGACATGTCAGAGATGCTTCAAATGAAGCCAATTTGTTGTAATATAGTGTTGAATTTTTCAAACCAAGCACGCGGTGATTGCTTCAATCCGTAGAGAGATTTCTTTAACAGACAAACTAAAGACTCCTCTAGTCGTTGAAAGTCGGGAAGTTGTTGCATGTAGATAGTGTCAGAGAAATCACTATTCAGGAAAATGTTCTTGGCATCAAATTGATGAAGAGAGAATCCCCTAGAAATGAGAATGGACAATAAAGCGCGCATAGAAGATAATTTTTCTACAGGGAAAATGTGTCATTATAATTAATTCCAAATTGTTGAGCAAACACCTTAGAGACAAGGCAAATCTTAAGGAGATCTACTATTCCGTGCAGATTTTTCTTAATGAAAAATACTCACAACAACTGCTTTCTTATCTTGAGGCAAGGGAATCAAAGTCCATGCTTGATTTGAGTTCAGTACAGTGAATTCTTCAAGCAGAACATTGCATCATCCTATGTGAGAGGGCATCCTTAACAGAGGATTGAGTGGAGTATGCAACTAGAGATTGAACAAAAACCTTTGCAGCGGATGTAAGGCGATGAAAGAACATAAAATTAGAAATCTGGTTAGTAATGTGAGAACATTTACCTTTCCATAATCCAATGGGTAGATTTACGCCTGAAGGTCCAACTGGTTGTGCCATCTGAGAGGAATTTTGGGAGGATGGTTGTACGAAGATCTACAAGTAGACGATCGAGAAGGTCTAGGAATGGGGTAGTAGGTGTGGAGAGAGGTTGCCGACGTCAAACATAATGATGATATGTGGAATAAGGAAATTGAGAGGGAATAGGAGAGGGAAGACAAATATTTGCATAGTCCATGTCTGATACAATAGGGAGAGGTATCAGTGGAGTAGTGAGGGTACATGGAGGAAAATAGGCATTATCTTCATGAAAGGTGACATCACAAGATATAACAATTCTAGATATAGGGGTCACAACAGATAACCTTTTTTGGATAGCGATTATCCCATAAAAATCATCTTTTGAGCATGTGGATCAAGTTTAACATGCACAGGGGGCTAGGTTATGAGAAAAGCATATACACCCAAAGATTCTAGGAGGGAGAGGAAGTGCATTGTTTGTGGGATACATAATAGAGAAAAAGTCTAATTGTTGAGGATCCAGGAAAACATGCAATTGATGTAAAAGCGAAAAATAAGGACTGCAATATTCCAAAAACATTTGGGAACATGAGAGCGGAGAATTAGAGAGCTAGCAACATCTAATAGATGTATGCTTTTTGTGATCGGCAATGCCAATTTGTTGAGGTGTATATGGGTAGGTTGTTTGATGTAGAATATCACGAGGGCGGAGAAACTCTTGAAAGGTTGTGCTTGTGCTAAGATATTCTTTAATATTATCACACCAAAAATTTTGACGGAGTTGTTAAATTAGTTAGTATTTCCGCATGGAACATTTTGAATATAAAAATAGTTTCATGTGAGAGCGTAAAAGATATATAACTATGTCATGGATCATGAGAGTGTGGTGATCAACAAAAATAGTTATACTCATGCATGCTTGAAGATCTAAAAGGCCCTCAGATGTCAGTATGAACGGCATCAAAGATTTGTTCACACCGAGTAGAAGTATGAGCAAAAAGTTATGGTGATGATGTTTCCCTAAATTACAAGCCTCACAATTGAAATTAGACAAAGAAATATTAGGTAACATAAAGTGTAAGGAAGATAGACATGGGTAACCAAGGCACCGGAGTCACTGGATTGTAGATAAACTAATAAGGTGCTAGGAAACTAAATCAAATCAAAACAACCTCGGCCCTAACTGTGCAAGCCGCTTTCTTCATGTCCCCCACCAATTGGCTACTTCGTTAGTAGATCATATATCACAAAATGGGAAGAGAAAATGTGATAGAGCAATTGCGATCATAAATTAGCTGATGGATAGAAGATAGATATTGATCAATATTTAGATAAAACAAAAGAGTGATGCAATTGTAGTATGGTTGAAAGAGAAATATTTGTGGATCTTTAGACAAACATTATAGAATCGTCATCAACAAAGATAAGCTTATGGTGTATGGGGTGAAGGCCAATGAATCCTTTGTTGGACATGATTGGAGGGGCCCAAGTCAGTGATGAATGAATGTTGAGTAAGATAAAAGTGTTATAGCTGAGGGAATTGAAAGATTGGTGACTGTCGTAGGAGTGGATGGGACATTATGATGAATCGTAAAGAAAGTGGTAGTCAGCAAGGTCAACTATGTTGAAAGAGTATGAAATTGTGAGCAACATCATAGGAATTAGGTAGGCATGCAAGAAGTAAGATGATAGATTCACGCAATCAAGAACTGAAATTGCATTGCATAGAATAAAAGATACAATTGATAGACGAGCTCTTGCCAAGCACCTGAAGGCTGGGTCCTCCAAAGTACTCCCCTCTCCAATAAGAGACGCAAAGACTCAAAAGATGAGCAAGACTCCACTCATAGGGCTCCTTATATAGATGGAGCCCCTTACTACAAGACAAAACAAAAAAATAATACAATAAAGAAACTAGTCGTTGAGCGACTCCTGCAAAGTGAGGCTGAACATCCAAGCGTATGCGTGAGAAATGTTCCCCAATGCAAATATGTATCAACACCCCCAGTCCGAAAATTGCCTTGTCCTCAAGGTCGAGGCGGCAAGGATCCCATGAACGTGAAGACTTGGGCGGCTCCTCTGGTGGGCAGTTCCGATGAAACATCAGAAGCTGAGAGGCGTCGTGGCGGGCTGGTTGCTGCAGAGCTGACATGGGACTACCCAAGAGGAGAATCAATGTCGTGCCGACAAAATATCTCATCTTCAAGGTCAAGCGAGGTGCATGTCAGTTAGTTCAGGATCTCGGTCGGAGGTCGGATGCTATGAAGACGAACGGCGAAGCCCCATCCAGATCCTAAACGATGATCGTGGGGACGGAAATTAGGTCGATGAGGAGTGGGTGGTGATGAGTGAGAAGGAAACCCAATGGAAAGTCTGGTCGAAGTGGGAGTGACCAAATGTGAAAATAGGATAACAATGGACTCGAGAGATGTTAAAAGCGAGGACTTTGGTTGATAGGCGGGCGGGCGTCCCCAAGAAAAGACGGGAAGAAGAAAAAGCATATGGCGACGTGTGAAAGGTTGGCAAGGCGCCAAGTGGAGCCTCTATCACGGATATGTCGGAAGGTGAGCGAATGGGAGGGCAACTGATTGAAATCTAAGGGTGGGTGGAAATAATGGGGTTCGTGCCACGGTCTGCGACGGGAGAACTAAGAGGGTGTTGGAATAGGAGGCAGTGGTGGTGGTTCTAATGGTCAAAGACCCACGGAGGGGTGGCACTGGGATGGATGGAGGAGGAGTCTCATCGGGAAGTAAAGTGCGGGTCGGGGTTGTAAGGGGCATTTGGAAGAAGACGATAACAAATATCAAGTGTCAAGGCGAGGAGAGTATCCAGGGCAACTTCAACTCGATCGCAGCGAGCATGCACTGAGATCGGAAGGAGAGCCGTGGTGAAAAAAGGGGGAGGGTCGCTAAAAGCGGCAGGAGGCCTAGGAGGGCTTTTGGAATGCTGCAGGCGCCGCCGGATTGTTGCAAAAGCCGTGGAAGGGCCACCAGAGTGCTGCAAGAGCCGCAGGGCTGCCAAACTATGGCTAAAGCCACAGGAGGGTTGTGAAGGTGACAAACGGACGCTGGAAGGCTGCATGAGTGTTGGCGGGTCACTGGGGTGCTACCGGGCACGACTAGAAAGGAAGAAAAAGCCGGATGGAAGCGCCGAAAATCAAAGTTGCACTAGAATCGTGCCCTAGAAGAGGGGTCAGGTGCAGGGAGGTCGGTTGAAGCGGGAATCGGCCATTGGAACCAGGTATTGGCGTCGGCAAGGCGATAATGTCGTTGAGGGAAGAAGCCTCTGAAGGCGTCATCGCGTGCGAAATCATGTGAGGCGTCGTCGAGCCGCGGATGGACAAACGCAGCGAGCGAATCCCTGGAAGTGTCGTCGAGCTGCGGATGGGAGGGCTCAACTGCAGAAACAACGTGGAAGATGAGTATCATGCACGTCGACGAAGCCGTAGCAGGCTGAGCGTGCGGGATCGTGGAAGCAGGCGAGGTGGCGGAAACAGGGATCCAATTATGGTTCAGCAGAAACCCTAAACAAGCGGCAGGTCGGACCAGTTGATAGAGAACTGAAATTGCATTGCATAAAATAAAAGATACAATCGAGAAATGAGCTCTCGCAAAGCACCCGGAGGTTGGGTCCTCCAAAATACTCCCTTCTCAATGAGAGATCCAAAGACTAAGACTCAAAAGATGAACAAGACTCCACCCCTAGAGCTCATTATATAGATGTAGCTCTTACTACAAGACAGAACACTTAAATAATACAATAAAGAAGCAAGTCGTTGAGTGACTCCAGCAAGGTGAGGCTGAACGTCTGAGCATATGCATGGAACGTGTTTCCCAATGCAAATACGTACCATAAGATGCCAACAAGAGCTTCTCTTTGAGGTCAAGTGGCTGCAGGATATGTAAAAATTGATCGGAAAATATTTCATTGCTCAAGCAACCCACTAAATAGAGCACTAAATTCATGGATATCATCACTGAAAGTAGTCGACATGAGTTTCTGAAATATGTCATAGAGCTTTTGTTGATTTGTCTTCAAAGGAGTACATAGAAAACAACGAGAGCGTCTCTTTGAAATCAAGTGGTTGTAGGATATCTAGAAATTGGTTGGAAAACATTTCATTGTTCAAACAACCCACTAGAAGGAACTAAATTTATGGATATAGTCAGCGGGAGAAGCCGGCATTGTTGAAATATGTCGTAGAGCTTCTGTTAATTTGTCTTTAGAGGAGAAGGAAGATCAAAAGTGAGATCATACCTCATCAGTTGTTTGCAGGGCATAACAGATGTGTGGCATCTAGTGTCCACAAAGTTTGATAGTCGCACGATCACCTTGTTTTTGTTTAGAAACCAAGCATCACAAGTGGCATCCTTGGTACTCGGAGGTGTGCCCGTTAGGTGACGATGAAGATTTTTGCTTTTGAAAGCATTGGACCAAGGCAAGTAATTGATGATGGTGAGAAAAATATTGGTGAGGCATAAATATGTCTTGAATTCCTCAAGAGGAGTTGATTTTGATGTCCCCTCCATGATGTGCAAGGAGTCTATAGTATTGAAAAAACCTGAAAAATGTGGGTGAGTTTGAGTGATGGCTGACGAGACAATGAGGCCAAGTAAGAAGTTAAATGAAACGTAGAAAATGTTGTCAGAGTGACAAGTTTTGCACGTGTATGCCAGCTACTATAAGTTGTCGCTTGTTGCGGTGAGCTAGAATTGTGACTTGGCGAGAGGCAAACTGATCGAGAACAACGACATGAGTGATTTCACAGAAGATGACTTGGAGAGTGGCGGGCTGAGTGAGAATTGCACGATGTTTAGGAGACGTTTGTCGAGAGGCTTGGTTGTGTGAATTTGGTTGTAGAGAGAAGATCTAAAGGTAGCAGTGAGGGAGAACGGCGACTAAGAGGTCCTCATGAAGCTTGCGGAAGCAACACTAAGAGAGCTAGAGTGAGGACTACTTATGTAGTTAAGTAGTGAAGGGGTTCACGGGGATCTTGAGTGAGTTACAGACAGAGTTGTGTTGAAGGTGAGCATTTTAGAAATGCAATGGGCTTTAAAAACCATTCTTGTTAACAGTTGCGATAGAGCAGAATTGTTACAACTCAGAGAGATAGCTCGGGTAATCCCAAGCTGAAGAAAGAGCAAACTTATTATTATTATTATTACATATATATTCCAACTTTAGAATGAGAACACATGCGCATATATAGGAACTATGGGGCATGACTAAATTCCCCTGAGAGATGCGTGACTAAATTCCTGTATACATTATATATAACCACTCGTCGTTTCCGTAAAAATGCTTGTCACGCCGAATACCAAATTCAACAGAAACTACAGTGATGATGACACATTTTTAAAACTAAATTTAAAAACATATAAATTAAATCCACTAGAAAAATTGGAAATTTGTAATAAGGGTAAAATTGGAAAGATGAATATTTCACCAAAAAGTCTTTTTCTCGTATATATAATATATAATATATATGTCTACAAATACAAATATTTTAATTTTATTTGCTTGCCTTCATAGCCTATATTATCTATAATTACCAAACCTTTCATTCAAGAACTTATTAGTTGGCCAAGTCCAATAAGCCAGATCAAGTTACATAAATCATGTGTTGACATAAACTGTAGCAAACAAAATAATGGGAGAAATAAATTAAAAAACTGGACATAAAATAAGTATGAAATAAAATACACGTAAAATAAAATAGTAACAATATATCCTGATAATCTGGATGTAATGCAGGTTGCATCAGTTGTTGATAATGATGATATGTTTATGATCTTGGAGAGACGTACATATGTTAAATAAGCATGCAATGTATTTTTGTATAAGCACATACCTAATGCTACATATTGTATCGCATACCATCATTCTTAACAATCAATTACTAATAAAGTAATAATCCATTTTGGAAACAGCACGATCAGCTAGAATAGTATAGAAAATGAACAATCTAATACTCCACTGTTAACCTAAGCATACTAAATCAATATTTGCAAAACAATTAATTATTTTCACCTACAATGGATTATTAGAATATGATATCACTTAGTTTTGGTGCATTTACTATAGAAAATGAGGTTCCCAATATGCATACCACACCTTAGAACTTCCGGTGAACGAAACAAGAGGTATCCGTGTGTCATGTGCTATAGCTTGACCAATTTCAACACCTCCACAAAACGATGTGAATATTGCACCTGGTAAATTATTCTTCTCCAAAACTCCAGCAATTAGATCAGTCATTGCAATAGTGATTAGTGGGGTTGTTGGTGCACCTTTCCTGCAGCAACATCAAAATAATTGGATATTACTAGGAGTTAAAAAATAACTTACATTCCGATACATTGCAGCATTAAAGTTAAATTTAAATGTGTTAGGACCAAAGCATCCAACTGAATGGCCCATAATCTATATAAGAACACAGACTCTATGGGTTTTCAAATGTGAAATTATATTCTC
This sequence comes from Platanthera zijinensis, assembly GCA_039513925.1. NCBI lineage: Eukaryota > Viridiplantae > Streptophyta > Magnoliopsida > Asparagales > Orchidaceae > Platanthera > Platanthera zijinensis. The sequence continues at coordinate 165,294,287 of CM077095.1, forward strand.
AGTGATGAGAAGCAGCCGAACTGACCCGTTCGGGTCTACTCCCGGCGACCTCGGGCGCGGTGACAATCAGGACCGCTCATTTCGAGCAGCTCACCATTTATAGTATTTTTTTCTCTTGTTGCATTTTATTTTGAGTTGTATTTTTGTATTTTTTTTGAGTCGGAGCGTCGGTCAATCATAGTCGTTCATTGCTCCCTAGAAAAGTTATAAATAGAGGGTAATGACTCTCATTAGAGGCATTGAAGATTGGAGTTTAGAAGCCCAATCCTTGATCACTTCGGCGCCGAAGCCGACTCTAGGTGCGAAGCCCGGAATTATTCTCTCCTCACTACCTCTTGGCCGGCCCTTCCAAATTCCCCCCTTGGTCGGCCAATCAAAGCCCCCCTCCTCCAATTGTAGCACAGTCAATTCCCTTCTCCCCACCAAAACAGCCGGCCACCTACCTGGAAGATTTCCCCCTTAGCCGGCCACCTCCAACCCCCCCCCCCCTCTACACTGAAATTTCCATTCCCCACAGCCGGTATCTTCGGGTCAGTTTGTTTCAGCGGTGGCAGTGGGAAAAAGAGCTGTGGGAATGGAGTTGTGAGAATGGAGCTATGGAAATGGAGCTGTTCAGAATGAAAAAACAGTTTGGTAAAACAGCGGTGACAAAGCTGTTCAGAATGGAGAAACAGTTTGGTAAAACAGTGGTGACGTTTTTGCACGAATTGAAATGAATTATAATTAATATTTATTATAAATTTAATTTATTAATAATCATATTAATAAAATTAATACTAATATAATAATAATAATCAGAATGAGAATAATACTAATCATATGATAATAATAATAATAATATAATAATATAATCAGAATTATAATAAAATCAAAACCTATGGCTTAGATCACGGCCTCACAGGAGGAGGAGTGGAGGCCGCAGCATCGGGGGAAGCGGCATAGCATCTCTCATCTGCACACTGTTCATCTTCTCATTTCAGAGGTCGGCCATGGATGCTCTGTCGTGTTGCGCCTTCCCTCACCGGAGCACGGCTCCGCCTTCCCTCACCGGAGCACGGCTCCGCCTTCCCTCGCCGGGGTACGGATGCGCCATCCCTCGCGTTGGAAAGCTCCGTTGAAAAGGAGCTGAGAGGAGCTGTCGGAAAGCCACGTTGGCAACGGAGGATTTGGGCTCCGATGGCGATGGAACGCGGATACAAACAGGCCAAAAAAAAAATTCCGTTGCTGCCCGACTGCAATGGAGCAGAAACGCGTAAACAAACTGAGCCTTCATTTCCCCACTCCCCAACAACCGACCACCTTATCTCCTCCCCATTCCCTGCCCAACCAGCCTCCATACACCTCCCACTCCCCTTCCTCTACAAAATCAATCACCAAACAACCATTATATCACCATTAAACTGGCGATCACCGGAATACTGTACCGAACCTCCCGAAGATTTCCCTTCCGTTTACCCCATTTCTTTAGTTTTCTGGCGTTCGCAGGAAAACTTTGCGGCCACCACCACCACCTCCGACGACCTCCAGCGACCTCTGGCCACCCTCCAGCCAGCCACCATCTCTAACTGCCTCCACCTCACCCACAACTCCCACTACTTCCATAACCGCCCACTACCTCTATCTTTCCTAAAATTTAGGAACTCTTCCTAAATTTCAGCCATAACCCATGTAATTCCCTGCCCTCCTTAATCGATCACCCATCAAACCCCACTTTCCCCACATATAGCAGTCGGCCCCCTCCCCTCAATTCCCTCTACTATCTCACGTGGAGCCACTACTTCATGCCTCAATTGCTGCCCCACTCTCCCCTCACCTCCTCAACCGAGCCACCTCCTTTAATTTAGGAAATAACTCCTAAATTTCAGCCCGTCCAGTCCCTAAACTCACTCCCCAGCATTTCCCTTTCCCCCAATTCACGTGGAGCCTTATACAATTACCATACAGCAGCCGAACTCCACATTTTCTCCCTGGACCAGCTGCCGGCCTGCTCCCCACCCTGTTCTACACATGGAGCCACCTTCCCCGTCTTACCTAGGTACTGGAATCTTCCCCAGCAGCCATCAGTTTTCCAGATAATTGCTACCAGCACCCATCCCACCTCCCAGCAAGGCCGGGTTACTGTCTTTCTCCTTTGACAGCCACCTCCCTCAGACTGCTGAAAGCTGCCTCCCTGTACCAACCAAGTTGCTGTACCAGTTTTTGGACAGCCACATACAGCAGCGGAGTGTCAAAACCCAGTCCCAGCAGCCCTCTCCTCATTAAATTTGTGGTATTGATACGGAGCATAGACGAGCACTTGCAGTGGATGACGAATATTGGGCCCATTCGGGGCTGATTTGGCGACTTTCCATATATGGTGTGCCCGGATCGACGATCGGACTCCACAGATGTGTTCGGATTCGCGTTGCGAATCGATTTGATATATTATTTCACTATTTTGCATTTTATTTTGATGTATTTAGGTGGTCTCACCTTCGGCCAATCATAGTCATCGATAGTGGGATGCGCTAATCCCCCTTTTATTATAAATAGATGGTTTGTGGGCTGGTTGAAGGCTGTTAGAGAATTCTAGGAAAAATGATGTATTGGCCCATTAACATGGCCCATGTAGGATTTAGTGTTTAGTCCCACATTGTTTGTATAGCTAAATCTTACTCTCTTCTCTCCTATATATTTGTACTCATACTTATTTTTTGGTATTCAAGAAGTATATACAAGGTTTGAACCACATTTCTACATGGTATCAGAGCGAACGATCCGGCTTCTTCTTCTCTAACCGCCCAGTCTTCTGTTTAACCGGGCGGCCTGTTTTTTTTCGGCCTAACTGCTTGTCTTCTGCGGACTTGCTCTTCCTAACCGCTTCTTTTCTCTCTCTCCCGTGGATCCACCTCCTCTCTCTCTTCTTCGGTCCTCTTATAGACCTCCTCTCTCTGGCAAGTGGGTTGTTCTCTCGTGCGGCTAGTACTCTACCCGCTCCGGTTTCGCCTTCTTCGCGCGGCTTGTTTTTTTCGTCTGGCGGACTGCTTTTTGTTGTCCTGCTCCTCCCCGCGCGACCAAGAGTCCTTCCCACTGCGGTCTTGTTTCTTGCCGCACGGTCTCCTAGTCGTGCAGTCTTCTTCGGCGGGGTCGTCTCTTATCGCCTGTCTTGCCGCCTAGTGCTTCTCTGGTCAGCGTGGCTACTCGCGCGATCTCTCTGTGCCTTCTATCCGCTACAGTCTACTTCTAACCGAGCGGTCTGGTTCTAACCGCCCGACCTGGTCCATACCGCTGTGCCTCTACAAGCCGCGATAGAAACAAGTTCGCAGTTAGTTTTTCTTAACCGCCACGGGCTGCTCTCTACCCGATGCGGCTCCCCCCCCCCTTTTTCCGCGGTTAGATCTATCTGTCTGGCCTCAATTTCTACTCGCTGCGACCTGTCTTTGTCCGCTGCGACCTCCTCATCCTTCTTGTCGCGCGATCTTCTTCTTGTCGCTAGGAGTCCCTTGCCTTGCCGCTCTCCTCTTACCGTCTGTTGTGTTGTTTTGCGCTTCTCGGATCGCTTGGCTGCTCGTGCGGACTGCCTCTACCGATCTTGTTGCGGTTTGCCTCTAACCGCACGGACTAGTGCATGTTCGCCTCTAGTAGTCTTGTGGTTTGCTTCTAGACCGGGTTTCTTCTTGGTGCGGTCTGCCTCTTATCACCCGACCTTTGCTATTATTGCGGTCTGCTTCTTACCGCACAGTCTAGTGCTTGTTCGCTGACATCTGTTTCTTCTGTTCGCTGCCCGCCCAGGATTCTTGTCACCGTTCCTCTAACCGTTGCGGGCTTCTTCTTCCCGCTATGGTCAACCGCTGCAGCTCAGAATCCTAGCTGCTTTGCTTGTCTTTCCTTAGTCGCTGAAGGGTGCTTCCTTACCGTCGCGGCTTGTTTCTTTCCATTGCGGGCTCTCTTCTAACCGTTGGTCGTGGCCTTTCTTACCGCTGGTGCATCGACACCGTGACCGCTGAAGCCTGTCTCTTACCGCGCTGGTCGTGGCCTTTCTTGCCGTCGGTGCGTTGTCACCTTGACCATTGCGGGCTCTCTCAGTCATTGCTTGGGCCTGCTGCAGACTGTTCTTTGCAAGATGATCAGCTGTCCTCCGGGCTCTGTGGTGTCTATTTCTGATGGTGGTACCTCCTGCCTTGCTCATAGATCTTGCTGGATTTTGGATTTCGGGGCCTCTCACCACATTACCTCACGGAAACCACCACAATATTTGAACGTTGTGCATCCCAAGTTCATCATTGTTGCTAGTGGGGACACCATTCCCGTTTCTGGTGCAGCAGATATTCACCTTACTCCCTCCATCACTTTTCGCTATGCCCTTCATGTTTCGGGCTCTCCTTTAAACCTTCTCTTTATTGGTCGTCTCACAACTGATCTTGATTGTGATGTAATTTTTTCTTCCAACTTGTGTGTTGTGCAGGATCGCAAGATGCAGTCTATCATCGGAAGAGGGCAACTGTCAAATGGTATCTATCTCCTTGATCCCTATCCTCCAACGGTGTTGTCCTCTATTAACTCTGTTGATTGGCATCGGCGTCTTGGTCACGCTCCTTTGAACATACTCAGAAAATCTCTCCCCAATGTTTCACTCCAAGAGTTCACATGTGAGTCTTGTATCTATGGGAAACATCATCAGTCTACGTTCTCACCACATACTACTCGAAGTCCTGCTCACTTTGATCTAGTACACTCAGATATTTGGGGACTTTACAAAATTGCTAATGTTTTTGGATATCGTTACTTTGTCACATTTGTAGATGACTACTCTCGGGTGACCTGGTTGTACCTCCTTCATGACCGCTTTGAATTGTCTGGTGTATTCTGTATTTTTTTCATTGAAACACGCAACCAGTTTTCCAATACAATTAAAACTCTCTGCACCGATAATGCCCGTGAATACACTAGTCATGCCCTTGCACACTTATGTGCTGAGTTTGGGATCATCCATCAAACCTCGTGTGTCTATACCCCCCAACAAAATGGCATTACTGAACGCAAGAATCGTCACCTGCTTGAGGTCACCCGCTCTCTTATGATTCAAATGAATGTACCCAAACAATATTGGAATTTTGCGGTATCTACCGGCTGCACTCTTATTAACCGCATGTCTTCCTCCATTCTCAATTTTGCAGTTCCCTTCAATCTTCTTTTTCCCTCCAAACCACCTTTCTCCATCACCCCTCGTGTGTTTGGCTGTGTGTGCTTTGTTCATCATCTTGGCCCATCCACTAACAAACTTGTTCCACGTGCCACTAAATATATGTTTGTGGATTACTATCGAACCCAGAAGGGCTACGTTTGTTTTTCTTCCAAAGATCGCAAGGTTGTTACTTCTGTTGATGTCACATTTCTTGAAGATCAGCCATATTACTCTCAACCAGCTGATTCTCCACTTCCACCTCCTCTTCCGCGGTTGGCTATCCCTGTTCATTCAAACCTTCCACCTCTCCTTCCCACACCAATCCCACCTAAACCACCTATCATTCGTGTGTACACTCGACGTCCTTCTTCATCTACTACCTTACGGGAGATGCCCTCCTCTATGATGTATTGCAGCTGGCGGATCCGACAACAGGTTCCACTGCCCACCCGATGGCAAACTGTCTCTTTTCATTGTCTCTCTCCGGAACTCTGACAAAGTGCTCTGTCTTTATCTTCCATTCCCACCCCAAATTCTGTGCAAGAGGCTCTCCAACATCCCGGGTGGCGGGTAGCTATGGACGAGGAAATGTCTGTTCTTTAGGCAAACCACACTTGGGATTTGGTCCCGCTTCCTCCTGGCCAATCTTGTGTGGGATGTAAGTGGGTGTTTGTTGTCAAACAGGGTCCGGATGGGACGGTTCACCGTTTGAAAGCTCGTCTAGTAGCTCGCGGCTTCACTCAACAACAAGGTCTGGATTATGATGAGACCTTTTCTCCAGTAGCTAAACTCAATACTGTTCGTGTGTTGATCTCCATCGCTGTTCACCGCCACTGGCCATTGCACCAACTGGATGTCAAAAATGTCTTTCTAAATGGCGATTTACAGGAGATCGTTTATATGCAGCAACCTCCCGGGTTTGAGACCACAGGGGAGTCTCTTGTTTGTTGTCTGAAGAAGTCTTTTTATGGTCTCAAACAGTCTCCTCGGGCATGGTTTGACAAATTTAGTAAGACCGTGAGTGTTGTTGGGTTCACTCGGAGTTCGGGCGACTTCTCTCTGTTCACTCGTCATCGTTCAACAGACACAGTGATTCTTTTGGTTTATGTGGATGATATTCTAATTACAGGAGATGATCTTTCAGGAATACAGATGATCAAACAGCATCTAGCAACTGTGTTTCAAACAAAGGACTTGAGAAGCCTTCGATACTTTCTTGGTCTCGAAGTAGCTCGGGGACCTGATGGGCTTCTGTTATCTCAGAGAAAGTATTGTCTTGACTTCATGATGCAGGCTATTCTGGATGCAAGCCTGTTGACACTCTCATGGATATCAATCACAAGCTTTGTGCTCATGCCTCGGACTCTGATTTGCTCCTTCTGAATCCAGAGTATTATCGTCGTCTTGTGGGAAAGCTGATATACCTCACTGTTACTAGACCCGATATATCATTTGCTGTTGGAGTTGTCAGTCGATTCATGCATGAGCCTCGTATCTCTCATCTTCAGGTTGTCAAACGTATTCTTCGATACTTGAAGACTGCTCTTGGACAAGGGCTTGCATACAAGCTCTCTTTGTCTCCCTTATCTCTGGTTGCATACTCTGATGCAGATTATGCTGGCTCTTTGGATGACCGTCGTTCCACAAGTGGATACTGCACGTACTTTGGAGGACATCTTATTACATGGCGCGGCAAAAAACAGTCCGTGGTTGTTCGCTCATCTGCTGAGGCCGAGTATCGATCTATGACAGTTGTTGTGTCTGAGCTCAAATGGCTTGAGAGTCTCCTTGATGATCTAGGAGTCAAGCTCTCTTCACCTGCCACTTTACTGTGCGACAGTCAATCTGTTATACACATTGCCAAGAATCCGACCTTCCATGAAAGGACAAAACATATTGAAGTTGACTGTCACTTCATTCCGGAAAAGGTTCAATTAAAGAAGATAGAGTTAACACATGTTCCTGCTGCTCAACAAGTTGTTGATATCCTCACCAAGGCCTTACCACGACGTCTCTACTATCACTTCTTGTCCAAGCTTGGTACCTACGATTTGTACGCTCCAGCTTGCAGGGGAGTGTTAGAGAATGCTAGGAAAAATGATGTATTGACCCATTAACATGGCTCATGTAAGATTTAGTGTTTACTCCCACATTGTTTGTATAGCTGGATCTTACTCTCTTCTCTCCTATATATTTATACTCATACTTGTTTTTTTGTATTCAAGAAGTATATTAAAGGTTTGAACCACATTACAAAGGCATTGCAGGTTTTGGAGAAAGAAAATCCCGGAACTCCGCGATTACCCCACGGTACCGACATCGTGGAACCCTAGGTGACGACTCCTAGGCGCTCAAACTCCTCCCCAATGTACTACCCATCCATAGCCCTCTTTTCCCTCTCTGAAACCCTCATCTGCAGCCCCTATAACCCCCAAATTCCAAACCACTAGTGATGTCCAGGAAAAACGGTTCTGTTCACGGTTATTGTTCACGGCTGTTGTTCACGGTTGTTGTTCACTAATGAAATTTACTGTCCACCCCCTATAGTTCCTTTTTCCCCTTCCCTGAAGCCGCCGGCTCCCTTAGCCGGCCCTGTTACCGGCGCCCCTTCCTCCAGCGAACCAGCAAACCCGACCCCTCCTCCTGCTGCCTCTGCCCAGTCCGGCGCCACCAAGGTCCCTTGCCCCCACCACCACAGTTCCCCTCTCTACAGCCCAAAATCGACACCCCCTCCCTTTCGTGGATCCACCTTCCATATCCTTTCCCCTTTCCAGATCAGCCCAGATTCGGAATTTTCAGCCCGAATCGATTCCAAAATATCGGATCTACTCCTCCCCGCCCGGATCTACCCATACATGGTCGGATCTCTCCATTTCCGGCCCGATCCCACCCTCCACCACCAAGGACAGCCACCTACGTTATTTCCACGTCGTTGGTTCCACCTCGGATCGTCGTACACGCATTTCCGGCTACGGAATCTTCAGTGTCATGGTCAGTCCACTACTTGATGAGTATTTGTTGTATCAAATAATTATTTTCAGCATATCTATATTGGATTGGATCTTGTACTGGTTTAGGATCTCTTGTATGGTAGTTGCTTGTTAGATTATTATTGTGATTTGCAGGACTTATTCGTCGTGCGCTCGTGCTTTGACCCTCCACGCGGAGAAAAGTCTAAACTTGTTTGCCCAAATAAATTATTGTCTTGTCGTGAATTTATTTTGAGTGGGATGTTTTATTTTGGGTGGGATGTTTTTCAATATGTTTAGGTGTCATAATTATTCCCCTCCTCAATTTAGAGGTCTCGAGCCCACTTGCACCCGCTGTCATAGAACCCCGTCAAAGAGATCCTCACATTATTACGACGATCATTCTCGATCGCAGTACACCACTTTCAGAGATCGTGTTGACCCATCGACACGACCCCACTATGCTAGAGGCGATCAGTATGATGATTGTCGTCGTTCTTATCCGTACACGGGAGCGGATCGTGTTGATCCTTCGACACGACTCGGTTACCTTAGGAATGATTATAATGAAGATAGTCGTTCCGAGAGAGATTTTGAGAGTCAGTTTCGCACTGCTGCCCCTTCCTTTGACGACTCATCGAGTCCCGAGTCTTTCAGTTATTGGCTCGTGGATATGGAGTATTATCTCGATCATTTTGAGTTATTCGGTGAGCGTCGCGTCAAGTTTGTGAAACTTAGACTTTTAGATCAAGCGAGGGCATATTGGGCTAGTGTTGAGAGGACCTACGAGCGAGACCGTTTTTGTCGCATCACTAGTTGGGTGGACATGAAGCGTACATTGTGTGAGAAGTATCTTACTACGTCGTATCGGAGTCGCTTGCTCAACCAATTATTTTTCCTTCAGCAAGGATCCCTTTCTGTCGCTGAGTACAGGGACCGTTTTGATGAGTTAGTGGTAAGGAGTGATATCTGAGAGAACCCAATCATGATCATTCCCCAATTTCGGGCTGGACTTTGGTCTGACATACGTACTAAGGTAGCTTATCATAGCTCGAGTCCCTCGAGCAGACATATCAGCTCGCCCTTCGTTATGAACAGTCATTGAGATCCGCAAGAGCTGGTCGATGGGATTCTCACCTTGACCTTCGCAGTACGAGTCCCTCCCAACTGAGGTCACCATGATGCATACCATTGTCCTGTCAGGCACGACAGAAGTGATACTTGATGTTGATTGCTCTCACCCCAGTGAGTTGCTTAGGCCAGTGAGTGGCATATCTCTTGTTTCTGACCCGTCTCTTATGACCCTGACTGAGAGCGAGGTTGAGCGACTTAATGAGTCTGTAGTGTTTTGTCCATCACCCACACCTCCTCTGTCATACACCGAGTTAGTTAGCACCCCAACAACCATTTCCTGACACCGCACCCACGGATCCATTGTTAAGTTTGGGTCTATGTCCCTCTCCCGTTGTCATTTCCCTGAGTCACATCACAGCCGAGATCCCAAAGCCTAGTGTTAATCTCGAAGTGACTATGTCACCTATTCATAGGGATACCACCTCTTGCGATGGTACTCATCTGGAGGACCTTGACCCTAGTGACGATTTCTATGACGATCCCCCTGTTGAGCCTCCTGATGAGGCACCACATCCTGGTGAGGATGCGATTCAGGTGAGCCGCTTGTTTACGAGTTTTGGGTTAGTGTCGTTTCTTCCATTATCGTCTTGGCCTTGCCCCAGAGGATGGATATTGTGTGGAGCATCAAGTATTTTGGGCACCACCTGCTGACACAACGCACCCTCGATAATTTTTAGGCCACACCACCTGCTGACCCACTAAACGAGCTCTTTCTTTTCGAGGACACGCGCCACACTCAAGAGTCACGTCGTTTAGTCGGTATACACGATTTTCATTCAGACGGTCGTCACATTTGTGATGACTTTTCTTACACACCTCATGGTAAGCCCCCTGATGCATTACGCTCCTTGAGAGACATTTTACTCTTCATGAGCTCGCCCTTGGGTGTAGATGTTTCGCACGATCACCTGAGCACTCGGCACACACGAGATGATTTTTTTACACTCCACCGAGAGAGCCTCCTGACAGGCCACCTCCTTTGATGAGATTTCAGGTCATCAGTAGATTCTCTCATAGAGAGCATGTTGTGTCGTTCGTGTTTCATTTGCATCATTTACATTATTTGCATGAGTCTGACGTGTCATTTCTTCATCATTTGCATGTGCCTGTTGTGTTTGTCCGTCGTTTGCAGATGTGGCATGAGTCGGTCCGACGGAAAATCCCTAATGATAATAAATTTTATAAATCACATACGGATGTTCACTGGCAAGAGCAGGTACTTCATGAAGGCAAGCAGGTGATGGTGAGACTCTGCGCTGTGAGGCTCCATGCGAGGCTTGCTAAAGGCGTGAGCGTTACTCAAATGGATCTCTATATAATCATGAGATAGATCGAAGCAAACACTTATGATCTTGATTTCCTTGCAAGTTTGGGTATCCACATGCTATTTAGTGTTGAGGATATGGCGTCATACTACGAGCCTCGCGAGTATGTGAACCCAAGCAGTGGGGATTTCCAGCCGCCCACACCTCCACTCTCGTTGCCTTGCCACCCTCATAGCCCACTTATGTCTGATGGCCACCACTACTCACCTGCTTCTGACACCCACCCACCTGGAAACTCGTCTTCTTTGGTTCTACCAACGGCATCGTCGATCGCACCGGGATCCACCACTCGTGAGTTGAGCGTTGAGAGCGTCATGGAGACCAGACTCCACCAGTGCATTCCCACTACAGACGTTGGTGACTCTTGGATACTTGCAGCAGATCTTGATCGATTCGCCCCTGGACTTCGACTTCAGCACGGACGTCTCCATTCACCGGAGATGACAGCTTTTCAGTCAGGGGGAGTTGATTGGCGAGGACACTTTTCAAGCGACGACACTTGGGCGACCTCTGGTGGACTTCTTCGAGTTTTACCTGACATGCAGCGAGAGAATTCTGATCCCTATTCATCGGGAGATGAATTATTTCAAGCCGGGGAGATTGATGCAGAGCATAGACGAGCACTTGCAGTGGATGACAAGTTTTTGGCCCATTCGGGGCTGATTTGGCGACTTTCCATATATGACATGCCCAGATCGACGATCAGACTCCACAGATGTGTTCGGATTCGCATTGCGAATCGATTTGATATATTATTTCACTATTTTGCTATTATTTTGATGTATTTAGGTGGCTCCACCTTCGTCCAATCATAGTCATCGATGGTGGGATGCCCTAATCATCCTTTTATTATAAATAGATGGTTTTTGGGCTGGTTGAAGACATTGCAGGTTTTGGAGAAAGAAAATCCTGGAACTCCGCGATCACCCCACGGTGTCGACGCCGTGGAATCCTAGGTGACGACTCCTAAGCGCTCAAACTCCTCCCCAAGGTACTACCCATCCATAGCCCTCTTTTCCCCCTCCGAAATCCTCATCTGCAGTCCCAACAACCCCCAAATTCCAACCCACTAGGGCTGTCCAGAAAAACGGTACCGTTCAAGGTTGTTGTTCACGGTTACTATTCATGGTTACTGTTCACTTTTGTTGTTCACTAATGAAATTTACTGTTCACCCCCTTATAGTTCCATTTTCCCCTTGCCTAAAGCCGTCGGCCTCCTTAGCCGGCCCTATCACCGCCGCCCCTTCCTCCTCCAGCAAACCAGCAAACCCGACCCCTCCTCCTGCTGCCTCTGCCCAATCCGGCAGCCACCAAGGTCCCTTGCCCCCACCACCACCGTTCCCCTCTTTATAGCCCAAAACCGACACCCCCTCCCTTTCGTGGATCCACCTTCCATATCCTTTCACCTTTCCAGATCAGCCTAGATTCGGAATTTTCAGCCCGGATCCGATTCCAAAATATTGGATCTACTCATCCCCCGAATCTACCCATACGTGGCCGGATCTCTCCATTTCCGGCCTGATCCCACCCTCCACCGCCAAGGACAGCCATCTACGTTATTTTCACGCCGTTGGTTCCACCTTGGATCGTCGTACAAGCATTTTCGGTTCCGGAATCTTCAGTGCCTTGGTCAGCCCACTATTTGGTGAGTACTTATTGTATCGGATAATTATTTTCAGTCTATCTATATTGGATTGGATCTTGTACTGGTTTTGGATCTCTTGTATGGTAGTTGCTTGTTAGATTATTATTGTGATTTGCAGGATTTATTCGGCGCGCGCTCGTGCTTTAGCCCTCCATGCGGAGGAAAGTCTAAGCTTGTTTGCCCAAATAAACTATTTTGCCTTGTCGTGAATTTATTTTGCTTGGAATATTTTATTTATTATCTAATTGTGATCTAACCGTCGGACTGTTGCATAACATGTAGGGTTAGGTCGTCGATTTACCGCCGCCTATAGATTCGTCCTGCGTCGGGTATTCAAGGTTCGTGTGTTTGTTTCTTTATTGTTGGGTCATGTGTTTGTTCCCTACTTGAAGGGATAATCATTTGTAAGTTTTGTTATAATTGTTTTCATCTTTGTAATTTCTCATTTTATTAGTATTTATTTTTGCGCACTCTCGCGCTCATACGCTTCTCTTTGTTGCCTTGTTTTTTAAATGCTTTAATTCAATGGTGGAAAAATCAAGTTATATGGTTTGTAAATATTATTTTGCAAATTGATTTCACTAGACATTTTGACGCAAGACGGGGCTATGTGAAATATATATGTGAATGTGCTCACTCACTAATGGAACACTACGCGCAAATGAGGAATTAATGAATTCAAGCTCGATTAAATGATGCGTGCATGCTTTTAAAATTAGCCCGGAATTAAACGTAGCAACATTATATTATATTAATTAGCAGTGCTACACAAAGAGAATCATTAATTTTCAAGCATGTAAGCAATTTACGTTCGTACTCACACAAGTGGTGCATTCCACTAAAACTTGCTTGAATAAATTTTATAGGATCCAAAGAAACAGAAAAATACTAACAATCTCAATACCCAAGCACATACAAGATGTTCATCTAGAATTTAATACAGAAAATAAAATAACACACTAAATCGATTACTCACAAAAGAGAGGTCTGGCGGTGGCGGCGTGTGCCAGTGTCCGAGGCGGGGGAATGGATGAAGGTGGTTCCAAGGCAAGATCAAGTAGAAACTTTTGAAGGCGGTTTCACGACAAGAATCACAAAAATGGAAGGGAATAATAAATTAGTTCCACTGTACAGTGTGGGGATTGTGAAATAGGGGAAAAGGTTGGTCGAGAGGAATTAAAAGTCAGTGTGTGGCTTTTGTTGCAGGAAACATTAAGTGGGAAGAGGAGAATAGTTTCTGATGCAGCACGAGTTTACAAATGCCCTAACTCAAGCGCAATGCAAACGGCCACTCAACACATGTGAATGAGATTATGATGGTGCAAACAGTCTAATTCCAGATCCAAACAACAGTAATTAAAATTTAACAAAGCTTTAAGGACAACTTGCACAATCGAAAATAGGAATTGGCGATTAAAGAACAACTATAAATAGCCAACGAGATGGGGCGCAATTCGGTTCAAGTGCGTCGAATGCTCTCCGCAAATTACACCACGGATAAAGATAGCGACAAGCTTATGAAAATTAAATCCCAAAACAATAGTTCATTACTGAAACAAATAACGTAGAAAATAAACATCCATACCTAGAATTGCTCATGCGTGTGGCAGCTTGATTAGGGTTGGAGGATGGCGCCGGGGTAGATGATCATGGCATGCGAGTTGCTCCACGAGAGGTTGCGGGGAGTGGTGGGGGTTGATTGGGTAGTCGGGTAAGGGTCTGGATGAGGGTTTATATGGAACTGGGTAGGGAGGGGTGATGGGGAGTCAGTGGTGGGGTTTGGGAGGGTTGCCGGAGTAGGGGAGGAGTATGCTTGGCGGTGGAGGCCCGGATGTGGGCTGTCGGGTAGGGAATCTGGAACCGGGGAAGTCGGCGAGCAGTTAGGGGGTGGTTGACGGGATTGGCTGTGTGCGTGGGTTGCGGGTGGGGGGCTGGAGCAGGGGTCGGCCTATGGAGAAGGGTAGATGGGGCGGAAGTATATTGTTGAAGACTGGCCCGGTGCTGGGATGGCTGACGGGCTTGGGAAAGGAGGTGGGTCGGCAAGAGGACGACGACAGAGGAGGGGAAGGCCAGGCAGGCTGGGAGCTTACCGGAAAGGGTGGGACGCGCGCACGGGAGAGCGAAACTCGGAGTCCACCGAGGGTGACCAACCGGTTGCAAAAGGACAACTTCCGATCTCTAATACAAGCCGTACAAGAGAATATTTATAGAGGGCAAGGGAAAAACAGATTAGGACCATCCAGGCGCATCCGCGGACTTGGAACGACCATCCAGGCGCATTCGCGGACTCGGAACGACAATCCGGGCGCATCCGCGGACTCAGATCACCCAAACGGGTCGCCGATCACCGCCTCATGTGGGAATAGGCGCGTGTGTGTCGTCGATCGCCAACAGTTTCTAGGCTCTGACGGGATAAGGAAGTGGGAACCTGGAGTTGTGTTGGGGTTATTGAGCAAGCGGATGGCTAGGTGGCGAACGCAAAAAGGAACGTCGGCAGACCTGAGTGATGGCTGGCGGAACTGAGGGATGGTGAGCACACAAAATCGAGATGGCGCTGGGGTATGGGAGGGACTACTCCTTGCCGGAATGGGATCGGAGACGTCCAGAAGACCGGGCATTGCTTTCGACTGGCCAGACGAGAACGACTAGGGCAAGTTGCAGCGAACACGTCGATGATATGGGGGGGGTGCAAGATGAAGAGAAGAGTAGTTCTACAGTTACAGGTGTGGAGAAGATGGTGAATAGGACTGGAATCGTGTGGTTGTGTTCGGCTTTTCCCGTCGAGGAAGCGGGAGAACAGGGGAAAGGGCGGTTTTCTCCTTCCGGTTGAATAGATCGTGGGTTTTAGGATTGGGAACAGTGACGGAAATGAAAAAAGAAATAACTGAAACAAAATAGGTAAGTCGGGACGTAGCACCCCGGGTTCGCGGTGTTGCACCACGAATGATTGTCGAAATCTGGAATCTCCCACAAAGTCTACAATGAAATGAAAACCTGGACATCCGCCTCTATTTATAATGAGGGGGCGGTTGGGCACCCGGCGTGAATGGCTACGATCGTCCGTTACGCCCGGTGTCCAAAATAATATAAATACAACTTAAAAATTATATAAAAAAAATACATCTAAAATGAAAACGGGCGCTCCGGACGCGCTCGCGGTCCCGGATCGATGATCTGATCAACGAATCCATGGCAAATCTACAAAATCGGATCCCGCAACGTGGTCGCCCAATCTCCTCCGATCACGAACATGTGGTCGATCCCCATCACATTTGCATTTGCATTCGCATATAGTCTTAGTATTTCATTTAGCGTCTTACCCTGCGTCACTCAGCACACAAACAGAGTAGGGATTTTGTATTCTAATACATGAACTTTTTTTTAATTGGGATTTTTTTAATTGAGTGACGAGATCCATGGCTGGAAATGTCGGAACCGAGGTGAGCTTCCTACCCTCTCCCTTGGTGCTAAATCTCTAGTTATTCCTAGGAGAGATATCGACTCAAAAGAGTCTTGATTTGTGAGAAGAAGGTTTCTAGGTAGAGGTCATGCTAGGACTTGTGTCTTAGGATTTAGACGTCTTCAACCTCTCCTTCCTTCTATGTGAAGATGGGGGATGGTTTCGTGAAGAGAAGTGACCTTATGAGGGTGAATAAGGGAGGAGTAATTTTGGATGTGATTTGAAATAAATAGTTAGAGGAAGAAGACGAGCCGATGTCGTTCGTCCTGCTTTAATATGCGGGCATAAGTCTATTTTCTGCGCGCAGCGAACTTCGAGGCCGTTTTTGGACATGATGCGACCAGATCCGAGCTTTCAACTAAACACGAAAGTCGTATCCCTCGGAAAGACCTTTCCAACGAGGGTTTACACGCCTTCACGGATTCTTGTATCCACGGGAATTCCCGATCAAAGTTGCTTTACAGTAATCCTTCCTGCACATATAGTTCTCGGGTTTGTGTTGAATCGGCTTTGGATTTGGTAAAGAGATTGTAGTACAATAACGTTAATGTTTTAGTCAATTACGGTGGTTTCCATGTGCGCGATTCGGTGGTCCCGGGACGAGTGGCTCCACAGACAAACGTGCGAGAGTAACATTACGCCGGTCTTGAAAATCGGTCTTGCCCTTAAGGCCGAATTTGAGGTTTTTGTCGGAGTCTTTAAGAATCGGAGCGACATAAAACATGTGGTTATGGGGAAGCGAGATGGGAAAGCAAAATATGAAATGGTGGGTAAATGAGGGGGGCGGCCAAAATTTAAAGGAAGGAACCAGGTGGCACGTGTTTGGAAGGAAAAAGAAAAAAAAAAGGGATAGAGACAATTTATTAAAGTGAGATGGACAGGTTTGGCCTACAGTAGGGGAAAAGAAGAGTTGATGGCAGGGAGCGTACAATTGCCACAGGCCATTTATGGGGACCGCGTGGGCAAGGCGTGTACCGCTGCTGCAGGGAGAAAAGAAAGATGTGTTACGGGTCCCCAAAAAAGGTGTGATGCTCAAGGAGAGCAAGAGTAACCCAGCGGGGAAAGGAAGCGAGGCATGTGGCGGGAGAGGAATCGACTGATGCGGGAAAAGTTGTGGTTGTGATGGCGAGGAGGCGACGAGACCGGCATGTGAGTATTTGGAGTCCAGCGTCCCGCGGGAGGGGAGGGGAGGGATGTCGATCTGGCCGAGGAAGAAGCTAAGACGGCGATTCAGGCGTGGGAAGTGTCGGGATGCCCCGACGGTGGTGAAGATGGTCGATGACACCATCAGGCGCCGCTGAGGCAACAGGCGATATCCCGCGAAAAGTTGTGGTTGAGGCTGGAAGCGGCATGTATGGTTGGGCGGCCGAGACGGCGGTTGTTGCGATGGAGACGGTTGTTGCTGGCCGAAAACGGCCGCTGCTGGAGACGGTTGCTCGCCGAAAACGGCTGCGGCGGCCGGCTGGTCGGCATGGCGTTGTAGATGTGCCGCTGGAGGAATGCGAGTTGCGAACGATTGAGCTTAGTGTGGATGTGATGGCTGGCGAGGATGTTGGGATTGGTTTGCGATCATAGCACAGATATGGTGGTTGGTATTGGGCGGCCGAGCGAAAGTGCAGACATCCCGGCATTGTGAGGGGAAGCTGCGACCGGCGGAGGAGCGCTGCTGGAGACGGTTGTCGCCCCTGCTGGCTAGGCGAGGGCAGGCGGGGCGAACGGCTGCTCGCGGCTAGGCGAGGGCAGGCGGGGGAGACCGGCCCGGGGCCGGTCGCCCCTGCTCGGCTAGGCGAAAACGGCTGCTGCTGGAGGCGGGGCGAGAAGGCCGGGTTCTCGCCCCTGTCTCGCAGCTAGGCGAGGGCAGGCGGGGCGAGACCGGCGGCGGCCGCCCCTGCTGGTCGGCAGGCCGGGTTCTCGCCCCTGTCTCGCGGCTAGGCGAGGGCAGGCGGGGCGAGACCGGCCCGGGGCGTTCTCACCCTGCCTCGCGGTAGGCGAGGGCAGGAGGGGCGAGACCGGCCCGGGGCCGGGTTCTGCCCCTGTCTCCGCTAGGCGAGGGAGGCGGGGCGGACCGGCCCAGGGCCGGGTTCTCGCCCCTGCCTCGCGGCTCCGAGGTTCTCGCCCCGCCTCAGCCTTCGTCGAATCGATGCTTTTTGATTTTCCCTTTTTGCCCCCCTTAGTTTTCTATTGTGGAGGATTTTTGCGAGGGCGTTTTGTCATTTTCCCCCCGCTTGGAAAAACTATAAATAGATGGCGACTTGTCATTCTTTCCTTAGACACAAATCTCTTTGCTTTTTTCCTTAAGGCACCTAGCAAGATCTAGGGAGGGGGAGATCAAAGGTCTTCGGGTGTGAGGTGGGTCCACGCTAGAGCCGAGGGTGCTGCTTCCTAAGTCTTCGGTCGAGTTCTTCGAGTGTAGTAGGTGTGAGGTCACCCCTTAGGGTCGGCACAGAAGATGGCTTCGGTCATTTTTGCTTCAACAGTGGTGACACTAGTGTTGATCATGGCTCGATCCCCGACGGCTTGGAGCAAGTGGATGGGGCGGCAGGTCGGGCCATTGATACGTCTTGGAATGTAGAGCGAGGCATAATTTATATTAAACGAAAACGTGGATCCAATCCGGAGCGAACTCCGACCAACATCACGGAGGTTGGGTCCTCTAAAGATCTCTCTCTCAAGGAACAAGGATGAGAGCCCAAAACCCTAAAATAACAAAGATAATCAAAACACTCTCATACCACCACCTTATATCCCTAGGGAGGGGGCTCACATAACGATAACACAAATTAAGACTAATTAATATTAATTAATATTAATTAATATTAATTAATTAATACTAATTGATTACACAAATCAACCACGGTGGTTTCCATATGCGCGCTCTGGTGGTCACAAACGTGCGAGGGTAACAAAATGCTAATTTTATGTGTTCTAGTGCCAAAAGCTTTTATAGTAGGTTTAATTAACAAATCCATGCATAAGGTTGGTAATCCATTAGATGATGATGAAAGTAACTACAGTAGCGAACAGTAAAATGCATAGAACAAGCAAGTGAAGTCAGTGCACCTGCATATAAAGAGTTTAACCACACAAATAAATGGACGAATAAGATCTCAGACTAATCTACAACACTAAGTTTCTTACCATACAACACAGTTTCCACAGACCAGTGCAATGCAGGCATTCCATCCTGTATCCAAGGTAATAAGATATTAACTAGATAGGTTAAACATGGTTGATAGAAACAAAATATAGATCACAGGCAAACAAAAAAGTTAAAATTTGAGAAACCTTCAGAGGGAAACTAAACCATTATAAGATTAGTGTAAAAAAAAACTACCATGAATCTATCCCAAAAAAATTTTGTTTGAGCTATATAAGTTGTAACCTTAAAAAAGTTCTCATCATGCTTGAACTTACTTCAAAAAGGATGTTTAAGATGATAAATGGTGGACAGTACCATTTAATAGGTAATGCGTTCGTATAATAATAGTCCTAAAACCAACATTAGCATCTTTATTATGTCCACAATGAAATGGAAGGGCAGGACAAACTTACCAAGCACGGCACATGGGAAGTTGAAAGCTGTAATAACACCCACCACACCTAAGGGATTCCACATCTGAGTCATGTGAGGGAAAAAATGTCATATTCTTCCATTGAAGTTTAAAAAAAAACATTGCCCAAAGGGAAAACATCATTCTCACCTCCATCATCATGTGATTAGGACCTATTAAGACAGAAAAAAACACTATTTTAGGAGAAACTAGTGCAATGCCGTAAATTAAAACACTAAGAATTTGTGATACAAAGAACTTAAGAAAATATGAGTATAATCTTACGTTCTGAAGGTATAACTGATCCATTTAATTGGCGGCTCAACCCAACAGCGAAATCACACATATCAATAATCTCCTGACAAATGATGATTAAATAGTGAGTACATATAGTGGATAGAAAAATAAACAGCTTTTAACTCTTGATGATTGAGCGTCACAACAGCAAATATTTTAAGCAGGCAACTTAGAAACCAGTGATAACAAACTCCATCTGTCTTTCTTCATAGACTGCGCTAAAGGTTCTTAGGCATATAATATTCATCCACAAAATTTTGAATAGACTTACAAACCCCAAATAACTCTTTCTGACAAGAAGAGACGTCAGCAAAAAAAGAACTTCGCTAATAAAAAGGTGTGAAGAGTTTAGAAACGTCGAAAGATAGTTTGGCACACAGATTACTGAGGTGTTTTCATTGTCAAGATGGGGAGACATTGTTATGTGCCTTGGTATGCGACCTCGTGCGCCAGTGAGCGAGAGAGTGTTCCTCCAGGGTTGGCGGCGAGATAGGGTTTGGCAGAGGGTGCGCAGCTCTGGAAAGGGGGATCTGCGATAGAACGTTAGAGAGGGGATGAGAGAGAGTCACGGAGAGGATGAGAGAGAGAGAGATGAGGATAACTTTTCTTGCTGCTTTCCCACAATACCCCACATGCGTATATGAACCAAAAGAGTAGCAATGCCCCCCACTTGAGTTTAAACATATGGGTACCAAATACGTGCCAAATAACATCAAAAACATGTGTGAAATAAAGGAACTAAAACGAAGATACAAACTCGCATACGCGTGAGTCATCATCATGTCCTTGCATCTGTATTGCGCAGGTGGTATGTACGCCCCCAATGTGGATCTAGTTCATTGATCAGCGTTGGTTCCGTAACATCTCCTTTCTCGTTGGAAGACAGCTTGTCCTCAAGCTGAGAGGGCAAGACAACAATTGGTGCGTCGTGGGGCTCGCCAATGAACTGCTAGAGTTGGAAGACGTGGAATACGTCGTGGATGCGTGCCTCTGGTGGAAGAAGAAGTTGATAGGTGACCTCGCCAATGCGCACGAGGATCTGGAATGGGTCGTAGAAGTGCGGGCTCAATTTGTTGGGGGTGTCCGTCGTCCGGAGCGAGAGCTGGCGGTAGGGACGGCGTTTGAGCCACGCCCACTCATCGATGGCGAAAGAGACATCCCGATGTCCGCGATTGAATGCGGTCTCCAACCGATGTAGGGCGTGAAGCAGGTGATCCGAGGTTGTTGCTAGGAGCCGTTCAAGGGTTAAGAAGCTCCCGTTCAACCGTGGATAGAGTGGCAAGGTCGTGCCCATAGGTAGCAACAGGGGAGGGTCACGACCATAAATCAATCGGAACGAGGTGGTCTGGAGGGTCGAGTGGTATGAGATGTTGTAGCAGTATTCTACCCACGGAAGCCATTTGATCCAGTCTTTGGGGTGATCCCCCGTTAAACAACGGAGCTACATTTCCGTCGTTCGGTTAACGACCTTCGTTTGGTCATCCGATTGGGGGTGATATACCAATGAAAAATCCAATTTCGTCCCGCTCAAGGTGAATAGCTCTTTCCAGGAACGACTGGTGAACACCTTGTCACGATTGAACACGATGCTCTCTGGCAACCCATGCAAGCGGAAGAAGTCCGTGAAGAATATTTGTGTCACCCGCTCGGTAACTAGAGGGCACGACAGCGGAATAAAATGTGCACCCTTGGAGAAGCAGTCCACGACTACCATCAACACGGACTTCCCCTTGATTCGTGGGAGTCCCTCCATGAAATCCATAGAAACGTCTGGCCAAATTTGCGTTGGAACGGGTAAAGGTTGTAAGAGGTCGGCGAAGGTGGGCAAATTTTTGTTGTTGGCAAGTGGAGCACTGGGCGATGAAATCTTGGACGAGGTGGCGTAGCCCTTTCCAATAGAATTCAGAGCGGATGCGATGGAGTATTTTTGAACACCTTCATGGGCACGATTGTGGGTATCTTCCAGTATGGAGGTGATGTGGAGTGATGTCGGCGGTAGGTAGACCCGTCCACGATAAAAAATGAGCCCATGATGTGCAATCTAGGCGGGTGGTAAGAGGACATCCTGGGCCCGCTGGAGCAGTTCAGTGAGGGCTGGAGATTGTATGATGTCAGCCCGGATGGACTTCAATAGAGTGGCGGTCGGGCTAGAGATGGCGCAGAGAGTAGCGGCATCGTCGGAGTGGCGGCGGAGAGAGCATCCGCTACACGATTTAAGGCACCGACCTTATATTTCACCATGAAGTCGAACCCGGCAAATTTGCTCACCCAACGTTGTTGTGGTACTGTCGTCAAGCGTTGTTTCGGGAGATACTTTAAACTGTAGTGGTCGGTATGCACAACGAAGGAACGTCCTCATAAGTATGGACGCCAATGCTGTATGGCCTTGGTTAGGCCAATCAACCCCTGTTCGTAGGAGGGTAGCTTGCGGTGGTGGAGAGCGGTGCGCCGGTTGAAATAAGCAAGCAAGTGTCCATGTTGTTAGAGAACCGCGCCGCAGCCCTGTGCTGAGGCGTCGCATTCAATATGAAAGGGGGGTTCCCGAAAACCAAGTAGTTCTAGCACTGGAGCGGAGACAAGGGAGGCTTGAAATTCGGAAAAGGCCACTTGGGCGTCTTCCTCCCAAACGAAGGTGGAGCGGCACAGTAGAGCGAGGAGGGGCCGGCTATTGAGTTGTAGCTGCATATAAATTTGTGGTAGTATCCCGTGAGTCCCAAAAAGGCATGAAGGTCGCGTTGCGATTGGGCCACCGGCCAAGACACGGTGCCGTGAAGTTTTTTCGGATCCGCTGACATGTCGTGCTCACGAACCACATGTCTGAGATAAGTGATGCTGGTTTGCCAGAACGAGCACTTGGGTTCCTTGAGGATGAGGTGATGGTGGCGAAGCAGAGTAAGCACTTCGTGAATGTGATGAAGATGCTTGGACCAGGACTTGTTATATATCAAAATATCATCAAAAAATACAAGTACAAACTTGCGGAGGAAGGATTGGAATACCTCGTTCATGAGCGATTGAAAGGTGGAGGCCCATTCGTCAAGCCGAACGGCATGACGGGGAACTCAAAGTGCCCGTAATGAGTTCGGAACGCCGTCTTTTCCGCATTTGTGGCCGCCATACGGACTTGATGATGGCCAGAATACAAGTCCAGTTCGGAGAAGAAACGTGCGCCATGCAACTCATCGAGGAGTTCTTCGACCACGGGAATAGGAAATTCGTCTTTAACTGTTTTGGTGTTGAGTTCCCGGTAGTCGACGCAAAAGCGCCATGTGTTATCCTTCTTGTGGACAAGGAAAGTCTGGGATGAGAATGGAGATACGCTCTGTCGAATCAGCCCTTGTTGTAGCATGGAGGAACATTGTCGTTCAATCTCGTCTTTTTGTGGAAATGGGTAACGATATGGTCGCACCACTGCGGGGGCAGCCCCCGGAAGGAGACAGATGTGGTGGTCCTTGGGGCGGTGCGGCGGTAGCATAGCTGGAATGGTAAAAGTATCCCCAAATTCCTGCAAGAGGTGGAGATCCGGTGACGAGTGGTTGGCAGTGACTGTCAGACCCTGCAAGAGAAAAGATTGTGGGTTGGTGGGTGGAGAGAGGTCTTGCCATTCAACTCGCTCGGTGTCATGATACCATTGCATGGTCAAATTGTTGATATGTAATCGGACCCAAAGTCCGGAGCCAACAAACACCCAGCATGACATCAAAGCCTTCGAGGTCGAAGACCAAAAGATCCACCTCAAATGGACGATTGTGAACCATCAAGGACACCCGACGGCAAAGTCCCGGGCATGTTGTATTGTGTCCATTCGCAACTGAGACCTGAAGTTGGCGACGGGTTGTGATCGGCAGGCAAAGACTGGCATTTGTCGTGTGGCGGATGAAGTTGTGCGTATTGCCAGAATCCATAAGGAAGATGAGGGGGTGCCCGCAAGGGTGATGGGAAGTTGGATCATATGGCCCCCTTGTGGACCTGCAATAGCATGGACGGAAATCTTTGGTGCCTCGGTGTCCGGATCCTCATCGTCATCATTGGAGGGGTCGTCCACCTCAATCCAAAACAGTCGTTTACAATGGTGCCCGTGCCCAAACAATTCTTCACAGTTGAAACAGAAACCCCTTGGCTCCACATTCGGCATTTCGAGTGGGATAGGCGACGACAGAGTGGTGGCTTCGACAGATCGCCCGCCTTGAGTGGGGGTGTTGTTGGCGATGAATGTTGAGGCCCCCGTGAATACGTCGGTTGGTCACGACGGTGAATATAAGGGCGGTCCAAGAGGATACGTCGTTCGCATGTGCGGGCTACATTCATGGCTGTGTTGAGGTCGAGGGGGTCTTGGAATTCAACATTCAGGCAGAGGTGCTCATGTAGGCCGGCGATAAATATGAGAATCTGTTGATCGGTTTGAACAGAAGCCGCTCGAGCTAGTAGCAGTTGAAAGCGGGCGAGATAGTCTTCCAGCGGTCCAGTTTGGCGGAGCGTGATGAGGTCCCCCGGGGGGTTGCCTCATAACGAGGGGCCAAAGCTGAGCGTGCAAGCCGTCTTGAACTCGTCCCATTGAAGATAAGGACGTTCGTGCCGTAGTTGAGAAAACCACAGCTGGGCGGCTCCGCTGAGATGGAAGGAGGCGAGGCCAAGTCGGTTGTCGTTGGTAGTGTGTTGGTTGGAGAAGAGTTCTCATTTTGTGAGCCATGACAGCGGATCTTCACGGCCGTCAAACACCGGAAAATCCATCTTGACATGTCGGGGAAACGCACTGCCCTTGAGTCGGTGGTTGGAGGTCCCAACGTGGTGGAGGCAATCCGGGGTGAAGTGGTGACTTGTCGGGCGGTCCAAAGGTTGAACCCCCATGGAGAGGTTGGCGGTGCGGGACGCTTCAAATTCCCCAAGGCGGGTATCCAGGCGGTCGAGACGATCCAATATTTGTTTGAAAAGGTCGCGTTCAACCATAGGAGGACGGGGTGGCGTCGGCGGAAGCGGCAGGATGTTGTGACTGTCTGGTGTGGCGAGTCGGGGCGCGATAGTCGGAAATGGGAAGGTGAGATATCTGGCGGTAGGGTTAGCGGTCGGAGGTCCCTCTGATACCAATATGTTATCTGCCTCGGTCTGCGACCTCGTGCGCGGACGAGCGAGAAAGTGTTCCTTCAGGGTTGGCGGCGAGATAGGGTTCAGCAGAGGGCGCGTGGCTCCAGAAAGGGGATCTTTGATAGAAATTTAGAGAGGGGATGAGAGAGAGAGAGTCACGGAGAGGATGAGAGAGAGATGAGAATAACTTTTCTTGTTGCTTTCCCGCGATACCCCACATGGGTATATGAACCAAAAGAGTAGTATGCCCCCACTTGGGCTTAAACATGTGGATACCAAATACGCGCCAAATAACATCGAAAACATGTGCGAAATAAAGAAACTAAAACGAAGATACAAACTCGCATGTGCGCGAGTCATCATCATGTCCTTGCGTCCATGTTGCGTATATGGTATGTACGCCCCCAATGTGGATCTGGTTCCTTGAACAGTGTTGGTTCCGTAACAGACATTATGTTATTGTGCAATTACATAATCATGTGCATTTTTTGGCTCCATTTGGCGCGGTATTTTTGCTTCGGTGAGTTTAGACAAAAATGCTACTATCGTATAATGTATGTTTGGCATGACAATGGTTATGACCGACACCGCTAATTTTGAACATAAAAGTGGATGAAGTTCATTGGGTGAGGTCAGGCGTTCACGAATAACAGTTCATAAACATCATGTTCACGACCACTACCGCCGTGCCAAACAAAGCCTAATCTGTCTTTATAGAGTTTGATATATGCTAATATTTAGTACTGAGTGAAAATGAGTTGCTTTGAAGAAAATTCTTAGAAAATAATACAATTAAGTACATAAATGAGCGGTACATAGCTTTAACTAACACAAAGTAGATAAATTGTCAAAATAACATAATTAAGCATTTAGACATATTTTTGGAATACAAGAGTTATCATCCACGTAGTTGTCCGTCAAAGAAAATTGTGGGTTGATGTTAGGTTAACAATCAATCATACAACTCAAAATAGTTGGTATTAGCATATTGACGATGTGGTGGTGGTGGAAGAACTTCAAAAACATGCAACTCACCTAAGGCTGTACTTTTGTAATTTGTACATATAATTTCATTTTATAATGAGAACAACTGCGTAATTAAGAATCCCTTAGGGGGGAAACTTTAGGAAATATTTAAATGTTTTCATTGTTCAAAATTTTGAACCTGCAAAAACACTTCTCTCTTGACATTTTCTGCTTGCTTTGCTCCTATCCTGCCAGATAAGTGTGTATCTAGGATATCATATGTAAGAGTGTATGAAGTAATGTCCTATTAGGGAACTTATTTTTTTAAGATACATTGAAAAGAAAAAAATACATGCTAATTAGGAGGCTTTAACTCTTGTACCAACTACTGAGAAGAAGACCAGCAAGAGACCATCACCAAAATAAACACGGAAGATTAAAAACATAGAAAGGAGAGTAATGCTATTAACACAAACTTCTAGAAATTGTAAACACAAGTTCTTAAGGGTCTGATGATTCTCACCTGAACTTCACCAATCCCTTCAGGCAGTATTTTTCCCATCTCAAGTGAAACAAGCCTACCAAGGTGTTGGAGCTTGGATCTCAATGCATCACCAATCTGCCTAACAATATCTCCCCTCTTTGGAGCTGGTAACTGAAGAAAACAATGGGGCTAATAAGTAATGAAATCTGAGACTATTGACAAGAATTGGCATTCGTATTTAGAAGTTAACCATATGTTCTCAGGAGAAGTACAAAATCTTGTAAATGTATATATAAAGCTATAAAATTTTGTATATATCATAACAGCCTAATAAACGAGTCGAACAATAGATACACATCTTTACTATTATAAAGTAGCATCATGTAGCACGTGGAGTTCCATTTTTTATAGGGGTGTGTGTGATACAGCTTGGGTCAAAATCGCACACGCACCAAAAATTTGTGGTGCAGCTTCGGTGCGATACTGACTTTTGCGGTGCAACTATGGTGTGGTGTGGTTTTCGCATGCTGATTGTTCAGTAGTTAAAAAAAGTAGAAAATAAATTTTAAAAAATATATTTTAAAAAAAAAAATCAAATAGATTTCATATATAACATCATGGTAAAACTATCGTCTGCGTAAATTTTAGCCAAACATTTATTCAAATTTTAGAATAACAAAGTTTTGCAAGGAGAATTCAAAGACAAACATCCATAAAATAATGCAAGTTTAGAAGTATGAGTTAATAAAATTATAGTACCTTTCACCATTATGTTTCATCTCCGCATGTAATTTCATATTGGTGTGGGGCGATATTTCTCTATTAACATTATTGTTCTTTGTTTTATTGTATTTTTTATATTAAGTGTACAATCGGTCTACTGTGATTTTGTGGTTTTTCATATTTGATTTTTCTTCTGCTTAAAGCATTGTTTTAGCTCTCTTTTATTTTCACTTGTTATGCTTGGATTGTTTTTGCTCTTTTGTTGATCATGAAACGCTAGGTATGTTGGTATCTGTGTTATGATTGTACTTTAGACTATGATGTGATATTATTGGGTTTATATATATTCCTATGCGTGCATAATGCATACAGTTGTTTCCTTTAAGTCTAATATTTTTGACAGGTGTTTGGACACAGTTGTGAATAATTCACGTTTAGTTGAACATTGCACAAACCACTCTTTTTCCAACGTTGAGTTTATGACAGACATATGAGGAGATTGTTGGATAATTAGGTAATATGCTTGCGCGTGTCGAGACTCGAGACCAACTCGGAGTGACTCATTGGGTTTCGTGTCATTCTAGGACAAGTCTCTACGCTAAAAATACTATAAATAGTCATTCCGAATTTGATGAACTATTGTGAACTATCTTGAGTGGAGCCTCTAACACCTTATTGGTGCTGTCCGATTATCGCCTCCAAAGTTCTGGTTTCTGTGAAAAACTTGTTACACACAACTTCCAGCAAATATGGAGTCGTGCATTCACTGTAGTTCGTTTGATTCAAATTATTCCTGGATGCTTAGACGGAGCTCTAGACAGCATACTAAAATAGAAATAATGGATAGTCGTGCCAACATTAGCCAGGCGATTGTCAAATAGAGCCCTTGGCCTCCCTGGACTTGGTTTAAGAATGCATCTCCGTTTTACTGACAAAATGATTTGAAAAACAGCTTGCAGAAAATTTTTTTGGAAATTTAGAAGTTAGACTCTAGCAGTTCTTGGCATGGAGCTTTAGATCAAACACTTCCTCCAGTGTGCCAGAGAATAATTTAGAAAATCAAATCAATATCTGCGTAATTTGGAATTGCAGCCAGAGAAAAAAAATATATACCTAATGAAATCGCTGCATAAATCTAGGATCAATATACGTGGAACTCTCTGCTCATGGCACTAGTAACAATGGCAACAGAATATGTATGTTCTCTCTAAACCTTTCGGACTTCGAAACAAAACCAGGAAGATTTTAATATAAGCATTTCCGTAAAGGGCGGATCAACTAGCATTGTAACTCGAAGAGAGCGAACAGATTTTTTTTACCTGCATCCATATTTTCGAAGCATCGAAGCAGGCCTTCATCCCTTCCTCGTACTCCTCAATCGTCGCCTCCACCACTTCAGCAATAACCTGACAAAACGAACAAAAAAACTCGTTAAAAAACGATCGATAAGTTGCATCTCATAGTTGATCAGGAGATAACACATTGATCGAGGAATAACAATAACAAAAACAAAGAGAAGCGATATCAGGCCTCGTTGTTAGCGGGATTCAATGAGGCGACCACGGGTCCGCTCCCTCGCCATTTCCCGTTCAGATAGCAGCCGGGATTCCGAGGGCCGATGCCGATCTCCGAGAGGAACTGGTATTCCTTCTTCAGAAAACCCATCGCCCCTTCGTTTCGGTGGAGAAGAGAGAGTAGAAGGGGGAGATCGGCGACAGCAGAGAATTGAGAATCCGAACTCGGGAGGAAGGAAGAAATATAACGCAAGTGGAAGAGTTTGGATTAGAAGACGACAGTGATGAATGATTTGGCCGTGAGAGGGTGGGGCCCAGACTCTCTGGCTACCTTGTGATGCTGCGGTCCGACGGCGGCCGCCCGAAACGTGAAATAGTTTGGACTTTGGAGAGATGTTATTTTACAAATATTAATTTCAATCTATAAATGGTGAGAAAAAATCGGAATTTTTGATACATTCGGGCCACGGCATTACTTTGGTCTGAACGGAAAAACCAAAGCCAGGCTAATCAAACCGAAGTCGAACTGAAAGGATCGGTTCGGTTTGTTTTTAGCTTAGGGGGGCTGAAAATCGAGCTTAATTAGGCTTCGTTTGATTGAGCGGTGGTGGGAGGAGCTGACGGGTCCAAACGGAAGGGTCGAACCGGAGGGGGAAGGCGGGGTTGGAAAACTCTGATTTGGCGGCATTTTCTCTGCCCGGCGGATGCAAACGGAGCAAGCGCCGCCGACACCCGTTTGTTTACCTGCCGTCCAACAGCGTTTGATACAAACGGAGGCGGAGAAACGCTGAATCAAACAAAGCCTTAGTTCGATTTCGGTTTATATGGCTGATAAATCGCGAAAACCGAACCGACTATGGGTTTAGGGTTTGTCTCGTCTGATAACTGTTACATGGTAACATAAATTACATAATTATGTCAATCTTAAATCTCGCTCATTGGCTCATACACATAATTCTAGTTTCATGAGTCACCTAAAGGCTAAAAATCTAAAATTAAAAAAAGAAACGCCCGGTCAAATTCGAACTCCCGCTCCTACATACTCCTTGTGACTCCGTGAGTCTGTGACCTAAATGCTAAATCTAAATGATATTGTGTTTCCTGAGTTCTCTTTCAATGTTGACGAACTTATTTCTAGATTTACTATTAAAAAAGCAATCTTGTAGGCATTAAAAATTTTGATTCATGGGAATTGTCGAAATCAACATTTTTTGAATATTATGTTTTAGGTTTACTGGAAATCAAACTGATGTTAAATAACCCAACCAAATCGAAACACTCTGTTTCGGTTCGGTTTCAATTTTGGGTGTAAAAACCGAGTGTATTCGGTTCGGTTTCGATTTTATCTAAACCCGACCGAATTGATCTGCTTGGAGGGCGTGGTGCGATGGTTCTTTTGCTGCTTGTAAGCTCCCGAGCGTTATTAATAGGGTCCCCTGTAACATTTCTGAGCCGATCCGATCCAAGTGCAAAAGGACCCAGCTGGATCGATGGCACACCGAGAATCGCAAGCACGCGAGGGCGGGAAGGCGCGTCGGCCCACGCCTAAGTGCACGCAGTCGCGCCCCACGCATGCAGCGTGCGGGAGCGCACACAGCCTCCAAGCGCAGCAGGGTTGTGCACGTGACCAACCTGCGCGGCCACCAGGCCTGTAACATCCGTAAATCTGACACGAATTTTATTGTAAATTTTAGGGTCGAGTCGCGACGGATTTTGACCGAGACAGCGCGTCATCGAGGTACGTTGTTTTATGATTATAAATCGCGACCGTTTATTTGAGAATGAGTGTGCCAATAGCCGTGTATTAGGTTGTTTTTGGGTGGAGTGAGGTGCCAATAGTGATTTTTTCCCCCTCTCTTATTGCGGTTAATAGGAAATAACCGCACCGCACCCCCTCTAATACTAAAACCCGCATCCCTATCTCACGGGTAAAAACCGCAAGTGCTCTCCCGTTCCATCTCTCGCAAGCGTCGAGCCGACCCTGACGTTTCCGCCAGACGGACTTCCGCAAGCCCTTGTCGGCGGCCTTCCTCCCTCCAGGGCTCATCTCGGGCTTCTCCTCCCTCCTCTGCAGGTGCCGGGGAGTATTCCTTTTCCTTCATTGGCCTTGGAAGTGCCGGATCTAGCCCTAATCGGAGGAAGTTGAAGTTTCGTTTTGTCTTCGGTGAGTTTGTTTGCTCGTTAGTCTTCCTTCTTCATGAAAAAACCTTCGATTTGGAGGTTAGGTTAAACTAATTTTCATTCCTATTGCCCTATTTTAGGTTTTGGTGTTCGTGGTTCACCGCGGAATTCGAGTAGGACGCTTTGGGAACCTCAATCGCTCTGCGTAAAGGTAAATTAGTAAAGTTTAGCTTCTAATTTTGGTAACCCTAGTGGTTTTGGAATTTTTCCATCGGAAACCGTTAGGGGAAAATTATGAAATTAGGGCTGCCCTAAATTGCAGGACTTTGGTGGGGTCGGGGCAGCATTCTGAAGGTCCCCAGTAGTAGGATTTGCCTTCGAAAGAGGAGATGTCGCCGCGCCGAGTCTACGAGCGGCGTACCACTGTAAGGAAACCTAACTTCTGCTATTTAGACATAATAAAAAGTATATATTTTGTATACACACAAATAGATTTATTTCAAAAGCATGACCATGCATAGAAAGGTGTGGTGATAGGAAAACGGTCACGAAAAACGAGTAGGGTGACACGATTTTCCCTAAAACCCAAGTAGTCGGATCATGAACAGAAACATAGAGTTCGAAAGCGTTAACCGTGTTCGTAGGTTTGGATTTTGTTCCGAATAAGGGCGTGAATGTCCATTCTAGTAGACCACAAGAAGGTCAAGGGTCGCTTAGTAGTACACCAGAAAAGATATCCCATGCAGAGTAGCATCAGACCAAAAAGGTCAGCCAACACACAGAGTTCTTTCGTGCTAGGTAGAGGCGCACTACCTTTCTCATAAGGCACGTGGAACCTTATGAGTAGTACAGACTTGGAAATTGTCCTCCCTTGAGCCAGCTAGCAGATTCGAGACCGTGTCCTCGTGACACTAGAACAATTGAGTTCGTAAGATGGTCTCGGGTCGTCAATTTCAGTTGCGCTTTAGGAGCTACTCTGCCTAGAGCCTTCCAAGTAGATATGCAGATTAGAAGCCACCTAGAACTCAAGTATAGACCTGATGTGAGACAGTATGTTAGTTAGTGAATGTCAGGACTTGGGTTAGTAAAATAAAAGTCACGTGCTTAGTACGAGTAGATGCTTGACCAGAGAATGGTGCAAAGACATGCATAGCACATAGCATAAAAGTTTTTAATGCATAAAATTACTTTCCAAAAGCATGCATTTGGTCATAATGAAAACTGTTTTTAGTGTCACTAGGAGGAGTTATTTTTCCTTACTCTGACCCTTCGTGGGCACTATTTTACAGGTGACCCAGGTGAGAAACTACGTCTAGGATGAGCATTATGGTGGCGTCAGTTTGTATTATTTATCTTGTTCAGTTTACTCTATTTCAGCATGTACTTGTAGATGAGAACATTGTAACAGATTAATGTTTTTATCTAATTTGTATCAGACTATTTATGGTTAACCAGATTTTCAGTTAATTCAGTTCTATTTCCTGTTTAGTGGCTCTGTGAATCCAGATATCAGGTATGTGGTTACCCTTAGTTTACTTTTAAAACTTCCGCTATAAGTCTTAAATTGCTTAGTATAAATTTTATTACCTGCTGCTACTAGTTTTAATACTATTTCCTAGTTTTCTTTATATCGCTGACCCGGCTGGACGGCTGATTTCTGAAATACTGGGAAGGAGTGTTACAAATTGGTATCAGAGGAAGGTTTAGGATGTAACAACCATATCCGTTAAATGACGTATAGTAGAAGGTCCGGCCGGGGCCCCACACTATATGCCACAAACAGACGGTGAGCTCACAGGATAATATCAAACCAAACGAGTCCTAACTCAAAGCATTCTAGCGGAAGCTTATTAAGTGCAAGAACTCATAACACTGACCCCAAAACCCGTGAGCACTACCAGTCGACCTACCCACGTAGTGTAACAAGCCTAGGGAATTCGCCCTGCTGCTTTGCTACCAATCGACCGCTCACCCGATCATAACATCGCCACTTGGTGGAGTGGTGCATAAGCCTCCAAACCCCTGTTGAAGACCTCTCGCACCCACCCACTCAGAGGTGTCCGCACTCCATTATCCAGCTCTTAGCAAGCATGCAACCAAAGGAGCTATGCAAAGCATCCTATACACCAAGCACATCGTCCTCACCATCTCCGC
The DNA here is from genome assembly GCA_039513925.1 of Platanthera zijinensis. Lineage (NCBI taxonomy): Eukaryota > Viridiplantae > Streptophyta > Magnoliopsida > Asparagales > Orchidaceae > Platanthera > Platanthera zijinensis. The sequence goes on from CM077095.1 coordinate 165,326,876, forward strand.
AGGCTAAACGATGAATACACGGAGTCTTCTCCGGTTCGCAATACAAACATCACCAATCCCGACATACGTCTGGATGGGCTTCACACAGCATGCCTATGCCGTACTACATACTTCCGGCTCTAGATGCAGACTCAACTGCTGGAATCACTTACGCGTTTCCATCTCTTGATGGAGGATCCCATGCACATGCAAAACAAAGGGCTTCACCTGCCCAAGGAAGAAAGATCGTTACCCTTGACGATCGCTTCGGCGCCATAGAAGAACTAGCCGGATGGAAATCACCGCAGCGGCCTTGCCTCCGCAACGCTGCACTCGGCTCTCTATTCGGCTCGACGAAGCTCCACCGGCGGCCAGAAAGCTCCTCCTCCTCCTCCTCCAAGCTCTCCTCTCTTTCTTCTCTTTAGAGAGAGAAAGGCTAAGTGGAAATGAGATTTCATCTCAATCCACGGCCTTAAAGAGGCTGGAAATGCTTTGGACCACAAGATCCAAATAGAAGGAAACGAACGGCCGAGATCTGCCCAATAAACCCAATTTTTGGCTGACACGGCCTGTGACACGCCCGTGTCACAAGCCGTGTACCCTTAAGCGGCACACGCGGTTTCGAACCGACTGAACAACACGGAGCATCGACACGCCCGTGTCGACCCTGACACGCCCGTGTCATTCTTGAGACACGCCCGTGTCTCCTGCTACACGGCACTTACCGACTTCCAAAACCAGTACACGGGTCAAAACACGGCAGCTGACACGCCCGTGTCCAGCCTGACACGCCCGTGTTCAAGGCCGTGTTCAAGGCCGTGTACGGCTTGACTCGAATAGGCCAAATTCGAAATTTAATTCAAACACGCCCTGGGACACGCCCGTGTCGAAGGCCGTGTCCCAGGCTCGACGATCGTCGACTCTCAAACGTCGACTAGCCTGAACACGCCCTGGGACACGCCCGTGTCCCAGGCCGTGTACCCCCGACACGCCCTGGGACACGCCCGTGTCCCAGGCCGTGTCAAACAGCCTGCTACTCAAAACTGTGTACAAACATATTTTGAGATTCTGGGGTGTTACAACCCTTCCCTCCTTATAGAAATTTCGTCCCGAAATTTAGCGCAACGCACAAGTATCAACACAACCACGCTGTTGCGATACAAACCAAAATGATCCAGGTTTAGAGTTCAGAGGCCACAACTTGTCTCGCCCCATGGAATCGTACCCCCACAACTGTTTGTCACAAACAGGAATACATACATACATATAATAGACAACAAAATAAAGTGCACACCCCACTTTATTTCGGCTTCTCCGCATCTCGCAGAATCCGTTTAGCGGCCTCCATTAAGTCCAAAGCACGGATTTGCTGTTCTGCTTGATTTGAGCTTTGCGGCTCCTACATCTCAAGAGTGTATATTCGCGGTTGCGCCCGCGATGCAGACGACTCTGCCACAGCTTTACCCTTCTCATCATAGGACGCACCTACCTTTCTTTCACCCCTTGATGCACCATTCCAGCAAAATCGCGCGATATGCCCTGGCTTCCCACAAATGAAACATGTACGCGGCTCAACCCGTTCTTGCCCAAACGTTGCTCCTGACGCAACATCTGAAGAAGTTTGTTCAGCAGACCTGAACCGCTTATTATCACGTTTCCTGAAATCTGATTGCTCTGATGGCGGAACTTTGAAGTCGGACTTTTCCACCACTAAGTTCTTCTTTTCCCGTACCCGCTTCAAATCCTTCTCTAGCGCACTAGCGGTATGCACCAATGCTTGGAATCCTTGGTTCACTGAACTCGGGAGAGCCAACCGCAGCTCATCACGCAGCCCTTCATAGAATCTATTTGTCTTCCGCGCCTGGTCCGCAAACGTCGACCCCGCATAACGACCGAGCTTGGTAAACTCATGCAGGTAATCGTCCACGGTCTTATCACCCTGTACCAGACGTTGAAATTCATTTTCCATTGCAATTCTCTGCGCCATTGGCAAGTATTTCGCCCAAAATAATCTAGAGAATTCGTCCATCGATATGTCGCCCAGATCTCTACCTCCCAACTGTGCAACTCGATCTCATCCCACCAAAGCCTCGCCTCTCCTTCCAGGAGGAAAGTGGCTAACGGGACTTTCTGCTCCTCACTAATCCTGAGCGCAGCCAGGATTCTTTTCACTCTAGAGAGCCAATCCTCGGCCTCTGTTGGAGACGTTGCTCCGACAAACGTAGGCGGATTAAACTCCATAAAGTGCTTAAGTTGCTCGTCCGCTGCTTGCACAGCAACCGGAACCTCAACATGCTCTTGCCTCGCACCAACCTCAACATGCTCTTGCCTTGCACCAACCTGCACTGGCGCCACAGCGGGCCTCGCTTGCCCAAAAGGTTGTGCCTGAAGCATAGCAAAGATCACCTCCGCAACTAAGCGCACCGTTTCCGCAGACGGGGGAGGTGTAGGCACCTCAGGTGGTGCCGCACTCTCAACCGAACGCTGGGGCTCCGACTGCCCAGCTCCACTCCTCGTCACCTATAGGTGAACAAGATAGCATTACTTTCCATGGTAATACGGCAAACTCACCGAATAGATACACACACACATTCCTTAGTGGACATTCCAGAGTTCATTAGCATTACAGCAGGTCGCACAAACACGTGCTCGCCACCCCTACAAAAGAATTCGACCACGAATTCGAAAGAGGAAGACCGGCAAAATGGCTCTGATACCAAATTGTAACAACCATATCCGTTAAATGACGTATAGTAGAAGGTCCGGCCGGGGCCCCACACTATATGCCACAAACAGACGGTGAGGTCACAGGATAATATCAAAACAAACGAGTCCTAACTCAAAGCATTCTAGCGGAAGCTTATTAAGTGCAAGAACTCATAACACTGAATGTCCACTACTATATAAATATCTCATTTATATAAAAGACCAGGAATGTTAACAAGACCACACCGCACACGGCCTTAAGGCCTTACAAGTTACTCTTTACAATACATATAATTTCATACATCGGCACGCAGGCCGGCCACACATGAAATCCAACACTTCGCACGGCCTTCAAGGGCCTACCAGCAGCATGGGCTTTTGCCCGCTCAATCCAATCAGCCCGCAACACCTGCATATGGACGTCCACCCTATGGGTGATAAACAAAGCAACGGTCAGCATTCAGCTGACCAATTATAACGACCCCACCCCTTACCCGGGGTAGTGGTTCCTTCCCTGCATGTATAGCAATTTCAACATATATATAACATACACACAACATCACAAACGCCGGCCTCAATGCCAGGTGCTCCGTGCACTCAGGGCACCTTTATGGTTTGTACTTGGTAGGCGGACATAAGCCTCCAAACCCCTGTGGAAGACCTCACGCACCCGTCTCACTCAGAGGTACGCACCACCCCAAAACCCGTGAGCACTACCAGTCGACCTACCCACGTAGTGTAACAAGCCTAGGGAATTCGCCCTGCTGCTTTGCTACCAATCGACCGCTCACCCGATCATAACATCGCCACTTGGTGGAGTGGGCATAAGCCTCCAAACCCCTGTTGAAGACCTCTCGCACCCACCCACTCAGAGGTGTCCGCACTCCATTATCCAGCTCTTAGCAAGCATGCAACCAAAGGAGCTATGCAAAGCATCCTATACACCAAGCACATCGTCCTCACCATCTCCGCAGGCTAAACGATGAATACACGGAGTCTTCTCCGGTTCGCAATACAAACATCACCAATCCCGACATACGTCTGGATGGGCTTCACACAGCATGCCTATGCCGTACTACATACTTCCGGCTCTAGAAGCAGACTCAACTGCTGGAATCACTTACGCGTTTCCATCTCTTGATGGAGGATCCCATGCACATGCAAAACAAAGGGCTTCACCTGCCCAAGGAAGAAAGATCGTTACCCTTGACGATCGCTTCGGCGCCATAGAAGAACTAGCCGGATGGAAATCACCGCAGCGGCCTTGCCTCCGCAACGCTGCACTCGGCTCTCTATTCGGCTCGACGAAGCTCCACCGGCGGCCGGAAAGCTCCTCCTCCTCCTCCTCCAAGCTCTCCTCTCTTTCTTCTCTTTAGAGAGAGAAAGGCTAAGTGGAAATGAGATTTCATCTCAATCCACGGCCTTAAAGAGGCTGGAAATGCTTTGGACCACAAGATCCAAATAGAAGGAAACGAACGGCCGAGATCTGCCCAACAAACCCAATTTTTGGCTGACACGGCCTGTGACACGCCCGTGTCACAGGCCGTGTACCCTTAAGCGGCACACGCGGTTTCGAACCGACTGAACAACACGGGCATCGACACGCCCGTGTCGACCCTGACACGCCCGTGTCATTCTTGAGACACGCCCGTGTCTCCTGCTACACGGCACTTACCGACTTCCAAAACCAGTACACGGGTCAAAATACGGCAGCTGACACGCCCGTGTCCAGCCTGACACGCCCGTGTTCAAGGCCGTGTTCAAGGCCGTGTACGGCTCTGACTCGAATAGGCCAAATTCGAAATTTAATTCAAACACGCCCTGGGACACGCCCGTGTCGAAGGCCGTGTCCCAGGCTCGACGATCGTCGACTCTCAAACGTCGACTAGCCTGAACACGCCCTGGGACACGCCCGTGTCCCAGGCCGTGTACCCCCGACACGCCCTGGGACACGCCCGTGTCCCAGGCCGTGTCAAACAGCCTACTACTCAAAACTGTGTACAAACATATTTTGAGATTCTGGGGTGTTACAACCCTCCCCTCCTTATAGAAATTTCATCCCGAAATTTAGCGCAACGCACAAGTATCAACACAACCACGCTGTTGCGATACAAACCAAAACGATCCAGGTTTAGAGTTCAGAGGCCACAACTTGTCTCGCCCCATGGAATCGTACCCCCACAACTGTTTGTCACAAACAGGAATACATACATACATACATACAATAGACAACATAATAAAGTGCACACTCCACTTTATTTCGGCTTCTCCGCATCTCGCAGAATCCGTTTAGCGGCCTCCATTAAGTCCAAAGCACGGATTTGCTGTTCTGCTTGATTTGAGCTTTGCGGCTCCTGCATCTCAAGAGTGTATATTCGCGGTTGCGCCCGCGATGCAGACGACTCTGCCACAGCTTTGCCCTTCTCGTCATAGGACGCACCTGTCTTTCTTTCACCCTTTGACGCACCATTCCAGCAAAATCGCGCGATATGCCCTGGCTTCCCACAAATGAAACATGTACGCGGCTCAACCCGTTCTTGCCCAAACGTTGCTCCTGACGCAACATCCGAAGAAGTTTGTTCAGCAGGTCTGAACCGCTTCTTATCACGTTTCCTGAAATCTGATTGCTCTGATTGCGGAACTTTGAAGTCGGACTTTTCCATTGCTAAGATCTTCTTCTCCCGTACCCGCTTCAAATCCTTTTCCAGCGCACTAGCGGTATGCACCAATGCTTGGAACACCTGTGGAGATGACCCTGGAGCGCTATTTGAGAAATTTTAGAGAACTTCAGCCTACGAACTACAGTGGGGATGAGACCCCGATTGATACAAATGATTGGATGGCTAACACCAGAGACCTGCTGAACGTTTTGGAGTGCCCGGAGAATAAGAAAGTTCCTCTGACAGCTTTCCTCCTCCGAGGAGAGGCAAAGGTCTGGTGGGACAAATACCGGGCAGATGATCCTGCAGGTAAAGTGTTATGATCAATTCCTTTATTTTAGGAAGTAATGTGTTAATTTTAAAATAGTATGAGCATACTTTTGGCCAGGTCGTACACCAGACATGTTTACTTGGGGCGAGTTCTCTAGAGCTCTTGCTAGTTGGTTCGTGCCTCCTTCCGCACGACGAGGTCTCCAGGAGAAATATCTGAGGCTTTTTCAGGGGGACAGGACAGTTACTGAGTACGAACGAGAGCTGACTCATTTGGCTCGTTATGCGGGCGTGATGCAGGGGGATCAGACTGAGAAGTGCAGTCGCTTTGTGGATGGTTTGCGTGACTCGTTGAGACAGCCGCTGATGACTATGGTCAACGCTGATTACAGGAGCTTAGTGGATATGGCTCGCAGACTGGAGGCTGACCAACAGAAAGTTCATAAGCGAAGTAGTTTCCATGCGAAGCGATCTCAGGATTCGCATCAGCCGCAGCAGAGCAGAAGTGATCAAGGAAAGAATTGGAACAAGAAGCTGAAGCCCGATGCTAAGAAGAATGGTCAATCTAGTGACCGGAGCAAGGACTATCCCACGTGTCCCAAGTGTCAGCGTCGCCATTCAGGAGAGTGTTTGGCCAGTGCAGGCGTATGTTACAAGTGCCGACAACCTGGACACATAGCTCGCTTCTGTCAGGAAGCTGGGACAAATCAGGTAATCAAGGTCCTTTTGTTTTGATTACATTTATGTAATTACGATAGATTTTTAATGTAATTTATTCTTGCAGTCGAAGTACGAGGTTGGCGGCTTTAGCAGGGTAGATAAGGGCAAAGCATTGATGCTCACTGATGGGAGACCACAGCAGGGTCGAGACTTAGTGCAGCCTAGAGCTTATGGGCTGGGTCAGCAGGAGGCGAAGGATCAGGAGGATGTTGTGACAGGTAAGTGTTGTTTGCTTAACAAGTTGGTTTTAAATCCTCCGTAGTGACACTTTTATTTTTAATCCTTCATAATTCATCCATGTAGGCATACTTATGATTCGTAATTTACCCTCTAAGATTCTGTTTGATACGGGTGCCTCACACTCGTTTATCGCGGAATCTCTAGTGCATAAGTTGGATTTAGAGGTCTTCCTAGAGTCAGTACCGCTGGAAGTCATGATGCCGAATGGATCCCTTCTGCAGACCAGAGATAAGTGCAGGGTACCGGTACAGTTTGGTGATACTGAGTTTATCGTGGAAGCTTTGCAGCTACCTATAGTAGGATTCGACCTAATTTTTGGTATGGACTGGCTTTCTGCAGTCAACGCCAGGATTGACTGTAGGGCGAAGCAGATACAGTTTGATGGCCCCAACCAGACATCTTTTTCTTTTCAGGGCTTGAAGGGAGTAGTGAAGATGATCATATCTGCAGTCCAAGCGAGAAGGTCCATTAGTAAGGGTTGTGAAACCTTCGCAGTACTGATGAGCGCGGAGTCTAAGGCTGATTTGTCAGAAGTACCAGTGGTGCAGGAGTTTCCCGATATTTTCCCGGAAGAGCTCCCTAGTGCCCCTCCAGATAGAGAGATTGAGTTCCCGATAGACTTGCAGCCTGGGGCTACACCGGTAGCCAAATCTCCCTATCGGATGGCTCCAAGGGAACTAGCAGAGTTGAAAAGCCAGTTGCAAGAGCTGCTTGATTTGGGTTTTATACGCCCTAGTACTTCGCCTTGGAGTGCTCCAGTGCTTTTTGTGAAGAAAAAGGATGGTAGTTTGAGATTGTGCATAGACTACCGTGAATTGAATAAGCTGACCGTTAAGAACAAGTACCCGATTCCCAGGATTGATGATTTGTTCGACCAGTTGGTGGGAGCGAGCACTTTTTCCAAGTTAGATCTGAGGTCAGGCTATCACCAGTTGAAGATTCGTGATGCGGATATACAGAAGACTGCATTCAGTACCAGATATGAACATTTCGAGTTCGTGGTCATACCGTTCGGGCTGACCAATGCCCCTTCAGTATTTATGGACCTGATGAACAGGGTATTTCGGGAGTATTTAGATCGTTTTATCATTGTCTTCATAGATGATATTTTGGTGTTCTCTAAGAGTGCAGAAGATCATGCAGCACACCTCAGAATTGTTTTGAGCACACTCAGGAAGAACCGGTTGTTTGCCAACTTTTCTAAGTGTGAGTTTTGGCTTTCAGAGATTGTATTCTTGGGCCACATCATCAGTCAGAAAGGGGTTAGTGTTGATCCAAAGAAGATAGAGGCCATTAAGAGTTGGCCAAGGCCGACGACAGTTTCAGAGGTCCGCAACTTTTTGGGTCTTGCTGGATACTACAGGAGATTCATCAGGGATTTCTCGAAGATAGCCTTACCACTGACTTCCCTCACTAGGAAGGGAAAGGGCTTGGATTGGACAGTTGAGTGTGAGTTAGCCTTTGAGGACTTGAAGGACAGATTGATGACCGCACCGATTTTGAGTTTACCTTCAGGACCAGACGGATTTCAGATTTATAGCGATGCTTCAGGTCAGGGTTTGGGTTGTGTCCTCATGCAGCATGGAAAGGTCGTAGCTTATGCCTCGAGACAGTTAAATGTTCATGAGAGAAATTACCCCGTGCATGACTTGGAGCTTGCAGCAGTTATTCATTCCCTGAAGATTTGGAGGCACTACCTCTATGGAGTGCGTTGCGAGATCTTTACTGATCATAAGAGCCTCAAGTATATCTTTGATCAGCGAGAGCTCAATTTGAGGCAGCGTAGATGGTTAAAGTTTCTTTCAGACTACGATGTAGACATTCAGTACCACCCAGGAAAGACGAATGTGGTAGCTGATGCCCTTAGCCGTAGAGGCTCGTGTTTTTATTTTCTCACTCAGCAGGAGGAGTTAGTACGAGAGCTGGAGAGACTGGACATCGTCGTTGTGCCCCGTTGTAGTTTTGGTTCAGCTTGGTTGAGTTGGATGGAGATTTCGTGCGATATTAGAGATAGGATCAGGACAGCTATACCGTTGGATCCAAAGATGGCAGAGATTTGGATCTCAGTGCAGTCAGGTCAGAAAGAGAGATTCTCTATTCAGGATGAGTTATTATTGCATGATGGCAGAGTGTGCATCCCAGATGTTAGTCACCTTCGGGAGGACATTCTTTTCGAGGCACACAATTCCAGGTATTCCATATATCCCGGCAGCACGAAGATATATGCAGATCTTAAGAAGACAGTCTGGTGGCCAGGTTTGAAGAGTGATGTTATAGATTATGTAGGGAAGTGCGAGACATGCAAGTTGGTTAAGGCCGAGTGCCAAAGGCCTGAAGGCAAATTGCAGCCACTTCCCATCCCCGAGTGGACTTTTGAGGATATATCCATGGACTTCATTCATGGTTTGCCGAGATCACAGAGTGGGAATGATTCCTTGTGGGTTATAGTAGATCGGCTTTCTAAGGTCGCCCATTTCATTCCTCTTAGGAAGACGGATCAAGGTCCGAAGCTGGCACAGTTATATATAGACGAGATAGTTCGACTTCACGGTGTTCCCAAGACTATAGTTTCAGACCGAGATGACAGATTTACCTCCAGGGAGTGGCGATATATTCAGGAGCGGTTGGGTACCAGGTTACATTTCAGCACCGCATTCCATCCCCAGACAGATGGACAGACTGAGCGCACAAATAGGACTTTGGAGGATCTGCTTCGGATGTGCATTCTAGATTTTGGAGGAAAGTGGGAGAAGTATGTTACTCTTATGGAGTTCTCCTACAACAACAGTTTTCAGGCAAGTATTGGGATGACACCGTTCGAGGCCCTATATGGTAAACGTTGTCGGACACCGTTATGTCTGGCTGAGAATGAGGAAAGATCTTCTATCAGAGTCTTGGATTGATAAGACCACGGACAGGATTAAGCTCATTCAGGACCGTATGAAGACAACTCAGGATCGCCAGGCCAAGTATCATGATCAGAAGCACAAGTCAGTAGAGTTCAGTGTTGGAGACTACGTTTATCTGAAGGTCAGACCAGTCAGAGGAGTCTCTAGAATAAAGCGGATGAAGAAGTTGAGCCCCAGATTCGTTGGTCCTTTTGAGGTGCTGGAAAGAGTTGGCGAGGTTGCATATAGGTTGGCCTTACCTGAGGAAATGAGTGGTGTACATGATGTATTCCACGTCTCCTATTTGAGGAGAGCAGTCAGAGATTCTAGTCAGATCATCAGTACCGAAGAAGCACCAATTGAGACAGATCTTAGTATTGGAGTTAGACCAGTCAAGATAGTGGACTCAAGGATTCAGAAGCTCAGAAATAGAGAGATTTGCATGGTCAAAGTCCTTTGGATGAACTGTGGCCGTCCAGAGTATACTTGAGAGCGAGAGGATGAGCTTAAGAGCAATGCAGACTATTCTTTTCTCTTCGATTCAGGTATGGTTTCAATTTTCGAGGACAAAAATTTTTATTAGGAGGGGAGATTTGTAACATCCGTAAATCTGACACGAATTTTATTGTAAATTTTAGGGTCGAGTCGCGACGGATTTTGACCGAGACAGCGCGTCGTCGAGGTACGTTGTTTTATGATTATAAATCGCGACCGTTTATTTGAGAATGGGTGTGCCAATAGCCGTGTTTTAGGTTGTTTTTGGGTGGAGTGAGGTGCTAATAGTGATTTTCCCCCCTCTCTTATTGCAGTTAATAGGAAATAACCGCACCCCCCCTCTAATACTAAAACCCGCATCCCTATCTCACGGGTAAAAACCGCAAGTGCTCTCCCGTTCCGTCTCCCGCAAGCGTCGAGCCGACCCCGACGTTTCTGCCAGACGGACTTCCGCAAGCCCTTGCCGGCGGCCTTCCTCCCTCCAGGGCTCATCTCAGGCTTCTCCTCCCTCCTCTGCAGGTGCCGGGGAGTATTCCTTTTCCTTCCTTGGCCTTGGAAGTGCCGGATCTAACCCTAATCGGAGGAAGTTGAAGTTTCGTTTTGTCTTCGGTGAGTTTGTTTGCTCGTTAGTCTTTCTTCTTCATGAAAAATCCTTCGATTTGGAGGTTAGGTTAAACTAATTTTCATTCCTATTGCCCTATTTTAGGTTTTGATGTTCGTGGTTCACCGCGGAATTCGAGCAGGACGCTTTGGGAACCTCAATCGCTCTGCGTAAAGGTAAATTAGTAAAGTTTAGCTTCTAATTTTGGTAACCCTAGTGGTTTTGGAATTTTTCCACCGGAAACCGTTAGGGAAAAATTATGAAATTAGGGCTGCCCTAAATTGCAGGACTTTGGTGGGGTCGGGGCAGCATTCTGAAGGTCCCCAGTAGTAGGATTTGCCTTCGAAAGAGGAGATGTCGCCGCGCCGAGTCTACGAGCGCCGTACCACTGTAAGGAAACCTAACTTCTGCTATTTAGACATAATAAAAAGTATATATTTTGTATACACACGAATAGATTTATTTCAAATAGCATGACCATGCATAGAAAGGTGTGGTGATAGGAAAACGGTTACGAAAAACGAGTAGGGTGACACGATTTTCCCTAAAACCCAAGTAGTCGGATCATGAACAAAAACATAGAGTTCGAAAGCGTTAACCGTGTTCGTAGGTTTGGAATTTGTTCCGAACAAGGGCGTGAATGTCCATTCTAGTAGACCACAAGAAGGTCAAGGGTCGCTTAGTAGTACACCAGAAAAGATATCCCATGCAGAGTAGCATCAGACCAAAAAGGTCAGCCAGCACACAAAGTTCTTTCGTGCTAGGTAGAGGCGCACTACCTTTCTCATAAGGCACATGGAACCTTATGAGTAGTACAGACTTGGGAATTGTCCTCCCTTGAGCCAACTAGCAGATTCGAGACCGTGTCCGCGTGACACTAGAACAATTGAGTTCGTAAGATGGTCTCAGGTCGTCAGTTTCAGTTGCGCGTTAGGAGCTACTCTGCCTAGAGCCTTCCATGTAGATATGCAGATTAGAAGCCACCTAGAACTCAAGTATAGACCTGACGTGAGACAATATGTTAGTTAGTGAACGCCAGGACTTGGGTTAGTAAAATAAAAATCACGTGCTTAGTACGAGTAGATGCTTGACCAGAGAATAGTGCGAAGACATGCATAGCACATAACATAAAAGTTTTTAATGCATAAAATTACTTTCCAAAAGCATGCATTTGGTCATAATGAAAACTGTTTTTAGTGTCACTAGGAGGAGTTATTTTTCCTTACTCTGACCCTTCGTGGGCACTGTTTTACAGGTGACCCAGGTGGGAAACTACGTCTAGGATGAGCATTATGGTGGCGTCAGTTTGTATTATTTATCTTGTTCAGTTTACTCTATTTCAGCATGTACTTGTAGATGAGAACATTGTAACAGATTAATGTTTTTATCTAATTTGTATCAGACTATTTATGGTTAACCAGATTTTCAGTTAATTCAGTTCTATTTCCTGTTTAGTGGCTCTGTGAATCTAGATATCAGGTATGTGGTTACCCTTAGTTTACTTTTAAAACTTCCGCTGTAAGTCTAAAATTGCTTAGTATAAATTTTATTACCTGCTGCTATTAGTTTTAATACTGTTTCCTAGTTTTCTTTATATCGCTGACCCGGCCGGACGGCTGATTTCTGAAATACTGGGAAGGAGTGTTACAAGGCTGCACACCCGTGCGGCCTCCAGGCTGCGCACCCACAGGGCCGAAAGTCGTGCGGGCGCTGCGCCCGCTCGCCGCCGCCGGCCTCGCCGCTGCCGGCACCCGTACCTCCGCCGGCAAGCCCCGACCGCCCCTTTGCTACCGACCATCGTCGACGAGCCCCGACCGCCCCTTTGTTGTCGACCTCCGCGGTGAGCCCCGACCGCCCCTTTGCTGCTGGCCGCCGCCGGTGCCTCCTGGCAACCTGCCCGGGCCGCCTAAACTGCCCGATCGGTAGGAGGGACACTCTTGTCATTTCGACAAAAATGATACTCCGCTGGATCAAAACGAAGCGACGTCATTCGTCAGCACAAATTACTCCTTTTCGCAATTACTAACGCGCTCATCCAGAAAACAATAAATAGGTCTTAGGTCGGTCATTCGCTCAGAAACTCACTCCGCTTTTCTCCTTGCACTACGGTTTCCTCACGTCTCAAGTGACGTCAACCGCCTTCGCGACAGGCTTTGGTCCTTCCAAGGCGCTGCCTCCCGAAGCAAACGAACCTCCGGGTCCACCAGCACCGCCAAGGCAAGGGGGCAAGTGTCCTCCATCCTCGCACTTCATCAAGAAGCCCTCGCCATTAACGCTCGATAACAATCGCCAACGGAAGCACCCGACAAACAAGGGACCAAAAAGCACCAAATGCTCTTGAGCCGCCACGATGCATGACACGACCCCAAGTCGCCGCAACAAGGATAAGAACGCATTGTCTCTAAGTAGAAATATTCAAGTTCTGTTTGGCGGAGTTGTTTATGTGCAATGTGCCACTGATTTTTTTGAGCTCCGCAAAACACAGGTTTCTTCACGTCCAGTGTTAAAATCCCCCGCCCACCAATTGTTAAAAACGGAGGGCCCGCGCGCTGCCGACGGCACCTGGCGCGTCGTTGTTTCTCTCGTCACCGTCGACCGCCTCCACCATTTCCAGCATCCACTGTCGCTGAGCAACATGCCCGGACGGCCCAGGGGTCACACTCGTCATTTGCTGAAAATTGGTGTTGCGTCTCTTTTGACTGTTTGGGAGCTCGACTCAGTCTTGAGTTAAAATAGTCTGATCCTCAGGATAGGGGAAAAGCCGAGCGACCCACAACAAGTCTCTGAGGTTTAAAGACAATGCTAAAATAGTTCTGAAAATTTTCATCTCAGGTCATTTTTTAGCCTTTGAATTGCACTCAAAATAAAATCAAAAATTGTCCAAAAGAATGTGAATGACAAAACTTAAAAGTTTAGGGAGCAAATTGACATTATCTTATAATTTAACGAACAAAAATAATTTGTAACATAAGTGATGGGGTCAAGTCCCTTTTATAATACATTTAAGGTGCGATTAGCCCACTCCTCCCTGATCCCAATGTCCAAATGAGGATCATTGGGGAACCGTCGCGCGCGATCTACGCATGCGGGTTCATTTTCCCTGAACTGTCCGGGGGCTGCTCGTTGAGGCCGACCCCTCTCTCCCGCCGCCGCCGGGCCGACTCACGTCGACCCAGTTGTCGGCTGGCTGGAAGACGCACCGTGCAGTCGCGTACTCACGACCGTAAGGCGCGGTCCTCCCGCCGGCCACCACGATCGGCGGAGGACCTTCCCTCATGCGGCCTCCGCGGGAGGGACCGGGCGCGACTGACCACCCCAACCCCTTGGTGGGGAAGGCTCGACCAGCCACCACCTGCACAGGCCGGCTCCGGCCGGCCGCGCCTTGCGGTCGGTCGCTACCGAGCCCTGCGCCGGGCGCTGCGCCCGATGGCCAGGGGCGGATCCAGGATTCAAAGTAAGGGGGGCCCAACAAAATTGTGAATCAAAATATAATAAGAAAAAAAATTTCTAATTGGAAATTTTTACATTAACAATAAAAGAAAAATTACAATATGGATGTTACCTTATTTTAGTTGTGCACGTCATTTTTTCAACTCATAGAATTCATCAATGATCACATCTTTCTCGATCTTCTCAGCTATTTCCAGTTCTATATGTAGAGAATCATACAATTTGTCAGAATTTCATCCTCCATTTTGTTGCGTGAACTTGTTAATAAGCTTCATAGTAGAAAATGGCTGCTCTGTAGTCGCTGTTGAGACTGGAAGTGTCAAAATTAGCCGAATTAGCTTGTCAAAATTAGCTGAATTAGCTTGTCAAAATTAGCCGAATTAGCTTGTCAACCGGCGGCCACTGTCAGGGAAGAGCTCTTCCTAAGAGGCTCTCAGCGAGCCGTAGCGGAAAGGGGAGAGGGAGACGGCTCAGACGAGAGAAGCGAGAGAGACGATTTCTTTCTTTCTAGGAGAGAGAAATTGGATCTGAAAATAAGTTCACGAGAGTTATTAACTATATATATATATATATTATATACATAACTTATATTTTATAATTTATAAATTTCATCACTTATATTATATACTTAACTTATGTTTTATAATTAATAAAAACTAAACCTACATAAACTTCAAAATTCTTGGGGGGGGGGGGGGGGGGCGGGCCCCCACTTGCCCCCTGGATCCGCCACTGCCGGTGGCCAATGTCGGGGGCCGCGTCCACTGACCTTCATCGTGTCCGCGCCTAGTGCGCCTCCATGGTGCGTCCGACCAACCCTCGTCGGCTGCCCCCCCAGTGCCGCGCCGACACCCTACCGACTCCGCCGGGGCAGGCCACCCGTTGGGCAGTGGTCGGCCGCCCCTCTTGCCCTCCTCAGGCGTCATCCCCGTCGTTCGATCGTTCTACCGTGATCACGACCGTCCGATGCGTGGGTAACCACCCGCGTAACCACCTCTAGTGATGGGGGGGCACGTTTTGGCGGGGGCCTGCATTTAGTAAAATTAAATATATATGATTAATGCTCCATTATAATCATATTCATAATTATAATATTAGTGATTACGGCGTGTGAATAGCCGCATAATCACGGTAACCATCTCCTGGAGTCTTTAAAAAGGTCCAAAGCCCTCATCATTTCCCATCTTTTAGTTTCCCAACTTTCTTCCTCCTCATACCAGAGCTCTGCCAAATTCCTTCTTCGAGTCATCTTCGAGCTACCTTTAAGCCGTCTTCGAGTCATCTTCAAGCCTTCTTCAAGCCACCTTCAAGCCTTCATCGAGCCACTGGCAAATCACCGTCTCTCCACCAAAATCTACTTAAGTTCACAAATGAGCGACGTAGAGGAAATCTTGTTACAACAAGTGTCCGTTCGACCGTAATCCCTCAACAAATAGTCCTGTGCGAAGCAGCTGTTGTCCGTCGAGAGTCTAAGTATTTCTCTCTCATCTCCAAAGTGTAACGAGTAGCGGCCTGTCGTCCTCGATTCTCCAGAAAAGTTATAACTGAAGAGCAAATAGTGGAGTTCGACCGACACAGATCCGATCACATGGGTTTTTACCCGATTGAGGGATTTCTCCATGTCAAAACATAGTGCGTTCATTCTCTCTCATTGATTGTGTGTGCGCTCGATCGTTCCATGAACTAAGACAGTCCAAGTTAATCCAGTCCGACCGTGATGTCGAATTTGGTTGCAACAATAAGGTTGTGTCTGACGCGACTTATTGTAGCTTATTTGTTCCGGAGAGGTTGGACAAAATCGTCACCGTATGTTTAGTATGACAAATGTTACTACCGTTACAAAAAAAAATTAGTTTGAGCCATAATATTTTGATATGACAATAACATTTTTGTCTAAACTTATCGGAGCAAATAAGCCACGCCAAACACAGTTTAAGTTTATTAGTGTGTAATTTTTTATAATATCATTTAATTATAAAAATGTATACAATGCAATTTATGTGGACTTTTATATTCGAAACTCGAAAGGGATGCAATTTTTTTGGGGCGTGTATATTGACAGTCCGACTTTGAATATTGTCAGTTTATTGGCTATTGGCAATTCCGAAAATCGATAATGGCAGTCAATTGACTATTGACATCCAATTTTTTTTCAAAAGCCATATAACCACATTATCGACTTTTGTGATGAATACAACAAAATCCAACTATTTACCAATTTTTCTCGATCATTCAATCAATCCTTTTTTGATAATTGGAAAAATATAAAAACGTGAAACTCGGAATTAATTAAATACGGGTTTCACACGCATTTTGAAAATGAGCCAACTATATAATATTTTTAGAAAAAGTATTTAACATGAAAGTTGTAGATCTTGACGAAATCTACAACTTTCATGTTGAACACTTTTTTTCTAAAAATGTCATATATTAGACCTATTTTCAAATGACGCGGCATCAGACGGAACTATTGCGAATCGCATAGTTCCGCCTCTTTTGAAAATATGCCTAGTATATTGTATTTTTAGGAAAAATGTTCAGCACGAAAGTTGTAGATTTCGACGAGATCTATAACCTTAGTGTTGAACATTTTTTTTATAAAAATACCATATAGTAGGTTTATTTTTAAAAGACGCGGTATCGTCCGGTCCCGTTCGAGTTTTAAAAATTTAGACGAAGTTTGTTTTTTAGCTGCTAGCAATTATATTATGTGTGTTTTTTATTGTTTTGTCGGGGTGTCAATATCCAAAGTCGAACTACCAATATAAACGCCTTTTTTATAGAAACGAGAAAAAAAAATACAACCGAACGCGAAAATAAAATGTGAAAATCATATACTTGCCGCAAATTTACGGTTAATTCTTTTTTGAGCAATGTTAAGTGCAAACCGTATATAACTATGTGCAGACCGTTCAAAAAAATCAAAAGCATTCAATCTCTTGTCTAAAAAAATTACAGTGCAGACCGGCGCCCCGTGCCCTAACGACCAGAATGGCAAAAGTCACGCGAGCCCCATTCGCCTTCCGCCTCACGCGACGCCATTGCCGGTGAAGCCATCGCCTCCCGCCTCACGCGACGCCATTGCCTGTGAAGCCATCGCCTCCCGCCTCACGCGACGCCATTGCCGGTGAAGCCATCGCCTCCCGCCTCACGCGACGCCATTGCCGGTGAAACCATCGCCTAACGCGGCGCCATTGCCGGGGCGTCGATCTCCTCCCTGTGAGCCCCATTCGCCGGTGAAAAGGTTTTTTCCTGGAATGTTTTTTCTCACATTTTTTCTGGATTGTTCTTGTTCCTAACCTTGTATTCTCATTTCTTCCGGATTGTCATTATTTTTGTGGATTGTCATTATTCTGGATCGAAGAGCAGTCGGGTGAAAACGATGAAAACGATTCATTATTCTCATTTCTTCACCTCCATTTCTGTTTTAAATGGCTTATTTTTCTCCCGATTCTTAGTAAATGTGCTTCCTTTGCTCCCAGTATGTATGAATGATAGTGTAGTTTATATAAACTTGGTTTCAATGTTTATTATGGAAGAGAAACTAATTGTTTTTGTATGAAACTAATTTTCATGTAGATTGATTGCTTAAAAATTCACAATGGTGTTTTGAAACTCAAATTTTAGTATCAAATTTTGTCAAAAGGGACTCATAGTTTGTATTAAATATCATGAACTTTGTACTAATTAATATAGACTTATGGAAGAATGATTTTTTTTTTGTTTTTTTAATTGATCTGCACATAACATTTTGATTTGCACTTAAATTTTTTAGATTTGCACTTAACCATGATTTACACATAATCAAAATAGGTTTACACTGCTCTTTTTTTTCCGCAAACAAAATTGACACCACTGAAATAAAAATTTTAAAAACTAAAACCCTAATATGCTAACCGGCGTCCCCCATCTCCCAACATTATTCCCCCAATTAGCCGCAATCCCGCTGCTGCTAGTGCTTGGTTCCCGTCGACGCCGGCAGCTATTTCAGTCACCGGACGCGACGACTCTTTATTCCGGTGGATTATAAAGCCCCAAAGCTCTCCCGCTCGGAGCACTCCTCCGGATTTCATCCGAGCCAACATACTGAAGCTCATCTCTGAAGATGCCTAAACATTACAGACCTCCCGTAATCTCTCTCCCCTCAACCCTTAATACGATTAAAATTTGTTTTTTATATGCTTTTTTGCTCTCATCAAGTGCTCATGTTTCATCTGTGCAGGGGAAAAAGAAGGAGGGAGCTGCTGCCAGGTTTATCACGAGGTCAAAGGCAGTGAACAATCTTCAAGTCAGTCTTCCTCTCTTCAGGTACGTTCCTTCTTTTGCTCAATCTCCACCCACCTCATGGCCGAAGTTTTAAAATTTCGCTTCAAATTGGGTATCTGGGATAGTGTTCGAGGGTTGCTCTAACTTGTGATGTAATTTCTTCGTGAAGTATAACCATCCTCTGACTTGTTTATGCAGGAGACTGTGCATTCTTAAGGGAGTTTTTCCTCGAGTGCCAAAAAAGAAGTTAGAGGGGAACCAGAAAACATACTATCACGTGAAGGATATCAATTTTCTTCTCCATGAGCCCCTCCTCGGAAAGTTCAGGTATATTACTCTCTTTCACTTGCTTTGTGAGAGAGCACTTCTGAGCTAGCCTTGTGTAACGCTGCTATGTCTATCTTCTATGAAGCAGTTTGTCTGATTGGAGTAAAATTTGTTCAAAACTAGATTTAGAATAGATAAAAACAGTTTCAGCACTTGATACAATATCTGCCCCGGCGGACTAGTGACAAACATGCTCAAACGATTAGCCTCACTTCACAAGAGTTATCTCAGTGAAGCGACTACTTTTTACGAGTAATATCATACTCATTATTAATTATGTTTGTCTTTTATTATGATTTGTCATGTAGTGGGTTTCCATCAGGTATAATGAGCCCATAGCGAGGGAATTAGGCATCTTGCGTATTAGTATTTTATGGCTCTCTTTGTAGAATGACTCTTCATTGGATTTTGCCCTTGAGAGCTGGGATAACGAACATGTATCAGTATTATGTGTTCATCATTCTTTGTTAATCCCATGCATGTTGTTATTCTAGAGCCCCCTAGCTATCAATTAATCAGACCCGCCAGAGTTGCCTACTAGAGCCACTGATGTCAATCTGCTATCAGGAAATGTGCTTTCTTTTTCTCTTATGCCATGACTGTCAATGTGGAATTGTTGCACACATTTTGGCAAGATAGATGCCACATGGAGACATCCTCGCAATGTCGCACACACTACACCAATGTCTCCTTCACTACTCTGATACTCACCCAACTTCTCCCTCTGTTGCCTGCAATTCCTTCCTTTCACCCGCAACAAACAATTATTGTCGCCCTTAACACCTAATTTTGATCCCCCTTCCAACCCCCACTTTTATAATCTCTTCATTATCCACACCAACCTAAATGTCTTCTGCCATCCCATTGCAAATTCGATCTCAACTCTCCGACCACTCACTCTTCTGCTCTTAGCTGGCATGCCATCTTTCGGCTGCACTAGCCAACTCGCCCCAGGGCGTTCCTCTTTACCCTCGACCTAACAATGCCTCGACTTTGATCCATGGGTTGACCACCTTTGTCACATACAAATGACCTCTCGTTGTGGCGACTGCTGCAACCCGCGTGAATGACAAACCCCCTCATCTCCGCCATAGTCCCTTGTATGTTCCAGCAACGATATTGTTGATGTCGAGATCTCGACTTGCAAGGAGCGAATGTCTCATCTTGCAATGTTTGAACTATAATATGGTTGAATGTCTATTAGTTTGCGAGTGATCGCAAAAGCAAGAGGCAATGAAGAAGACAAAATGTTACTTTATTGCCTGATGAGGTGGTTGCGTTACATTGCGGATGTCCCTCCGCATACCTAGGAGTTTATAAGAACTCTTCCCCCTCCTTCCGAATAAAGTGTTGTGCGAGTTTGGGGGAAGGAAGACGATGCCGCCAAATTTTCAAATAGGCGACTCCCACGGGGTCTGAACCCTCCTACAATGGGGTCATATTAATTATATGAAAAAACAAGTGGGCCCCTTGTTGTCAGAAGGTGTACTCCATCACCATGCAAAGTCAATGCGAGCTTGACAAGGCGACTTGCTGAGCTCGCCGAGGTGCCCCGCTGTCATTTTGTCCAAGTGTATTTCCGATCTTGACGAATACATGCAATAACACAATCACCACTTTTTTTAAGCTCAGTACAAGGTCAGAAAACAACGTAGGACTTCAGCAAGATAGTTTCAACAATAATGCGCCGAGTTGTGTACTCTTATTTTTGGTCTGTTATAGGGTTGAGAGCGGAATGTCTTAATGTTGAGCTTTGCAGAAGTCACTAGCTGGGTCTCTATGCGAGAATGATCTCGACATTTTCCTGGTCCTAGGTTGTGCCTGTACAACCCGTATTCGTCGAAGGTGGGCCCTTCCAAAGCCAGGCCAGCAAGAGTCAAAGTCAGCAAGTCAAATCAAAAGCCAGAGTCAATGCGCAAGGCAGTAGAAGACCTGACCGAGTATGGCGAGCTCTCCTCGCATACTCGCCAGGTAGGCGACTAGGCATGTTACTCGTCCAGCTGTGCGAGCTCTCTCAGGAAGTCGCCAAGTCGCCGGGGGTGGGCTATAAATAAGACTCACTCACTCCCTTTGGATTTGCTTATAAATAGGACCTCAGAGGTACGAGGAGACGGACTTCGGAATCTCGCAAAGATCTCGAGACCTCTTTTTCTTGGACGTCAGCCGAGCCTTTGAATTCCTTTTTCAGAGAGACCAGATCGCGACTTAGGACTATCCTCTTTAGTCGCCGCGACTTAGTTACCAGCTAGTCTTCCTCGTACCCTGCTCGACCATTTTTGGTTGTGGAGGGGTTGCTTCTTCCAAGCTTCCGGGTACGTGGTGGGACCTTCCTGCCGCAGCACCTGGGGTCCTGTTTGTTGTTCGGTGACTTCCGTGCCTTAGTCCGCTAGCCGCCGAGTCTAACCGTTGAGCCTTTAAACTTAGTCCGCCTTGATCCATTTTTTGGAGTATGGAATTTTCCCGGCTTCTGCAGTGCTGATAAGGTCCCTATCAAGATGGGGAATACGAGCAAAACGTGCAAGTAATTTGAACTTTTCAATTAATTAATTGACCTGATTCTGCAAGCTCTTTCTGTCTTTCATCATATGACCGTCAAAGTTATTCATATTGGAAAAGATCATCACACTCCCAACTATTCGCTATGCGAGCAAGCTCAACTGGAGGAAGTGAAATTAACAAGTTGAGGATGTATTGACAATATCAAAACCGTAAAAAAACATCTCACTCCCAGGTCATTTGTTATGCGAGCGAGCTTGACTATAGGAGGTGGAATTTACGAGGTGAGTTCGCATCGATGGTATCAAAATAGGAAATGATCATCACAGTCACACTCTCAGGTCATTCGCTATGTGAGCGAGCTCAACCAGAGGAGGTGAAATTGACCAGTGGAGTTCACGTCGACGGTATTGAATCAAAAAAGATAATCACACTCACATGCTATTCGTTGTGCGAGCAAGCTCAACTAGATGAAGTGGAATTAGTGAGTTGAAGTCGTGTCAACGATATCAAAACTAGAAAAGATCATCAAACTTCCATATCATTCCTTATGCAAGCGGTCTCAATCAGAGGAGGTGGAATTGGCGTGCGGAAGTCGTGTCTATGGTATTGAAACTGAAAAAGATCATTATAATCCTAGGCCATTCACTATGTGTGTGAGATGGCGTGCGGAAGTCGCATCGACGATATCGAAACCAAAAAAGATCATCACACTCCCGGGCCATTCACTATGCGAGTGAACTTAATCAGATGGAATTGACGAGCTGAACGTTACATCATGATACTAGACTGAACTTGGGATCAATACACTCCCGATTGTCGAATGTCTGCGTGACCCCTGACGAGGTGGTTTGAGGCGAGTTGAACATCGCGTCACAATACTAAACTGAACTTGGGATCAACATACTCCTGGCTTCCGCATGTTCGCGGGACCCCTGGCGAGGGATTTAGGCGGGTTGAATGTCATGTCACGGTACTAGACCTAGCATGAGATCAACACACTCCTGGCTGCTGGATCTGCGGGGTCCTATACAAGTTGGTTTTAGGCGAGCTGAATGTTGTCGCAGTATTAGAACATACTTGGGATCAACATACTCCCTCCTGCCGCATGTCCGTGGGGTCTCCAGCGAGGTGGATTTAGGCAAGCTGAGTGCCACGTCGCGACACTAAACCAGACTCGGGATCAACACACTCCGCCTGCTGCATGTCCGCGGGGCCCCTGATAAAGGTGGATTTAGGCGAGCTTAACAATGCGTCGTGGTATTAGACCCGATTTGGGATCAACACACTCCTGATTATCTCTTGGCCGCGTTGCCTCTGGCAAGGTCGATATATGCGAGCTGAACGATTCATTTAAATAACTTCAGCTCGACAGAGCATGTTAGGAATTCTTCTTAGCTGACTCCTAACACACCATTAACGCTCTGAAGGTTGCGAGCATCCGAGGGGCATGCAACTAACATGCGAGAGGGGAGCTGATATCGTCCGACAATACATATGCTTGGGTTTAGAGATATGCACCTTGGGGTGTTGACGTTTGCATGATCTGAAGTTTGGGATGGGTGAGGGTTGGAAACGCCGTTCTAAACGAACCTCTGGAGAAGTGTCTTTCCAATTTGGGATACATCGTCATGCATTTCGTGAATAGACAACCAACGTGTAAGGGGGCAAGTGATTTTAGCCTATGTTGGAAATGGAAGAAAAGAAAATACTTGGTGCATTTATTCATCCCTCAAGGAGGCATTATAGGGCAAAAAAGGAATTTTAAACTTAAAACTACGGCACTGGACAAAACCCCAAGCACATATAAAGACTCTTACTAATAACTTCAACGCTCCCTCTCAAACTGAAGGGGAAACCTCCAGCTTGAAAATATCATAAAAGTAAAGGTATTGGTGGTAGGCGATGTGGGACAAAACATCAGACAGGTCACCATGAGAAATTCCAAACTGGGGAGTCAAATAAGAGACATTGCAAAAGTTCTTATTTTCTATTTCTAACGTTTCATTTTGGCTTGTTTAATTTAGTCCAAGAAGTGAGGTTCTCTTCCTTGATTCTTTTCTATTTGTTTAGTATGTTCATTCTTTGTAAAGCCTATAATTATGCATTGGATGGAGTGAAATGTGGCATGCCATTTCCTAAAGAAGCTTGGGATCTCCTTTATTTTAGGCAGCAGGTCCCTCATCAAAGATTGCGAGCCACCAACATCCTTTCTCACTTTCCTTTCGGTAGCTGTTATGACATCGCGTAACAACCGGTTCACGGGTTAACAATATGCGCGTCGGCAGAAGGGGACAACACAAAGCGGGGCTGAACCTAGGTTCCCCACACATGGGGGGGGGGGAGCCTCCTATTGGCCCAGAGGTTTAAATACCTCTAGGGCTTGTTCGGCGAGGGCATGCAAAGTCTATTCATATATTTTCCCTCTTCTCCTCTCAAGCCCAAACCCTAATTTCCCTCCTCTATTCTCTCATAATCTTGATCGATCGTCCTAACAATTGGTATTAGAGGACTCACTCCTCCCGATTCAGCCGCGGTTTCCTTCCAACGAATCCACAACCGACTGTGTCGATCGAGTTGACGGCTTCGATCGAGTCCGCGACTTCTTTCGATTGAGACGACCGTGTCGATCGAATCGACTGCGGCGTCCGACTGCCTTCGACGTCCAACTGCCTTCGACGTCCGACTGCATGCGGCGTTCGGTTGCCTCCGTCGATCGAGTCGACTGCGACGTCCGATTGCAGGGGACGAGAGGACCTGATTGAACAACGAACTAGGGATACAATCTACCCTCCTCGGGATGGGCTTCTGCCTAATGGATCGGGACACGCCAGCTGCAGCAGAACATGCAGCGGTTGGGAGTACAAACCCCCTCCAGTGGCTACAAGGCCCAGATATCAACACAAAGTGGAAGGAGGATACCCGAACTGGCCGACAGAGCGTCGACGGCCGTTTGGCCTCGTCCAGGAGTATGGAGCACATGACCAACAGAACCCGAGAGCATACATTCCCCCCAAAAGGACCCACTTGAATTACCCAAAATTCAAAGGGGACGACACGTTGGAATGAGTTCAAAAGGCAGAGTTATTTTACAACTACCAGGAGATTCCAGAAGAGCAATGGGTGTAACTGGCGTCCTTTCACCTTGAAGATGATGATGCATTCCAGTGGACCCCACCCATTGGTTCCTCCGAGAGCGTGCCTATGCCCCTGGGCCGATTTCGTTTACTGTTTCATAGCCAAATTTGGGGCCCTCGAATATGAAGATTTCGAGGCTTTTCTTCAGAAACTGAGGCAGAAAGGGACGATGATGGAATACCGAGCAGAGTTCGAATGATTAGCCAACAGGGTGCAGTGAGAAGGGAAAACATTAATGAACTACTTCATTTCGGGATTGAAGGAGCACATCAAGGATGAGGTGCATGCCTACATGCCATGCAGTTTGA
The DNA here is from genome assembly GCA_039513925.1 of Platanthera zijinensis. Classification (NCBI taxonomy): domain Eukaryota; kingdom Viridiplantae; phylum Streptophyta; class Magnoliopsida; order Asparagales; family Orchidaceae; genus Platanthera; species Platanthera zijinensis. The sequence continues at coordinate 165,351,420 of CM077095.1, forward strand.
CCCATGCTATCAACCTAGCCCGGATTCAAGAGGAGCGATTCAACCGACAAAAGTCTAGATGGGGAATACGAAGAACACTACAAACCCTCTAGACACCAAAAAAGATCAAAGAGCTACTGGAAGGGCGACTATCAAGAAATTGACATGGTCAGAGGTACTGACGAGAAATGAGAAGGGATTGTGCTTCAATTGTGATGAGAAATTCACTCAAACTATAAATGTCAGATGATCCAGACGTACATGTCGCGGGAGGAAGACGAGATGCCAGATGATGAAGAAGGGGAACGGGAGCACATTTCAGACATACTCTAGTTCGGGGTATCTATCTAGGCCATGGAGGGAGGATCCATACCGTTCACGATGGGGATTACAGGGCAGATCTGCGAACAGAAGGTGACTTTTTGTTGACAGCCGTAGTAATCATAAATTCATCAACTCTGCTGTGGCACAGAAGCTGGGGTAAAAGATCACCAAGGATGCCTGTTTCCAGGTCATGGTGGCAGATGAAAATAAGCTGCAGTGCAAAGGAGTGCTGAAGGGACTGGGGTTTAGTGTGTAAGGATGCACCTGCAGGATGAATGCCTACTTGTTGCTCATCCAGAGATCAGATATGGTTCTGGGGGTCCAATGGTTGAGACAGTTGGGTAAAGTAGCCCTCAAATGGGATAGTTTGACCATTGAGTTTGGTCAGGATGGGAGAGAGTACTGTCTGCACGGGATCATAACTTCACCGATGAGAGAGATATCTCTTCGCTGCTTAGAGAGGCTGTGAGAGCAAAAGAACATGGTTGTGATTATGGAGATCGGGCCTCCAGCTGCGCCTTCGCAAGAAGTCCCCTAGCAGATGAAGTCATTACTTCTTTAGTATCCGGATGTCTTCCAGGAAATCCTATCGTTACCTCCGCGGGGATCCCGAGACCACCAGATCAGCCTGAAGGAGGGAACCGAGCCGACCAACATTTGACTCTACCGTTATCCGTACATACAGAAGGTTGAGATAGAACAAAGCGTGAAGGAGATACTAGTCGTAGGGATCATTTGACCCAACACCTGTTCGTTTTCCTCACCCATCATCCTGGTAAAGAAAAAGGACGGGTCGTGGAGATTTTGTGTCGAATACCGTGCTCTGAACATCTTTACTATCAAAGACAAGTTTCCTATCCCCTTGATCGAGAAACTTCTGGACGAATTACACGGAGCGCACTTGTTCACAAAGCTGGATTTGCGGTCAGGGTACCACCAAATCAGGATGAAGGATGATGATATTTTCAAAACACTTTCCGGACACATGATGGTCACTACGAGTTTGTCGTGATGTCGTTCAGTCTCTCCAATGCACCTTCGACATTTCAGGCAGTGATGACCGAGATCTTCCGGCACCTCCTCCGTAGGTCTATATTAAATTTTTTTGATGACATTCTAATTTATAGTGCCCAAACTGGGAAAATCATCTCCAACATGTGGAACAAGTGCTCGTTATACTCCAACAACACCAGCTCTTTGTCAAGTGCTCCAAATGCTCATTTAGTCAAGAAGAGGTGGACTATCTGGGGCGTATTGTCTCGGCACGAGAAGTCAAGGCCGACCCCCGAAAGGTGGAGAGCATTCAGACGTGGCCTAGAGCGCGCAAAGTCCGTGCACTCTGGGGTTTCCTCGGGTTGGCGGGCTACTACTGACGATTCATGAAAGATTATGGGAAGATAGATCGACCGTTGACCCAACCGCTACACAAGAATTCCTTTTGCTGGCAAGAGGAGGCGGAAGCTGCATTCTAAGCTCTCAAGACGGCCATGACGACGACACCAGTACTGGCTCCTCCCGAATTCACTAAGGAATTCATACTAGAGACTGATGCGTCGGGTGTAGGGGTCGGGGCCGTGCTCATGCAAGAAGGTTGGCCGATCACGTTTTTCAGCAAGGCGTTGGCTTCATGGACACTGGGCTTGTCGACTTACGAGAAGGAAATGATGGTCATCATACATGTCGTGGCCTTGTGAAGGCCCTACCTCCTGGGTAGACACTTTAAGGTCTGGACCGATAACCAAAGTCTGAATCATTTTTTGGAGCAACCAGTGGCTTCTCCTCTATAACAAAAATGGGTTACGAGGTTGCTTGGCTACGAGTACGAGATAGTCTATAAGTAGGGGAAGGAGAACGTTGCGGCTGACGCACTATCCCGTATACCAGAGGGAGCACTTCAACACATCTCAGGGCCCCTAATCGGCGCCTTTGACGATATACAGAAGGTCCTACAATACTCTAAGCGGGACAAGATGCTCCTCCCGGGTTTTGACTGCAAAACATACACTTATACTTTCACGACCGGGTGGTCATACCCTCGGCGTCGCCATGCCGAAGAGCATTTACTATATGCTGCAAGAGTTCTTGATAGGTCCAGTTGATGCATCGAGCGCTCGCAAGAGTTCCTGATGAATAATTTTGGAAAGATCTTAAATTTGGGAAATAATCAAATATCCCACTCTCTTGGAAAGAGATTTTTGAATTGTCTATTAAATGTCCGTCCAGGAAGAAGAACGGGTAGATTGGACAACAGGGAGTTGATTTCTTAATCAGTTACTTGCATTGCCAGTCCTGCTCCTCCCGTACAGTTCCCGTCTCCTGCCACTCCAGCCCGTCGAAGACAACAATGCCGCGATCTTGCCCCTCTGTCGGCGTCGGCGGCCTTGTTCTTCCTCTCAACCGACGAGTCGACAACGACTCCCTTGTCACCGCCGCTGCCCTAGCGCGACGCCAGCAGGCTTCCGTCATTCCGGGCGGCCCGACCTCCATCAACTAGCACCCGGCGATAGTCGCATCTACTCCCTTCGGCAGCCCGTCCGACTCCTCCGCCAATTGCTGCCGACCTCAACTCATCCCTTCCAGCGATTCGGCGATCGGCAAGCTTTTCAGAAATGACGTCGACAACAACAATTTCCCCCATCGTTTCTGATGGTATCTCCTTCTCCGTGTGCGGTCCTTCCAACTCCCCGTTGCCATTTGCTGTCTAATCCAGTGGGCCCCTCCAGCAAACAACCCACAACATGTATTCCGTCTCCGCTTAAGAATTTTGACGGACTGCTCCCTTGTGGCATCCAAGCTTGTCATGGCTTTGCCTAGGCGAAACCTAGGCGTCCAGGCGCCCGAATATGTATAAGGCGTTGGACGCGCTCACCATTTTATAAAACTTCTTTCTATAGATAGAATAGACTGCGGTTTTTATAAAACCCGCATTCTATACACATTCATTTACTATAAAAAATTTTAATTAAAAAAATTATAATAAACTGCGGTTTTTATGAAAACCGCTATTTTTTTGTACAATAAACTGCGGTTTTTATATAAACCGATGCCTAAAGTCTGTCTTAGACCGCGGTTTCTATAATAACCTTCAACTCACATCACCTAAGACAGACTTTAGACCTCAGTTTTCATAAAAACCGCATTCTAAAGTTTGCCTTGGTTATTTTTAAAATGTCTAGTTGTCGCCTTGCGACTTCTCGCCTTGCGACTTCTCGCCTTGCGACTTCTCGCCTTGCGACTTCTCGCCTTGCGACTTCTCGCCTTGCGACTTCTCGCCTTGCGACTTCTCGCCTTGCGACTTCTCGCCTTATTGTCTCCTTGACTTGCGCCTTATCGCCTATGCGTCCAGGTGTCTGACACTCGCCTTGGTTCGTCTTGTCGCCGTGACAACAATTGCGGTATCCTCTTCTGTTCTCTGCTCGGTTGTTTAGTTTTAAATTTATGCGCTATTTAAATAATTAACGAGCTTGCCCCGAACGCCCTAATTGCTTCGATTATCACTATTTCATAAATTATTTGAAATTCAAACTTCAGGAGAGCTCTTTCACGCGAACACTTCGATTTGGCTCGCTCGGTCTTTTAAAAAAATCAAAATAACTTAATGTTTCAAATTCCTGATTTTATTTTATAGCAAATACAATATTTTTTGCTTAAAAATTATTTTTATTTCAAAATGCTAGATTGGTTTACATCAGTTCCATTCCTCACCAGTGGTGGGCGGGGCATGCAGGAGATCTGCGTACCTTACAACGGGTCAGAGCCAATGGTTTCTGGAAAGGCCAACGAAGGGATGTCTAGAGGTTTGTGCAGCAATACAACATTTGTCAACGTCAGAAATACGAAACGTCTCTAGCAGGCCTGCTTACCCCCTGGAGATTCGACAACAAATTTGGGACACTGTCTTCATGCACTTCAACGGCGGCCTGTCGAGATCTCAAGGGAAGACAGTTATCCTGGTCGTGGTGGATAAGCTATACAAGTACGACCACTTCTTGGCCTTGAACCATCCCTATACGGAGGAGTTAGTGGCCGATTTATTTGTGCGGGAGATCGTCTGACTTCACAACATTCCTCGGGCCACTATCTCGGATCGGGATATTATGACTGCATTTGGCGTGGCTTATCGCGGCTTATTTACTTCTGTGAGGTTGGACAAAAATGTCATTGTCATACCAAAATCTTTTGCCCAAAACTAGTTTCTTTTTTTGTTAATGGCAATAACATTTGTCATACCAAACATACATTTTATGACAATGACGTTTTTGTCCAACCTCACCAGAGCAAATAAATCGTGATAAGCCATGCCAAATGCAACCTATGTTTGTGAGCAATTTCTGGAAGGAGCTATTCCAGCAATAGGGTACTCGTCTATGCATGAGCACTGCCCATCACCCTCAAACGGACGGACAGACATAGGTGCTCAATCGGGGGGTCGTGACGTACTTATGATGTTTTGTGATGGACGCGCTCCGCATCTGGACCCATTGGCTACATTTGGCCGAATACTGCTACAACACCTACTACACTGCAAGTAAACTCACCCCGTTTGAAGTTGTGTACGGACGCTCCGCTCCGACCTTGGGAACATATGAACCGGGGGGAACAATGCTGCCAACGGTTGATCGTGAGCTGCGCGATCGAGATCGTACTCTTGTCCTTCCGCGTGAAAACCTCCTGGAGGCTTAGAATAGAATGAAGGTCCAAGCAGATAAACACAGGACAAAATGGGAGTTCACAGTTGGAGATGAGGTCTTCCTCAAGCTTCAGCCATAGAGACAAACCTCTGTGGCTCGGAGGAAGAACTAGAAGTTAGCACCGCTGTATTATGGGCCCTTCATAATCACCCAGAGAATGAGTCCGGTTGCATATACATTGGACCTGCCAGAGGGATCGTGATTCACCCGACCTTCCATGTCTCCTTGCTGAAAAAGAAGATCAGAGACATGATACAGGTGTGCCCTACCCTGCCAGAGGCAACCCACAGTGGGGAACTGCGTGGATGTACTGTTCATCAAATGGAAGAAGCCCGGTACCGAGTACCGACAGGAGTTCCTCGTCAAATGGAAGAACTTATCGGCAACACTCAACACATGGGTCGATCTGCTTGAGTTCCGAGAACTTTATCCAGACTTTCATCTTGAGGACAAGCTAGTTGCTGATGGGGGAGAGAATGTTATGATCCCGCATAACAACCGGTTCACGATTCAACAATATGCTCATCGGCTGAAGGAGGTAGCACAAAGCGGGGCTGAACCTATTGGTTCAACCCTCCCCAATTAAACCGCGGCGGCTCGGGGCCGAACCTGCGGGTTCAGCCCACATGTGGGGGCCAGCCGGCCCCCTCTTGGCCCAGAGGTATAAATACCTTTAGGGGTTGTTCGGCGAGAGCATGCAAAGACTATTCAGGTATTTTCCCTGTCCTCTCAAGCCCTAACCCTAATTTCTCTCCTCCTCTATTCTCTCCTAATATCGATCTATCGGCCTAATAGTAGCTTCCGATCAAAACTGCCACCTCCGTGGCGGCAAAAAAGTCTTCTGCCATTTCCAATGCCGCCAAGCTGGTCATCTGATGTTGTGCCAGTTGTCAGAGCTCCACCTAGGGTTTGCTTGTTCCAATCGATCCTTGTTCGTTGATTTCAACCACAATACTCTCTTCAAATGACATTTGGGGGCTTAAACCGTAGAGTAGATAGAGCTCATTTTACTGTTTGGAATGTCCAGCATATGTTTTTTCTCGCCACGAGTTGATAGACATCCCCTAGCTCTTCAATATGAATTGTAATCATAAGAGTGGTGGCTAGTACAGATCTAACATATCACATAGAGTCGGTCTTTGTTTCCTTGAATTGGAAATATGCTCTGAATTGCGATCAAAACATTCTTATGCTTGTGGATCAAGTGGATAAGTGGATTTACGTTTTCTCAATTATTTTGTATTTCCATTTATTATTTACTTTACTATTATGGGAAGATATTCTTGTGGTGCTTGTCAAAATTATTTTCTTACTGTATAAATATGTTTCCTGGACTTGATGTACCTCCCCATTACTTCAGAGATATAAAAGCTTATGCGAAGAAAATTAAGAAGGCTAAAGCAAAGAAGAACAGAGAACTTGCTGAACGATTAATTAATCGCCAACCATCTTACAAACTTGATAGACTAATATTAGAAAGGTTGGTGTTGTCTGTAAATTTACATATTTGAAGTTTTTTAGTTAGGTGCTGGTCATTATGTTTAATCAAAATGGTGTGTAGGTATCCAACTTTTGTTGATGCTCTTAGAGATTTGGATGATTGCCTCACAATGGTGCATCTATTTGCGACATTACCTGCAATTGAGGGTGAGCACATTCAAGTTGACCGTATTCATAATTGCCGAAGGTACGGTACACTTTATGTTGGAATAATCTACTTTTTAGAGAGAATGATTTCAATTAACGAGGGACCTAGCTTAGTTTTTTAGTGAACTGACAATGTTTTGAAGTTTGCCTTCATGCATTCTAATGAAAATTTCACATTGATTTTTATTAAATATTTTAAATCATGCCAAGCTTTTAAGTCCCCTTATATCATATTTTAGTTTTCTTTTGTGTTGATATTTAGTCTTTAGCTTTGTTTACCCTTTTATTCAAATAGAATTTTTTTCTTCGCAAATAATTGGAAGTGCTGTTATTATTATTTATAATGAAAGATACAATCTTGCTACCATAGATATGCATGATTAAGTGGTTCAAGCCCATAAAAGGTAAGCCAAAAAACTTTATTTTCGTCCTTTTGATTATACTTCACTGCATACCGAGGGTTTGTGAGCCAGTTATCTTTCATAACATTGCAGCTTTAGCGGGGGGAGGGGGGGAATAATGGTTGGTTTTCGTAGAGTCATTTCTGGTGTTTTTTTAATAATCAATTTATTTTAGTTTTTTTGTTATTTTTTAGGGATCCAAAATTGTCTATTTAAGCCCTTTTGGTTAAATGAGTTAGGGCAAGCAATGGACTTCTAAGTGTTTTGAATAGATCAAAGACATTGTTACCTTCTAAGTGTTTTGAACTTACAGGCTATGATGACAATCTTAATTATGGTTAAGTTCGCATTTCTTAAAATTTTTTTAAAAGATTCCATTCATGCCAGTGTATTATGGTTTCTATTATTTGTGCTCTCATTTGTAACCAGGTTAAGCCATGAATGGCAAGCTTACATTGCTAGAACTCACTGTTTGAGGAAGACTTTTATATCAGTCAAAGGAATATATTACCAGGCATATTACTTACCACTTTAAGCAAATTGCAATTTGTTTTAATTTTAAATTTTCTGGCTTTTAAACAAATGCCAACTACTTGATTTTCATTTAACAGGCAGAGCTCGAAGGGCAAAAAATCACATGGTTGACACCACATGCTTTACAACAAGTTTTGACTGAGGATGTTGACTTTAATGTCATGAATACATTTTTAGAGTTCTATGAGGTAATTAAGTCTAGATTGGTTCTATTTGAATGATTCGGCAATTGAACCTTCAAGATGACAGTGCATTGCAACATTTATTGTTCAAATTGTTATATGGTTGTTATCGTGAGATTTTTGTGTGGTTTGTACAGTTTGAGTGCGTAACTTGTTACTCATTGTTAGAAAAAGAATATGTAAAGGCCCATATAATGATCCATCATAGGTCTTCTTCCTCTTCTTGTAATAGTCCCACATCTTGAAATTGGGACTCCTCTCTCTCTTCTTTCCCTATATATATGTATTCATACTTGTATTTACATACACAAGAAGTATATGCAAAGGTTCACAATTTTTTCAAGTGTTTGTGCTCTTTTTCTACATTGTATCAGAGCCATCGATCCCTCTGGGCGGTCTCTTATTTTCTAACCGCAACCCTCTGTGCGGTTTTCTACCCGCAATCCTTGGCGGATAAAAAGTTTCTAACCGCAACTCTGACAATGATAGTCTTCAACATCTGTACGACATCATCACCGATCTTCAGTCCCTTGACTCAGGCATTGCTGTTGACTTAACATCTTTTGTTGCTCGGTCCAAGTCGTTGGTTGAGGCTTGGATTCAGCATCAGCCCCTGACTACGGATCTAGTTGCCCAACGTGCTCAAAAGGAAGGTGTTAGTATTACCATGATGATGGCTCATGTTCTGGCTCTTCTTCATAGTGTTCGGGCTCAGATCCTCTCCTCTACTACAATTCCATCATTCTCTGATGTGTGCTCCATGTTGTTAAAGGTTTCACCACCTCCTGATGCTATCGACCCTCCTTCAACGACCCTTCTCCAACAATCTTCTGCGCCATTACTCCCCCTCCCTCCCTCTACTCGTGGATGCCGTACAGGCTCTCGGGGGAGGGGTCAAAATGGCTTGCCGAGGCCTAAGTGCTCTTTCTGTGGTAAGGATGGACATCTTGAGGCGACCTTCTATCGCAAACATGGTCTGCCTCCTTGTCCCAATGCTTCTGTTGCCGCCCTCAACCCATCTGCCACTCGTGCTGATCTTGATGAAGTTCGCCTCCAGCTCCAACAACTTCAGGGGTTGCTCCACAACTCTGCTGCCTCCGTTGCCTCTGTCTCTCATGAAGGTATCGTTTGTCTCTCCACTAGTCCGCGTTGGATAGTGGGCTCTGGTGCTACTCATCATATCACCTCCTTGAAGCCACCTCAATACTTGGATTCTCCTCATCTCAAGTTTATCACTATAGCTAATGGCAACACCGCTGCTGTCTTCGGTCCTGTTGATATACCTCTAAATCTCTCTATTTCTGTTCGCTTGGCTCTCCATGTCCTGGGCTCTCCGTTTAATTTACTTTTTGTTAGTCGCCTCGCTACCGATTTGGATTGCTCTGTCATATTCACCTATTCTTCATTTCTTATGCAGGACCGACAGATGCCTAGTATCATTGGTAAATGGCGACTGCACAACGAGCTCTACCTTCTTGATGTCTCCCCCACCGTTCTCTTCTCTGTTGATTGACATCGGCATCTTGAGCATGCTCCTCTTCCAGTTCTCAAGAAGGCCATTCCTGATGTTCATCCTCAGCAACTTGGTCAGTAGCCTGAACATATTTCAATTCCAGCTTCTTCATTTGAACTTTTTCCCGAATGAAGTGATAGTCAACTTCAATGTGTTTCATTCTTTGATGGAGGACGAGATTCTTAGCTGTGTATAACAGCTTGATTGTCACAAAATAAGGTAGCTCGTAGCTGGCGAGGAAAGTTTTTCTCTCATATTACCCAGGAGACTCTCAAGTCATGTGAGCTTAGACACAACAAATGCCATCGAACGGTACTCAGCTTCGGCTAAAGATCGATCAACCATAGACTGTTTCTTACTGCCCATATACTTGTTATTTTGTATGGGGGCAAACATCAGAACATACTAACATAAAAGGAGCAGAGCTTCAGGTACAATGAGGAGGAAAAGAGCAACGATGTTGTTTCCCCAAAATACAAGAGTCACATGAAAAAGCAGGTAGATGAACATCAGGAAGAGCCTTTTAGAGAACAGGAAGAGAAGCATGCCCAAGGCGCCGATGCCAGTCAACAGAGGAGACAGAGGAGAGAACGGTGGGGAGACATCAAGAAGGTAGAGGCCGTTGTATAATCGTCCTTTACCAATGATACTCTGCGTCCGTCGGTCCTGCATCAACAATGAAGAAGAGATGCATGTGATAGAGCAATCCAAATTGGTATTTGGAGAGCCCGAGACAGAGAGTCGAGCGAAGAGAAATATAGGGATTGAGAGGTATATCAACAGAGCCGGAGACAGGAGCGGTGTTGCGATTGACTACAATGATAAACTTTAGGGGTGAGCATGAAAAACCGCAAACCGCAAAAACCGCCTGCACCGATTTTTAAACCGCACCGTGTAGTTTAGGTGCGGTGCGGTTTTGAACTGTTACAAACCGAGCGCGGTTCGGTTTTTGGATTTTGAAAACCGCAAAAACCGCACCGCACCGAATATTTTGTGTATTTAATTTTTTATAATTATGTGACGTCACATTTAAGTATATTAAGTAAGAGTTGATATACTTATACGATATATTACCGTCAGAGTTAATATAATTAGGTGAGATATTTTGCTGAATCATCTCTTCCACACACACTATAGTGGAATAAAGGCTTAAAACTATAAGGAAAACATGATGTACGCATTAGTGGGAATATGTCAACATATGACACAATGACGACAAATGATCCATATAGCCGACCACACTATAGTGGGATAAAGGTTTGGGTGTTGTTGTATCTCTACCACACACAGACAACTTGGATATCGATTAAAACAGTCTCTTAGTTTTAATAATCCAAATTTAAACAAAATATTGCATAAGAAGTGTTGATATATAAGAATGAATGAATCTCCTGCAACAAAGTTTAGTGTGAAAATATTTGTCTATAAAACATGATATTCACAAAATATTATGTAGTTCATAAGTTGGTATGACATCTCCAAAAATAAAGACAAATAACTGCATTAAAATTTATGAAAATGAAATCACCTGTTGTAAGAAAATGATGTAATTTAATACAATAAAGAGAAAAAAACGGCAAAACATAAAAGAACTCATAAATTATCAAACAACATTCATAGTTCTGATGCTTACCTGTAGTTTATGTAAAACACATGTTAAAACCGCACCAAAACCGCAACCGCACCGCAAAAAACCGCACCGCACCGAAACCGCACCGCATAATTTCGGTGTGGTGCGGTTTTGCTCGGGCAAAAACCGAGCCCTTACGGTGCGGTTGCGGTTTGGGCCAAAACCGCACCAAACCGCACCGTGCACACCTCTAATAAACTTTGGATGCGGAGAATCCAAGTATTGAGGTGGCTTCAAAGATGTGATATGGTGAGTAGCACCTGAATCCACTATCTAACTTGGACTAGTGGAGAGACAAGTGATACCTTCATGAGAGACGAAGACGCAGGTGAGTTGTGGAGCAACCCCTGAAGTTGTTGGAGCTGGAGGAGGACTTCTTCGAGAGCAACACAAGCGGCAGAAGGGCTGAGGGCAACAACAAAAGCATTGGGACGAGGTGGCAAACCATGTTTGTGATAATAGGTTGCCTCAATGTGTCTATCCTTACCACAAAAAGAACACTTAGACCTCGACCGACCACCTTCTGAGGTCCTCCACGGGTATGGGGAGGGAGAGGGAGTAATGGTGCAGGAGAGTGCTGGAGAAGAGCCGGTGAAGGAGGGCCGATATCATCAGGAGGTGGTGAAACCTTTAACAAGATGGAACACACATCAGAGGAGGGAATAGTAGCAGATGAGAGGATCTGAGCCCGAATACTATGAAGATGAGGAGGAATCCGAGCCATCATCATGACAATACCAACAACTTCCTTTTGAGCGCGTTGGGTAGCTAGATCCGTAGTCGGGGGCTGATGTTGAATCCAAGCTTCAACCAACGTCTTGGGCCGAACAACAAAGGAGGTTAAGTCAGCAACACTGTCTGAGTCAAGGGTCTGAAGATAGGTGATGATGTCATACAGGTGCTGGAGACTGCCCTTGCCGGATTAAAGAGAATAGAGTTCATCCCATATTGCCTTGGCCGTTTCGTGGTACATGACCATACAATAAGGTTCACCATCAAGGGAGTTGAGGAGCCACATCTGAACACGGCCGTCGTTACGAAGCCAGTCATCGGTAGGTGCAGAAGGAACAATCTGAGTTAAATGATGCAGAAGTCACTTTGACTGAAGAACTCGGCGAACAGAATGCACCCACTCAACAAAGTTCTTCTAAACAGTAAAAGAAATGGTGGTGATTCTCAACTCATCACGGAGTTCAGGAACGAGAAGAGCAACCCCAGCTGGAAGAGAAAAGGCAGTAGAGGAATCCATTACCAAGCGGTCTGGCGGTTAAGCTATGCAGCTATCCGGCAAGGCGGGCACAACAGAGTATCTGACAAGGCTAGCCTGCGGGCAGGGACAGAGGGTTGCGATTAAGAAGTAGAAGCAGACCGCACAACAGAAGTAAAAGCCGACAAATAGAGAAGAGAGGACGTCGGACGAACACAAAGAGCAGTCCGCGCGGTAAGGAGAGCGGAGAAGTGAGAATCCCGCGGATAGCACGAGAGAAGAGACCGTACGGCCAAGTGCCAGACCGCAGCGAGCACTAAGTAAACCGTAACAGATAAAGTGACGCAGGCAGACTGCGCAAACAAAATGCGCGATTAGAAACAATGAAGCCAAACTGGGCAAACCGTTGCGGACAAAGAGCAAACCACAAGAGGACAGGACGGTGGGACCCGACAACTGAGTCTATAAATGCAAGAGGAGACCCGAAAAAGAAGGTAGGATACAACTCGCCTAGCACCCGGCAGACAAGGAGGCTGTCCACCTAAGATAGGAGAATACGGGCTCGGCGGACAAACCACGCTAACCGCTTAACACAGTAGACCGCAGGGAGTGTGGTGGTTAGGAAAACACAGGCCGCCCAAAGGGACCGATTGCTCTGATACCATGTAGAAAAGTACACATAGTAGTGAGAGTAAAAGTTGTAAACCTTGTATATCCTTCTTGTGTATAGCAATACAAGTATGAGTACATATATATAGGGAGAGAAGAGAGAGAAGAGTCCCTTTTTCAAGATGTCATCCTAATCACAAGAGATGATTCAAAAGGAGTCCAAATGGTCAAACAATACCTCAGTTCTGTTTTTCAAACAAAAGATCTAGGGAACCTTCGATACTTCCTTGGCCTTGAGATCGCAAGACGTTCTGATGGCCTTGTCCTATCTTAACGGGAGTACTGTCTCGACCTTCTTCAGGATGCTGAATATTCTGGATGTAAGCCGGTTAACACTCCTATGGACGCCAATCACAAGTTGTGTGCTCATGCCTTTGATGAAGATCTTTCTCTTCCAAATCCAGAATACTATCGACGTTTGGTTGAAAAATTGATATATCTAGCAGTCACAAGACCTGACATATCCTTTGCTATTGGGGTTGTCAGCCGATTTATGGATTCTCCTCGGGCATCACATCTACAGGTCGTCGAACGTATTCTGCGATACCTAGAAAATGCTCCTGGTCAAGGACTGGTATACAAAAATTTCTCCTCCTCTACTCCAACGTTGCTTGCATATTCAGATGCTGATTACGCTGGTTCCCTGGATGATTGGCGTTCCACCAACGGATTTTGTACTTACTTTGGAGGTCACCTTGTTACTTGGAGCAATAAGAAACAGACTGTAGTTGCTCGATCTTCGGCCGAAGTTGAGTAATGTTCAATGGCGTCTGTTGTATCTGAGCTCACTTGGCTTGATTGTCTTCTAAATGATATGTGAGTAAAACTTTCCTCACCAGCCACCTTACTTTATGACAGTCAAGCTGCGATTCACATAACTAAGAATCCTGTCTTCCATGAAAGAACGAAACACATTGAAGTTGACTGTCACTTCATTCGGGAAAAAGTTCAAATGAAGAAGCTGGAATTGAAATATGTTCCGACTACTGACCAAGTTGCCGATCTTCTCACTAAGGCCTTGCCGAGTGCTCTATTTTATCAGTTCTTGTCCAAACTGGATGCCTATGACTTGTACGATCTAGTTTGCGGGGGATTGTTAGAAAAAGAATATGTAAAAACGCATATAATGGCTCATCATAGGCCTTCTTTCTCTTCTTATAATAGTCTCACATCTTGAAATTGGGACTCCTCTCTTTTCTCTCCTTATATATATGTATTCATACTTGTATTTACATATACAAGAAGTATATGTAAAAGTTTACAATTTTTTCAAGTGTTTGTGCTCTTTTTTTACACTCATGGACCATAAGTAATTATGGACTCAAGAATATTCAGATTGTTGATACTCCGATGAATGTTTAACCTTTTTTTAACCGATTATTTGAGCATGGATTGAACATAAGGAGGGTTTTGTATGCTTTTGATAAGTAGTATCTCACGACTGAATCAGCACAATACTCTCAGAGTGCTATTAGGCAGTTCTCGGAGATTTCTTCTAATTTGTTAAGATTTGCTGATTTAGTATCTTAGAAATAAGAAATTTTCTGTTTGTTTTCTTATTTATACATTTGTAGAATTCTAAAAAATAAGTTGTTTGGTAGTTTTGTTTCCTTGGAATTTTCTCTTGTTTATATCTTTTCCTCCGCCGACCCCACTATAGTGGGGCAAAGGCTTAGTGCTGCTGTTGTTATATTTTTTCCTCTGTCCTGTTGTTTCTGTCCTGTTGTTTTTTCCCTTATTTAAACCCTTGCAACTATTTTGAAATTCTCATTGTGCCAAACAATAAAGTTGTCATGTTTTCTCTCTTCAATCTGGCCTAATTTTGTAGTTGTTCCTCCTCTCACACGTTTAGTTTACCAAGACCTTCGGCAACTGCCAACTGTTCTGGTGACTGACAGCTGCCCCTGTAGCCACCAATACCTATCTGGCAATTTTCAGCTGCTCAAATAGCCTCAAGTCCTTCCCTGGTGGCTATCAGCTGCTCTAATGGCCTTTAACACCATTCTTGGACGGTCATTGAAACCTCACAGTCATTCTCAAATCTCAATTGCTAGCTGTTTAGAGGCCTTCTGCGCTCTCCAGGAGGCCACACCTGTCCCAGGCATAGCGTTAGTTTTGAAAAGATCCGATCATACAAAAATAGATGGGCACATATGCATCAATGTACTAATATTTGATATTGTAACAAGTTTTTTTTATTATGTATATATTATGGTTATATATATATTTTGTAACATGTTTTTTATGTATATACTATGGCTATATATATATATATAGTTCCTTGTATCCAATTCTATTTAACATACTTTTTTCATAGAAAGTTTATCTTATATGTCATATCTTTGACGCCATCCCTGTTCAGTATTCATGTTTCATGAATACGTAGTCCAATATGCATGAAATTGTGGATAACGTGTTTGGATGAAGATTATACTGGGGTGACTTAAACTAGGCATTAGTTTTTGTAATTCATTATGCTTTGAAGCTTTATTTCATAAAGTGATCTCTGGGAATGGTTGCAATTGCTAGTTTTGTTTTTCAATATCAACAATAGCATTGACTAGCACCTTGGAATTTTTAATGATGTTAACTAAATTAAAAATTGTTGTCTGATTTGTTAGCTTTTTGTCTTATGCAAGGTTGTAGATGTTGGATATCAGGGACACGTCGGTTTAGGTTTTTCATGTCGGTTTTAATATATTGGGGGATACATCGGGGATATTTTATATATCGGCTTTTAATATTTAATTATTTGTATGTGTAATTATTTATAAATTTAATTCTTTTCAATTTATATATATTAATAATTTGATATTTATTGAACTCATAAATTTATTGAACTAATATTAATATTTTATATTATACAAGTAATAACGGTATAACGCGTGAAATAAAACAAGATGAAATAGAATGTCGCGAAGTTGTCGAGGACAATGGATGATAAGAAACCTTTAGTACATAATTCAAAGACCATGCATAGCCAATGACGGACTTGAGCAAGGAAGAAAGCCAGATTAAGGGAAAAATGACCTAAACATTGAAACAATTTTAGTTTTTTGTCTATTAGACCATAAACACTAATTAAAATAAATTGAAAAAACAGTCGATAAAATGTCGGGATATATATCGGTCAATAGCAGACATATCAGAGGATATATTCCAAAATGATATTTTGCAAAAACATATCGGAAACGTGTCATTTTGTCGATGAAACCTTTATGTCGGCCGACATGTCGGCGATGTCAGAGGATATCCACAACAGTGGTCTTATGTAGGCTCTGTTTGAGTAGGTGCTGTTTTAGTGGTGGCGGTATGAGATTGTGGCAGTAAATGCTGTGGTGACAATTTACCAACATTTCAATTTTTTGTGACAATTTATTTTTGCTCAAATTCCTCTTGGGTCTAGGCATTCAGCACTGCCAATGTTTGACACACCTTCTTGATTGTGGTGGTCTTTTGGCCCAAAACATTGTTTTGAAAAAATTAACTATCACGTACGCACCAATGTTTTCATAATTGCTACCGGTAGTTTTCATAATTGTGTTCACAAGTGTCAACTCTCTCTCCAAACATAGCGCTAATGGTAAAGAGTATTTTTGATTTTTGCCTATTGTTTATATCTATCTGTCTTATTTCTTATGCAGGCTCTTTTAAGTTTTGTGAATTTCAAGCTTTATCATTCAATTAATGTGAAGTATCCTCCAATTCTTGATCCTCGGCTTGAAGCTTTGGCAGCTGGTACTATTTACTTGCCTTTGTTTATATGCCACAGTGAATTTTCCCTATGTTTGTTTCACATCATATATATAATATCATTTTATATAGCTTGAGTAATTATGCACTCGCATCTTTTATTGATATTTGATATTGATTGTTTATATTTGTAGAACTTTATGCCCTCTGTCGCTACATTGGTGCTGGTTCGAGAGCACTATCAGATACTTCCCAAGCTACTATTTCATCAGGGTCTGAGAAAACTGATAAAGAAAAAATGAATACAGAAACTGAAGAATCTGAAGTTAGATTGGCCCAACTTCAATATCAACTGCCAGCAAATGAACCCGGTGCTTTGATGAATATGATGGATGAGGTAAATGGTTGTGATGATGAGGACCAAGATACAAAGGAGTGCAAATCCCTTTTAAAAAGTTTGAAAATCTTTTTAAGTCGAGAGGTTCGTATAATCATTTCCTGACACTCTGTTCTAAATTTGATGCTGAAGACATATTGACTTGTGCTTTTGTCATGATATTTAGAACTGTATTTGTTTTACATTGTACTAGGGCCATGCATGGGGTCCCCCATGCGCAGTGGACAACTTCGGCTCTATCCGATCCTCACTTGAGCCACAACTGTTGTTGCGCGGGGAGACCTTGTGCACAATCGTTGTTTTTTTTATGCTAGCATTATATGTTAAAGGTAACATAAGTTTGACATCCCTGAAATTTATACAAAAGACATGAAACTTCTATAATTTTCAAATGAATATTTGAAACCCCTATTTATTCATTTTTAGTCAAATGAGAATAATATTTGTTTAAAGAATAAAATAAAATTCAATTTCAAATTATTTTAGATAAAATTTCATTTTTCGTATCTGATGAAATCGTCTGAATTTATAAAACGTAATTAAATTATCTTTTTACAGTGGTTTAACCTTAGATCGATGCAAAAGAATGAAGTAATTTTATGGGGGATAAAAACTGAATTTTAAATTAAAATATTTTTAGTATATAATTTAATTAAAAATTGTAAATCTGGGTGTTTAGTGAGGGATAAAAGTTAAGTTTTGGATTAAAATGACTTGAAATTAAATTATTTATATAAATATTATTTTAGTAAAAGTTAAAAATTTAGAGGTTCCAAATGTATATTTAAATATTGCAAGGGTTCCTTTTGAAAAAGAATCTTGTATTATTAGGGAAAACACCATGACTATTTATATCCTACAAAATACGCTCAATATTACAATACTCAAGATTGACGAAAGATATTCACCAAGCCCATCTTGTTTAAACCCCCGATCATATCCTCTGAACTAAGTCTTTTGGTTAAGCAGACTGCAACCTGACCCTCGGTCGAGACGTGACTCACCTCCAATAGCCCAATACCAAGCTTCTCCTTTATAAAAACCTATCAATCTCTATATGTTTGGTGTGATCGTCTTGGACTGGATTATTTGCAATACTGATAGCTGACTGACTGTCACACAACAACTTCATCATATCTTCTTGATCCAATTTCAACTCCACAAGCATCCCTTTCAGCCACAAGAGTTCTGCAACCTCTACTACCATGACTCTGTACTCTGTCTTTGCTGTCGATCTGGCCACCACTAACTGTTTCTTGCTCTTCCAAGAGACCAGATTGCCTCCCACAAATATGCAATAGCCTGAAGTAGACCTACTATAATTCACACATCTTGCCTAGTCAGAGTCGCAATAGTCTTCAATCTTCATATACCCATTCCTTCTGAAGGCCAGCTCCTTTCTAGGAGCACTCTTCAAGTATCACAAAATTTGGTATACTGCATCCATATGATCCTTCCTTGGGTCATGCATGTAGCGGCTCACCACGCTCACAGAAAAGAAGATATTCGGGCGAGTGTTGCTCAAGTAAATCAACTTGCCAACTAGCCTTTGATACATCTCACGATCTACTGGTTCCTCGACCTCTGCAACTAGTTTACACCTCTGATCGCTTGACATCGCAGCAGGTTTGCATCCCAATATCCCAGTTTCAGTGAGGAGATCTAATGTGTATTTCCTTTGGGAAAGGACTATCCCCTCTGCCTCATAAGTAATCTCAATCCCAAGGAAGTACCTAAGAAGACCCAGATCCTTCACCTCAAACTCTTTGCCCGGAGCCCCCTTGATGCGACCAATCTCCTGCTCATCATCCCCCGTAATGATCATGTCGTCCACATACACCGCAAGCATGGTGATGCAACCTTCATTCTGCCTGGAAAAAACTGTGTGATCTACATTGATCTGGTGATACCCCATCATAATCATCGCCTTCCTGAACCCGTCGAACCACGCGTGAGGTGACATCTTCAGCCCATAGAGGAATTTCTTCAACCTGCAGACTCTGCCTTCTGTTTTGGTCATACCAAACCCCGATGCTATCTTCATGCACACCTCCTCTGCTAGATCTCCGTGAAGAAATGCATTCTTCACATCTAGTTGGTGCAACATCCATCCACCATTCACCGCCGGACGTATGAGAGTCCTTACGATGCTCATCTTTGCAACAAGTGCAAATGTCTTGTCTTAGTCGATGTCATAGATTTGGCCAATGTTGTCAGGATCGCGATCCGGATCGTAGGATCGGACGATCCTACGATCCAGATCCTACATTTCGATCCGGATCTTAACCCGGATCGAAATCAGGGTAAGATCAAGCGGTATCGCGAGCCGGATCGTGGAATCGGTAGGATCGCGATCCGCAAGCCCGATTCCACGATCCGGGCGGAATAGTTAAAACGTGCGGAGCATTTCCTAATCCTATTTCCCCTCTCCCGACCCCGCATTTCCTAAACCCTATTTCCCCTCTCCCGCCCGACCCCGATGTCTGCTAGGGCAGAAATCAGTCCAAAAACTGGACTGATTTTAGTCCAGTTCTTCTTCTTCTTTCAGTCCAAAAACTGGACTGATTTCTGCCCAGATCTTGAATGTCAGCTAGGGCAGAAATCAGTCCAAAAACTGGACTGATTTCTGCCCAGAAATCAGTCCAAAAACTGGACTGATTTCTGGGCAGAAATCATCCAGTTTCTGGATGATTTCTGGGCAGAAATCATCCAGTTTTCTGCCCAGATCTTGAATGTCAGCTAGGGCAGAAATCAGTCCAAAAACTGGACTGATTTCTGCCCAGATCTTGAATGCCAGCTAGGGCAGAAATCAGTCCAAAAACTGGGCTGATTTCTGCCCACCCAGATCTTGAATGTCAGCTAGGGCAGAAATCAGTCCAAAAACTACTCAGGTACATTTAGAATCATAACTGTTTCTTTATGCATGTTCTTATTTTGTCTTACACTCATGGATCTATTCTAGATTTCTCGTATTAATAGTCTTATTATTCTTAAGTAAACAAATGAAAATGTTTAATTATATGATTTTTGGTATAAATTATTTGTGTAATTGTATGATATGATTGATATCAAATTCAATTTCATCATTTAAGTCTAGTTTTAAGAATGTAGTGGGATCTTACGATCCACGATCCGATCCGATCCAACCCCTTAAACGATCCCACCTAGGATCTCGATCCTGACAACCTTGGATTTGGCTGTACCCCTTGACAACCAATCGAGCTTTGTAGCGCTCGACCTGTCCATCTGGGTTTTGCTTCACAGTGAACACCCACTTGCACTTAACGACCTTCTTGTCCTTTGGCAGCTGTGCCAACTCCCGGGTCTTGTTCTTTTCAAGAGCCCTCATCTCTTCCTTCATTGTTGCCTTTCATTTCAGATCGTCTTTGACAACCTGCCAATTGTTAGGTACAATAATACTATCCAAAGATGCAATGAATGCTCCTTGAGAAAAAGAGATATGATCCTAAAAGACAAAGGACGCAGGATCGTAATCGTATCTATCAGGTGGATTTCCCGCATTGTTGCAAGTAGTCTTCCGTAACGTAAGAGAAGTAGGGGAAGGGAAAAAGATATCACCTGAGGCTTGTGGTGATGTAGGTTTTCCGGGAGTAGGGAGCGACGTAACCAAGGGACTAGGAACTAGACTAGGCACTGGATTTGGTAGACTGGTACTGCTGGCAGCTTTCTCCTCCAACTGTATGTCAGCACTGCCCCCGAGTCTTAGGTCTCATATATCACCTTTTCTCTTCAATCTCCTCCTGCTCCTCATCACTTTCTCGCTCCTCCTTCACAGATCCTCCCTGTCGTACTCCCAGATCTGTTACCAACCTTTCTCTCTCTAGCCTCATATTTTCAGATCTGACGAGTCTAATGTGGGTAGGGCTCCCTCTTGTCTTCAATTTTGTTCTAGCTCTCTAAAGTGAACATCCATGCTTACAAAACATCTTTTCTCCACTGAGCTCCAACACATATACCCCCTCTGAGTATTGGAGTAGTCCACAAACATACATTTGACTACCCTTGCATCAAGCTTACCAACACCCGACCTGTTGTCCTTCATGAAGCACACCCACCCAAATACCTTCAAAGGGAGTATGCCCCCATTATGTCTCTGGAACCGCTGACACGGAGATTTCCACCCCAGAACCTGTGATGGCATCCTGTTGATCAGCAGTGCCGTTGTTAACACCGCATATCCATACAGACTCTGAGGAACCTTCATATTGAACATCATATTCCTTGCCACCTCCAGAAGATGTCAGTTCTTTCTTACCGCCACTCTGTTCTGTGCCGGTGTGTAGGCACAGGTGGTCTGGTGCAATATCCCATGAGCTGATATGTATTCCTCCATTGCCTTGTTAGTGTATTCTGCCCCATTATCCGATCTTAGTACCTTAATCGCCGCAGTGTATTGTGTCTAAACAAGCTTATGAAAATCTAGGAAGTAAGTAAGTACCTCACTCTTAGTTTTCATCAAATATAACCAAGTAATACGAGATGCACAATCAATAAAAGTTATAAAGTACTTATAACCATTCAAAAAGCTTACAATATATGATCCTCGTACATCAGAATGAATAACATCAAAAACAGAAGAGCTTCTTCGGCTCTTACTAGCATACGAACTCCTAATGAGCTTGCCTAAATTACAAGCATCACACACCAATTTTGTTTTATTGGCTGTTTTAAAAATATCCGAAAATAATCTAGCTACAGTGCTAAAAGAGGGGTGCCCCAACCGCTTGTGATGGAGTATTAGTATATCCTATGCACTCATCTTCTATCCTCTAACTCTCGTGCTTTCTACCATAGATACAAGAGTCACATCCAATCCTTCCCGATCTAGATACCACAACCCGTCATGCTAAGTCCCAGTCCCAAGTATTCGACTTGCCCCTTTCTTCTGGAAAGTCATTTTGGAAATATCAAAAGAAACAACACATCTCAATTGAATGATCATGGAACTAATGGATAAGAGACTGACTGGAAAAGAAGGAACATGCAAAACATTGGATAGTTTTACTGAATCCGAACAATTAACAGTACCCTTACCGACCACTGGCTGGAACGTACCGTTCGCCGTCTAGATGCTATTTGCAGTAGCTAGACCAATGTAGGTGGAGAACTCGCCTGCATGTCCTGTCACGTGACGTGATGCGCCTGAGTCGATGATCCAATCTGATGCCCTGGAGGAAGATATGGATGCAAGAGTGAGAGATCCAGTTGGGTGGGCGTACATAACGACCCCCCTAAGTCCATATCTGCTCCCCCCGCCCGTCTGTTTCCTCTTGTTGTCCTCATCATGTTAAGTAGGGTCTGCTCCTCTTCTGTATAGATAATGCCAACTTCCTCCGCACTTTCAATCATGCCCAAATTGGCTCGATAGCCTCCTCTGCCACCACGAGCATGACCACGTCCCCGTCCACCGCCCAAATCTCTCTCCTTGGGCGGCTTGAGGCTTTCTTGCCTCAGATGGCCCACCTCGCCACAGTTGTAGCACTGTCGGGTTTCTTCCCTCTGTCTTGTAACACCAGGGGCAGCAACCGCTAGTGCTGACTTCACAGTCGTGGACCCTCCTGTCCCTCTGCTTGAAGTTTGAGACGTGTCTCCTCCTAAATCATAGCAGAGATGACCTCGATGAGCGTAGGAATCGTCGTACCAGAAAAAAGTAGGACTCTTCGCTGATCAAACTTGTCATCTAACCTCTTCAGGAACTTCATTGTTCTCTCCTCCACGATGATCTTGGAAGCCAGACATTGTGAGTCGCTGCAACACATCCCGCCAGAGGCGTGATCGTAATTCACGCATAGTCGTTCCAACTCGGAGGCGTACTCCTGCACTGTTTTCTCTTCCTGAGCAGTGTCATCGATTTCTCCCTTCACCTGGAAGACCCGCAGATTGTTCCCCACGCCATCACATGTGTTCAGCTTGTCCCAAACTCCATTACTGTCTCAAGGCCATCTACCGTGACAGCAATCGATGTGACAACCGAGCTGAGAAGCCACATAAACACCGTTATATGGGCCAACTCCCACTCATCTACAACTGAGTTCTCTGGTTTCTTCAACGCCCCTGTTAGGAAGCCCCCAACCTGTTCGCTGCAAGGATTTTCTTCACACGGCGCGACCAACTTAGGTAGGTCGCCAGTTCATCAAACTTCAAATCAATCGGTGGAAGTTCCAACTTTGCCAACCATTGCGATGAACCCAATACCCTTAACAATGTGGCCAACTCATCCGGGACCAACATCTTGAAGACATCTGCCATCGTTCATTCCTTCAGTGCCATGGATCAACTTCCTCACCGATCACCGCATCCCGTTCAGTATCAATCAATGTCTCCTCTTGCCCTAGATGCGATCACTGCATCTGAGATCCGCTAGGATGCAGACGTGTTGTTGTTGAAGACCCGCTAGATGAGAACGTGCTGTTTTCCCACTGCGACCAGTCTCGCAGCAGCGGAGATGGCTGCAACTGCTGGATGCGGCGGCGGGAGGGGCTTTCCCGCAGCCCTAGAGGCGGAGGTCCCTCGTCGAGCGTAGATCTGGAATCCCTAGAGGCGGAGTTCCTTCGTCGAACGTAGAGGCGGTAACCGCTAGATGCAGTGGCGGAAGGAGCGTTCCCGCGGCCCTAGAGGCGGAGGTCCTCCGTCGAGCGCAAGATCTGGAGTCGAGCGCAGAGGCGGAAGTTGTGCAAGTCGCCGAGCGCAGAAGCGGAAGTCGCCGCTCGGTTTTTTTTCTCCCCCGCTCCGATAACAAGCTGAAAAAGAATCTTGTATTATTATGACAAACGCCATGGCCTTTTATAGCCCGCAAAGTACACTCAATATTACAACAGTTCCATATATGTTTCTACAATGAATTTCAGGGGTGACAGATGTACTTTTTCATATAATAAAGAACCATGTTCTCCATTAGACCAGTTAAATTAAAATGAATCACTCAAATTCATTTGATGGTTCTATTTATGGACCAAGTTTTTTTTTAATATATTATAGATATAGATGCCCGACAAAATTTCTCTGATCATGTGAAAATATTAATTATTGTCTAGTCTTAATATTTTAGGTTCCTAGAGAGTCGCTGCTTTTCATAATTCCTGCATTTGGAGGAGTGGTTTCATGGGAGGGTGATGGTGCTCCTTTCAAGGAAACTGATGAAAACATCACCCATCAGGTACTTTTTCCTTTGAGTGTTTATTTCTATGCTAAAAATCTGTCTTTTATTGTTTTTTTTGCTGCATCTAGTAATTATCTTTATTTTTCGGACATGGAAGTATAAATTTTTTGTACTCATTTTATTCTTCTTCCATCATATCTTACTCAGATTGTTGATAGACCATCTATTGGCCGTAAGTTTCTTTCTAGAGAATATATTCAACCACAATGGGTCTATGATTGCATAAATGCTCGGATTTTACTTCCTACAGAGCAATATTTAGTAGGACGGTATGTTGTCATAATTCCACTTACTTTTTTTCTCTTCTTGTGAGTATTTTACTCTTTTAGTCTTTTTATTGCTTTTGATCTACCTTAAATTGGTTCATGAAACTATAAATATTCCAACTTATGGGGGCAATGATTTGATGAATTGGTTAGTATTTTAATTAATTTCATCATTCTTGTAGTTATAAACAATAATATAGAACTCATTCTAACTTGGTTATAAAATATGTGGTTATTTTTTCCTATAAACATAGGTGAAATTAAATAAATGTAAATATAAATATGTTCGTTAATTTATGTTGGGAGTTTATATTTGCCGGCCCCATTTTGATATTTGCAGGCCCTAAATTAAGAAAATTCCACAAAACTTATGGAAAGAGGAATACCTAGTGCCGCCTCATCCTAGCCCGCCACATTGAATGAGGAATCGTTCACGTTGATGCTCTCAAATGGAAAAGAATGAAAATGGAGTCTGATGCAGTAATCACTAAGGCTCCGTTTGGGGGGGTTTATTTTCACCGGTCAAGCGGTTACGACCGCATGTACCGGACCTTAATTAAGGTCCGGTACATGCGGTCGTAACCGCTTGACCGGTGAAAATAAGCCCCCCCAAACGGAGCCTAAATCTGAACCACAGTTTATAAACAATGGCTTTTTCTCTACGGCTCACGATGTTCTTGCTAAAAGTGTTATAAGAGCCACATAAAGCAGCTGGAATAACTTCATTCTGCAAAAGCCCTGATCAGGCCACTGTGCTTCTCTGGTATATCCATGGCAGAAATCATGAATCATCCTGTTGGCGATCGACGCCACACACTTGTTTATTCCCGCAGGAGGCGGTGATCGGCTACCTAATGGGCAATCCGAGTCCGCAGATGCGCCCGGGTTGTCGTTCTGAGCTATTTTGATATATTAGTTTATGTATTTCATGTCGTATATGGCACCTGATCAGCCCGAACGATATTAGCCGTCTGATCAGGGTGCAGTAGTTTTATTTTCTCTCTCCCTATATAAACTCCTGTGTGGCAGATTTTAGGGATCGGTAGTTGCCTCTAGCAACCGTCGGTCCTCCCTCGGTGGATTCCAAGCGGTCCATCTTGCGCAGCAGCCTATGTCTCATCTTCTCCCACTTCGGTAAGCCTCCCCCAGCCCCGCCTCTTCCTCCCCATCCCTCCTTAGACCCCGGCGATCACCAACTTCCCAACCCCGGCCCCATCCGGCAGCCCTGTTCCCTTTCCGAACCCACCCGCCCATCGCGAGATCCCGCATCCGCCTCTCCCAACCTATTCCCAGTCGGACACCCTCCACCGGCCCTGCCTCTACCAAATCCACTTGATCCCAAGCCCGACCACCCTTCTTCCAGCCATCCCGCAATTTCACCTCATCTCCGATCCACCCAAACAGTCCACCCGCAAGCCCCGTCCAACAACACTACCCGCAGCCCTCCCCAATATCCTAACCCTCTACCCGCAGCTTCCCCAATTGTCTAACCCTCCAG
The DNA here is from genome assembly GCA_039513925.1 of Platanthera zijinensis. Classification (NCBI taxonomy): domain Eukaryota; kingdom Viridiplantae; phylum Streptophyta; class Magnoliopsida; order Asparagales; family Orchidaceae; genus Platanthera; species Platanthera zijinensis. The sequence continues at coordinate 165,377,231 of CM077095.1, forward strand.
GTCTATAGTAAACCCCCTCCAACAGCCCACTTGGGGAAGCCAATCCCGTGCCAAGATCTACAACACCGCCTTCGGCTTTCCATCCCTAATCCCGCCTCCACACGCATGAGCAAATCTAGGTATGATTGTTGTACTTCTTTTCATAGATTACTTTGATAAAGACTCTTGCTTTGCGCTTTAATTTCGTAAGCATTTGTAATCGTCATTCGTTGTGGAACTTGTGGAGCGCATTCGGCGCACTTGAACGGAAATTGCACCTCATCTCGGTGGTGAATTATAATTGTTCTTTTCTCATCAATGCTTGTTATTCAATTGTGCAAATTGTTGTTTAGAGTTTTGATAAATTTTAATTACTTGCTTGAAGATTTTTATCCGGACTGCTATTTCATGTTTGCACGCGCACTGCATTTAGATTGCATTTTCGGTTATTGAGTTTTTTGTCCGCCTACCCTTGCATCACATCCTAGTAATCATCTTTTTCTGCAAAAAAAAGAAGAGATCAATTCAGGAAAGCGGGCTTCGCTGATCAAATGGAGATAATGAGAAAGAGTCGCTAACCTTAAAAACTCTGATACCTGACAAGAGACATGAAGTTGATTTGCTAAAAGTAATCTCAGGAAACTGATGATTTTTTTTTCCTCCGGAATCGGTATAGCTGGCTGCGGTTGAAGAAGGCACACATGCTCTTCTGGATCGAAAGCATCAAAATGAGTGTTGCAAATAGCTCATGGGACTGCAAGTATGATAATGAGGGCTGCGATAATCAATGGACTGCAAGTATCCAAAGAGGGTCTGCTAATATAATTTCCCTTTATGCATTTATGCAAATACATAAGGACCCAATTGTATTATCCTAGTAGTCTATATGATGGCTAATAGCTATATATGCTACTCTCTTCTTCAATATTTGTTTCTTCTATATAGACTATATATAGGGTCTAGGGTTTTGGCTTTATTCGGCAAGTATGATTCCTTCCCTTTTTTCCTTCGATTTAGGATTTTTCATATTCTCACTTTCAGTAAAAAAACAAGTGTTTAGGAATTCATGGTTCAAAGACGAGAAGGCAAGGGAGGTGTGGATGAGGATGGATTTGAATATGAGAGGGGTGATGCAGAAGAATGTGGACTGCAAATAGAAGAATGAGGATAGAACACACGATTTAAATTGTAGTACTTCTGTATTTGAATAATCTGGGCACGATTTAAATACATGTTGAAATATTTGGAGAAGTGATTGAAGTAAAAAGAGTTATATATATATATATATATATATATATGACTCGATGCGATAGTACAATTGATCCCAGGTGTAAGAATAAAGTAACAAATTTGGAGAAATATAGTGTAAAGATATTGGATATTTGGATGTGTTATATTTCTGAATGTTTTTGGAGTGCAGTGTCACTGGTATTCCAAAGGGAAGTGTAGTAACTCCAATGAGTGTCTGCACCACATGTATTAATTTGACTAACCACCAAAAGTGCTTGTTTAGGAGGGTGTTTGTGCACTTTTTTTTTCTTTTAAATAATTTTAATGTAAAAAATTGATATGGCGGGGCATCTATCATAGTCTGCTGAAGAGCAACACGTTCGCAAGAAGTTTGCATGAACATGTATCAAAATGAAAAATCGGTATTTTATTGTAGGGACCTGCACACATGCACCTTAAAATTTATACAGCCACTCATACCTACATTTAATTATTTAAATTTTAGTATGTTCTATGGGAATGGAGGACCCAGATGGTTATAGATGGAAATATTTTGAGAGATGATTAAAGCAAGATGTGGTCTAGCATGCAATCTTCAATGTCTTGTAGTTATTATGTAAGATGGAAATCATAATTTATGCAAGTTAAATGTAGAATAAAGAATATTACCAAATTGTCAACTCCTTTCTCTCCTCGATTAATAGATTAGCAATTATACCTAGATTGAAGATGTTTAAGTATTATTGATTTTTTACACGGAAGAATTGAAATGTAGACGAGGATATAACTTCGACACGATCGATAGTTAGATAGTTAAAATGAAGAGGGACTCAGAAGTATTATGTCATAAAAGGAAATCATTGAGCCTTAAAGCTTGGTTATATAAGGCTACAATTAAGGCTCTCTTTGGGACAGTTCTGGTGGCAGGAAAAACAGTGGTGGGAAAATATAGTTAAGTTATATTTAGTATTTTGTTCAAGTCATGTATTTTTCCGTGAGGGTTTTTTTCATCCTTTGTATTTTATCCCCTTACTCAAGTATATGTATGAGTAAAGGGTTTCTTTTCTTTAGTGCTAATATATTTTTCCGTTCAACTTGGTATCAAAGGTGCCCTAGCCGTCCCGCACCTCCTCACTCTCGTTGGCGTTCGTCCCGCCCGCCTCCCGTCTTCCTTCCTTCGCTGGTTTGAGGTCTCCTCTATGCTGGCCCACACGGCTCTCGCGGGGGGAGCTCGCTGAAGGGGATCACTGCCTCTCCTAGTGATTGTCGCAGCCTCGCCGTCGACTCCCCGTCTGGATCGTTTGCTGAATTAATTTGGATTGTCTTGATCTGCTCCGCTTTGTCTGAATTTGCTCCCCCTGGATCTGCTCCGCTTCGCCTGAATTTTCCCCTGGATCCGCTCCGCCTCGGTTGGCTTGATCCGCTCCACTCCAACTGGTTCTTCCCCATCTGAATGCTGCATCTGCTCCGCTCCGGCTGAATCTGCTCCGCCCTGCTCTGGCTAGATCTGCACCATCTGAATGTTGATGTTTCCTTCTAGATCTCTTAGCTCCGCTAGAACCCGCTGCTTCTCGCTCTTTTAGCTTCCAGCTTCCAGAAAATCACGGTGACTGCTTCCTGTCTCTGCTGTTGCTTCTTGCGACTGCTTCCAAAAAAATTAATCAGCCGTTTAATGAAAACTAAAGGGGCTACAGTGGTGAATCTGACCTCCTATAGTACTTCCTAGTGTTTCTTTTCCTTTTTTCATCCATTGTGTTACCATGGTCAAGTCTTCAGTTTCCTCACCAAGCATTGAGACGCCCCAGATGAGTGACCCTCAACAGACTCATGGCCATACTGTCTCTTTGAAGAAAACCACGGTGCCTTTGGACAGAACTAAGTACCTTGAATGGTCTCGTGCATGAGATTCTGAAAATTCCCTTGTCGTCTTGTGGCTCCTCCATTCTATGTGTCCCCAGGTATACTGGAGCTATATGTTGATGAACTCTGCCCATGAGATTTACACTCGGACTCGCGAAACGTACTCTCAGATCTGTAATTCCACCCAGATTTACGAGCTTATGCGTCGATTATTGGAGTTGAGACAGGGATCTATGACTGTGTCCACCTATTTTTCTGAGTTTGAGCGCCTCTCTCAGGAATTTTATTATTTTGAACAGATTATCCCTGCTTGCACTACCGACGCTATCCTGTTGTTGCCATAGGAAGAGCGTTTCCGTCTGCATGTCTTCCTGATGACGCTGAACATGGAATTAGATACTGTTTGGACTAATATTCTACACCGCTCTCTTCTCTCGTCTCTTTGCGAGGCTTTCAGTATGGTCCTCGGTGATGAAGATCGTCGTCGGCTCGTCGCTCTCTCAGCACGATTGCTACTCCTGATCGCTCTGCCTTACTGGAGTTGGTCGTGGTACCAGTCCCAACTTCACCAACACTATTCCTTCTTGTGGTTACTGTGGCTGCAGGGGCCATACTCGGGATGTTTGATTCAAATTTTACCCTCACCTTGCTCCCTCTAGACTAGGTCGTGGTCGTGGGCGTGATCCTGGATTTGGTCGTGGAGGAGGGCGACAGGGTGGTTCTCGATCTCATGATGCTGCCTACACTACAAAAGTCTATGAAGAACCCATCTGTCAGCCTCCTGAACATCTCTCTGCTCAGGAATTGCTCTCCGTCGCCTTCTCCACTCGTAGTCTGATGCTGCCTCCAGTACATCTACTTCTTTTGCTACTGCCACTTTTCCCAGTGCTCATGCTGCCACAACTCCTTCTGATTGGATCATTGACTTGGGCGTCATCGATCATATGACAGGATCCTCCTCAGGTTTTGTTTTCTGCTCTCCCTTGTTTGGTATGGATAAGGTTCTCTCTGCAAACGACACCTTGTCCCCCATTGCGGGCAATGGCCACATTTCTCATTCTCCTTCAATTTCCCTTTCTTCTGTCCTTCATGTTCCCTTTTTCCACGCAGTTTGCTTTCCATTAGTACTATCACTCAATCTCTAAACTGTTCTGTAACTTTATTCCCGATTCCTGTGTTTTTCAGGAACTGGGTGCGAAACGGATCATTGGCAGTGGTAGGAACCGCAGTGGCTTGTATTACCTGGATTCGTCTCCGTCTCACGCTCTCTCTACATCTACTGTTCCTGCTGTCGATGCTCGTTGCTGGTCATCCTTCCCCCGTTTACCTTTCAAAAATGTTTCCTGTTTTGTTACCTTTTGTTAGAACTTTAGCTTGTGATGTATGTGCTATGTCGAAACATGTTAGACATACCTCGTCGCATTTCTCTTCTCCCACTACTACCTCTTTCGCTATTATACATTCTGATGTTTGGGGTCCCTCCCCTATTTTATCTTTATCTGGTTTTTGTTGGTTTGTCACGTTTATCTATTGTTTTTCCCGCACTACTTGGGTTTACCTGTTAAAGAAAAAGAATGAAGTTTTTTCGTCTTTTAAATCCTTCCATAAGGGTGTTCAAACTCAATTTAATGGTAATATTTGTGTTCTTCGTAATGATAATGGTGGGAAATATGATGATCGTGAAATGCTTGGTTCTTATCTAACTAGTCATGATATTTTACATCAAACTACATGTGTTTACACCTCTACCCAAAATGTTTTTGTTGAACGGAAAACCTGCACCTCCTCGATGTTGCCCGGTGCCTTCTCACCACTATGCACCTTCCAAAATTCTATTGGGGTGATGTTGTTCTAACTACTGCTCACCTTATCAATCGTCTGCCTTCACGGGTCCTCGATTATGCCACTCCTCTAGCTCGTCTCTCCACTATATCTGTTGTTCATACCTTTCACCCCGTGTCTTTTGGTGTGTGTGCTTTGTTCACATACATCCGCCTCATCGTGACAAACTTGACCCTCAGGCTCACCGTTGTGTTTTTATTGGCTATTCTAACACTACGAAAGGTTATCGGTATTTTCACCCTCCCTCCCATCTTGTTTTTTGTACCATGGATGTTACTTTCCGCGATGATGAATCCTGCTACTTCGACTCGACTCACTCCATTCGTCAGGGGGAGATTGGTGACATTACTTCCGATTCTACTGTTCCTCTTCCTCTGATTCCTCATATGCCTGCTACTCCCCCTCCGACTCTTACTGCCCCTCCGGCTTTTATGTCATCCCCTACATCACCTACATCCCGTACACAGCTTTCCCTGTGTCCTCTTATCTCTTCCTTTCGCCATGTTTACCACCATCGTCAAGCAGGTAAATAGGACACTGAAGTTCTCTCTCTACCTGTGCATGCTTTGGACTCAAATTCGTCAGGGGGAGATTGGTGACATTACTTCCGATTCTACTGTTCCTCTTCCTCTGATTCCTCATATGCCTGCTACTCCCCCTCCGACTCTTACTGCCCCTCCGGCTTTTATGTCATCCCCTACATCTCCTACATCCCCTACACAGCTTTCCCTGTGTCCTCTTATCTCTCCCTTTCGCCATGTTTACCACCATCGTCAAGCAGGTAAATAGGACACTGAAGTTCTCTCTCTACCTGTGCATGCTTTGGACTCAAATTCTGGTAATGACCTACATGGTCCTCTTGCATTGCTAAAATGTAAAACTATGGGTACACAACACCCTATCTCTAACCATGTTGTTTATCATCACCTTACCTCTGCTCATCAGGGCTTTATATCCTCTTTGTCCTTGATCTCTATTCCAAAGACGTGACAGGAAGCTATGAGCATTCCGGTATGGGCACATGCGATGGAGGAGGAAATGTCTGTCTTAGATAAGAATCACACATGGGATGTCTGATGTAGGGTAGGCTATCTATTATGCAACCTAGGTTGACTCTAGTGAGTGGACACGTGAATGCTATGATGAGATGCACAAAACCCGTTAGGCAATTATTTCAAACAATGATTCACAACCACGCATAATTAAATTAGGCAACAATGATTCTTTTAGGGCAATTAAGCAAGGTTTTCCTCCAAGCGGAGGGCCAAATTAAGCGCGCTGCGAATAGTTCCTTCCTGCAATCAACACTTTCACGGGCAAAATTCCACAACAAAATATTTTATGCAAGCACAAACTATCTCAAACAATAATCAAAACTGAGAACTAGAAATCCATACAACAAACAACTCACAAACATAAGGGATGTCCGAGGCGGGAGAGATCCGGCGGTTTCGGGAATAGATCCGGGTTGGTGAATCGAAACGGTGGTTGTCCACGGTGGAAGATGGGTGCGGAGGGTTGGAAACGGGTAGATCCGGTAATATTATGACGGATCCGGGTTACGGAGGGGAAATATGTAAGTGGAGGGTAGATCGGTGAAGGGTAGCGCTAGATCAAAGTAGATCTAGGGTTTTCGGAGCGGTTGGAAGTGGATCCACGAAGGGGAGAAGAAGTGAGGGGGCGGGTGAACAGTAATGGCGGGGTGAACAGTGCGGGTGAACAGTACCAGCGGATGAACAGTGCGCATGAACAGTTCCGTCGGTGACCAGTACGGGTGAACAGTAATTCCTGGGTTTCTGGACAGCGGTAGGGTTGGGATTTGGGGGCTATAGGGGTTGCGGATGAGGGTTTCGGAGGGGGAAAAAGAAGGTTATGGATGGGTAGTACCTTGAGGATGAAGTTCCACCGCTAGGAGTCAACACCTAGGGCTCCACGGCGTCGACACTGTGGCGTGATCGCGGAGGTCCGGGAATCTCTTCTCCAAAACCAGCAATGAGTCTCTCCAAGCCTCTAACACTCCTATTTATAATATTCTAACATTAGGGCAACCCGGATTCGACGGCTATGATTGGCCGACGAGTCCTCGTGCCAAACATAAGCAAATGAAAGTAAAAATAACAAAGTTATATATCAAAAAGATTCGCGGCACGCATCCGGACGCATCCGCGGGGTCGGATCGTCCCTCCGCTCAAGTCTTCCGGCGAGAATATACGAAAGTGGGCCCCGCCTTGTTACGGGCCGATGGTCCCCCATCAATGTCTCTCCCCTTCCTCCTAACAAAAAGCTATTGGTTCAAGGTGGGTTTTATCTGTTAAGCAAAACCAGGATGGTCAAATAGAGCGTTACAAGGCTTGCCTTTTGTCTCGTGGTTACACCCAGACTTAGGGAGTGGACTACCAGGAGACCTTTGCTCATGTAGCTAAGATGGACTCTGTGTGTGTCCTTCTATCTTGTGCTGCTTGCTTGGGATGAGATCTGCAACAGCTGGATGTTAAAAATGTCTTCCTGCATGGTGAACTTGATGAAGAAGTGTACGTGACATTTCCTCCTGGATTTGTGAAGAAGGGACAAGAAGGGCTCGTCTGTCACTTAAGGAAGTCTTTGTATGACCTAAAACTATCTCCCAGAGCTTGGTTTGGTAAGTTTCTTAACGCCATGCTCAAGTTTGGCTACAAACGGGGACAGTCTGATCACACTTTGTTTATTCGAAAACTTGAACAAAAAACTGTGGCCCTGATTGTCTACGTTCATGACATCGTGATCACTAGAGATGACACAGAGGAAATTGCTGATCTCAAAGCTCTCTTGTCTGTTGAGTTCGAAGTAAAAGGACTTAGGGAGATTACGTTACTTTTTTGGAATTGAAGTGACCAGATCATACCAAGGTATATTCATCACTCAACGCAATTATGTTTTGGATCTATTGAAAGAAACAGGTATGCTTGGTTGTGTTCCTGCTAACACTTCTATGAAGGAGAATCATAGGATCGATGAAAACAGTGATGGTGACCACATCGGTGCTCCAAGTTATCAGAGATTTGTTGGGAGGTTCTTATACTTCTCTCACACTCGTCCTGTCTTTACCTATGTTGTAGGTATCTTGAGTAGATATATGCATGCTCCCAGGATCAGACATCAGGATGCTGCTTATCGTGTACTACAGTACTTAAAGAAGGTTCCTGGTCGCGGACTTGTATTTTGATACGAACTAGGTTTTTGATTATGAACGAGGTATTACAATCGAGAAGAATGGCTTTGGGAGGAGAGAGCCAAAGGAGGGGAGGAGACAAAGGGGATGAGGAGAGGAAGAAGATAGTTAGGGAGCAACCCTAATTCCAAACATCCCATGAGGGGGTGTGGATAACAAAACAACAATTTATGCTGAAATAAAGATAACGGGCCCGGGGGGGGGGGTGCGCAATCGTAACAATGCCGGCGTCTGGAAAAACTATCTTGTCCTCAAGGCAGTGGTCAGTGAGCTGGCGGCGGACGGTTCGTGGCGGCAATCGTGCCTGAGGGGCCGGCCCCCCAGGGGTTCCCGAGGGACTCGAAGTCCTCCCAGGTGACTTTCGGGTCACAGTCGCCGATGATGGCGCGGAACTCTTTGACGACACAAATGTGCGCCGGGGAGTATGGCTGGCGGCAACGGAAGCACAAGCCCCTGCTGCGAAGGTCATTGTACTCGCTGTTGGAGAGGCATTGGGGCGGAGGGCGTCCAGGGTGCTGATCCCCGTGTCCTGTTCGTGGCTGGACTGTCGGTTGTCGACCCTGCAGAAGGCCCGCCAGCGGAACGGGTGGCCGCGGGTAGATGTCGGCCTCGACCAAGCGGGCCAATTCGAGAGCATCAGAGAGCGTCCGCGGATTGTGCGTGCGGAGGCGGGAGCGGATAACGGGGAGAAGACCTTGCATGAAGAAGGCAAGGTAGTAAGGAGAGGGAGAAGAATGGCTTTGGGAGGAGAGAGCCGAAGGAGGGGAGGAGACGAAGGGGATGAGGAGAGGAAGAAGATAATTAGGGAGCAACCCTAATTCCAAACATCCAAAGCCTCCCTATTAAGATAGTCTCCCCCCTTCTTATATACGTGAGGGGGTGCGGATAACAAAACAACAATTAATGCTGAAATAAAGATAACGGGCCGGGGGGGGGGGTGCGCAATCGTAACATATTCTCTAAGAATAACCACTTGAAGATCGATGTCTTCACTGATGCTGATTGGGTTGGAAGTCGTGACGACAGAAAATCCACAACTGGATACTGCACCTTTGTTGGTGGAAATTTCGTAATATGGCGGAGCAAGAAGCAGAATGTGGTGGCCAAGTCTAGTGCTGAAACCGAGTGTCGGTCAATGTCTCAAGGTCTCTGTGAAGGTATATGACTGCGTACTGTGCTACAAGATCTGGTACTCCAGTCGAACGTTCCTATCTCCTTATACTATGACAACGAGGCTGCTATCAGTGTTGCTCACAATCCAGTTCAGCATGACAGGACTAAGCATGGTTAGGTTGATCGCCATTTTATTAAAGACCATCTAGAGAAAGGGAATGTGGTCACACCTTTCGTTCATTCTAAAGATCAACTTGCTGATGTCTTCACCAAAAGCTTGGAATGCGATGTGTTCATTGATGACATCAAAAAACTTGGAATGACTGATATCTTCCCTCCGACTTGAGGGGGAGGGTTGAAGTTATATTTAGTATTTTGTTCAAGTCGTGTATTTTCCCGTGAGGGTTTTTTCCGTCCTTTGTATTTTATCCCCGTACTCAAGTATATGTATGAGTAAAAGGTTTCTTTACTTTAGTGCTAATATATTTTCCCGTTCAACTACTATTAGAGATGTCAGAAAAAGCAATGGTAGAAAAAATTGTAGGGCAAAATGAAGATGTAGAGCTATACGAGAAGAGAAACATCGAAACAAGGAAATCTCATATTAGTTTTTCTGAAAGTGCATGGTTCGCTATGTTCCACAAGTACTAGAAAACATCTTTTTGACACAAACACTTTTTCCATCGCCGGGAAATCAAATGCCTTATGACTGTGGGAATATAATTTTTTCCACCGCCACCACCATCCCCAAACAAAGCTTAATTTGTCTGTTTTATGAATTGAGTGTTGGCTTGTAAAAAAGTCGTTGATACATATTCACAATCAATTGAAGGTAAAATAGTTGAGACTTGAGAGTAAACTTATGTGGATATGTACAATTAAGGGAAGAAGATAGAATTACTGCAGAAGGATTAAGCAAAATGGATAGACCCAAATTAAGCGCTTGAAGACTCGAACTTCCATTCTACTCTTCAAAAACTGTACAACACTTGTGTACAACTTGGAGTTTAAGGATTAATTCTTGGATTACTTGTGTGCTTGTGTATGTGTAGTTCCATTGCTAGAGAGAAGGTGAGGCTAACTTAGCCAATGCGAATGATGCAAAAAAGTGTTAAGGCCGCACGGATTGAGGTTTGAGCGCTGGCTCATCGCTGTGTCTGTGATTGTTGGTTAGATGTTCAAAATTATTCATGATGATGGGATTAACAGTTATGTTACCCATTTTTTTGCATTTTTCGTGATTGTTACAATATGTTGAAAATAGCGCAATCTGACCTTGTGCCACTCATTGGTGTAACAGAGTCCCTCCACCTCATCTTTCTCCTTTTGTGGACAATGAGGCTGAAGGCTATGTTCCTGAATACGCCGAGACGATAAAAAATCTACAAGCTGCTGCCCGGAGACACGTTTTACCCTTACCGGGTTTTGATGCTCAGAATCCATCCGATCCACAGTTTCTTCTGGCTGAAGGCGTTAATGATCGTGCCGAAGCCAACGAAGCTGCTGAGCAGAAGAAGAAGGTATGCAAACATTCGTTCTTTATTTATTCCCGTCCTTTTGGTTCGAATTAGACGTTGCCATATTACTTACTAGTCTTTGCTCCGCGCAGTTGCTATTGTTTCAGAAGCAGTACTATAATGAATTGGAGATGGAGTCTCAGGGGGTCGAGTTCTCTGCTGCAATATCCCGAGAAAACCCGGAGATTTCTGTTGGAGATGGTGATGCCGAGGTAGGTGCGAGGAAGGAGTTGGATCAGGTTGCTGAGGACGAACTCGCTCTTTCCAAAACTTCGATGTCCCGCAAAAAGAGAGGGCTCTTGGAAGCAATACAGGTGAAGTTTCATTTCTGTTTCTTTTTTTATATTTTTTGTTGGCCTCATAGAAGCAGAGCCTTGGCGTACTAGCTAAGGTGTCGCTCTGTGACCTTGAGGTCACGGATTCGAGTCCTGGAAGCATCCCCTGCATTTTTTGCAGGGTAAGATTTGCTTATATTTCACCCTTGTGGTGAGATCCTTTCTTGGACCCTCGCTCCACGAGAATGCTTTGTGCATCGGGCTGCCTTTTTTTTGTTGGCCTCACATGCATGCAGGTTTGCCTATATTAATAGGTTCGTGCGGGGTATCCCGTTCACAAAATACTTCCAACGGTGCTAGATTTCATCAGCATCTTTTTTTCTTAAAATGTATATGCAAAATCAAATTGGAACCATGGTTGGATTTAAATATGTTTTCCTCATAGTTTATGATTTTCTTTAATTGGAAAGATTTATGTGATTGATATTGTTCAAGCTTATAATCCCCTTCAATTTTTTTTTTAAATTTTTTCATATAGATTGGGAAGGAAAGGAAACGGAGCAAGATTGAACGGCTCATGGAAAGGAGGAAAAGTGCAGAAGCAATAAAAAGAGGATGATTATGGAGACGAAGAAGACGACGCTCATTCCCTTCTAACTCACGGCTTCCATTGGTTTACGAAGTTCGCTCTCCGGCGAAGCTTATGAAGCCCGTTCTCCTCTCGTCGGTCTACGCGGTCCGATTTTGATTTTGTGATTGAAATCTTTGTGCTCGCCTAATTTTATAAAACATCAATCATGTAGGCTTTCATTTGGTGTTGCTTTTTATTTCATGTGAGCATTTGTCAAGGGCTTATAGTCTTTTAATCTTACACTAAGAATATTTTTTTTTCTTTTCACATTGCATCAAGGGCTTCTAGTCTTGTGATTGCCTGATTTTGAAGGCAGCCTCGCTCCCGTTTTTCCCATCGTGTTCGCGTGATTGCTTAATTCAATGTCAAGTTGTTGCACCTTATATTGCTGTCTGTGTTGCAATATGTTGCAAGTGTCGATCATAGCTTCATGAACCATGCGCGGGCAGTTTCACAGTGACGACTAATTAAGGGAGGGTTGTTTCGGGTGGCCGCTGAAGGCTGATGTCAAATAGGTTAGGAGAGAAGAGGGAGGTGAGTGGAATCCCTAGAGAATGGGAGGGCTGGTAAGGTAAGTGCCGTTGGGGACGAATATGGTACAATTAGGGTATGTCCATAGGTTTAAATTATAACAAATTTGATAAAAATAAAACCAACTCAAATACCTTGCATAATGCCTTTCATTATAGTTTCGTTCCAAATCTTTTTTGGTCTGCCCCTCTCTCGTTTAATATGATTATTAGCTAAACTCTCATAATGCTTAATATGTGCCTCTAATGATTTCCTTCATGTGTTCAAGCCATCTAAATAGAGCTTTTTGCATCTCCTCTACAATTGGTTTCATTCCTTATCCTTGTTATATTCATTGCTAATTTTATTAATTCTCGTATGTCCGCACATTCACCTAATCATTCTAATATCCGCAACTTCTTGTTTTTAAATAAACAAAAATTAAATTAATTATGTGAAATGCACGTGGACAGCTCCTACTTCATAGTTGACTAATAGGCACCAAGCGCTTCGTGACAATTCATGTTTTATTCATAGTTGAAATTAATGATAGGGTTTGAGCTCTCGGTAAAAACAGTAGGAAAAACTAAAGTTTTAAGAACCGGATCGGAGAACAAATTGTTGAGACCAAATGTTCAAGTTCCGACCGGAGATGAACCTGTTCGACCGGAATTAAACTGTGATATTAGATAATAACATATCACATATCATGAATCATAAGTTCATATCACATTATATATCTTCTAAATTACAAATTGAGCTCAAATATAATTAAATATAATCATTTTATTTGAGAAAATAATTTTTAGGTAATTGAGTAGTTATATATAGTAAAATGTGTGTTTATAAATTCTGTATAAATATTTTTTAAAGATATATATTATATATTGAGTTTTATGCAGGGGCGGTTTGTGCTGTGTAAAAATTGAATTTAAATTTTTGAATATATATATAAATTTATTAAGTTAGATTAAAATATTAAATTGTATAACAAAATTTAAAAAATGTTTGTAATATATAATAAATATTTAAATACTTATTAGTTATTACAAAATATGAATCAGATATATATGACAAATATCAGCTGCTTAGTGGTCAACATCATTCCTGTATTAAGAAATGTTTGGGTTCGATCCCCAACGCCCAATGCCCTCCCCATTTTTTTTAATTTTTGTTAGGCCCGTCCGGTTGCCTAATAACCAGCTCGGTTTCCGGTTAAACGGTTTAACCGTCCAGTTAACGACCGGTTAACCGATTTCTCGCCGGTTTTCGGCGGAGGCTGTTTTAAGGTCCGGACCAGACTGCGGGTGAATCGGTCCGCGGTCCAACCAGTTGAACTGGCCGGTCCGATCCGGTTTTTAAAACGTTGGGAAAAACAGCAACAAAAGAGAGGATATCACTGATAATTGAAGGTTGAGAAATGTAAAATTATGTGAGGAATTGTTGCTTTTCAAAAATATTGTAAATTTTACAATATTTTTGACACAAGCAATTTTCCCATCTCAATAAAGCCTCCCAAATAGCAGTGGTAATGAAAAAAATATAACTATTTTCACGTCATTGTCATCCTAAAAAGTGCTAAAATTTTCTATAGATAGGCAAGATTTTTAAGGGATCTATGTAATTGAGGTTTTGAAGTTAGAATTGGAGGTCATTTGATTGAAATTAGACTTTCAATTCTAATTATGAAGCCCCCCAGTCCATCCAGCTGGCGGGGCGAATCCAACTGCGTGACCACCATTCCGCCAAAAAGACAGTGGCCGCAATCGTGCAGGGCAGTTCAGTAGACTGCGACATATCTGCCCACCCTAAACCAACCCTAAACCTAATGCACACAATCATAGATCTCGATGTCAAATTTAATCATATTTCCATCTATACTATATTAAAAGAGAAAAACATCCTTTTGCCAAATTTTTGCTTTCTAATTTTGTCCCTTTATTAAAAAAATTCTATTCTAAAAATTTCTTTTTTTTTTAAATTTTAAAAAAATACTCTCATGTAGCCAAAATCCTCTAACTACAATAAAAATGTGTTCTCTTTGCCGATCACAAACCCCCTGTACACCGCAAAATTGAGCGACGAGCATAGTATAACTCTGGGGGATTTGTGACCGGCTGGAGCGCTGCCGCGCCGGGACAATGTGGCAGTCGTAGGGGCTGAGCCCATGCCTATCACTGGTTATTTCGAAAAATCAAAACATTTTTCCCACAAAAGGAGAAAATAAAACAAGGAAATATTTACAAATAGAAAAAAAAAGAGCGCCGGTTTATAACTTCTTCTAAAACGCTGCCAGAAATCCGCCGTAAGAGGGAGCCGCCGGCAACACGGGAACTGCGAAGTAAGATTCCGGTAACATCCTCGCCTGCGCCGCCTCTATAGCGGCTGCTCCGTCAATTATATCCCGCAAAATCCCCGCATAATACGCGCTCAGTTTCTCCAACGCCCGGTCGTACTGCGCCGCCGCCCACCGCAACTTTACCCGCCGCATCGCGGACATAAAAAATCTCCAAGCCCGCCATGCCCACCCCCGCCGCCGACCTCCCAGCCTCACCGACTTCGTCCTCCTTCGTCGCCATCTCCCTCCCTCAGCCGGCGCCGTGCGCTGGGGCGGAGTTAGACGGCGGCGGTCGCCAGTCGGCTCCGGTGATTCGGACATTGCTTCAGTGGAGGACATGCTTAATTGAGAGAATGGAGCAGATGCTTAATATAAGCATAGGGAAGAAGACATGCCATGTGATGAGGATATATTATTTTAAAATCTGTCATAACTTCCGGTTTTTATATGTATATAGTAACACGAGCATCTTCACCGGTTGGATGCTTTCAGGCTGTCTTCGTCCGTATTCAGGCGAGCTTCGCCTGTCTTCGTACGGGTTGATCCGTGCTTGATGCTTTGAATGGTTTTTAGCGGCATAGAAGAGGGTTTCGCCCTGCTTCCGCGCAATCCACCAGCTCAGCGCCGCACCTGTCACTCGTGACCCCCTAGAGCACTATGACTATTGTTAGATTTTGCATACGCGCTCTGGGGGGGGGGGGAGTGGCGGGTGCGGCGCCGGGTTGGTGGATTGCATGGAAACAGGTGAAGCCTGTTCTATGCCGCCAATGGCCGCCCGAAGCATCAAGCATGAGCGAAAGCCCGTTCGGAGGCGGAAAAGCCCGTCTTGATACGGCTGAAGGCCATCTGAGAGCATCAAATATGGGCGAAGCCCGTGCGAAAATGCTCGTAAAATAAACATAAATAATATATATGTATATAATCGCGTTCAAAAAGCCCAATTGGGAAGGGCTGGGACCGGGCAGATCGAGCCCGAACTTTCTGCCAACAGTGCTTGGCCCGGAGCCCGATTTGAGCCAGGTCGGACTCGGGCTTCCTCTAAAAAAGGCCTGATAAAGCCTTCAAGGCTATGCCAGGTTGGGCCCGACCGACCCGAGCCCGACCATCCTGATTTTGGTTTAGGCGCGATTTTAATCACGCCTGCTAGATTTCAAATGAAAATCCCACCAGTAGGCGAGATTTGTGGTTGGCCGTGATATTAGACCGTAATCTGCGCATAGCCAAACAAGTAAATAAAGCTGCGCATATTGATTTGAATCCGGGTCTTCTACCGTATAGTGTCTCTTATTTCTAGTGAATAATTTACAAAGATTTTTTGGGCTTTTTCTTAATAATGTTTTTAGGGAGAATGAATTTCATTTTAGCCCATACAAAGTTAGAAGGCCCAATATCGATATCTAAGAACCCAAATCGCACGACACGATCCACCACAAAATCATCCAACGGTTGATATTTATTCTCCTCTTGCTGCACTAATAAATACATACGCGATAGGGCGATTTCATTTTCGTTCTTTATTCCGACCGCCGAAACTCATCTCCAAACCCTAAGTGAGAGAGAGAGAGAGAGAGAGAGACAGAGGGAGCTCGCCGGAAAAACGATGACAACCCGTTTCAAGAAGAACCGGAAGAAGAGAGGACACGTCAGCGCCGGCCATGGACGCATTGGAAAACACCGGAAGCATCCCGGCGGCCGTGGTAACGCCGGAGGTATGCACCATCACCGGATCCTCTTCGACAAGTACCATCCCGGGTATTTCGGCAAGGTCGGCATGCGTTACTTTCACCGCCTTCGTAACAAATTTCACTGCCCGATCGTCAACGTCGACCGCCTGTGGTCCCTCGTCCCGGAGGACGTCAAGGCCGCCTCTGCAAATGCTCCTGTCGGCACTGCTCCGATGATCGACGTATCCCAGTTTGGATACTTCAAGGTCCTAGGAAAGGGCACGCTGCCCCCATCACAGCCCATTATCGTCAAGGCTAAGCTCGTTTCGAAGATCGCGGAGAAGAAGATCAAGGAGAACGGGGGTTCTGTTGTCCTCACCGCTTGATTAGATTGATTACCAGTCCTAGTTCTTCGTTGAGTGTTCGTAAGTTTTTTCTCCTGCTTTCTCTTTTAATTTCGCGTTTCAACATTCAAGATCTATGTCTACAAACACTTTGTTACACTTCTGTGCCGAGATTATTATTGAACAGATGCATTGTTAGGAAAATTTTCCATACGATTGGATTGCTTTAGTTAATTCTTCCTCCATTTTATACTGAGTTGCAGATCTTCAATTCAAGCGCTTTACTTCTCCTGCTATTATTTTTAGATTCCAATCTGTCTTTATTTTCAACGATCCCTGGATTTGTTTGGGAATAAGAGCTATGTTTGAATGTTGTCATCAGTTTAATTTTTCTTTATGCATGCATTGCTTAATATTCCACATTATCTGGGCTGGTTAAAGCTAAAATATATTAGAATAGTCCTAATACAACAACAACAACAACACTCAAGCCTTTATACCACTATAGTGGGGTCGGCTTGATGTATTCCTATTTTATATTAGGGTAGTTTTGTAATTTACCCCGTTATGCTTTCTATAAATAGCTGGGCTTAGGTTGGGTTTTGTTATGTTGAATGATTTTGTGTGTCTGTTAGCGGCTGAACGAGAACCTCTCCCCTCGCCGGAAGATTGATCTGTTCAGAGCTTGGCTCTTAGGAGAGATCAGTTATCCTGTAATCTAGTCTTCAATCAATTAGTATTTCAAGTTTACAATCAAATCCCAATTCTACCATTTTTGATCGTATCAAAGGTATCAAAGCCATTCCTTCCTCCCACCTGCAAGTCCTTCCGCCGGCCGCATCCCAAACCGCAGCTACCGCCCCTGCCCGATCTGCATTCTCGCTCAGTGTTGCATCACGGCTATATGGATTTTTTGTCGCCATTGTGCCCTATCTTGTGTCATAATCTCACTAATGCCTAAGTACATCATGTCTTTCCTTATAGTTTCATTCCAAGTCTTTATTGGTCTACCCCTCCCTCGTTTAACATGCCTAGTGACTAGACTCTCACAACGCCTGACATGTGACATGTGCCTCTAATGGTCTCCTTTGCATGTGTTCAATCCATTTTAGTCGAGAATAGTCCTAATATATATAACATTTACTTTAGATAATAATGTGCACTGAAAATGGATTGAAAGTATCCGCTTCAATTTTTGGGTGAGAAAGATGTTGATTTATTGGTTTGTTTATAATTGTTATTTCACATCAGGTTTTGGAATAATTTTCTGTATCTGTTTTATTTTCATATAATTGTGTTACTTGATGGATAATTTAATTATCTTGTAGATTGGTAGTTTGGACAAGAAAAATAGTTAATTTAATTTGTTGAGTGCCATGAATTTATGCATTAAACTGATTGGTTTAAGGTTTGTGAGATCTTGGAAATAACTTGCAGGAAATTAACAATAACACACATGAAATTGAAATAACTGAATTTTTATTTCTAAAAAAACTGAATATTACAAGGGAGCACCCTCCTTTATATAGAAGGGAGGAGATGAGAGAATTTTTACAAGAATTTACATAATTGCGACAAGGACGATTAATGCGGTTATACACTAGTTGACCGCATGAGATGTGTGGTTACATAAGGGTAACTGCCCATACCAATCAGTAACAGTGAGTAGGTACCAAGGTCCATGGATGAATCCACCGGTCGTCATCAGTAAGGTTTGCGGTCAATCTATCTTTACCATGATCACCACAAGGTGTGGTTACACGCGCGTATCCGCCCATATATCTATCAATTTGTATACCTTGTGGTTAGACAAATTTAACCGCGATGACCGCAATGTGTGGTTATATAAAGTTAACCGCCCATGCATCTGTATGTTCTTGTTGGAGTAATTTGCCAGCAGGACACGTGTGTGTGGGACCGACCCCGTGGCTTTCCCCATCGCGTTCCTGGTCTGGGTGTTGACCCCGGTGGTCCCCCTGTGGCGGAATATCCCCGCGGTCCTGTGGTTGAGATTAGTCCCACATCGCTCGCAGCGCTCGCTCCTTCGTGTTTATGTACCCCGCCACCCTTCATCTCAACACCTGGGTTTTGAGATGCGATATGGGTGGGCGGGTTCTCACATGGTATCAGAGGGAGGTTGTCCTGCTGCGGGGGTGTGTTGGAGTAATTTGCCAGCAGGACACGTGTGTGTGGGACCGACCCCGTGGCTTTCCCCATCGCGTTCCTGGTCTGGGTGTTGACCCCGGTGGGCCCCCTGTGGCGGAATATCCCCGCGGTCCTGTGGTTGGGATTAGTCCCACATCGCTCACTCCTCCGTGTTTATGTACCCCGCCACCCTTCATCTCAACACCTGGGTTTTGAGATGCGATATGGGTGGGCGGGTTCTCACATGGTATCAGAGGGAGGTTGTCCTTCTGCGGGGGTGTGTTGGAGTAATTTGCCAGCAGGACACGTGTGTGCGGGACCGACCCCGTGGCTTTCCCCATCGCGTTCCTGGTCTGGGTGTTGACCCCGGTGGGCCCCCTGTGGCGGAATATCCCCGCGGTCCTGTGGTTGGGATTAGTCCCACGTCGCTCGCTTCTCCGTGTTTATGTACCCCGCCACCCTTCATCTCAACACCTGGGTTTTGAGATGCGATATGGGTGGGCGGGTTCTCACATGGTATCAGAGGGAGGTTGTCCTGCTGCGGGGGTGTGTTGGAGTAATTTGCCAGCAGAACACGTGTGTGTGGGACCGACCCCGTGGCTTTCCCCATCGCGTTCCTTGTCTGGGTGTTGACCCCGGTGGGCCCCCTGTGGCGGAATATCTCCGCGGTCCTGTGGTTGGGATTAGTCCCACATCGCTCGCTCCTCCGTGTTTATGTACCCCGCCACCCTTCATCTCAACACCTGGGTTTTGAGATGCGATATGGGTGTGCGGGTTCTCACATGGTATCAGAGGGAGGTTGTCCTGTTGCGGGGGTGTGTTAGAGTAATTTGCCAGCAGGACACGTGTGTGTGGGACCGACCCCGTGGCTTTCCCCATCGCGTTCCTGGTCTTGGTGTTGACCCCGGTGGGCCCCCTGTGGCGGAATATCCCCGTGGTCCTGTGGTTGGGATTAGTCCCACATCGCTCGCAGCGCTCACTCCTCCGTGTTTATGTACCCCGCCACCCTTCATCTCAACACCTGGGTTTTGAGATGCGATATGGGTGGGCGGGTTCTCACAGTTCTGACAAAGTTGATTGCTAAGTGCATGGAAAATGGTTAAGACAAATCTTTCTTTGTTAGTTCATTTAGAACTGGTTACCTTGAGCCTTGAGGTAATCCAACATTTAGGTTAATCCAATCTGAAATCCTGACCAATGGTTTATACTAGTTTGTGTTTTATGACTCCACTTGGTAGGTTACATTGAAGGAGTATATAGAAAAACTTTACATGCATATTACTAAAATACTACAAGAATTAAGAGACACAATTACAATACTGTGTCATCTCATATACAAATATGTACTCACTTAACTCATAGGATTTGGATTAATGTTATGTAAAAAAAAATCATAGAAATCTGGTAAATTCTAGTTAATATTAATCTAATTTAAATTTTGTTTGTTCTAAGAAGATCCCAAAGATGACACGCCCTGATCAGATTCACTTGTAATGGAAAATGAGTTGGTCTCATTAGGATTAGATTTGTTTCTTGGGATCTATGGATTTATAAACATAATAATCGATAATTTAGGAGTAGAATAAAAAACTATTGATACTTAAGTTGAATTTGACAAAGTAAGAATGCTATTTTAGTTATGGTTATGAAAGACTTGGAAAAGATGGTTTGTGGGATACTTGTATCTTAAAAACCTGTCAGTTTTAGCTTGTAAAATGGAATCTAGTAGTTTTAGCTTGTAAAATGAAGGTTAAAAGTCCATGGATTTTTGAGTAGGCTTTGGGTAAAAAAAATGAAAGAGGTTTTAAGATGATTTCATAATGAAAAATAATGATTAATAAAGCCCTTACACCTTCAAATTAAATAGTTAGGATAAGATGATTGATAATAATGATGATAGTTGGTGCAACCCGCGTCGCCTCGTTTTTTATTATTTTTATCGCGCATGTCTTTTTGTTGTAGCGCACGTTGTTGCGCAAGTTTTTTGATTGTTCTGTAGCGTTAAGTTGTATCGCGCACGTTGTTATCGTTTTTGTGTATTTTTTGTATCGCGCAATGTTGGTTTGGCGCGTTGGTGTGACCGGCCAATGCGACCCTAAATGCATAAGTCCGGTATTTAGGGGAGAGGTTAGCGTAGGACAAGCTTTAATTTAATTAATAATTTTAATTTAAACATTTTTAAGTTATGAAATTACCCCCCTTGAGTGAGCCCATTCATCCCATTTCCTTTGGCCTATTTCCCCTATAAAAAAAGAACATTCCTATTTAGTAAATGTGGCTGTCAATAGCCAGTTTTGCCCTAAAACCCCCTCCTATATAAACAAACCCTTCCCCCCTCTAATAGCCGGCTGGGAAATTGAATCGAACGAACGCCTTTTTAGGTTTCTTCGGTTGATTTCTCCCAGCGCCAACCTACCCCGCTTTCCTCTCCCAGCGCCGACGAGCTCTTCTCGCCTGAAGCCGCACCTCCTCCAGCAACGATTTCGACGTTCTTCTTCCCCGACGGAAGGCTCGCTAAAGCCTGCAACGCTTCCGCGCGTCTCTTCCCCGACGAAAGTTTTCCTGCAGATTCCCCACTCCTTCTAGCGCCGTTCTTCATCGGGCACGCCAGCAGCTTCCTCCAGCAACAATTCCATCGAGCCTCCAGCTATCCACTCTTGCTCCAGCCAACTGCGAAACTGTTCCCGAGTATTTTGCTGTCGCCAGAAGCCCGATTCCAGGCCATCCCGAGCTCTGGAGCCTCCTACCGCCGCCTCCTACATCTTGAGGGGATTTGGAAGACTCCGCCTCTCTTCCCCGTGGTATACCTCTCATCTCCTCGCATTGCGAACACTAGTAATTTTTATGCTTACATGTTTAAATGGATAGTAATTAATTGAGCTTGCCCTAGTTTCTTTATCTCCTAATTACCGTAACTTTCATATCCGTGTTGTCACCCACTTATTCGCTATGCCTGTGGATTTAGTATTTGTGATGTTAGCATACGTGTGTGGTAGCCTTACGTCCGTGTGCGACGCATAGGACCGTTTAGTTCGTTAGAGAATAGCCCGCCAAAGTCTCCCGCGCCACAAATATTTTGAAAGATCGTTATTTTCTATTTTAAAACTACAGCCCTACGTTTTAAATCACATCAGTTTGGTGTGCCTGCTGGGATATCTCACTCCTATCGTGGGATAGCCGAGCGCCGGTCGTTTTCAAATTCTAGGTTTAGATTTTTGTTTTCGTTTAAAAAAAATGACGAGTGATTTAGATGCGCGCATTAAAGCTTTGATGAAAGATGTTGAGTGCGTCACTGCTGACGTCCGACAGAATTTGCGTGGGTTGTGTAACTCTGTTCATAACCTGGAGGCGACCATGCACACGCATTATGTTGCTCTTGCATACTTCCACACTTCCTATCACATAGTGGAACCTGAGGTTAGGTCTTTCGATGGTCCTCTGTCGCGTTCCGTCAGTCTCACGACGAGCACCTTAGCGCCACCCACCCCCACTGTGACGCTCACGCTAGTCGAGGAGATTCTTCTGGAGCCCCTGCTCCAGGAAGAAAAATTTCCTCCTATCTTTATCACCCCGACTTATGTCGTGACCCCACATGTCTCCACTACAACTCTCCCTTCAGTCGAGGATGTTCTTCCTGAGCCCATGCTCCAGGAAGAAGAGCTTCTTCCTATTTTTACCACCTTGACTGAAGTCGTGTCTCCACTTGTCTCCGTTTTAGCACCCCCTTCGATTGAGGAGGTTCTTCCCGAGCCCCTGCTCCAGGAAGATGAGTTCTTTCCCTCTCATTCCTTCCTCCCGATTGACACGGTGTGTCCACTTTCCCCAATTGACTCACATCCTTCAGCCGCCGAGTTGTTTCCTGAGTCTCCACTCCAAGGAGGACTTACTAGTGATGTGTCACTCACCTCGGTTGACACTTCATCGCTTTCTCTTCTCCCAGCGGAGTTGGTTAGTGATGAGACCCTCATCTTGGGTGACACAAACTCGTGCATCTTTGGTCCTAACGTTCTTAGCACACTATCGCCACAAACCTTTGCGCCCACAGACATTGTGTTTGGTGGTCCCTCACCTGTGTCCCTCGAGTTGCCACCCCATATTGATTTTGTTTTTGGCGAGCACGCATTTGGTCTACATCACTTCTCTTTAGATATAGGACAACATGTTGCACCACCACGTCACTACCTTCTGCGTTCTGATGCTTATAAGTTTAGTAGTCTCGAGAGAGTCGAGACAATATTTAGATTTTTTTCTTTTCATCGGACACCCGCTTCAAAAGTTTTCTATGGAAAATTTTTCACGGTCTAATTGGGGCCTTCTTAAAATTTTGTGACTCGAGTGGGACGTTAGCAGGTGAAACTAGGACGATATTCGATCCGGGTCTAGCAGACGTTCGTAGATGTCTATCGGATGAGAGCATGTTGCGTCATGAGTTGCTGATTCCACGGGCTGATTCCACGGGCTGATTCCACGGGCTGATTCCACTTGTTTCATGTTTTCCCTACTGCCACATGTTCTCCCCACACACCGCCCCTGTCATCCTCTGAAAGCTCTAATAATTACTTTTTATTTAAATTATTTAAATATTTGGCATGAAATTTTGACTAATGGATTGCGAGCTTTGGGGAAGAGAGGTTACTTGCAGGTTTTGGGTCGCAACCACGACATCAGCAGGACAACATGCAACATATCTTCGATCGACACTTGGACTTTCTACTTGCAGGTTACATCGAGTCTCGTCGGGGTCGAGCTCTTTCAACCCCGGGAGAATTGGTGCAACCCGCGTCGCCTCGTTTTTTATTATTTTTATCGCGCATGTCTTTTTGTTGTAGCGCACGTTGTTGCGCAAGTTTTTTGATTGTTCTGTAGCGTTAAGTTGTATCGCGCACGTTGTTAGCGTTTTTGTGTATTTTTTGTATCGCGCATGTTGTTCACGCAATGTTGGTTTGGCGCGTTGGTGTGACCGGCCAACGCGATCCTAAATGCATAGGTCCGGTATTTAGGGGAGAGATTAGCGTAGGGCAAGCTTTAATTTAATTAACTATTTTAATTTAAACATTTTTAAGTTATGAAATTACCCCCCTTGAGTGAGCCCATTCATCCCATTTCCTTTGGCCTATTTCCCCTATAAAAGAAAAGAACATTCCTATTTAGTAAATGTGGCTGCCAATAGCCAGTTTTGACCTAAAACCCCCTCCTATATAAACAAACCCTCCCCCCCCCTCTAATAGCCGGCTGGGAAATTGAATCGAAGGAACGCCTTTTTAGGTTTCTTCGGTTGATTTCTCCCAGCGCCAACCTACCCCGCTTTCCTCTCCCAGCGCCGACGAGCTCTTCTCGCCTGAAGCCGCACCTCCTCCAGCAACGATTTCGACGTTCTTCTTCCCCGACGGAAGGCTCGCTAAAGCCATGCAACGCTTCCACGCGTCTCTTCCCCGACGAAAGTTTTCCTGCAGATTCCCCACTCCTTCCAGCGCCGTTCTTCAGCGGCCACGCCAGCAGCTTCCTCCAGCAACAATTCCATCGAGCCTCCAGCTATCCACTCTTGCTCCAGCCAACTGCGAAACTGTTCCCGAGTATTTTGCTGCCACCTGAAGCCCGATTCCAGGCCATCCCGAGCTCTGGAGCCTCCTATCGCCGCCTCCTACATCTTGAGGGGATTTGGAAGACTCCGCCTCTCTTCCCCGTGGTATACCTCTCATCTCCTCGCATTGCGAACACTAGTAATTTTTATGCTTACATGTTTAAATGGATAGTAATTAATTGAGCTTGCCCTAGTTTCTTTATCTCCTAATTACCGTCACTTTCATATCCGTGTTGTCACCCACTTATTCGCTATGCCTGTGGATTTAGTATTTGTGATGTTAGCATACGTGTGTGGTAGCCTTACGTCCGTGTGCGACGCTTAGGACCGTTTAGTTCGTTAGAGAATAGCCCGCCAAAGTCTCCCGCGCCACAAATATTTTGAAAGATCGCTATTTTCTATTTTAAAACTACAGCCCTATGTTTTAAATCACATCAATAGTCATGAGCACGGTGGTTATGCACTGTCATTTTGGGAACGCTTGACCTCAACTAAGGAACTTCATCCGCTTTTATGTTCAAAACTAACTTTCTTTTCTTAGTGGCAGTGATAACCATTGTCATGTCAAATTTGACTGTCATAAATGTTTTTGTCCAAACTCACCTAAGGAACATTAATTTTATTTGGCATGACTTGTTTGATCCGGTGAGTATGGGCAAAGAAATCATTGACATAAAATGTATGTTTGCCATGACCGTCACTAAGACAGGAAAGCTAATTTTGAACATAAAAATGAATCAATTTCCTAACTACGGTTCGTGCTTCATAACCACCTTGTTCACGACCGCTACCGCTGTGCCAAACAGTGTATAATAAACGGAGAAGCGGGATGAACAGGAACCGTGCAGCCTTGTGCACAAGGCATCTTTGCTGTGAGAGTCTCGAGAAGGGTCCCACAAGGCATCTTTGCTGTGAGAGTCTCGAGAAGGGTCCCATCACAAGAGTAAACTGTAGGTACATTTTGTTTTTATGATAAGGAGCTTTTTATCATAATTTGTAATCTTTCTGGGATAATATAATAAATCCACAATAAATATTGAAACAAGCTACATAAATTAGAAGGAAACAAATTTAATTTGATTAAATTGATAGGAACAAAAATATAATTTAACAGTGGGGTAGTGAAAATGCAAGAGATAATAAAAATGTTAAATTTAATAGAACAAAGGAAAACATGCAAAATAAAATAAACAACCTATAACAAAATAAATAAATAAAGTAGGGACTATGTATATGCATATGCCCACACGTGCACACACACACACAAACAACAATGCACGGCCCCCGTCTAGCCGCAACAACATGCTGGACTCAACAGTGGCGTGTTGCGATGACATTCCCGCCGCTCGCAGCTCCCCGTGCGCACGATTGCAGTCCCTCAACATAACAATCCTCCGGGGGCTGCTAGCAACGGAAGTGTCATCGTGTTGCGGCGTTGTTACGGCCGGAGTATTGTCGTGGCTGCACGAGGCGTATTTGTGTAATTTTTATGGTTTATATCTCCCTTGGTTTGTTTCAACTGCTTTTTGATTTCTGAACCGAGCTTGTCTTCAAAATTTTAAAATAACTTGGTTAAAAGATTCGGGCAATCTCCTGAGTCTTACTAAAGTTTTATCATTGAAGGCCAACCAAGTTTAATCTGTTGTAATTGAGCGGAACGTAGTCAATTCTTTGAAGTAGTTACTCATAACCAAAAATAAAGAAGAAACTGAAGGTTTATTAGTTAGTGTAGAAAGAGAAGTGTAGGAGAGAAAAAATCACCCTCAATTATCTTGTCTTCAAATAATATGAATACATACATTTATATAGAGGTAGAAAGAGGGAGAGAATACTACATTTACAATGTGGGACTAAAGAAGCTATACATGAGCCAATATACATGGCCTTCTGGTGGAGACCAACCCAGATCAGGTCGTCGCAAAAGTGCCCGACGTCGCACCCGACCGGACCTTTATCGGCCTTAAGTCGGCATATCACGCTGTGTTATGTTGTAATTTGTCGTAAATTGTTTTGTGTGAAATATATATATATATATAAATTTATAAATATATATATAAAGTTTTAAATATTATTAATATATATATATATACTCGGTTATATATATATACATATATATTATACATTAGGTTAAAAGAGAGCCATGCCGATTCTTGCACTGTGCCTCTTCCCCGGTCCGACGCATCCTTTCCACCTCTTGATCTAGAGCTGCAGGAAGCCATAAATGGCGGAATCTCCAGCCCCACGAGGCTCACCGCATCTTCGGGATCTCCGACCCACGATCCAGTCATTCCCATGAAGAGATCGAAGAGCGACGGTTTCGGCGCTTACCCAACTTCGCCATGGCCGCGCGTTCCATGCTTTAGACGGTTATGGATTTCTGGTTTTTTTCTTTCTTGTCTTCTCTGATGGTAACCCTATAAAAGGGGGATATGCATTGTATTTTCGTTGGTGGTGATTGATGAAATATTGAGAATGGAGTTTGCCTTCTGAATTTCTGCTTGCTGTGAGAGCTTGCTGTGTTTCCTGTAGGTGTTAGGCGTAAGGATTTTTGTGTGAATTCCTAGTAGAATTAGGCGTGTTAGACGAGAGTTGTTAAGAGATTGCTGTAAATTTCCTGTTTCCTGTTTAGTAGTTAAGGAAATTTAGGATTGCTGTGAGATGTTCTGTGTGAAGTTGTAGGAATTAGTTGTGGTTGAATGTTGATAATGATGCAGTGCTATATTTGATTTCCTGTAGGAATTTAGTTCAGCTCTTCCCTTCAAGAAGAAGGTGAACAGTGAAATTTAGGCATTAGTTGCTGTTGGATGAACAGTAACATTAGAATCTATTGACTGCACAAATGCTTAGGAGATAGGAAATTGGTGTTTGCCCTTTGAAGCCGTGTCCAGAGAAAGTTGAATTAATCTCTCTTGTGGGTTGTGTGATTTCGTGGAACCTCTTTGTTAGAGTGATAGAGATTTCGTGGAATCTCTTTGTTAGAGTGATAGAGATTTCGTGGAGCCTCTAGTGTGAGAGCGAGCGAATTTTAGATTTGTTTTGTTTGTGGTTTCCTTACTTTGTTGAGTGATTCCGTGGAACCGTCTCGTGTGAGGGAGTGACTTAATTCCTTGGTGCCCGTGTGCGATAGCGGCCGACCTCGGAGCGGAGCTCGAAGGTGACGAGGAGTTCCTCGCGTGATCGCCATCGACTTCGGATACAAAAAGACGCGTCTTCCGTGGGTAATTGTTTCTTTCTCCTTTCTTTGTGTGTGCCTAAGTTTTCTCATTAGGATAATTAGACTCTTGTTGGATTTTCGCCCAAATTTCGTCAGCAAACGCTACGTCGAAAACTCCAAACAGAAACGTATTTGGAGTTCACGATTTTTGTTTTGCTACGATAAAAGGGAACGGAACGAAAGTGCGAATTTCCTTCCCCGGATTTAAAATCGAACCATTGTTTAAGACAATTCATTTTAAAATGAAGAAGTAATTTTGTGCTCTTCATAAAAATTTCAAGTTGCGTAATTTTTTAAGTTCTGCGTCCGCTCTAAAATTTTCAAAATTTTTTATTCATCGCATGCATTTAGGGTTTCCTAAAAAAAAGCCGAGAGGCGCGTAAACCCTACGCGTCGTCCTGCATCAGCCTCCCAAATGGGCTAATTTGATTTTGTCTTTAACACTCCATCGCAAGCTGGAGCGTATAAGTCATATGCGCCAAGCTTGGATAAAAACTGATATTACAGAGTCCGAGAGAGAGCTTTAGTGAAGATATCAGCAATTTGACCGGAGGCCGCGACATGTTCCAATACTATCTTCTTTGATTGAACCTTTTCCCGAATGAAGTGACAGTCATCCTCAATATGCTTTGTGCGCTCATGAAACACCGGATTCTTTGCAATATGCAAAGCCGCTTGACTGTCACAGAGCAGGGTGGCAGGAGAGGAGAGTGTGAGACCCATATCACTGAGCAGGCCCTCTAGCCAGGTGACCTCAGACATAACCGCTGCCATAACACGATATTCAGCCTCGACGGATGAGCGAGCAATAACAGTCTGTTTCTTGCTGCGCCAGGTAATAAGATGTCCATCGAGGTAGGTGCAAAAACTAGTTGTGGAATGTCTATCATCAAGTGACCCTGCGTAGTCTGCATCAGAGTAGGCAACAAGAGATAAGGAAGTTGATGACTTATATACAAGTTCTTGTCCAGGAGCCTTCTTTAGATATCTGAGGATCCGCTCGACGGCTCGAAGATGAGAAGTTCTAGGGGTATGCATGAATCGGCTTACAACTCCAACAGCGAATGAGATATCAGGCCGCGTAACTGTGAGGTAGATAAGTTTCCCCACCAAGCGTCGATAGTACTCTGGATTGGTCAGAACAGGGTCATTCCCAGAGTCATGATTTGACAGCTGATGATTCATATCCATCAGAGTATCTGTAGGCTTGCATCCCGAGTAGCCCGCACTAAGATCTATGCAGTACTTCCGTTGAGATAAGACTAGTCCATCGGGTCTCCTTGCAACCTCAAGTCCAAGGAAGTATCGCAGATTGCCCAGATCTTTTGTCTGAAAGACGGAGTTCAGATGTTGTTTGATTTTTCGGATCCCGATGGTGTCGTTTCCTGTAATTAGGATGTCATCAACATAGACAAGAAGAAGAACTCTCCCTGTTTCTTGATGACTTGTAAAGAGAGAGAAATCAGCAGAACTTCGAGTGAATCCCATCTCGCGAACCACCTTACTGAACTTATCAAACCAAGCGCGGGGGGATTGTTTGAGACCATATATAGACTTCCGGAGAAGGCATACACGAGACTCCCCGTGGTCTCAAACTCAGGTGGTTGGTACATATACACAGTCTCTTGAAGATCGCCATTGAGAAAAACATTCTTGATATCTAATTGATGAAGGGACCATTGACGGTGCACAACAAGAGAGATTAGAACCCGGACGGGACTAAGTTTGGCCATCGGTGAGAACGTTTCGTCGTAATCGAGGCCATGTTGCTGAGTGAAGCCTCAGGCCACCACACGGGCTTTGAGACGATCAACTGTTCCATCAGGAGCATGTTTGACTGTAAAGACCCATTTGCAGCTAACACAAGATTGACCAGGAGGGAGAGGAACAAGGTCCCAAGTTTGGTTAGCCCAGAAAGCTGCCATCTCGTCAACCATGGTTGCACGTCAGCCCGGATGTTTTAGAGCTTCCTGCAACGAGTTAGGAATGAAAATAGTGGAGAGATAGAGGGCAAGCGTGCGAAGCGGTGGAGAGAGGCGATGGAGGGAGACATAGTTTCCCATGGGATGAGCCGTAGAGGGTGGTGCTGGATCGTCAACGCGCAAAAGAGCAATAGTAGTAGGGGTTGTTGCCGAGCTGCAATCCTGGACGAACGGCGAGTATAGACACGAAGAGGTGAAGGAGGAAGGAGGGGTGGGGAAATTGGTACGGGAGGAGCGGAAGTTGGAGGAGGCAGAGAGGTAACTGGAACAACTGGACGAGGAATAGTAGACTGAGGTGGTAGAGGGGAGGTGGGAGAGAAGAAGCTTTCATCTTCAGCAAAGGTAACGTCCGCAGAGACAAGCACCTTGTTGAGTGTGGGAGAATAGCAGACGTACCCCTTTTGGGTACGTGAGTAGCCAACAAAGATACATTTGGTGGCGCGGGCGACAAGTTTGTCGCTGGGTGGGCCGAGAGAGTGAACATAACAGACACAGCCAAAAGTTAGAGGCATGAGAGGAAAGGGGGGATTGGAAGGAAATATGTGACTGAATGGAGAAGCAAAGTTAACGACTGAGGAGGGCATACGATTAATGAGTAAACAAGCAGTAAAGATAACAATGTTCCAATATTCAGCTGGGACCTGCATTTGAAGCATGATTGACCGAGTGACATCAAGGAGATGTCGATTCTTCCGCTCGGCCACACCGTTTTGTTGGGGTGTGTATGCACATGAGGTTTGATGAATGATCCCAAAGTCGGTACATAAAGTGGAGAAACTACGACTAGTGTATTCACGAGCGTTGTCAGTGCGAAGCGTTTGTACCGTAGTAGAAAATTGCGTACGTATTTCAACAATAAACGCACGGAAGACAGAAGGTAGCTCAGCACGATCATGTAGGAGATAAAGCCATGTTAGGCGCGAATAATCATCAATAAAGGTTACAAAATATCGATAACCAGAAAGACTGAGAAGTTTATAAGGACCCCAGATATCAGAATGAACTAAAGAAAATGGAGTACTGCTCCGGTTACATGCAGGAGAGAAAGAGATACGATGTTGATTGCCAAAGATACATGATTCGCAAGAAAAGTCCTGTAAAGAGACATCAGAAAGGGCCTTCTTGAGAATCGGAAGAGGGGCATGACCAAGATGACGATGCCAGTCAACGGAGGGAACAACGGAGAGTGAAGTGGGAAGGACGTTCAGGAGATAAAGCCCGTTGGACAGCCGTCCTCTACCAATGATAGTCTGTGTGCGGCGATCCTGCATGACAAAAGAAGAAGGAGAAACGATTTGACAACAATCAAGATCTTGAGCAAGCCTACTAACAGACAGTAGGTTGAAGGGAAGCCCGACACATGAAGAACCGAGGTTAAAGAGAGTGTAGGAGTAAGTTGCAGATCAGCAGCGCCAGATACAGGAGTAGTATCGTCATTTGTCACAGTAATGAACTTGAGATACTCAGTGTGCATATACTGAGGAGGTTTTTGAGAAGTAATGTGATGAGTGACGCCAGAGTCCAGTATCCATTGAGAGCTGTAGGAGAAACATGAGATACCTTCAGTAGAGAAGGAAGCAACCGAGCCAGAGGAACGGTTGACCATGCCTTGAAGCTGCAGTATCTGGAAGCGGAGGTCATTGATATCCTTCTGAGCCGTGGCGGAGGGGTCGGTGGTAGAAAGACTTGCAGGAGCAGGAGCAACAACAACAGGAGGAGTAGCAAGATGAGGAGGCAAACCATGTTTGTGATAGCAGGTAGCTTCAAGGTGGCCATCACGACCGCAGTAAGTACACTTAAGAGTAGAGCGCCCATCACGTCCCCGACCACGATACGTGAAGCGGCCGCCCCAAGTAGAAGAACTGCGGCCATAGGGAGCAGGAGTAGGGAGTAGGGGCTGCTGGAGGAAAGCCGGAGAGAAGGTGGCGGGAGCCTCGGGAGGTGGTGTAACTTTGAGCACCATGGAGCAAACATCAGATAAAGAGGGTATAGTAGGAGAAGAGAGGATCTGGGCCCGGATGTTGTGAAGATGAGTAGGAACACGGGCCATCATCATGACGATCTCAACTGCCTCCTTCTGTGGCCGTTGAGTAGCAAGGTCTGCAGTGGGAGGTTGGTGTTGTATCTAGGCTTCCACCAAGGTTCTGGTCTTGGCAACAAAGGAAGTTAAATCGCCTGTGGTGTCAGGGTCCAGGGATTGAAGAACAGCGATAATGTCGAAAAGGTGTTTTAGGCTATCCTGCCCAGAGTAGAGAGAGTGCAGCTCATCCCACATTTCCTTATCGGTTTCGTAATACATTGTCATGCGGTAAAACTCCGTGTCCATAGAGTTAAGCAACAAAGATTGGACTCGTCCGTCATCGCGAAGCCAGTCATCAGAGGGATCAACAGGTTTGACCCGAGTGAGGTGAGGGAGTAGACCCTTAGTCTGCGAACACGACGAACGGAATGAGCCCATTCGGCATAGTTGGCCTTGCTGCTAAGAGAGATAGTGGTGATGCGAAGTTCATCGCGAACCTCGGGAGGTGGCGCAGCAGCTCGAGCGGGCAGAGAGGAGGAAGCTGTGGTGGAGTCAGTAGAGGCCATGGCGGATAAAAGTAGCAAGTCGGGCGGAATAGCAGCAGAGGAGGGAGCAGCCCGCGGCTACTAGAGCAGTCCGCGGCGACAACAAGCAGGCCGCAGGCCGCGGGATGAGAGCAGGGCGCGGCGATAGTGAGGAGGCCGCGACGAGAACAGGCAGGTCATAGGTTGCGGTAAGGAGAAGCAAACTGTGGGGGCAACAAGCAGACCGCTGGGACAAATGGCGCAGGTCGCAGGTCGCAGCGACAAGGAGGTCGCGACTAGAGATGGCACAACGCAAAGAGAGGCAGACCGCGGCGACTTGAGCTAGGTCGCGGCGAGGAGGAGAAGATCCTTGGTAGCACCAACGGGCAGCGGACAGGGGCAGGCGCTCGCAGCGGACTGAAGCAGGAGCTCACAGCGAGCTCGAGTGGCGAGAAGGCAGGCGTCTAGGGGCAGTCCGCGCCGAGAAGGGCGAGAAGGCGAAGTACGCGGAGGATTGCGAGAGAAGCGAGGCAGTCCGCGGCGGACTGAAGCAGAGAACAACAAACAGTCATGAGCAAGTGGACCCCACGGGCAGAGAGAGATGAGGCTATAAGTAGCCCTGAGCGGAGGGTGGAACCACGGGGTAGAGAGGAGGCGGGTTGGAAGAGGCAGGCCGCCAAAGGCCGTGCGAGTATAGCGGACAACAGAGGCGGGTAGAAGCCGAGTCCGCAGGCAGTCCGCGAGGAGGAAGTTAGAGGCCGCTGGAAGCACTGGGAAGAAATAATGCCTCTGATATCATGTAGAAAGAGAAGTGTATGAGAGAGAAAATCTCCCTCGATTATCTTGTCTTCAAATAATAGGAATACATACACTTATATAGAGGTAGAAAGAGGGAGAGAATACTACATTTACAATGTGGGATTAAAGAAGCTATACATGAGCCAATATACATGGATCTCCCAAATGAACTAATTTGATTTTGTCTTTAACAGTTGGGAATTATGGTAAGCTAAACCGCACAGTTGTTAGAAGGCTATTTGTGGAGTACTGTCGCTGGGGGCTACCTGGTGGAACTCAGAAATCTCCTACAAATGCACGGACAGAGGAGGGAGTAAAATCTAAAGTTAGAGGTCAGTGATTCATGATACTCGCAAACTAACTAGAGTTGGTAGCAACGGCTGAAACCACCGTTCCCTAACCTGAGCACCTCTCTCTAGTCTCTATGACTATCGAATCCCGGCTCCATGTTATATGGTAAATCGAAAAAGGGATCAGGGAAGAGTGGAGTTCAAGCTATATACTGAGATAGGAATGCACTTTTGAGTTAGGGACAAGATATTGAAGAAAATAAAGTATTAGATTTTGTGATTTTTTAAAATCACCATTTTGATTAGTTTAATGGATCATTAACTAACATTGCAGGGAGTGAGTCTATAAATAAACTTCATGTTTGAATGATGGATACATGTAAATCCAAGATTGTTATGTTTATTTTGCTTCGATATTCTTGTTACTAATATTTGAAGCATGTGTATCCGTGTATGCTGGAAGAAAACATCGTGATTGATAGTCGTTTTGATGAAATAATTAGAATGTTCTAATGACAGAGAAATTGTTTACAAGCTAAACGACTTGTTGATCATTGTTGACTTCACTCCTTGTTCGTGCTCAATTGAAGTCCATTATTGTTTAGGGTTTTCTTCTCTCCCCATATTCTTTGGAAATGGACTTCAAAGTCTAATTCAGTAGCCCCATTTTCGTCCAACTCCAACAACAACCACACTCAAGTCTATATCTCGCTCGGCATAGTGAGGTCGGCTATGTGGATCATTTGTTGCCATTGCGTTTTATCTTTAGTCATAATGCCTAAGTACATCATGTCTTTCCTTGTAGTTTCATTTTAAATCTTTTTTTGATCTACCCCTCCCCTATGTTTAACATGCCTTGCAGCTAAACTCTCAAGGGACTATTTTCGTCCAACTGAAGGAAAAAATATGCAATTATCCTCTTATGGCCTATTGAATTGGAGTAAAGCCAAATTTGGGGGAGAGCATATATCACTTATTTTCAAACAATGAACCCTCAATTTTTCTCTTCCTGGACTCTCTTTAAGGGTTATAATTGGATGGTGTTATTAGCAAACCTGTTTCCACTGTCGGCAAACTTACTTCCACGGCTAGCAAACCAAAATAATCTCAGATTCACAACATTTATGCTATTTTTTTGATCCTACAAAATTACTAGCAAATCATTAGGTTACGCACCATTCAGTCATTCCTCCTGTTCCTCTACGCTCTTGATTCCTGCACCGTCCGCCGATACCTGTTTGCGATTCCCCGTTTTCCTCGCGGCGGCTGGTCCAAGACTCTCGATTCTTCTCCCTCGACATCTCCTTGTATTTCTTGGTAAGGTCGATGCCTTCCCGATTAAAACCCTAGATCTGATATCCAGCTCTCACTTCCTTCTAGGTCTCATTTTCTTCATGTTGAGGTCTCAAATAGCCATTTTTACTGACAACCATTAGGTTGGATGCTTGCAGTTGAAATGAATTTACTAATAAAAATACCTGTAAAATTAGAATGCCCAGTATTACATTACTCGGAAGAAGTTTATTTTTTTAATGTAGTAATATAAGAAAACAGATGATATTCATTTGAGATACAATGACCTCAAAAAAAAATATTTGTTTATAATTGCGGAGGCCAATAATTTATATTAATTGTTGGAGGTTACATGAGTGAGAGTACATGCATGTTGGATTCAAGCATCCAACCCAAAATCGATTGCGTGCGGGAATTTAATATTGTTCGCAAGCTTGTGCGCCCAATTTAGGACCGGAACTTAGGCTCCATTTAGCACCACAAACAGAGCCTTGGGCTCCGTTTGGCACGGTGGTGGCAGTCGTAAATGCATGGATTAAACTGTCATTCGTTAAGGATCACCTAACAAACATCATCCGTTTGAACATAAAAGTGGATGAAGTTCCTTAGGTGGGCGTTAACGAATGACAATTTAACACTCATGTTCATGACTGCAGCCGCCCTGCCAAACGGAGCCTAAATGGACTATTCAAAATCTATATTTTAAGACCTTTGAGTTAAATTTTGGGCAATTTTATAACTACACATTATGGCTCGGGGTAGTTCACGAACCGAATCAAATTGAATAGCTTTTCACTAAAATTTAAATTTGACATAGAATGTAGTGGGTCAAATTCGGATTCGTTCGAATATTTGGTGTTAGATTCAGATTTTTCATGAAATGTTGTATTTGAATTTGGGTTCGAATTCAGATTTGAATTCAGATTTGAACGTATTTGAATTTCAATTCTAATTTTATAATGTTTAATTATATATAATGTTCAAATATAATTATATATAATATTTAATTATATATATTAATTTTATTTATCTATATATTCTAGTATTCGTGAATTGTTTGTGAATCTTCAAACAAGAATAAAATTATTCGGATTCGGAAATCAGAATTCCAAATGAGAAATATAAATTTTAATCGAATTTTGAATTATTCACGAATTTTATTATTTGTGATCAGTCCTAATTATGACCAGAAGCACAAAAACTCCAAATAACAATCTTTTCTCTTCTTTTAAGTGCACACCATTTCTCTCGAGCCCGAGGCCATCTCTCATGTTGGTGATGCTGGTGTGACGGGAAACACGAGCCATTGAGGGAAGGAAACTTAAACCTGAGAAACTCTCGGGAATGGACCCTTCGATCTGCTTCATTCCTATGAGAATCAGGGCTAGAAGAAATTGGAGATTTCTTAGAGAAGGGGACAGTGAATGCGCCCTTCAGGTAAGGGGATCGGGACCGTCCTGTAGTTTGAGGACCTTGATGCTGCAAACTGAATTCTTTTTGTGCATTGGTCGTGCACATAAAGCCTCACATATAAAGCCTGGCAAGCCCAATTTAAGACCGTCAAGCACATCATCTAGACTTTTTCTGCCCAGATCTAAGCCTAGGCCTAGGACCCTAGTTGGGCCTTTTCAGGCAGGCCGGGCCTATCCAGGGAAATTACTTATATTGGCCTATGCAGGAAAATTCTTATAAAAATTAATTAATATTAATACATTATGTTATATTTATATATTAAAATTTCAAATAAATAAAATAAAAGTCTATATTGTATTTCATATTAAAAATTATTATAACACATGCAAATGAGTCGGCCACCAACTCCGAGAAAAATTACTTGAAATTACATAACATACAAATTCACAAATCTCAACCTAGTTACCCACAATAAGTAAGGTGTCAAAGCAACAATACCAAATTTTTTTATAAAATACATCCGAAATATCCAAAATATGATACTAAATATCAATCTTCATCGACCAAGTTTAACGAACTCAGGTCTTCTTCGATTGATGAGGAGCTGTCTTCGATGGAAGCAATATGTTGTTCTCTGCTCGTCGGGTTCAAGTAATCCTTATAACAAATACAAATCTTCAACGACTTTTCATTAAGTCGAGTACATCATTCGTTCAAAACCCTTCCACTCAAAAGAAATGTGGATTCTGGAGCTACTATGCTAGTTTGGACAGATAGTATATCGCAGCCATTAAGGCTTAAATAAGATAAATATTAATTTTATTTTTTCACCGCTCTAATATATTAAAATTTTCAAATTTTATTTTAGTCATATATTCTCTAAAATCTATTTTCGTGTATAAATCAAATATATATAATGTGCTAGTAGTTCGAGATTTTTTTTGATGTAATCTTATTAATTTCATTTTGAAAATCATCTGTCGTGTGAATTTATGTTTAATTATCTTGCGATTGCGATCTTTATAAATAATAATAATTATTATATAAATTGATAAAAATTGTATTAAAATTTGAAATTATTGAATTTTCATATTCCAAACTATTGAAATTTAAGTGTAATTTTTTATTTAAAAATCGTTTTTTGACACCTAAAACACCTAATAAAAAATTTATTTATTTGAAGAGATGTGGCATCACGTCTCTTTGAAGAGACATTGCAGAACGTCTCTTCATGGAGATGTGCAACTTGCGCTGCAAGCTTGCAATAGTCTCCTGCCCGTCTAGTCTGTGCCCAGGCAAGGCCTGGGATCGGGCCTGGCCCGGGCCGGGCACTAGACCGAACAAAACACTGATTTGAAGGCCTTGTTAGGCCCCTTAGGACCGGCTTGGGCTTTGACCAGGCCTACCCGGGCCCGGGCCTAACCAGACTTTGGCCAGGCCAGGCCTTAGTTGGCTTTTCAGGCCCGGTCTTTTTGTGCGCCACTGTGTGCGCCCTTCAGATCGAGTTTCCAGAATAACATCAACAGATTCATTGTGGGAGAGGACCTTAGAGTCGCTTCCTCCCGTACTTGCAAGCTGGGTAGATCGAAGACTCCTGAGCTGCATAAACGAGAAAGACGGGAGAAGACGAGGAAGAAGATCGAGCACTCTGAGCGGGGCGAGCAACGATGAGACGGTTGCCTCCAATGTTGCGCACCTATTTCCTGGGCTGTAGAAAACAAGAGTGACCAGAGAGCGGACGAGGAAGAAGATCGAGCACTGCAACCAGGGGTGGATTTAGGGGAGCGCCCCACCTCCCCCCCCCCCCAAAGATTTTGGCAAAATAGATGATGAATTTGAGTTCCTCTCGTCGAGACAATAAATTTTGACTACTTATACGTAAAAAATAGTGTCTGAATAAGGGAGAAAGGAGCCTGAAATGGTGGAGACGTTAAAATTTTTTTTTTGATTGAAAGATGAGAAAGTTGACATAAGAGCTAACCGATTTAATTAATTTTTGTGAAAATAAAATATATAAATTTAGTTAAGATAGCTGCAACCAATTTTGACTCCGCCATGTCTATTTTATTTTTTACTCATAGTTTCTTCGAAATTTCTGAAAGAAACACTATCGTTATCTTCAACGCGATATAACACGACATCTTCTTTACATAAGTCTTGTAATTTTCTTATTTTACTAGTGTCTCATTTATTACATCTTGAGTACACGAGATCAAAAGTACACGAGATCAAAGTCAATGAATTTTGACTACGTGTTTCTCAAACCTCTTAAACGGTTTGTGCCCCCTTATTGAAATTCTCATTCTCTGCAGTAGGAGCACGCTTCCACACTTTTGTTTTGAGCTCGTTTTAATACGAATATCTCTTATTTCGAGCAGGAACTTTCATATGTTTTTAGGGGTGTTGGCAAATGATGATGATAATGAGGTCAGTCGAATGTTTAAATACTGATGATAACACTTTATACTTTTATTGCAACTCATACTTTTTAATAGGAATGTCATCTTAAACATTTTCATTGCAACAAATATTTTTTTTCTTGGATTTATTTACTTCATTACACAAATATTTAACCCAAATACATGAACATCCGAACAAACAAATCAAATTGTAATTGTTGATACTATTAATATTATCACATCTAAAATTATTGAAAAGTTAATATTATGTATACTGCAACAAAAAATAGGTCAGCATCACACAACATTTCATTTGTTCTAAAAGCTGATTAAAAATTGAGTTCAGGTGTCTCTAAATATATAAGCTGCAATAAAAACAATTCTTTTTTATGACTCAATTGCAATATCTCTACATGTGCAAATTTTTGGCATAGACATTGATCATACAAAAATTGTCTTATGATTGACTCCCCTAGTCAAACTTCGTGGATCCGCCCCTGCAAGCAACGACGAGACATGCTGCTCAGGACTGTGAAACGGAGCTAGCAACCTGCGGCTGAGTAATACACGAAGACTGCGTTTGGCGCGTCTTATTTGCTCTGGTTAGATTGGCCAAAACGTCATTGTCTTAGAATGTATGTGATATGACAAATATTACTACCGCTATCAAAAAAGTGGAACTAGTTTTGGGCATAAGATTTTAATATGATAATGACGTTTTTGTCCAACCTCATAGGAGCAAATAAGCCGTGCCAAAGGGAGCCTAAACACACTTATTTTAGAAAGTGCATATATTTCCATCCAGTCGGCAAACAACCACACACTCAACCTCCAATTTTGCCAAAAAGAAACGGCGTCTGATGACTAAACAAACATATCCTTATGCTCTGTTTGAGATATCAGTGTCGTTTTAAAATGGAACAGTTCAAAATAAAGATTCAAAACTGTATTTTCAAAATTGTATTTTCAAAACAAAGATTCTGTTTGGATAACCATCGATTCCTTTACGTTTTAAAAATTAAATTACTTTCCTTATATTACTTTATACGCATATTAAATTATTCTCAATTTTATTATATTATAAATTGCTTTTACTATTATTATATATTAATTTTACTAAATATAAATTGCTGTGCCCACGCTAGAGCGAACCTTCCCTACAGAGTAAAAATTCGGTCTGGGCAGCGGACCTTACTTTAGGTCCCCACCAATGAGAAGGAGGAGAACCTTATAATTTTATGGGGTCCGTAATGCACAGTAAAACTGTGCACAGTAACTCCACCTGCTCGCATCTTTTTATTGGCCGAGCGGACCTTCCTTTAGATCCGCTCGGCGGATCAAAAATATTTCCCCGCTTCACCTTCATCTTTTTCTTATAATCATTCACTTATATTATATTATATTATATAATCATTCACTTTTATTTTATACAAATATAAATTAGAGAGGAACAAAAATTAGGTGTGTTAGTCGCATTTATTTTAAGGTGCTCGTGCAGTGCGAGGCAAACGATCCGCAATCTGACGGTGTACATAATAATATCGTATTTATATTAAATAAAAGAAAAACAAGGGAAAGTCGGACGGGCGCGATTGAAAGTCGGGCAACGACCGTTTTGAAAGGGCCGCCGGTGGTTATCTGGCCTGCCTGAAAAGTCCCGTTTTCCACCCATTCAAACTGCCCGTTTTAAAATGAAGCTCTACAAACACTCCTCCACTCTAGTTAGAACAAAAATGGAGTTTCAAACTTAATTAAAGTCTGGTTCATGCGATCGTAACCACTTGACTGGTGAAAATAAGCCCCCTCCAAACGGAGCCTTAGTATTAATTATTATTAATTTCATTTTATAATATTTGCTATTACAAATCTTATTTTCAAACTAATTATTCAACGTTCGAATGCTTACAGGGCGACCGTTAGCATGCCCTCGCCCCCACTCCTCCTCTTCCCCCGCCATTTTTGAACTAGAAGATCTTATCGCCCTCATAAGGTCTCCTCTTCCCTCATTTCATCTTCCCCAACTCCTCGCCCGCATCTTCTGCCTCGGCGCCCACCACAATAACTTCCTCACAACCGTTCTCATCGGCCGCCTCCCCCGCCCGGAGCTGTCCCTCCGTCTCCTCCGCCTCCTCCACAGCCCCAATATTCTCCCTTTCAACGCCGCCATCCGCGCCATTTCCGACTCCTCTCCCTCCACCGCAATCTCTCTCTTCCTCTCCCTAAAGCGCCTCCACTTATCCCCCAACGACTTCACCTTCTCCGAGCTCCTTCGAGCCTGCTCGCTCTCCCGAAACGCCCTCCATGTTTTCCAGCTACACGCCGTCGTTATTAAATCGAGGTATTTCTCCGATCCCTTCGTCTCTAACGCCCTTCTATCTGCATATGCCAAAGGGGTTCGGCATCCGTCTTACGCACGCAAGGTGTTTGACGAAATGCCGGAGAGAAGACAAGTTCGTGCCTGGACGTGTTTGATCGCAGGGTACGCGCGCTCGAATGACAGAGAAGAAGCGCTTTCAGTTTTCGTCAAAATGATTGAAGAGAATTTGTTGCCGGAGGATGATACGATGGTCAGTGTTCTGTCTGCTTGCTCTGCTCTCGACGGTCGAAGCGTCGAGAAATGGCTGAAAATTGTTGATGAGTACGCCGACATC
The DNA here is from genome assembly GCA_039513925.1 of Platanthera zijinensis. Lineage (NCBI taxonomy): Eukaryota > Viridiplantae > Streptophyta > Magnoliopsida > Asparagales > Orchidaceae > Platanthera > Platanthera zijinensis. The sequence continues at coordinate 165,418,052 of CM077095.1, forward strand.
GATTCGGCCGTTGTAGTGCTCATGCATCTCTATGGGAAATTGGGCAAGGTGGAAGAAAGCGTGGGTTTGTTTGAGAAGATGAGGAAGAGAGAAGCAGGGAGAATGAGTATTGTGGCTTGGAATACAGTGATTATTGCCCTTGTTCAGAACGGCAAGCCCGTTGAGGCATTAAATCTTTTTCACTGCATGCTTACATATTCCTCTCCAAAACCTAACCATGTTACCGTCGTCAGCTTGCTCTCGGCCTGCGCCGTGGTGGGCGACCTGAATCTCGGAAGACGAGCTCATGAATATATGAAAAACAGAGGCAGGGAAGGTGTCTTGTCCTCTAACCGGATTCTTGGCACCGCTTTTATAGACATGTATTCAAAATGCGGGAGTTTGAGGGAGGCGAAGCATGTGTTCGACGGAATGTCCGCGAAAGACGTGGTCTCCTTCAACGCCATGATCATGGGGCTTGCCATGAACGGCGAAGAAACGGCCGCTCTGAACCTCTTCTCCGACATGGGAAAGTTCGATGTAAAACCGAACGACGGAACCTTTCTTGGTGTTTTATGCGCGTGCGCCCATTCAGGCATGATTGATAAAGGCCGTCTGATCTTTAACGACATGCAGAAGAAACATTTGATAAGTCCTACGATAGAGCACTACGCCTGCTTCATTAATCTCTTAGCCCGCGCTGGTTTACTTGAGGAGGCCCTTAAAGTTGTGGAGGGCATGCCAATTGAGCCCAATGGTCTAGTGTGGGGGTCTTTGCTTGGGGCGTGCTTGGTCCACTTCAAGGTCGATGTTGCTCGAGAAGTTTGTGGAAGATTTTTTGACGCAGACCCGGAGAATTCCGCTGGATATGTTATGATGTCTAACATCTACGCCGTCGATCGGAATTGGGAAGACATTGATGAGCTGAGAGGATTGATGAAGATGAGAGGTGTGAGGAAGCAACCTGGCTGCAGTTGGATTAGCATCAATGGGACCTTGCATGAGTTCCATGCCGGTTTCTCTTCGTGTTCTCGAATGGAGATGGCGCATTTTATTCTGAATTCCTTGTCTACTACTATGCTGTTTATTGAAGGGGTTTAAAGATCCATATAAACTGATTTTTTTAGGATCTTTTATTGGGATTTCACCTCATTGAAGCCAACCACCTTGCCGGCCTCGTCCTAGTCAACTTACCTCCACTTCTCCGTGGACGGCGGCTCTCCCATCACCTCCAAACATCTGTGACTTCTAGCTCCACCGCGAAGGACAATGTTGAATTCTAGCTCCACCGCAAAGGACAATGTTGACTTGATGGGCTCTCCCATCTCTCTATCGAATACCCATTGAGAAATACTCCATGTTGGACCATTTGCATGGTGCGGTGGAGGCGGTCGTGAGCGTGATGGTTGTGAACCGCATCGTTCACACCAACGCCCGACCACATAAGGAACTTCATTCATTTTTATGTTTAAAGCTAGTTTTCATTTCTTGGTGGCAGTCATAATCACCGTCATGCCAAACATACGCTCTATGGCGGTGGCGTTTTTGTCCAAACTCACCGAAGCCAAAAACGTCATGCCAAACGGAGCCTAAATTGATGGGTATGAGATTCATGTCTAATATCCCGGACGACTAGCCCGGTGAGTTTGTTTCCACTGACTATGTTGAGTTAGATTTTCGAGTTGATTTGAGGAATAGTCATGCTGACTATATCCGACGGGTTGACTTCACAGATATGCATACTTTTATTTACAACGTTGTTATCCCCATGCTGTTTTTGGCTTTATGCAGGCCGCGGATGTATGCGCGCCGACAAATATTTCATGCAAGCCAATTTTCCCTAGACCACAGATAATTTTTGCTCAAGAAATTACCCGTTCGCGTGTCGCGGTCCAGCAGATGCGTGCATCTCTTCTCCTCCCTGGATCGACAACCTCCTATCCAAGCTCCTTGCAGATCGCCGCTCTTCAGAATCGACCACTTCTTCCTCAATCTCGAACGCCTTGGTTTTCGTCCGATCACTTCTTCTGCCCGACCATTTCATCATGTAGTTCGACAAAGCTGGCCAGTCAAGTTTTGATCTAGCCATCATGGCCGACCACCCTCTCCTCCATAGCCAGCCTCACGAAGGTGCAGAAGCTCGGTGACGTTCAGTGCCTTTGAACCGAAGCGAGTTCAGAGAGTTGACGAGATAAATCGGGAGGTCTGAGGTGCCCTCCACACCCGAGGTAAATTAACGAGAACGAGAAGGAAGCCTGGCACCGTTCAGTGTGGAGGGCTCTGATACTGAGTACATAGTTTGACGGGTAGGAGACCGACGAGCGGGGCAGGGAAGCCAGCCATAGCGAGAACCGACAAGCGGGATTTTCAGGATTTGAACATAAAATATTTTACTTTTGTGACCGGCTTGCACAGGATTAGCAATGCTCTTTATTTATTATGTTATAAAAAATGTTATTTCTTGTCTTTCTTAAATTATTTCTCTGCCCTAATATCTGAGTTTATTCAAGATACTCATTAGTGTTTCATTAACTCCTAAATTGTTTTTTATGCTAAAAAAAAAGAGTGGTGTTATAGACACACCGTGTATAAATCACTTTGGACAGCCAACAGTTATGTACAGTCAAATATCGCTGTGTACAACCAAATCTACTTATAGATACAAGTAATCCGCCGGCAAATCTGCGAGAGTTGGGCTTCTCCTTTCCATCATTGCTTGCACCTGGACAAACTACACCAAATTCGCTCTCTGTTCTTCGTACCCACCACGATTATCATTGCCCAAGCAACCACCTCTCTTTTAGGAATTTCCTCAAACACCTTAAAGGCATTAGTTATTATCAGGGAAACCAAATAGGATCCAGTGCCACTACTTTGAAATAATAGTTGATAGTTGGATTAGAGCTCAAAAGGCATTCCTATTTCTCTTTAGCTTTATGTAGCACTGATGATTTTTCTCTCTCAAATTCTCCATTAGAAATCGGCAAAATATGTAATTATATGGAGAAAATAGAACAAGATCAAATGATTCTATGGATATCGCTGCGGACTTCTGCGCCGAGGGAAGGCGATTTGAGCCAGACCGAAGAGAAAACGTCGGCCTCCTAGTAGCGCCGCCGGGAGGGCTGAGACGGTGCAGAGCGTGGGGGAAAAGGCGAAGCAGATGGTGGACGGAATTTGGGAGGTGGCGAAGGGGACACGGAAGATAAAGAAGCCTCTGGTAGGGAAACGGTAGTCAACGAGATGGGTTGCCCATAGCCTTAGAAGAGAAATCAGAAATTAGGCATTTTAAGTGGTATTCTTTTGTATTTATAGTTTATCCATAGTCATTTAGGGCGTGTCCATAACGAGAAATTTTTGGGTCCGGGCCCCGTGTCCAGATTTAGAGACGGAACCGTTCCGATTTTAACACGTGGCGAGTTATTTATTATTTTTTCGCGCTCTTCTTTAATCACAAGATATGCAGAAATGAACGCAATATATGCAGAACTGATCGCAATATATACAAAAAAGATCGCAAAAAAAATAAAATTGAACGTATACAGTTTTTTATTATTATTATCTTGCGATCAGTTTTGTATACAAAATGATCGCAATAAAAAATTTTTGGATCCAAACTGGGACAATCCAAAATTATTTTATTGCAATCATTTTGCATACGAAACTGATCGCAAAATATACGTTCAATTTTATTTTTCTCGCGATCTTTTTCGTATATCTTGCGATCAGTTAGGTTTCTCGATCCTGCGATAATTTTTGTATATCTTGCGATCAAAGATATACGATCAAAAGTTGAACGTATATCTTGCGATCAGTTTTGTATACAAAATGATCGCAATAAAATTTTTTTGGATCCAAACGGGGACAATCCAAAATTATTTTATTGCGATCATTTTGTATCTTGCGATCAGTTGTGTATATATTGCGATCATTTTTATATATCTTGCGATCATTTAGGTTTCTCCTGCGATCATTTATGTTTCTCCTGCGATCATTTTTGTATTTCTTGCGATCAAAGAAGAGCGCAGAAAAATAATAAATAACTCATCACGTGTCAAAATCGGAACGGCCCCGTCTCCAAATCTTGACACGGGGCCCGGACCCAAAAATTTCTCGTCCATAACACCGCTCAAAAAAATTCGGGCCGCAACTAAACCTTGACACTTCCTCAATAAAGCTCTGCTTTGCAAATCCGGGGGCAACAATGAAGGCTCTGTTTGTTTCAGGGGTGGTGTTATGGGGCGTTGTAAATGAGAGCATTGGGAATCGAGCAGTGGGAATGAAAGGAGGGGGCAGCTTTGACGTTGAAGGTCAAAAATGATGTTTTAGAGCGTTGAGAATGGAGAAAGATGTTTTACCAAACATATTTTTTTAGTGTTGACGGTTTCCTCTCACCACCAATAAAAAAAGGAAAAATGTTATAGGCACTCCAGTTAGGCTAATGACGCCGCATATTGTTAAATTTACGGGATAAATTCAATCCCAAAAACCCAATGACACTCTTTAATTCGTACCTCTCCATGCCATTGTTGCTCAAGAGAACGGAGAAGATGTTTTACCAAACATATTTTTTTAGTGTTGACGGTTTCCTCCCACCACCAATAAAATAGGAAATTGTTATAGGCACCGCAGTTATGGCTAATGACACCACATATTGTTAAATTTAGGGGATAAATTCAATCCAAAAAACCCAGTGGTGCCCTTTAATTCACACCTCTCCCTGCCACTGCTGCTCACGATCAAGTCCGAACCATAGGCGCTGCCCCTCCCGTCGCACGCCCTCCTGCCAGCCCTTCCAACCGCAGCCCCTCCTTGGTTGACTGGCCGCCCCCGCACAACCGAAAGTTCAGGTGGTTGATCGACTGATCGACAATCGTCACAGCGCAATCGCTTGGCCGCATGGTCGCGACCCTCACGCGACCGATGGGGCATGCAACCGATTCGTCGCCCGGCAGACCGACCATCGTCGGCCTGCGGTCGCATGGCCACGTGGTCGCGCCCCTCGTGTGCGCGATCGCGAGGTGGAGCTGTAGGTCCCTCACTCGACCGCCATCACAGACGGTTGTGTAGTTGCGCTAGGGTTTGGCGCCTGACCGGTCGCGACCCCCGCACAGCTGAAAGGCCAGGTGGTCGATCAGTCGACAGACCGTCGTCGTAGCGCGACAATTTGGCTGCGCGGCAGCGGCCCTCGTGCGGTCGCGGCCCTCGCGCGTTCGCATGGGCATGCAGTCAATCGACCGCCTAGCCGACTGACCCCGCTGGCATGCGGTCGCGGCCCTCACATTCACGATCATGAGGCAGAGCGGCGGGCTGCCCTCTCGGCCGCTGCTACGGACTGCTGCGTGGCCTTGTCAGGGATGGGCACCCAGCCAGCAGCCAGGGCTGGGCGGGCGGCCGACCCCTGATGTCTGTCATCCCTCTTCGTCGCCTCCGGCTGAGCTTCCACCATCTGATTCGCTGCCACTTGATCTCTGTTTTTTGGTCAAATCTTTAAGCACCTCTTGTAACTACCCATTATGAGGAGGTGCACAACCAAAATAATTATGGCCTACGGATAACTGTATAACCACCATAACCACCTCGAAAGCCTATAAATGGGACTCTGAGGCCCTCCTTAAAGGCATCTTCATCTCCATCTTCTAGATCTTCTCCTCCTCCGCTTCTCCTCCTACGCGTGTGAGTGCTCCCTTGAAAGTCTCTTTTCGCTTTCAAATAGTCTTTCGAAGATCTTCAAGCGTCTTTGAAGATCTTCGATCTCCCTTTAGCACTCTTGAGCACACTCCACCTTGCACACGTTTCTCCCTGCGCACGTTTCTCCCTGTGCACGTTCCGCCTTTTGCACACTTCCATACACACCAAGCACGCTTCACGTACATTTCGCCATCCACTCTGCAACAAGCCCCATGTCGTCAACTGGTTCTCCAGTCGACTTCAAGCTCTCCGCTCCATGCTCCACTGTGCGTGATAGGAGACAAGCCGCATACCAGAAGACTCTCCAAGAGCGCCCCTCCAAGCTCCAAGCAGCAACCAAAGACTCCAAAGCTTACAGAGCAAAGTGCTCCCCTCTATGCAAGAAGAAATACTTAACTCCGCGAGCGGTGGCTTGTCACCCTCGAAGCCCTTCTCTCCCTCCCCAACGATTATAACGAGAGACGACATGTCGCCCTCGAATTCTCTCCAAAAGTTTTGTAACATCACAAAAAGATAGTTGAAGTGTGGTCGCCACAACTCCGACCATGTGGATTTTCACTCCTTTCTTGGGTTATCCACGTTAAAAAAAAAGCGGCGTGCCAACCATCGCATTTCTTTCATTCTACATTGACTATTTGTGCTCTCGACCGCTCCAGTGCTAAGTCGGTCTAATTTAGACTGATTTACCGGAAGACTCGAGTCGTCCCACAACAATAACTATACCGCCTTTTGATGAATTATTGACTTATAGTCATTCCAATTTTCCTCTTCTTAATTGAGAAAAAGGTAGCTCTTCTTCTTTTCGATCTCATTTTTCTTGTTTAAGCAAATCATAACTTGTTGACTCCACTATAGTGAGATAAAGGCTTGAATGTTGTAAGCAAATCATAACTTCGGCTCCATTGGCACAGCGGTGGCTTCCATGAATGAATATGGGGGGGGGGGGGGGGGGGGGGGGGAATTGTGCTTCCTTAACGCTTACCTAAGGAACTGCATTCACTTTTATATTTAAATGGATGATATTTGTTAGGTGATCCCACCACCGTGCAAAACGGAGCCTTCAATATCCATAATTAGGCGGATCCCACCACCGTGCAAAACGGAGCCTTCAATATCCATAATTAGGCGGTTCTTAGAGCATTTGACCAAGGCTAATAATATTGCTCTCCATATAAGGAACAAATATATATATCAGGCATGTAAGCCAAAATCAACCGAACCGTAAAATCGAACCGAACCAGACCGTATCATACGGTTTGGTTTGGTTTCAATAGGCCGTGGTTCGGTTATGATTCTGATTTTAGAAAAACCATACAGTTCGGTTCGGTTTATGATTTTGTGTGATAAACCGAACCGAGTCGAACCAAATCGCTGCGTATAAAAACATTTAATTTATTAATTAAATTTGATTAAATCATACGCTTAATCATACAACAGTTAATTACATTTTATATTTTCATTAAACCATACGCTTCATGATTTTGACTTTTTCGGCGATATCAGCTGGGGAGAAGCAGAGCAGTAAGGGAAAAGCCGCTTCTCCTCAATTTGCCCTAGTCGCGTGCTTCTTCCAGTCTTCCGTTGTTTCGTTCTTTTCCATCACCTGCGCGCCAGTCCTTCATTCATCTCTATTCTCTAGTTATTCACTCCAGTTCCAAGCTGTCATTTGTCCGTCCATTTCTGGCGCTCCCTAGTAGCCTCTACGAGACGACGAGGTCTGAACTCTGAATGAAACTCATCCATCCGAATTCCGGGAAATTCCTAACTTCCTATTCTCTGAATCTGAGTTCCTATTTCTTTGAATATGATCAAATAAGGATCAATGTTCAAAAATCAAAATTCATCCATACATTTTTATTGCAAAATCTAAAACAAAGAATGATAGAAAAGTGCATAAAAACTTTTAGTATCAGGAGACTTTTATTAGTTGAAAATGCAAAATCTATTGCTTCTTTGAAGATGAAAGATTGAGTTTGATGAGATTAAGAAATTAAGGGATTTTTATCCCTTTTAAGTATTAGGCATGCATGTTAGACCTGAAAATGTCGTTTGAAGCATCCAGATGGAGATCTAGGTGGAATCTTATACCTGTTACCCCTAGGTGGGTATAAATAGGCAAACCCAAGGAGTTTCTACGGGTATCGAATTTATACGTGTCCGAACTAACCCGTTATGCCTCCGAACCCGTTATTCGTCCAAATATACGCTAACAATCTCCTCATATATTTGTGACAAATAACGTGTACGTTTCAGAGTGCAGAAAGTGGAGTGTATCAAAATAAGTATCCGACTTTACACATTTTCGTAAGAGTTAGCATAGTTTAAAATAAAACATAAACATGAGTTTTAAACAATAACATAAACTATCAAAAAAACATAAAGGTGCTACTTCATAATAAATAAGTCTGGAAAAATAAAAATGACAATGGATAAACGTGTAACAATTCTACTCAGAGAGTATATCATCATCATCTAAGTCAAAGTCCACTTTCTCTCCTCCATCCTCACCAGTGCCTGGAAGGAATTTCATGAGTCAGACTCTATGAATTCATAAACATATGCAGTGACGTATCAAAATAAACTAACTCTACTTAAATGAGCTTAGTACTTGTACCAATAGTGAAGTAGCACTGTCAGCATCTTTATCCAGTTTAGCTAGGACCAGTCAAGTTTTGATTTTAATAAATCAAACGTTGTTATCTTACTCATTAGTGATCACTATGTACCTCATCATATGATTTGACACACCGTCATTTGCAACATTATCAAATGTTGAATAATGTGCTATGATCAGTAATATTAGATTAACTCATACAATGACTTTCTATTCTCAGTTGAATAATTCTCAAATCAACTTACGATGAGAAAGATGTTAAGTCATTAGGTGTGGAATGACTAACATCTAACCATCTTGGGCTTTTATTAAGAAATTATTTAGGGTTTCGGTCTGTTAATAGATGCTTGAATGTTGCGATTATAGGTTCTTACCATAAAACATAAATATTGGAGGAAGTTTCATATTTCTATGAACTTTAATCTCATCTCCTCCGACGTTTTTAATTGTGAGAACTCTATTTAAGCCTTTTGTCAAGACGTTTGCAACATTATCTTTCGATCTCACATCCATAAATGTCATAATCTCTTGACTCGTGAGAGAGGCCAACCAGGCTTGTTTCATCCTAAGTTGCATTCTTTTGCCATTGAACAAAGTGTTAGTAACAATCGTTTTCGTAGCCTGATTGTCGTAGTAAACTGCAACAGAACTTAACTTTAGGATCGATAGTGGAATATCCATCACCAAATATCTTATTCACTCTGCTTCTTCTCCCGCTAAAACTAGACCGTAGAGTTCAGATTCCATAGAAGATAGTGCAATACATGATTGCCTCTTAGACTTCCAGACTACAGCTGCTGCTCCTAGTGTGAATATAAATCCACTAGTGGGCTTGCTGTCGTTTAATTCTGAGCATCATGATGCATCAGAGTATCCTTCCAAAGCTGGAAGATGACCATGGTAACATAAAACATACTTTTTGGTGTGCTTCAGGTATCACATAGGCCTATCAAGGGCATCCCAATGGTCTTAGCTAGGATTACTAATGAATCTGCTTAACATGCCGACCATAAAGGCTATGTCAGGTCTTGTGCAGACCATACCATACATGAGACTACCAATCAGTTTAACATAATCTAACTGTCTAATCGCAGCTCCATCATTGAGCTTCAAGCGATTATTGTAATCGTAAGGTGTCGCCACTATTCGACGTTCACTGTATTCCCACGCATCTAACATGGACTTTATGTAGTGGCTTTGACTTAGGTAAACGCCATTTTTTCCAAAACTAACTTGCATTCCTAGTATAGTCTCAGTTACACCTAGGTCTTTAATGTTAAACTATTTCATTAGTTCTGACTTAACGTCATCCACTACGGATTGATCAGAACCAAGAATTGGCATATCATCCACATATAAACATATTATAGCGACTTTGTTCGATCTATGACGTATGGAAAGACATTTGTCCGAGAGACTCGACATGAATCTCATGTTCCTTACACTATAGTCAAACTTCTCATACCATTATTTTGGTGCTTGTTTTAGTCCGTATAGCGACTTGATTAACTTACATACATTATTTTCGTGATCGTCTACTATGAAACCTTCAGGTTGGCTCATGTATATTTCTTCGGTCAGAGCTCTGTTCAAGAACGCAGTCATAACATCCATTTGATGAACAATAAAGTTTTCAATAGACGCAATAGCAAAAAGTATTCTAATGGTTGCTAAGTGACACACTTGTAAATATACATCAAAGTAATCCACTCCACTAACTTGTGTGAAATCTTTAGCCATCAGGCGTGCTTTATACTTAGCTACGCTATCATCAGGATTGAGTTTCTTTTTCAGAACGCACTTACACCCTATAGTTTTATCCCCTTTTGGCTTATCAACCAACGTCTAGGTGTTGTTCTGAATCAAAGAGTTCATCTCTTCATCAATGGTTTTTTCCCAGAGTAGTGAATCTCTTGATCTCATCGCGTCCGTATAGGTGGATGGATCGGCCTCAATGTGGTAAGAATCATTACCAAAGGTTCTGGGAGTTCGCTCTCTCATCGAAGTCCTTCTAGACTCTGGGACACTATTATCTACCGGGACTGAATAGGAGGTGCTCGGTACTGATTCAGGTTCTTCCTCAGTAATAGTTGCTTGCATACCTGAGATTGACAAGTTCTTATCCATAAGGAACTTATCCTCAAAGAACACAACATCTCTGGATTCAATAATTATATTATTAGACAGGTTTAAGAATCTATCTGCAGTGTTGAAGCCAAAAATTAACCTCTGTGGAGTTCGGAGTCACAAGAAAGGGGTGACCTCACACCTACTACACTCAGGAGAACGTCACATGCCAAAGGCTCAAGAAGCTAGGAATAGACCCTCGGCTCTAGCGTGGAGGTCCCACCTCACACCCGGAAGATCTTTGAGGTCTCCCCCTCCCTAGCCAATGCTTGAGCTAGGTGCCTTGGAGGAAGAGAGCAAGGAGATTTTAGTGGCTAAGAAGCAATGCTCTCCAAGGCACCCTCAAGGCTCTATTTATAGATTTTTGGGGATGGTCTGCCAATAACCAAATCTCAATGTTCTGAAATTACAAAAATACCTAGGGGCTGGCCTGCCAACAGCCAAACTCCGCTGTTATAAATAGATATTCGCAACCCACTAGGGGAAAATAGCAAACCCCTAGGAACTACCCGCCGAGACCCCGGGAGCTGTCCCGCCGAGACCTCGAGAGCTGTCCCGTCGAGACCCCGGGAGCTGTCTCGCCGAGACCCCGGGAGCTGTCCCGCCGAGACCCCGGGAGCTGTCCCTCCGAGACCCCGGGAGCTGTCCCGCCGAGACCCCGGGAGCAGTCCCGCCGAGACCCCGGGAGCAGGCCCGCCGAGACCCCGGGAGCAGTCCCGCCGCGAGACCCTAGGAGCAGGCCCGCTGAGAACCTGGGAGCAGGCCCGCCGAGACCCCGAGAGCAGGCCCGCCGAGACCATGGGAGAAGGCCCGCCGAGACCCCTGAAAGAGGGGTCGGGGCGGGTGTCGGCCTCCCGCTGCACCCGTACCCTAAAGAGGTGCCGGGGCGAGTGCCGGCCTCCCGCCGCACTCTCCCCCTGAATAGTACTCCAAGAACTAGCAAGCTAGGCTCCTTTTTTCCTCCTCCTCCTAGTATAAAATCCATATCCACCATAAATTTGCCTCCAAGAGTGCAAAACCCTCAAAAAGCTTAAAACTACAAAGCTGGTCTTGCACCTTCCCAGGGGACCCTACTCTGCGAATATGGGGTTGTAAACAATCCCCGCTTTTTTCGAACGAGTTCCATGCTCGGAAAGAAACATCCAACCCAACGTATTCGCTGAGTGTAGCTCTCTCTCTCGTGGTTGAAAGAATACATAACCTCTCCGAGTAGAAAACACTTAACCTCCCTGAGGGGTCAACCTGCCGTGTCAGATAATGGGAGCCTGGGTGACGAGATCCCCTCCGAGTGAAAAACACTCGGCCCCCCGAGGGGTCAACCTGTCATGTCAGCTAATGAGAGCCTGAGTGACGAGATCCCCTCCGGGATGAAAAACACTTGGCCTCCTCGAGGGGTCAACCTGTCATGCCAGCTAATGAGAGCCTGGGTGACGAGATCCCCTTCGGGGATAAAAAACACTTGGCTTCCCCAAGGGGTCAACCTATCATGTCAGCTAATTAGAGCCTGGGTGACGAGACGACCTCGGGTTGAGAAATACTTGGCCTCCCCGTGGGGTCAACCTGTCATGTCAGCTAATGAGAGCCTGGGTGACAAGATCCCCTCCGGGTGAAAAATACTTGGCTACCCCGAGGGGTCAACCTGTCATGCCAGTTAATGAGAGCTGGGTGACGAGATCTCCTCAAGGATGAAAAACACTTGGCCTCCCCGAGGGGTCAACTTGTCAGGCCAGCTAATGAGAGTCTAGGTGACGAGACCACCTCGGGATGAAAAACACTTGGCCTTCCCGAGGGGTCAACCTGTCATGCCAGCTAATGAGAGCCTGGGTGACAAGATGACCTCGGGATGAAAAACACTTAGCCTCCTCGAGGGGTCAACCTGTCATGCCAACTAATGAGAACTTGGGTGACGAGATCCCCTCCGGGATGAAAAACATTTGGCTTCCCCGAGGGGTCAACCTATCATGCTAGCTAATGAGAGCCTGGGTGACAAGAAGACCTCGGGATGAAAAACACTTGGCCTCCCCGTGGGGTCAACCTGTTATGCAAGCTAATGAGAGCTTGGGTGATGAGATCCCCACCGGGTGAAAAACACTTCCCCCCCCCCCCCCGAGGGGTCAATCTGTCATGCCAGCTAATGAGAGCTTGGGTGACGAGATCCTCTCGGGGGTGGGACTTGAACTCCCCGTGGCACATTCGACCCAACTAGCTAGCGGGAGCCTGGATGAGGAGATCCTCTCGGGGGTTGGACTTGAACTCCCCGAGGCACATTCGACCCAACCAGCTAGCGGGAGCCTGGATGATGAGAACCTCTCGGGGGTAGGACTTGAACTCCCCGAGACACATTCGACCCAACCAGCTAGTGGGAGCCTGGATGAGGAGATCCTCTCGGGGATGGGACTTGAACTCCCCGAGGCACATTCGACCCAACCAGCTAGTGAGAGCCTGGATGAGTAGATCCTCTTGGGGGTGGGACTTGAACTCCTCGAGCCACATTCGACCCAACCAGCTAGTGGGAGCCTGGATGAGGAGATACTCTCGGGGGTGGGAACTAGGCCTGTCACCTGAATTTTATCAAATCCAACATCCTCAAATGAGGGAAAAATTTGGGTTACATGATCCCCTAACTCAGCCGGTCAGGGGTAGAGCTTGTTACAAGATAAAAAAAAGGAAAAGACTCCACCAAGGCGAGGCTTCTTCAGGGGGCCTGGGCATGATGGCCGTCATCCGCTTCCTTCTCGTCGGACACTTCCATCCTGCTCAAGCTCTCCATGATTTCTCCATCTCCTCTGCTTAGGACAACCAAGAGATGGTGTTGACGGCCGTGACATAACATTGTCTTGCCATCCTGGAGTCTCCCTTGACTCTGACCTGGATCCCTCCTGAGCTGAATTTGAGGCACTGGTGGAAAGAAGACGGCACGCACCGGAAGGCGCTGATGAGGGGCCTTCCGAAGATGGCATTGTAGCTGCTTGGGGCGTCTACAATGACGAACCTGCAGTTCCTTGAGGTCCCTCCCAACTTCACCTGGAGTCCGACTTCACCTTCCACCTCCTTCCTCTCCCCTGAGAATCCAAACAGTGGTCCGTCCGAGGCTAGCACCCTCCTTGGCTCTACCTTCATCCCGTCAAAGGCCTTCTTGAAAACGACGTTGACAGAGCTTCCGTTGTCAACCAAGATCCGGGAGACGGTGAAGCCTTCGACGGCTGCCTGGATGACCAGGGCATCGCAGAAGGGATCCTCATGCTCTGGCATGTCCTTTGACGAGAAGGTGACCCTTTCTTCCGGGGAGGGGTCTGGGATGTCGAGGCAATGCTCCGTCGGTACATGACATGGAGGCTCGCCTTCCGAGTGGCCTCGATACCCACCCCACCGTGGATCACTGTTATTCCTCCTCAGTGTCCTACGTCAACCCGATCCTTGCATATCTCATCACCCCCTCCATGGGGTAGAACTCCTTCAACCTGTGCCGGCGGCTGAGGCTGGGTAGGGCCTCTCACCCACCTTACCTCTAGGAACTCAGGGCAGGTAGCCGTTACATGACCCTCCAACTGGTGGAAGTCACAGCACAGTAGTGCCCTTTCTCCCCTCTTTCGACGGGCTGGGCGATCTCTCCTGTTACCTCTTCCTCCTTCGCATATTGCCAAGGCCTGCTGGGGTGGGGGCAGGAGCTGCCTAGGTGCTTGCTTCTGGAAGTTGAACCTCCCTTGGCCCCCGTGGAAGTTCTCTCTACCTGGCACGAGAGCTCTTCCTGGACCTTGGGCAGGTCTTCCCTGCTGCCTCCAGCCTGGTTCCGGACCCTCCTGTCCTTGGAACCCCTGGGCTCTCTACTCCTCTCTCCTTCTTCCTTCCTGCTGTCTTGAGCCACCTTGCTCCTTTGACTCTGCCTTCGTTAACTTTGCCAACCTCTTGACAAATGCCGGGTTGGCCGCCTCCATGGCTATCTCTTCTGCTGCCCTTTCCATCAGCTCCTCGAAGGAAATGGGGGCCTTCTGAGTCAAGCTAATCTTGAAGAACCCTTCGCGCAACCCCACCGTGAACGCCATCTGGAGGGCATACCCTGGCACCTCTTGGATGTCAAGGACCTCCTCCTGGAACCTGTCAACGTAGTGGGTCAGCGACTCCTCAGCCCTTTGCTTTATCAGGAATAGGGACTCATGACCTTTCTTCCTCTTCTTGGAGGTGGAGAAGCGAAGCTGAAAGCTCCGGCTCAAGTCTTCGAACCCGAAGATGGAACTTGGAGGGAGTTGATGGAACCAGTCCCTTGCCTTCTCTTTCAAGGTGATCGCAAAGAGGCGATACTTGAAGGCGTCCGTCATTGGCATGATGGAGACGACATCCTCAAACTACTATAGGTGCTGGATGGGGTCATCCTTCTCGGTGTAGTATGCCTTGTCAAGTTCCCTAAACCCCTCGGGAACGGGAGCTGAGATGATCAACTCGCTGAAGGGTGACCCTCTGAGGTGTGGTCTCGCGGTCTCTACTGGCGCGACCTAGTCGCCTAAGGGGCGAGCACTCGACGGGCTGGGGAACAACTCCCGACCGGGGAGGTCTCGCTCGACCCCCTCTCCCATCCTCTCCTTTCCAGGTCGCCTCCCTGGGGCACTTCCTTCTCCCCCTGCCGGGGTGATCTCGCTTAGATCTCTGGGGGCAGCTCACTGAGATCCCCGGGAGCCGGTCCCTGGGGGGTGGGAGCTGAGCTGCCAGCCCGAGGGGCAATGCTTCGCAACATCTCCATGATGCCAGAGATGGAAGCCATGAACTCTTCCCTTCCTACGAAGGATCCTGGGTTGGGGAGACCGCCGAGGTCATCACTACCTCCCTGATCTCCAGCCATAACACTCCCCCGAGATCTTCTGTGTTGGTCATTTTCCACGCTCACCGCACCAAAATGTTGAAACCAAAAACTTGGTCTCTATGGAGTTCGACCCTTGGGGAAGGGGTGACCTCACACCTACTACACTCGGAGGGATGTCACGGACCAAAGACTTGGGAAACTAGGAAAAGACCCTCGGCTCTAGCGCGGAGGTCCCACCACACACCCGGAAGGTCATAAGAACGCTTCCCCTCCCTTACCAATGAGAGCTGGGTACATTGGAGAGTTCTCTCAACTCAACTCTACCAAGAAGAAAGCTAGGGAGGAGGAAGCCAAAAGCCAATGCCCCTCCAAAGGTACCCAAGGGGGTCTATTTATAGTTTTTTCCAAGTAGTCCTGGGGTCAAAATGACCAAAATGCCCCCAAGGCAAATAAGCCTTTAGCCAATAGAAAACATCCATAATGGGGTGTAAAAGGGAAAAATCCCCCCTTGGGGTAATATGGTAAACATGACAACAAGAGGTCCAGGGGGGAGGGGGAGGCCGAACCGTGCTCCTCCCCCTTATCCACACCTCGGGCACTCAAGCCGAGCTCGCCCGAAGGGCAGGGTGCCCGGGCAAGCTCCAGGCTGCCGGCCGAGCTCGCCAAAGGGGCAGGGTGCCCGGGCGAGCTCCAGGCCGTCGGCCAAGCTCGCCCAAGGGGCAGGGTGCCCGGGCGAGCTCCAGGCCGCCGGCCGAGCTCGCCCAAGGGGGCTGGGCGCCCGGGAGAGCTCCAGGCCGCTGGCCGATCTCGCCCAAGGGGAAGGGTGCCCGGGTGAGCTCCAGGCCGCCGGCCGAGCTCGCCCAAGGGGGCTGGGCGCCCGGGCGAGCTCCAGGCCGCCGACCGAGCTCGCCCAAGGGGCAGGGTGCCCGGGCGAGCTCCAGGCCGCCGGCCGAGCTCGCCCAAGGGGGCTGGGGTGCAGGGTGTTAAAACCAAAAACTTGGTCTCTGTGGAGTTCGACCCTTGGGGAAGGGGTGACCTCACACCTACTACACCCGGGGGGATGTAACGGACCAAAGACTTGGGAAAATATGAACAGACCCTCGGCTCTAGCATGGAGGTCCCACCACACACCCGGAAGGTCACAAGAACACTTCCCCTCCCTTACCAATGAGAGTTGGGTACCTTGGAGAGTTCTCTCAACTCTACCAAGAAGAAAGCTAGGGAGGAGGAAGCCAAAAACCAATGCCTCTCCAAAGGTACCCAAGGGGGTCTATTTATAGTTTTTCAAAGTAGTCCTGGGGTCAAAATGACCAAAATGCCCCCAAGGCAAATAAGCCTCTAGCCAATAGAAAACATCCACACTGGGGGGTAAAAGGGGAAAATTCCCCCTGGGGGTAATATGGTAAACATGACAACAAGAGGTCCAGGGGGGAGGGGGAGGCCGAACCGTGCTCCTCCCCCTTATCCCCACCTCGGACACTCAAGCCGAGCTCGCACGAAGGGGCAGGGCGCCTGGGCGAGCTCCAGGCCGTCGGCCGAGCTCGCCCAAGGGAGCAGGGCGCACGGGCGTGCTCCAGGCCACCGGCCGAGCTCGCCCAAAAGGGCAGGGCGCCCGGGCGAGCTCCAGGCCGCCGACCGAGCTCGCCCAAGGGGGCTGGGCGCCCGGGTGAGCTCCAGGGCGTCGGCCGAGCTCGTCCAAGAGGCAGGGCGCCCGGGCGAGCTCCAGGCCGCTGGCCGAGCTTGCCTAAGGGGGCTAGGCGCCTGGGCGAGCTCAAGGCCGCCGGCCGAGCTCGCCCAAGGGGGCTGGGGTGCCGGGGGTGAGGCCTTGGCCTCTGTCCGGAGTACCGCTCCTTCATCGCGCATAGCAAGCCCGGGGGGAGATGCAGATTTTTCCTTCCCCTACTAGTATATTTCCAAGTACAAGCCAAAATTGGCCACCAAGAATCCAAAATCTCTAAAAAGCTTAAAAACTTAAAACTGGCTCTGCGTCTGCCGAAAGTACTCTACTCTGCGAATACGGGGTTGTACACAATCCCCGCTCTTTTCGAGATTGGCACAAGCTCGGAAAGAAACATCCAACCCAACGTATTCGCTGAGTCAGCCTTTCATGCCAGCTAATAGGAGCCTGGGTGACGAGGCAGCCTCAGGGTGAAAACACTTAGCCTCCCGAGGGGTCAACCTGTCATGCCAGCTAATGGAAGCCTGGGTGACGAGATAGTCTCAGGGTGAAAACACTTAGCCTCCCGAGGGGTCAACCTGTCATGCCAGCTAATGGGAGCTTGTGTGACGAGACGGCCTCGAGGTGAAAACACTTAGCCTCCCGAGGGGTCGACCTGTCATGCCAGCTAATGGGAGCTTGGGTGACGAGACGGCCTCGGGGTGAAAACACTTAGCCTCCCGAGGGGTCGACCTGTCATGCCAGCTAATGGGAGCCTGGGTGATGAGACAGCCTCGGGGTGAAAACACTTAGCCTCCCGAGGGGTCGGCATGTCATGCCAGCTAATGGGAGCCTGGGTGACGAGACAGCCTCGAGGTGAAAACACTTAGCCTCCCGAGGGGTCGGCCTGTCATGCCAGCTAATGGGAGCCTGGGTGACGAGACAGCCTCGAGGTGAAAAAACTTAGCCTCCTGAGGGGTCGGCCTGTTATGCCAGCTAATGGGAGCCTGGTTGACGAGACAGCCTCGGGGTGAAAACACTTAGCCTCCCGAGGGGTCGGCCTGTCACGCCAGCTAATGGGAGCCTGGGTGACGAGACAGCCTCGGGGTGAAAACACTTAGCCTCCCGAAGGGTCAACCTGTCTTGTCAGCTAGTGAGAGCCTGACAGCGGAATCATCATCGGAGCTAAGGACTGGGCTTCCATGAGAGATCAACCGGCCTTGTAAGCTAGTGAGAGCCTGACAGCGGAATCATCATCGGAGCGAAGGACTGGGCTTCCACGAGAGATCAATCGGCATTGTCAGCTAGTGAGAGCCTGACAGCGGAATCATCATCGGAGCTAAGGACTGGGCTTCCACGAGAGATCAACCGGCCTTGTCAGCTAGTGAGAGCCTGACAGCGGAATCATCATCGGAGCTAAGGATTGGGCTTCCACGAGAGATCAACCGGCCTTGTCAGCTAGTGAGAGTCTGACAGTGGAATCATCATCGGAGCTAAGGACTGGGCTTCCACGAGAGATCAACCGGCCTTGTCAGCTATTGAGAGCCTGACAGCGGAATCATCATCGGAGCTAAGGGCTAGGCTTCCACGAGAGATCAACCGGCCTTGTCAGCTAGTGAGAGCCGGACTGCAGAATCATCATCGGAGCTAAGGACTGGGCTTCCACGAGAGATCAACCGGCCTTGTCAGCTATTGAGAGCCTGACAGTGGAATCATCATCGGAGCTAAGGGCTGGGCTTCCACGAGAGATCAACCGGCCTTGTCAGCTAGTGAGAGCCTGATAGCGGAATCATCATCGGAGCTAAGGGCTGGGCTTCCACGAGAGATCAACCGGCCTTGTCAGCTAGTGATAGCCTGACAGCGGAATCATCATCGGAGCTAAGGAAAAATGAGCCACCCCCCGAGGCACTCTCGACCCTGCCAGCTGATGTGAGCCTGGTATGAGGAGATCCTCCCGGGGGTTGGGAGCTGGACATGTCACCTAAGCTTTTTTAATTCCAACATCCTCTAACGGGGAAAAAAGATGGGTTACATGACCCCCCCCCCCCCCCCCGACTCTACCGGTCGGGGGCTGGACTCCTTACAACAACATAAAAGAAAGATACATTACTCCGCCGAGGCGAGGCTTCTTCAGGGGGTCCGGGCATGGTTGTCGCCATCCGATTACTTCTCACTGGATACCTCCATCCTGCTCAGGCTCTCCATGATCTTCTCCATCTCCTCCGCCTTAGCCAACCAAGAGATGGTGTTGACAGCCGTGACGTAGCACTGCCTCGCCATCCTGGAGTCTCCCTTGATCCTGACCTGGATCCCTTCTGAGTTGAACTTGAGGCACTGGTGGAAGGATGAGGGCACACACCGGAAGGCGCTGATGAGGGGCCTTCCAAAGATGGCGTTGTAGCTGCTTGGGGCGTCTACAATGACGATCCTATAGTTCCTTGAGGTCCCTCCCAACTTCACCTGGAGTCCGACTCCACCTTCCACCTCCTTCCTCTCCCCTGAGAATCCAAATAGTGGTCCGTCCGAGGCTAGCACCCTCCTTGGCTCTACCTTCATCCCGTCAAAGGCCTTCTTGAAAACGACGTTGACAGAGCTTCCGTTGTCAACCAAGATCCGGGAGACGGTGAAGCCTTCGACGGCTGCGTGGATGACCAGGGCGTCGCAGAAGGGATCCTCATGCTCTGGCATGTCCTTTGACGAGAAGGTGACCCTTTCTTCCGGGGGAGGGGTCTAGGATATCGAGGCAACGCTCCGGCGGTACATGACATGGAGGCTCACCTTCCGAGTGGCCTCGATCCCCACCCCACCGTGGATCACTGCTATTCCTCCTCGGTGCCCTACATCAACCCGATCCTCGCATATCTCATCACCCCCTCCCTGGGGTAGAACTCCTTCAACCTGTGCCGGCGGCTGAGGCTGGGCAGGGCCTCTCGCCCCCCTTACCTCTAGGAACTCGGGGCAGGTAGCTGTGGCATGACCCTCCAACTGGTGGAAGTCACAGTACAGTAGTGCCCTTTCTCCCCTCTTTCGACGGGCTGGGCAATCTCTCCTATTACCTCTTCCTCCTTCGCCTATCGCCAAGGCCTGCTGGGGTGGGGGCAGGAGATGTCTTGGGGCTTGTCTTTGGAAGCCAAACCTCCCTTGGCCCGCGTGAAAGTTCTCTCCACCTTGCACGAGAGCTCTTCCTGGACCTTGGGCAGGTCTTCCCTGCTGCCTCCAACCTGGTTCCGGACCCTCCTGTCCTTGGAACCCCTGGGCTCTCTGCTCCTCTCTCCTTCTTCCTTCCTGCTGTCTTGAGCCACCTTGCTCCTTTGGCTCCACCTCCGTCAACTTTGCCAACTTCTTCACAAATGCCGGGTTGGCCGCCTCCATGGCTATCTCCTCTGCTGCTCTTTCCATCAGCTCCTCGAAGGAAAGGGGGGCCTTCCGGGTCATGCTCATCCTAAAGAACCCTTCGCGCAATCCCACCGTGAACGCCATCTGGAGGGCATACACTGGCACCTCTTGGATGTCAAGGACCTCCTCCTGGAACCTATCAACGTAGTGGGCCAGCGACTCCTCAGCCCTTTGCTTTATCAAGAAGAGGGACTCAGGATCTTTCTTTCTCTTCATGGACGTGGAGAAGCGAAGCTGAAAGCTCCGGCTCAAGTCTTCGAACCCGAATATGGACCTTGGAGGGAGTTGATGGAACCAGTCCCTCGCCTTCTCTTTCAAGGTGATCGCAAATAGACGGCACTTGAAGGCATCCGTCATTGGCATGATGGAGACGACATCCTCAAACCATTGTAGGTGCTGGATAGGGTCATCCTTCCCGGTATAGTATGCCTTGTCAAGTTCCCTGAACCCCTCGGGAACGTGAGCTGAGATGATCAGCTCGCTGAAGGGTGACCCTCTAAGGTGTGGTCTCGCGGTCTCTACTGGTGCGACCTGGTCGCCTAAGGGGAGAGCACTCGACGGGCTGGGGAACAACTCCCGGCCGGGGAGGTCTCGCTCGACCCCCTCTCCCATCCTCTCCTTTCCAGGTCGCCTCCCTGGGGCACTTCCTTCTCCCCCTGCTGGGGTGATCTCGCTTAGATCTCTGGGGGGCAGCTCACTGAGATCCCTGGGTGCCGGTCCCTGGGGGGTGGGAGCTGAGCTGTCAGCCCGAGGGGCAATGCTTCACAACATCTACATGAAGCCAGAGATGGAAGCCATGAACTCTTCCCTTCCTACGAAGGGTCCTGGGTTGGGGAGACCGTCGGGGTCATCACTACCTTCCTGATCTCCAGCCATGACACTCTCCCGAGATCTTCTGTGCTGGTCACTTTCCACGCTCACCGCACCAAAATGTTGAAACCAAAAACTTGGTCTCTGTGGAGTTCGACCCTTGGGGAAGGGGTGACCTCACACCTACTACACTCGGGGGGATGTCACGGACCAAAGACTTGGGAAACTAGGAACAGACCCTCGGCTCTAGCGTGGAGTTCCCACCGCACACCCAGAAGGTCACAAGAGCACTTCCCCTCCCTTACCAATGAGAGCTGAGTACCTTGGATAGTTATCTCAACTCTACCAAGAAGAAAGCTAGGGAGGAGGAAGCCAAAAGCCAATACCTCTCCAAAGGTACCCAAGGGGGTCTATTTATAGTTTTTTCCAAGTAGTCCTGGGGTCAAAATGACCAAAATGCCCCCAAGGCAAATAAGCCTCTAGCCAATAGAAAACATCCATACTGGGGGGTAAAAGGGAAAAATTCCCCCTGGGGGTAATATGGTAAACATGACAACAAGAGGTCCAGGGGGGAGGGGGAGGCCGAACCGTGCTCCTCCCCCTTATCCCCACCTCGGACACTCAAGCCGAGCTTGCCCGAAGGGGCAGGGCGGCCGGGCGAGCTCTAGGCCGCCGAGCGAGCTCGCCCAAGGGGCAGGGCGCCCGGGCGAGCTCCAGGCCGCCGGCCGAGCTCGCCCAAGGGGGCTGGGCGCCCGGGGGAGCTCCAGGCCGCCGACCGAGCTCGCCCAAGAGGCAGGGCGCCCGAACGAGCTCCAGGCCGCCGGCGGAGCTCGCCCAAGGGGGCTGGGCGCCCGGGTGAGCTCCAGGCCGCCGGCCGAGCTTGCCCAAGGGGGCTGGGGTACAGGGGGTGAGGCCTTGGCCTCCGTCCGGAGTACCGCTCCTTCATCGAGCATAGCAAGCCCGGGGGGAGATGCAGATTTTTCCTTCCCCTACTAGTATATTTCCAAGTACAAGTCAAAATTGGCCACCAAGAGTCCAAAATCTCTAAAAAGCTTAAAAACTTAAAACTGGCTCTGTGCCTGCCGAAATTACCCTACTCTGCGAATACGGGGTTGTACACAGGGGGTGAGGCCTTGGCCTCCGTCCGTAGTACCGCTCCTTCATCGTGCATAGCAAGCCCGGGGGAGATGCAGATTTTTCCTTCCCCTACAAGTATATTTCCAAGTTCAAGCAAAAATTGGCCACCAAGAGTCCAAAATCTCTAAAAAGCTTAAAAACTTAAAACTGGCTCTGCGCCTGCCGAAAGTACCCTACTCTGCGAATACGGGGTTGTACAAGACCCTCGACTCTAGCGTGGAGGTCCCACCTCACACCCGAAAAACCTTTGAGGTCTCCCCTTCCCTAGCAAATGCTTGAGCTAGGTGTCTTGGAGGAAGAGAGGAAGGGGATTTTAGTGGCTAAGAAGCAATGCTCTCCAAGAAACCCTCAAGGGTCTATTTATAGATTTTTGGGGATGGTCTGCCAATAACCAAATCTCAATGTTCTTAAATTACCAAAATACCCAGGGATGGCCTGCCAACAGCCAAACTCTGCTATTCTGAACAATTATTCGCAGCCCACCAGGGGCAAAATAGCAGACCCCTAGGAGATGTCCCGCCGAGACCCTGGGAGCTGTCCCGCCGAGACCTTGGGAGCTGTCCCGCCGAGACCCTGGGAGTTGTCCCGCCGAGACCCTGGGAGCTGTCCCGCCGAGACCCTGTGAGCTATCCCGCCGAGATCCTGGGAGCAGTCCCGCCGAGACCCTGGGAGCAGTCCCGCCGAGCCCCCTAGGAGTTTTCCTGCCAAGACCATGGGAGCAGGCCCGCCGAGACCCCTGAAAGAGGGGTCGGGGCGGGTGTCGGCCTCCCGCTGCACCTGTACCCTAAAAAGGGGTTGGGGCGAGTGCCGGCCTCCCGCCGTACTCGCCCCCTGAAGAGTACTCCAAGCACTAGCAAACTAGGCTCCTTTTTTCCTCCTCCTACTAGTATAAAATCCAGATCCACCATAAAATTGCCCCCAAGAGTGCAAAACCCTCAAAAAACTTAAAACTACAAAGCTGGTCCTGCGCCTGCCCAAGGGACCCTATTCTGCGAATACGGGGTTATACATGCAGCACTATCTTTAGCATAACCTAAGTAGACACACGTGTTGGTCCTAGGTTCAAGTTTAGACTGTCTAGGGTCAGAGACCCTGACATAGGCTATGCAGCCTCAGGTCTTAAGTCTAGTTATTGTCGGGGGTCTCTTAAACAAAAGCTCGTAGAATGTGACATCTAACTTAACATGAGGTACTTTGTTTAAAATATCTTTTGCAGTTAAAACTGCTTCTCCCCAATAGGCAATATACATGCCAGTAGTGAGGTGCATAGAATTCAATATCTCTATTAATATTCTATTCTTTATCTCGGCTATACCATTCGATTGGGGTAAGTAAAGAGCAGTGGTTTCTGCTATGATGCATTGAGAGGCAAGGAAACATCTGAACTCACTAGACACGTATTCTCCTCCTCTATCACTTCTAAACCTCTTTATTCTCATGTCTAGTTGATTCTCTACCCTGGTTTTGAAAAGACTAAACTTTTCAAACGCTTCATCTTTAATTTCCAGAAGATAAATGTGACAGAACCTAGAGCAGTCATCTATAAATGTGATCATATGCTTCCTTCCTCCTCTGGTGACAACTTTTAAAGTCACATATATCGAAATGTATAAGCTCTAGGGGTGTTGTGATCCTAGTAACCACACTAAAAGATTTCCTAGTGATCTTAGTTTGATCACACACGTCACATTTCTCAGGCGGTGACTTAGTGTCTAATGTGATCTGGTGAGTTCTAACTATTTGGAACATTTTCCTATAGTTCACGTGTCCTAGTATCTCATATAGAGTCTTAGGGCTAACTAAGTTTGTTTGAACTTGTTGAACTAACTCGTTTGCTAGACTTAGTCGGTACATCTTATTTTGGACGTGTGTATATCCAAAATAGTATGAGTTAACTGACAGTGTTACTCTACCGCTACAAAAGGTAAAAGACATATCAATATCACATAATAAACTTATATGTATAACCCCGTGTCCGCCGAAGGGGCCCAAGCAAGCAGGCGGGCCGGGCCCCAGCCGCCTCTCTCAGGCGGGCCAGCCCCCCGCTCGCCTCTCCCAGGCGGGCCGGGCCCCAGCCGCCTCTCTCAGGCGGGCCAGCCCCCCGCTCGCCTCTCCTAGGCGGGCCGGGCCCGAGCCGCCTCTCTCAGGCGGGCCAGCCCCCCGCTCGCCTCTCCTAGGCGGGTCGGGCCCCAGCCGCCTCTCTCGGGCGGGCCAGCCCTCCGCTCGCTTCTTCCAAGCGAGCTGGCCCCGGCCGCCTCTCTCAGGCGGATCGGCTGCTGCCCACCTCCCTCCAAATGACAGGAGGTGACCCGGCAAGAGGTGCGTATAACCGGCCAGAACAGCGGGGTTTGGCTGTTGGCAGGCCAATCCGAGGGGCTCTTTAGTAAATTCAGACCACCAGAGGCGGGTTATTCGCAGACCATCCAAGGTAATCTATAAATAGGACCCAAGGGGTACTTCAGAAGGCACGCTTACTAGTTCTCAAGTCTTATAGCGCTTTCTGAGGTACCTTAGCCCGGCAATTGGTTAAGGAGGGAAGCGCTCTAAGATCTTCCGGGTGTGTGGTGGGACCTCCGTGCCGGGCCCTTGGTCTTGTCCCTTGTTCTTTTCCCCCTTGTCATTTTTCTTGCAGGAGCGAAGTAAGTGCGAGATCACCCCTTCCCCAAGGGTCGAACTCCATAGAGGCCGGTTTCCGGTTTCAACATTATAGACACTAAGTTAGTAGCTAATGAATGAATAAATTTAATATTTTTTAAAGTTAAAGTCTTACCTGAGGATAGCAGCAGCGTTGCATTCCTCACCTTCAAGACATCAGTTGTCGCGCTATTCGCAACTAAGGGAGAATTGCCTTCTCCTCGTCGAACATGAAGGAATTGAATTTGTCCACCAGGTGCGCCTTGGACAGATCCTCTTCTTGCCTGAAGTGCTCCTCCAGTGCCTCCCAGATTTTCTTGGCAGTCTTTATCTTGATGTACGTCTTCGTCAGACTAGAGGACAAGCAATTCAGCAGGTTGTCGCGACAAAAGTCCTCATCGTTGACCCACTGAGTTTCGTCGCTCGAAGCATCCGGATGAGGATCTAGGTGGAATCCCCTAGCTACCCGTTGCCCCTAGGTCGGTATAAATAGGCAAATCCAATGAGTTTTTACGGGTATCCGATCTACACGTGTCCGAACTGACCCGTTATGCCTTCGAACCCGTTATTCGTCCAAATATACACTAACAAGGCCTTTCTTAAAGTTATATTGAAATATTTTACTTGAAAATTTATGAATCAAATGTGTAAATTTAAGATTTCTCTTCGAATAATTACATGAGCCAATGTCGAGGATTTAAATAAGGTTAATTTACCTTAATGTTCGTTGATATGTTGATCTATGGGACTTTATCGAGGTTAATGGATTTTACTCTTTACATGATGAGTTCTTGATGATATATACTAACCTTTGCAATAAGGAATGGTTAGATGGCTTTGATATATTGCTCTCTGCATGTTTGATGAATTGTCTATGTGAGAATCTACGTTCGGCAAATTACTAACCATATGTTTTGTAATCAACATTCATTGTTTATCACCCATGAATCTAATCTTGCAAGACATCAACCTAATCTTTGATGATGACTTCATACTTCATATTACATTATTTTAATAAGTTCATTTTGGAGTCTTGAAATGGTTAGGTGATATGAATTGTGTCCATACAGTACTTTCATGTTGGGTGGTTGAGTCTCATTCATTGCATCATCCCTAATCTATATCTATAAATCTTTAGTATTTATCACACTACCTAGACCACCAAAATCGAACCAAACCAAACCGAATCATTCAGTTTGGTTCGGTTCAGTTTCAATGTTTGAGCGGTTCGGGTCAGTTCCAAATTTTTGAAATCACATAGGTGGTTCTGTTTGCGATTTTGCTTACAAACCGAACCAAATCGAACCGCTACAGCGTTAATATATATCATTAATAAATCTTTTACAATTCTTTCAAAACTTTCCATAAAAGGGAATTTAATTTACATTTCATTAATAAAAAAATGTAGAATTGGAATATACTTTTTTTAATAAAATAAAAATATCAGATGTCTCAAAGAGGCAATAAAATAAAAATATACAAATTAAATTAAATTAAATTAAATTGAATTATAAAATGCCTAATAAATAACGAATAAAATTTAGATACAGCATACACTATTGATGAAATTTAATTTGTTCGATGCCTGTAAAAAATATTACATTTTATAAAATTATAACGACTTTTTAAGCATTTAATATAAAACCATGTGGATGGTCGGTCATGGGTCCCACAGGCCACAGCCCAAACAAAATTGGCCAATTCGGTGTAACTGTGTAACACATGATCAGTATTAGTATTTTTCAAGTATTTTGCTTGACAAAATTCCGGTCGAATTTTTTCTACAAATATATTAAAATTATAATGGGATAAAGAGTTGAGTGTTGTTGTTTGTATATTTAAAATGTAGGCAATTAAAATGATTTAAAATTAAAATAATTCTTGTTACATGTTTTATTTTTAGTTATTATGATTGTTATTAGCATCTCAGTTTTGTCTAGTTGTATCGCACTTTTTTATAATTTTTCTCAGTCTTTTAGAAATACGTCTTCTACATGCATTTTTAGGAAAAATGTTCAACACAAAAGAGAGATGAATATAGCTTTGGTGTTGAACATTTTTCCTAAAAATGCATGTACAAGACGTATTTCGGAAAGGTGCAAAAAAATAGGAGAAAGTACGGTACGCCTAACTAAAACTGTGGTGCTAATAACAATCACCTAAAAATGTGATTTAAAAATAATAAATAAAGTATAAATAAAAATAATGCTCATAGAAATTTTCGGGCCACCTAGCATTGCTGGCAGTGTGATGCCGTCTGGTATGAACAGTGGCGTCGTCAAACAAGCGACGTCGTCTAAATCTGGTTGACACGTGTTTTATTGGCAATCGTCTTTTTCCAGCACGTGGCAGCCAGCTGCGGCCTTCGCTTGCAAGTTTCCGTCACGTGGTTTCGTGAAGGCATCGGTGACGCGGGCAATTGGAGGAGTACTGTTAATTAATACTATAATATAATAATAATAATTTCGTGTATTAGAAATTATAATATTATAATAATACTTTCGTGTATGATAAATTTGAATAATAAATTCGAGTATTTAATAACGAGCATCTTCGCACGGGCTACGCCCGTGCTCGATGCTCTCGGGCGGCCTTCGGCCGCATCAGGCGGGCTTCGCCCGCCTGCACACGGGCTACGTCGGTGCTCGAAATTCTTGGGCCCGAGCAAGTTGTCGGACGTCATGTATATCTCATTTTCTTATATGTAGTGCATTATATCGGAGTTCAGTTATGGTAGCATGTAGTAAAGTTCTACTTGTAATTGTAACTTTTGTACGAGACTTTGTACTGTTGCACGTGAAACCAATACACAGGATAATCGGCATTGTACGACGTGAAGTTTGACGGATATTGCGATTATACTTCCACGGGCAATATGTCAGATATAAGTATAAAGCAGAGTGAACACAACACACGTAGTAGTCGCAATAGTAATAATATGTACATAGAGTGAGAAGTACATCATTATGCAGTACATGAAGGAGTCAAACGAAAATTGGAGTAATAGCAGGTTATGCTCAGTACATCAAATCAGAACTCTCTCTTTGTCAAAGTAGTTGGTACTGTCGTGGGCTTACGTGGATGATACTGACTCTGGTACTCGTTGTCACAGAGGACGGGAAGATCTGTAATTACAGGCGTTACAGAGATGATGCAAGTGCAAAATCTGCTGTAATGATGTTTAATTCAGGCGTTGTTGGTAGTACTCTGGGTTAATATCGAAGAGTCGTAACTCCTCAGCTGATATTGCTCGGCCGTCAATTACTTGACCATCTATCATGGAAGCGGCAGATTGCATTGAAAATTCATCTGCAAATATTAGTTCTGCTGTCCCACTTGAGTTGCCTGATGCGTCGGCATCGATCTGCAGTAATAATTGTTTAGTATAATTTAATTGTTAAGCGAAGATACTGTCTTTTTTTTTATCATGTGAAGGCATATTGCTTACGTTGCCATACAGAAAGCCTGGAAGATTTTGGAAGAGCAATTTTATGGACGCAGTTGTTGTAGCTTGGTTAAGGTTCCGCAGTAGCACAGCGAAGTAATAGTAATCGCGCATTTCTGCTGGTACATTATTATATGATTCTGTAGCACCGAATGTGAATGGGAGGTCATTCTCGGATGGCCCGTTGCTCAGAGAGTTGGGCTCAGTCATCGCAAGTATGTACGTATCCGCTGTGCCACAACAGGAGTAAAATTTAGCAAGGAAATGTGTACGTGATTGTGCATATGGAGGTGATTATAAAGCTGAAGTAAATATTGTTTATTGTCGGGAGAGAGTGACTAAAGAGAGGTTTCATTGTGTTTTGAAACAGATGTGTAGGGGAGTACATAGTAGTACAGATGTACATGAGTGTTTAAGGCGCAAAGGAAGTACGGAGGTGTAAGTAACACGTACTGTCTGTGTTGCAAATGTACCTGTAAGAGGAGAGACCGTAGTTGTTCGAAGATGTACATGCGAACAATTATGGATGATGAACCTGCGAGAGTAATATAAGAACAAACAATGTTTAGATATGATCATATCATATAAGTGTTTATGAAATTTGTAAAGACGTAAAAAAAATTATGTGTACCTCTATGTTTACTTTGGATAATATGTCTTTGTACACAATATTTTGTGTATACGTACCAGAATGTCCAGGTACAGTACTATTTTTGGCCAAAACTTTTATGTTTGCAGAAGTAATTCCTCTAGATAAAGCTACGTACAGTTGCCCGTGTGTGAAAACAGGAGACGGGAGATAAAGGCCAACATGTTGGATTGTCTGGCCTTGAGATTTATTTATGGTCAGCGCAAAGCTTAAGCGAATCGGAAATTGCTTTCTAGTTAGTTCAAAGGGCATATGCTGATCTCCCGTATTTTTTAAAGGTATGCGAGGCAGGAAAACGGGTTTCCCTTTATGTTGGCCTGTAAGAATTTCCGCTTCAATGAGATTTTTTGAGAAATGGCGGCATATAAGACGTGAACCGTTGCACAGACCACTAAGCGGGTTTAGATTTCGCAGTAGCATAATAGGGGCACCTTTTTTTAAAGATAGTTTATGGGGTGGCATATTACTCGCTGAGACAGTATTTAGGAATTCCTGCGGGTATAAATTGAATTTGTCGTCATCAACGGAATCAAAAGAGTAGTATACAGTCTCCTCACCAGGGAAAACATGTAGGCATTTCTCGTTTAAGTAAGCAACATCTTCATTTAATGGACTTAGTAGTGCCCTGTTCTCCCAGTAATCATAGGTAGTGGTAGTGGATGAAATATTAGAGAATATATTGTTGATCAGCACAGATACTGAGTTGTCGCCGTCCCACGGAATGACCATTGAAGTAGGAATGTGTATCATACCATCAGCGTATGTTGGTTCAGTACCATTCCCAATGCGCAGAAGGTATTCTGAGAAGGCTTGATCGTTTACCGCGCGCATATTTTCAGTCAGTGATAGTAGTCTGACAGATAGCCACAGTGGCGATGTAACAATACTGGCATTAATAATTTGTGACACTGTTCCATTTAGTACAACTGGTGGGATTTGACGGAAATCACCGCCCATAATTATCAGTTTACCACCAAAAGGTAAGTTTGTGTCAAGAATATCTCGGAACGATCGATCAACAGCTTCGAAAATATGTTTGTGCGACATAGGCGCCTCATCCCACAGAATAGCGGAGCACTGCTGTAAAAGTTCTTGCATAGCCGATGTTTTACCAAATTTGCAGTACGACACAGGTTCAATAGGAATAGGAATCTTAAATCTCAGATGTGCTGTATTGCCTCCTGGCAGAAGAGTTGCAGCAATTCCTGATGATGCAGTGGCAAGTACAATATGAGAAGCATGTCGAAGGTGGGCAATGATGGCTTTATATAAAAAGGTTTTCCCAGTGCCAGCAGGCCCGTCAATGAAGAACATACTGCCATTGCCTTGTCGAGCACATTCAGTTATAGTATGGAATATGTAAGACTGACGTTCATTTAGCGATGACACAGAATGGAGGTCTATTGTTGAAACAGGCAACAGAAGTTCCTCTGCAATTAGGGTGGAGGAGGTTGTAATATTCTGAAAGTGTTGGGACATTTGGGGAAGATCAAATTGTGTAATGGATTTGCTGTGTTGCTGAAGAATGTTGTCAATTTCACGGAGGAGTTTGTTGACAATATATACATGATTGACAGAGGACGATGTAACATAATCTTCTGTCATTGCAGAGTAATTGTCATTCCAGAGCTCTCTAACATTTGTAGGATTGCAAAATAAAAGAATTGTTGTGAATAAACTACGTAGTGCTGCGGGCATCTGAAAGGACCTAGCGTCGCGCATGCAGTTATGCAGACTGTTGTCTTGTTCTAACAGACCGTAATGTTCAGCGGAGGTCTTAAATGTTGGATGGAGAGTAGTACCAGTAGTCAACAGATGTTGGAAAGACCTTGGTGCACGAATATGATTTAAGAGCAACCGTAGGTAAAATCTTTCTCCTTCTGAAGGATGTACAGAGTACATTCGAGCAACAACCTTTTGGCGACGCCTCCGTTTATGCCAAGTTTTTGAGTTCGTATTCCATGTGTAGTGTTTTGGGAAGTCTGTGTAGAAATAACCGCGATGATTTTGGTTACTGTTGTTAATATTGAAAAATTCTGTCAACATTGTACGGGAGTTCCGCTCGTTTGTAAGAATGTTACTAAGCGAATCAGTACTGCGAAAGTGGACTTGATGCCTGTCTGGTAAATGTATCTGTAAACGAATGACCGAAGGATATGTTTGGTACATATTGAATTTGAATATTTTCCAGAATGCTTCCTGTGGACATATCCATCGGCCGTTGACGTACTGAGAGATCTCATTTCGATCTGAACTGTCATGGACTTGGAATTCAATGAAGTCAGGCCCTTTGTGAATGTATTTGTATAAATATTTAATACTCTTAATACTGCTGCAAATTTCAACATTTATGTGGCAGTCATATTTTAGAAGCAGGTATGGGTTATATGGTACAACCCATTGGTTGGTAATACGGAAATTTGTAGCACGGCGGAGCCTGAATGATCGGTCATCATTTCTGCATCGGTAGATTGGGTATGAGTCAGCTCCTTGTATTGTATGTTCAGAGAAGTTTTTTGGATAACCTTTTTTGCACGTACCGTGCTTCATGCAGGATGCGTGAGGGTTTACGTATCCACATGGGTCATGAATCATATGTCGAATAACTGCGTGATATAGCTCAGGCTCATCTTCAACGTGAGGCAGCTCAGCGCGAACAATCTGGTCGTAATTGTCTGGAGTGTTCATTTTGTCGCGTGTATCAAAAGTGATCAACATATGAACATGAGGCAAACCTCTTTTTTGGAACTCAATAACGTGCACGTGGCTAATGGTTTTTCCCAAAATATGTTTATGGAAAATGTCTTTTTTCAATTTCGTGTACTTCGCATTGAATATTCGTGTAACTATATCCGGCCGGTCTTGAGCGGTTTGTCCAGAGTAGAGCAAATCTGTAATTTCTGGCCATGATGAGTTGCATGTCATTGTTAAGAATATATCTGGTCTACCATAATGTTGAACAACGGACATTGCATCCTGATAACGTTGGTACATGTCTCGTGGGCTTCCAACAAAGGAGGATGGTAAGATTATGCGATGACCAATATTTGCTGAATCACAGTAACACAATATATGTAAATCAATTGCTGATAACAGAGAATAATGTTACGGTGAAGTGCATTGGAAATGTTACCGTACCTCCAAAACTTTCTCCAGCATTCAAACAGTCTTGTAAACCACAATAAAGTTCAGCACGAAGAGTGTTTTGGTTTCTTTTAATCCAACGTAATTTTTGAGTTTCTATTTTAATGTAGTTGTCAACAACATATTGCTGTAGTAGTCGACATCCGTGCAACAGTAATGAAGAAGATGGGCCGCGGTCCTATCGTAACATAAGGTTCAGTATAAATGCATCACATGTGAAAACCTACACAATATAGTGAGGAGGAACAGTGCGTATTGCGTACCTGTAGTATGTAGGAGTAGTAGTCGCAGCAGCTTACACGGAAGTTGTTTAATCCTGTATATTCAGCTATCCAACCATATGTCCCATGCGGGAGAAGCAGCGGGTATTGAAGAGGGTCGTAAAAACCAGTGTACTCTTGCACAGTGCACACATCACCTTCAGTTGTCTCAACAATTATGTTGCGCTCGTTTGAATCCATAATGTCTTCAGCTCCGATAATTATAGCAGCAACCTGGGGGGCTGTTGGTAGCACATATTGCGGTTCACGGGATGGTCTTTCTTTAATGAGCAACTTGCAGTTTATAATGTCTTCACGCTCAGACAGACGTCGTAATGTTTGCACAAATGGATTGCACGTATCCAAAATTAATTTAAGCTTCTGCAGTGTTGAGCGGTCTAATTCTGAGTTCTCCTCCAGACGATGATCTATTTCATGCTCCGTGTTGTATATATATAGCTGCAAGTATCTGGGCCTTGTGTTTGAAGGAGGAAGAAGAGAACCAATGTGATGATATATTGCTCCATGAGCTCGAAAAGTGTAAATAGCATGCTGATCAGCAGCCAAAGATCTGTCTAACTTAACACCCATAGACGTAAAAGAGAATACGTGGTTGTACGAACGTATATATCTTCTGAAAGCACGGCTTTGTACAGTATTACTGGTGAATAGATTGTAGAGTTCACGGGGGAACGGTGGAGTTGGTAC
This sequence comes from Platanthera zijinensis, assembly GCA_039513925.1. Taxonomy (NCBI): domain Eukaryota; kingdom Viridiplantae; phylum Streptophyta; class Magnoliopsida; order Asparagales; family Orchidaceae; genus Platanthera; species Platanthera zijinensis. The sequence continues at coordinate 165,451,098 of CM077095.1, forward strand.
ACGGACTCTACCGTTGTTACAGCACATTGACGTTGTTTCACAGTCGAACAACTTAGCATGGCAGTAAACACAGAGTTCTGGGCGACGCAAGCGTAGGTAAAGGATCTGTTGAGGTGCAGTAGATATGCGGGCAGTGTTATGGGTTCTGTAACAATGTGCTCTTGTACTGTTACTGGCAGTGGAGGTCGAATCACTGTCACTGTTCAGTGTACGCGGCTCAGAGCTTGGAGGGGCTACAAACAGTGAGTACGATATACGTGTTAAAAAACGTCAATTCGGGAAATTTACATAGTATGTGCAGTGTATTGTAAATACGTGGCACTTACGTTCGAACACATTGTGTTGTGTCTGTTGAAGCAAGAGTTGAGGCACAGACTGTGACTCTGTAGAGTGATGTAGCACAGTGTTCCCATGTGATGGAGTGAAAGGTGTACGTGAAGATGATGATTCGCCAGTGTAGATCGCATGCGGAGAATGTCTGTTAGACGGTGGCAGTGTTGTTAACATGTAACGGTGGATAACACCTTCCGGAGCATACGATACTGTGCTTATACAGGGTATATCTGCTGAACTGATAGTGTTGGTGGGATCGGGAGCGCGTGTTGTTGTAGTTGTAGTTAAATCATGTGGGAGTATACCACTTGAGTGGTCATGGATGTTCTCGTGGCGTAGCTCTGTAGTCTGAGGTTGGGACAGTCGACGTCTCTGAGAACGGGTTCGTGCGGCATTACGCCAAATAGCTCGTTGATGTTCCCGTTGCAGTTCAGTCATTTGCAACCACCGAGATCTGTGCCGCGCTCGATTTGAAGCTCGTTCTTGTTCACGTTGCGCTTCAGTCATGTTGACTCTCCTGGTTCGTGAACGTTGTCGATTAGCAGCACGTTGTGCAGATCGATGGGCTTCAGTTGCGTCCATCGTTACGGAGGTCGTGGAGGTTACGACGACCTGAAATAATATATCGAATAAGTAACGTAAGTAGACAGTGTCTTGCGGGGTGTTATGTGGAGTGATCCGTACGAAGGTTTTGTGCGTGCAACGTTTTGCGCGTTTCCAACGGATCTACCCCACCTCCCAATATGTCACCCCTGCATTTGGTGAAATATTTTTTGGTATGCATGTGTAATTTAATGTTACTGTCACCGAAGAGATGATGTAATGTCGTAAAATGAGAAACACCCAACAGGAATCAAATTGTTTTTTGGCATTTTGATTGGACTGTGTGTGTGGGAGACCCACTATGTAGGTTGTGTGTAGATGGGTTATGGAAGGAGTGTCCTCATGAGTATGGAGGAGATCATTGTGGCTGTCGTCCTCACTGACCACCACAATCGTCTCAGTACATTTCTTAGACGTACTGTGTTGCGGGGTATGTGTAGTAGAAATGGTTTGTAAGAGATGAATTCTCCATGCGAAGCTGAAATTTAATGAGAACATCATGCACACCTTCATTTGGGGTTGGACAGTGCAGTAAATGTACAAATAAGTTTTCTCCCTGTGAATTGTACATTCCCAAAGGGCGTCACATAATGGATTATCTCTAAAGTGTACGCATATTAAAAACATTAACAATTTTCAAAAATGTAGCCTACGAAATGAGCAACTAATCAATATAGGTGATTAAACAAATAAATATCTCTCATAGTTACTTCTAAAACTGAAAGAAACATATGAACATGATAAGTAATGAACTAAAAAAAGTTCAATTGTGAGTGGAAGTAAATGAAAATATGAAATAATCAAAATGGATAACATAGGAAATAAGTACGATCATTCTTAGGGGCAGTAAATAATTAATAGGGTACTTTTAGTGTATAAAAAATCTTAATTTCAATTAGAACATGAGAGAGTTTTAAGGAAATAAAAGTAGACTCAATATAAAACACTTGTCCGCTTTCCCTCGAGACACACAAAGTTGAAGAACGGCATGAAGATTCCAGTCGAATCAATGTTGCGTCCGATCAGAATGTGGGAAATGCATTCATGGATATGTTTTGAAAGTGTGGGTTATTTGAGAAAGCCAAAAGTGTCTGTGATCATATTCCCAATAAGGACATGATAAGACTGACCTCACATATCTATGCGCATACTACCTGGAAACAATTGGGGGAAGCATTGCTCTGAACATATAAAAAAAATGCATAACAAATGGAGTGGAATTTGGGACATGGCATGCTTATAGGGAACAGTGGTCATTGCAAAACCTAATGTTGATGCAAGTAAACATATATATATATGTATCACTAACAAAGCAGAAAAACATGATATTAACCTCTGTAGAAGGCATGTGTAATGCTGGTTTTTTTGTACATAATGCTAGGAAATTTGAACCGCAAAGATTTGGTTTTTATATATGCGGAGACGTGCAACATGTAATTTGGCGAAATTTCAATGGTGTTTCAAGTGAAAAGCTGTAAACATATAACTATCAATGTAGAGGACATGGAATTGAATCTGGGACATGACATGCGTATATGCAGCAGTAAGGATCACAACGGTTGTTGAGTGCAACTGAAAAACCAGCCAAAAAACGGCTTATTTCAAGCAAGCCATATCATGCACACATCACAGTTTGTTGTATAAAAAGAAATCAAACAGAAGAGGACATGTTTGTAGAACATGTATTGTTTCTAGAAGATACGAAAAGTCGAGTAAGAAAAACTTGGAGAAACAGTAATCACAATCACTATAATGCATGCGTACGTAGTTCTCTCAAATCATGCGTACCGTGATTGTTTCAGCAGTATAGATCAAAAAGTGTTTGTTTTCTCCAAACCCTTGAAGCAAAAAACAGTCGGAGAGAGTCAAACAAAAAATTAAAGAACGGACATAGTTAGTAATAATGTAGTATACAAAATTTCATTGTTCAGGTACATGAATATCAGTTGCGGGGTGAGTAAATATGTCACTGTGCAAACTTTTTTTTGAGTGATGATGCAAGTAAACAGCTATATATATCTCATTAAAAATGCACAGAAAATGAGATCGCATTTTGTATAACGGATGCCTCATGCCCTGTTTGTCGTACAGCATGGTACAGAATTAAAACGTCAACGATATGTTTATGAAGTAGCAGGAGACCTGCGACATGTAGTTTGCAAAGCCTTCAAACGTGGTTCAAGTGAGAAGATATAAACATATAACTAACAATGCCTAATAAATGGAGTAGAATATGGCAGCTGGCATGCTTATATGCAGTAGTAATCATCATAGCGGTTGGTAGTGCGAGTGAGGAAGCAGGGCAAAAAAAGATTGAAAGCAAAAAATATCTATCAGCTGCAGATACGTGAATCTTGTATAAAAAAAAGCAAGCAGAGCAGGTATTGTTTGCCCTAGCCTTCTGTAATGACAGAACTAATTGAACTCGAATATTAGTCGGCCGAGCCTTCTGTAATGACAGAAGTAAGTGAAACTGTTTATAAAAGCACAAAAACAGGTAATGTTTACAAAAAACATATTCACAGGACGCATCTACATAGACATATACAGTGAGAACTCGAAGTATTTATGAATATATATATAAGCAGTTTTAGTTTTAAAGCAGACATGGAGGGCAGGAGAACATGAAAAAGCATTGTAGGCTCGTCTATACATAAGCAGGACGTGAAAAGAAATCGAAAAACACATATTCAAAGTGGACATGTACATAGAAATTACAGCGAAATTACAGCAGAATCTGGGCGATATCACGCACAAATGAAAGAGAAAACCCAAAAAACTGTGACTAAATTACAGATGCATATGTAATTGCGCCGGCGGTGTGAAGAAATCTGAAGAGAGACATGCGAAAGTGGAGATAGGTTAAAGCAGGAATCGATTTTAGAGGAGCATATACAAAATCAAGAAGCAAACGTGAAAATGGGGAAGAAATAAAATGCAAAAGCAGTACCTGTTGATGGTCAGACGCCGGGTCGTTGACTGAGGCTACGGTTGTTGCTGGCGTGAGGAGCAGAGGGGAGGAAAATCGCGGAGGAGGACAGGCGGAAGTGAGGAAACAAATCCATATTTGGGGGAGTTATCACGGTTCGGCACAGAAGCGGTGGCAGGAAGGCGCCGAGAAGAATCAGTCGGTGGAAGGGGCACGCGGCGACTGCAGGATGCGCCGGGGCACGCGGCGACTGCAGGATGCGCCGCCAGCGGCACGCGGCGAGAGTTTACCTGCCGTGACGGATACAGACAGCGCGACGGAGAGAAGAGACGGAAAATCGGGCTGACCTGCTGTGACGGAGATTTCCATCTGCGACGCCGACGGGAACGGAGCAGGCGCGAGGGGTGATTGGCGAATGTCGCCGCGGGACGGAGACGGACGGAAAGCGCGGAGAGAGGACGGAAAAACAGATCCGCCTTATTAAGTATAGATATAAAAAGCAATTTGTCTTGATTGTTAAGTGATTTGTTTATTACAAAATTCTGATTGTTATGGGATTGGTTTAATATATACTAAGATTTTATTTGACTTGAATTTTTTGCTTTGATAATTTTAGACAAAAAAAAAAGTGATTGTTATCCGCACTTTAGTTTTGGTTATTCGCAAATATTTTTTTCCTAATTTTTTGTGCTTTTTGGAAATACGTTTTGTACATGCATTTTTAGGAAAAGTGTTCAACATCAAAGTTGTAGATCTCATCGAGATCTACAACTTTCGTGTTGAACACTTTTCCTGAAAATGCATGTACAAGACGTACTTTGGAAATACACCCAGATTTCGCGCCTTTTAGAAATACGTCTTGTACTTGCATTTTCAGGAAAAGTGTTCAACACGAAAGTTGTAGATCTCATCGAGATCTACAACTTTCGTGTTGAACACTTTTCGTAAAAATGCATGTACAAGACGTATTTCTAAAAGGCGCGAAAAATTGGGAAAAAAAAAGTGCGAATAACCAAAACTGTAGTGCGGATAACACTCACCAAAAAAAAGCTTTCATCCAATAATGTTCCCCAACGATTGTTCATAAAAGTGGATGAAGTTTGTTAGATGAGGCCGAAAGTTTCTGAATGACAGTTCATAAGCGTCAGACCGTCGCCTCCGCTCGTGCCGCCGCCTCCGCTCCTGCCGCCGCCTCCGCTCCTGCCGCCTCCGCTCCTGCCGCCGCCGCCTCCACTCCTGCCGCCGCCGCCGCGGCCGTGCCAAACACAGCATCCTAATATTTTGGTAGTATTAGGGCTATCTGATGATTCAATGTTGAAGCAATAAATTTGATAGTTGACTCAGTAAACAAAAGAAATTGAAGCGCACACGCAAAGAAAGCTGGCTCTGTAGATTTGTGACACTTACTTTATAAAGATTAAGATGGAGTTGAAGATAAATTTGGATTAGGTGATGATCAAGCTAGTTGGATATAGTGAGAGTTACGAGCCTCGTTTAAATGAAACAAACTCGATCCTTGCCTGCCCGATCGTTCCCATGGAGCCTCCACTCTTCGATCTCTGCGTAACTTCCCGCATAACTTCCTGTAGTGAGGGGAGTGCGTAGCTAAAAATAGGGCTGATCTATGTTTAATATAATTGATAAAATAATATGCGTTCCGAACTATATTAACTCAATCTGCAAATATTAATTTATGTGATTATGGTTTGCGGAAAGCCGAGTAACCCTCATAATCACCCCTGAGGCCTATCAATAGAGCTTCAAACCCTCCTTCATTTCAACTCTCTGACCAGATATTCCTCCTACGGGTGTTCTCTCTCCTCTCCTATTCCTCCTACGGATTTCTCTCCCCTCTCCTATTCCTCCTACGGATTTCTCTCCCCTCTCCTATTCCTCCTACGGATTTCTCTCTTCTCTCCTCTTCCTACTACGGATTTCTATCCCTTCTAACATTCTCTCCTCCGCCAACATGCACGTGTCTCTTCGTGGGAAAGTCCCTCCTTGTGCATGCTCCTCCTTGAGCGCGTCTCTCCTCCAAAGTGCGCATGTCCCTCCGTGCGCACGTTTCTCCTTGCCTGTGCCCCTCCTTGCGCGCGTCCCTCCTCAAAAGTCCGCACGTCCCTCCTTGCACACGTTTCTCCTTGCGTGTTCCACTCCTTGTGCACGTCCCTCCTCCAAAGTGTGCACGTCCCTCCGTGCGCGCATTTCTCTTTGCCCGCGTCCCTCCTCCAAAGTCCGCACGTCCCTCCGTGCCCACTTTTATCCTTGTGCGTGCCACTTCTTGTGCGTGTCCCTCCTCCAAATTAAAGTGTGCATGTCCCTCCATGCGCACATTTCTCCTTGCACGCGCCCCTACTCCAAAGTGCACACGCCCCTCCGTGCACACGTTTCTCCTTGTGCGCGCCCCTCCTCGCGCGCGTCCCTCCTCCAAAGTGTACGTTTCTCCTTGCTCCCTCGCCTACTTGCGCACGTCCCTCCTCCAAAGTGCACATGTCTCTCCATGCGCGCGCTCATCCTCACGCGCGTCTCTTATTGAAATTGTTGAGGTGAAAGTAGGCGGTCTGATTGGGCAGACCGCACAAACCGGAGAGTCCGCCGCCGGTTAGGTGGCTGGGTGTGGCAGATAGCTGGGTTCCGGATTTTGTTCTTTATTCTGTGGTCTGGTTCAGTAAGTAGTCTGGGAGGCCACCGGGCGGTTAGCATTGGCTAACCGCGACTTTCGCGGTCTGTGTTGAGATCGCGGAATCCGCTTGGACCTGACAAGTTCTCTCGCTTGCGTAGAGGCAGACGGTTTGCACGGATATTGCGGATATCGGAGACTAACCACACAGTTCGTTGTGATCTGCTCGCGCAGTCTGAAGCACTGAAGCCAGAGTTCGCTGGAGTAAGTTGACTTGGTTAGGTGTTGTGCCAAGTCCTTGGTGTTGCCTAATCTCAAAGATCGCTGGTTGCGCGGTTTACTTCTGGAGTTCAGGGAGACCGCTTATGCTCCGCGGTCTGCTTCTGGAGTTCGCGGAAACCGCTTATGCCGCGCGGTCTGGATGTGGAGTTCACAAATCGTGTAGCGCGGATATGACTCAGGTTGCGCGATTGTCATCTTAATTGTTTAAGTCCATGCACACTAAGGATGTTGTTCGAAAAGCTACGTGGGCCGGTGGATAAAGAACAGCTTGCCTTTTTTTTATTCACCAAAAAATTTCTACTGTTCCAAGTCTTCTTCTCACATCAAACTTCACAAATTTATCATGTAAAGGCACACCACATTAATGTCATATAAGTATAAATATAGATACTTTATAGCACAAGTTCTTACTACCTCATGAATGCAAAAATGATGAAAGAATACAACAAATATTGTTTCCCTTTCTAACCAACCTCTACTATTCATCTCATCGTTTCACAGTTTACATGTATTTTCTGATTTATTTTTGTTTCATTGACAGCTGTATTATTGCTGTTATTTTTGGTCTTTTTTCTATTTCAAGGCTGCTCTGTATTGACTATATATACTTGTGTGTGTAGACTGTTTTTGAGTCAAATATAGAAGAAAATACTCTTTTGTTTCTTGATACATGATTTCACTCACAGTATACAAAAAACTGACGCATTTTAAAGCAATTTATACACGCACATTCATGCTTGAAATATCTCTCTCCGCAATAAAAAGTTGATAAGCCAGGAAAAAAATATCTATACATTTTTAGAAAAAATAAACTCTAGAAAGTGTGATCAATTGTTAGGCATTCCAATACTTTTATACTATAAATACACATGTCCGTGCTTAGAAAATCTCTCTCAATAATTAAAGATGATACATTTTATATCTCCAGAGCTTGTTCGCATCCACAACAATTTATTTAATGAGAAAGAGATATGTAGACATGTTAGAAAAAGTTTAGAAATCGAGATCATACACAATCTTAGGCTCCGTTTGGCATGATGGTGGCGGCCGTAAATGCATGGGTTAAACCGTCATTTGTTAAGGATTACATAACAAATATCATTTGTTTGAGCATGAAAGTGGCCGAAGTTTGTTAGGTGGGCGTTAAAGAACGACAATTTAACCCTTGTGTTTATGACCGACATCACCGTGCTAAACGGAGCCTTAAATTGCAGTCTTAAATTAACACGTAACTTAATGAATGCATCAAGGTGATCAAAATGATTTCTATTTCTAACGATAGCAAACTTGTATCAATTGAAATCACTTTGACCCGAGTTACACATTCCAAATCGGTGCAAACTTACTAGACTTGGTTCGATCAACTTGGTCTTATTTGAGCGATTTCAACCCATATAGGTCAGTGTTTCGTAAATAACTTTCGTGTGACATAGAATCATGGTATGTCAAGGGATCTTAATGACCAAGAGTAGTAGTAGTAATTACTTATGACAAGGCATAGAATCATGGTGGTAGACAAGATCAAGTGATTAATCAAGGGATATTGAAGAATAGAATGATGCATGGGCAGAGCAATGAGTTGAGTGTGATCCCTAAATATAGCTCGAATGTTAATAACTATGGTAGAAAGTTAATAGAAATCAAACTCAAAGCATGAAGAAGATAATGTTAGTGAATCAAAGAGAATGAGCGAATTAGGTGGTGAAGGTGGATTAGTTGAAGTGGGTGGTGCTAGAGAATTATGTGGAGTAGGTATCTCATTCTCAATGAAAATTAGTTATTTGTGTTAAAGGTATATTTAATAAATGTTAATTTTATGTACTGATCAGTCTGAGGTGAAAAACGTGAAAGTTAGCTTGACGAAATAATTTAGCATGACAGACTTAGGTGTGCTGAAAACTATCTTAAGAATGAAAGTGAACTTCACTGGAAAGGGTGTTATCCTGAGTTAGAGTCAATACATTAAAAATCTACTGGAAAAGTGAGGTTATGATAATAACAAAAAGATTGAGATTTCATACGACTACAACAATAGACTGAAACATATTTAAGGTTCACCTAATAGATAGTTGAATTACTTCATACTCATATGAAGTCTCATGTATGCTACAACCTGCACTAGACCTGACATCGCCTTTACGGTTGACATGTTGAGTATATTCACTAGTAACCCTGAGAAAGACCACTGAGATGCTTTAGAAAGGCTAATGAGATACTTAAAGTACACTGAGAAGTATGTTCTATGTTAGCCACCTGAATCCAATCCGCTCAGTGATGATAAACATCTAGCTGTCAGAGTCGCACAGACTCTCAGTGATGATGAGGACCTCATCCACTACAAGAAAATAGGCTTTTAGTGACGAAAATTTTAGTCACTAAATATTGCTGGTTGGTCACTAAAGACATTTAGTGACCAAATTTAATCCGTCACAAGGTGGTTGCAAAATGCCCGTTACTAAATGTATTTAGTGACCAAATCAATTTTTGTCACTAAATATATATTTTTAGTGACAACTAATTTTCGTCACTAAATGAACATTATTAGTGACCACTAATTTTCGTCACTGAACGTACATTTTTAGTAGCAACTAGTTTTCATCACTAAATGTTCAATGCTATAGTGACCAAATTCATTTATTTGTCATTAAATAAAAACAAAGAATTTTACAAGATAACAGGAAAATAAATAAATTTTTTATTTTGTAAAAGAATCTCAATGAAAATATACTTTTATTAATAATAAAAAAGGCGGGAGATAGCCCAAACCCCTTGATACAAATTAATAGAGTTCTTATCTCTATTAAACTCAATACATGAAAAAAAATCTATAATATATAAATAATCTGCTCATGAGGATTAATCTTTTTTTCTTCTTGGGCTCATCCTTCTTGCCTTCTTCCTTCTTTTGTGCCTCCTTCGATCCCTCAATCTTGGGCTCTTCCTTTTTCCCTACTCTTTCACTGATCCAACAATATAATTCGAGTCTCCTTCAATATAATTGCAAACAAATCAAAATCGTTTGAATAATTAAAAGAATACATAATTTCAACTAAAAGAAATAAAGTGATGAGTGTTTTAGTTACCCCATGCAATTATGCCCGTAGAAATCCTAAAATCACACCAATGATGTGTTTCCTGAATCAATCATGATCATAATAGAAGAATTGATGTCAATAGATCAAAAAACTGACATAAGAATATAAAACAGTTAATTATACAGATGTAGGGATAAATTGTGATTTCTTTACTTTGATTTTCTGAAAATCAACTCTGTTATGTCATAGCCTTCAATTGCCTTAGTTAGAAAACCACCACCTTGCATATACACTTGGCTATTTTTCACACATATGCTTTCATTTAGAGTGTGTTGAGTAATTGTCCTCACTGCCTGTTTGTTTACTATGACAAATTTGTTGTCATACTAACCTCTCCCATAATTCCCATTTCTCTGCTAATTTTCTTCAAATACTCCTTCAACAAATAATTTCAGAACATATCGAAGATACAATCTTGACATTATACATGTAAAGTTTTGACCCAATCAGATTTGAGTAGACATAGATCCAGTTTGGTTCTAAGCTGAAATTTCAAAACCAGCCCAATTATTGAAAACTACATGAATAAACTATTTTTGTTATGACGTCATGGCTAACTCACCATTATCTATGTGAAAAACAAAATCCTATGAAAAATTTAAAATCCTTACTACATGTTTTTAAAGAAATTGAAAAAAAAATACAAACTTGATAATCCAAAAACTAGACAGACATACCATTCACGATAGCACTTCATGCAATGACGTGATTTTTGCAAACCTTGAGCAATCACTCCTTAAGGATGTTCGCAAACCTCGAGTTGCAAGAGAAGAGAAGGCACTGAGAAGAAAGACGAGGCCAGGAGATTCTGCCGGCAGGTCTCCTGCGAGTAAACTGTTAATATTAAAAAAAATTGAAGCAACCAGTAATATTATAATCAGATTTCTATATCATTCTTAAAATGCAATCATATATTTTGTATATGAGAAAATACGGGGACAAAAACACCTGATTTCCCCCCACAACGACACAAAAGTTTTGGGTTTAAATCGAATCTGTGTTCTTCAATAGACAAAAATAAAACTACCTGCATCAAAACCTCCCTATTTTTAATCCATATAAGGTGAAAATTTTAATAAAATGGAGTGCTCTAACCAGTGGTGTTGGGTTGCTCCAGTTTAGCCCCACAATACACATGGCATATCTCAACACCACAGAAGTTTACTTCTAGCTCTCCTTAACTTTGAAAAAGTTGTATGAGAGGATTAGATTGTTGATGCCATCCATTTTAGGATATATCTCAAACACTGGGTCAATATAGAAAAATACCTGCAGTATAATACCATGTTAAAGAGAGACTAAAGGTATTGGCATCAGAAAATTACAACCTTCGTTTGGTAGAGTTTCTGGGTGCGGCGTGGGGGACTTCAAACGTTGTTGCAGATTGCAACCATGAATGCAATACTTAGAAAATGGCCAAACAAGTGTTTTGGAGTGAATTCCATGCTGAGAGCGGAATGCGGTCGATATGAATGCCCCTCAATCAAATGATGGCTTCTATACGGTCGTGTTTGAAGGCCTCTGCCGTGGCAATAAACTAGAGGCTTGTTTGACAGAGCTTCTTTGGGAAGCCAAACAACTGCTGCAATAAATAGTATGAAAATGGACATTTCAACAAGCACATTCCCTGCAACATAACATGAGATTGATTAGGATTCAGGAATAAAGAGCAGTTGCAGACACTTGCATCCCAGAAAAAAAATAAAAAAACCTAGAGCTTAGATTTGCAAGAACTACAGGAACCCTAAACCAAAATCCAAAGATTAGAGTAGAAGATGCAACATAATTATTTTGAAACAATTTTTCAAGAACTCTGGAAACCCTAAACAAACTCTAAAGCATAGAGCAAAACATTCAAAGGAGAAGATTTATACCAGATCTGAAATGGACGGCAGCAAATCACGAATGGAGGAGAAAATCGGATTAAAATGCCGCCTGGAGGAGGATAAAATGCCGCCTGGAGGTGGATAAAATGCCGCCTAGAGAAGGAGAAAAAGCCGCCTAGAGTATCCGAAATCACGACTGACCGGCTGGAGGACGGCAAGTCGCCGGTGAAAACGATGGAGGAGAAGTCGCCGGTGAAAACGAAGGAGGGAAGGAGGAGAAATCGCCGATGAGAGGAAGAGACGTGGGATAGGGACGATAACGATGTGCGGGATTGGGATTTCCAAAAGTGAAATAAGGGGCGGAGGTTTTGCTTGATTACAAGAATAAAAAAATCCTAAAAATATAATTTTTGAGATCCTATTGTTAAAACTTAATTTCATTTATATTTAAGATTTTAGTAATGACAAAATGAATTATGAAAAAACATTTAAAATTAAATTTTGGGTATTTTGCATAATGTAAAAATAAGTATTTTACGGAAATTAGTTAGCTTTCTTTTTATGTTTAATGATAATTATTATAAAATAATTTATATTTAGAAAAAAAATAAATGATTTTTTTTTATGAATGAATCTTCAAAATGTTGATTACTAGTGACTAATCCTTTTGTTCACTATAAAAAAAATTTAGTGACTAAATTATTTTTGATCACTAAATACTTTTAAAAATTTATTTTAGTGACAAAATTCACATTTTATCACTAAAGATATATATTTAGTGACCAAATCTTCATTTCGTCACTGAAGACATGTCTTTAGTGATAAACAATATTTTGTCACTAAAAAGCTATTTTTAGTGACGAAATATATTTCGTCACTAGATTTTTGTCACTAAATGTCAGTTTTCTTGTAGTGATCACTTTGCAACCTGACCTAGCTGTCACCCAGTTCGCACCCTAGTCTCGAGACACTTTTGCACGCTGCGAACTCAAACTCCTGTGTGACTGCACTGTCTGCACTGGTAAAATACCATACCCTTCTTTGGTGCAGATCGAGATCGTGCTCCACTCCATCCCTTGCCAAACTGCCTCACCTTACCCATCCGCTGCTGCCAAGATGCAACTACCCCAAGAGTAGGGCCCACTAACATCTGTCTGGATAGCACTGCGATCGTTACCTCCACCAGCTCCATTGTATCCTTCTCATACAAGAGCATCGTTACTAAGGCGGGGTAAAAAAAAGTGAGCGAGGTAAGAAGTGAAATGAGTCTTCACATCTTTCTCCGTCTCTGCACCAGCTACCTTTAACTGACACAGAAACTGTCTGAATATACATCGTGTTCCCACGGATAATCTCCTCTCTGTAACATATCCGCGGTTATCATGACCTTCTCATGCAGTACAAACTGTCATAGGTCAAATCTGCCACAGTCGCACTTCTCCAAAACTACTGTTCAAATTCACGTTTTTCTCTGTCATGGTTGTCCCTGACAAACTAGAAGACCTGATTTGTTCAAAGGTCGGATCTGAAAGAGTGGGAAGAGGACCTAGTCGTTCACCACCGCAGTCAAACCCTTCCTAGAACGTCCAATCACGGTCGTCTACCGAACCTCGCTCTGATACCACTTGTTGGGATATAACACGGAAAACTATCTCCAGGCACAACCAAATAAATACAGGGTTTGCAAGAACGTACAAATCTGAACAAACTCTGCATACATAAATCATGAAACTACTGCAATAAAATACATGGAGAAGTGTACCGACGTCCGTTACAGAAAACACCGCGGAGAGCCGGACTCGCTCGATCCGCGGGAGAGAGAATTATCTGGACTGCAATCCGCTAGCACAACGGACGCACAAGGTTCACGGAGAACCTTCGTCGTCCGATGACGACCAAACCACCCGCCACCACCGGAGAAGCACCGTCGAGGCCAACTGCACTCCCGCACGCCATCGACGCCAAGTCGCACCACCGGAGAAAACATCATCAAGGCCACTGCACTCCCGCATGCCTTCGCCGCCATGTCCGCACCACCGGAGAGAAACTCCGTCAAGTCCACTGCACCACCGCAAGCCTTCGCCGCCACGCCCGCACTGCCTCATTTACTCCAAGACCGGTAGAGATCATCTCCTCCAAGACCGATGACTATTTCCTCCAAAGCCGGTGGATACATCGAGAGTCTCACACGAGAGAAATGCTCCGCCGCCATCGCACGGTGTTGCACCAACGGCAACCACCGGCGGCGGCGACCTTCCTTCAACGCGAACACGGGGCGGCACAAACTCCTCACGGTTCCTCCTTTGTGAAGGGAGGCAGCTCCTTCTTTACTCCAAGCGGCTGCTGCCTCTCCCAGGCCGGCTGTGTTTTTTTTTCATGCAGGGAGGGGGTTGTAGTTTTATAAATGCATGAGAGAGGGGGGGGGGGGGCAGCGGTTACCATTCATGGGAGAGAAAAAAAAGAATATAATAATGGGTATATTATATTCCCATTACCACCTCCCAATTAAAATCATCGGGTCACATTCCAAATTAAAAACTGTTTAATTTGGACAGATTTCAAAAATAGCTTTAATTTGGGCAGATTTCAAAAACAACACAGAAAAAGGTTGCAACCTCAAATGCTGCGTTGCAACATGATTTCAAGACAGCAAAAAAGGAGTTGCAACCTCAAATACTGCGTTGCAATCAGTTTTCTGCTTCTAATACGCTCGGCCCATTTGAATCGGGTATGAGCCAAACCCAACATGGAATTTAGGGTTACACCTATAAATACCCCTGCTGGCTGCGGTAGATACAAAAAATTAATAATGAGAGTGCACAATATTTTTTTGAATGCGTCAATAAGTTCTAAAAATTTTAGGGTGCTGTTATTAGCAAACCCACTTTCGTTTCTAGCAAACCAGAAAAAAAACAGATTCAGTCATTTTTTGCATTTTTTCTCTTCCCAAAAATTACGACCAGCAAACCGATCTTGTTTTTTGACAATTTTTGCATTTTTTAATTTTGAGCCCTAAATGTTTCTCATTTGAAAAAGTGATTAACATGAAAGTTGTAAATCTCATCGAGATCTACAACTTTCATGTTTATCATTTTTTGATATGAAGCCGTTTAGACCTCCAATTTAGGCCCTAAAAAAGACATGCACCGAACGTACATATTTTCGACGCGACTTTTTTCGGGGCCCAAATCGGAGGCCTAAATTGCTTTAAATCAAAAAGTGTTCAACATGAAAGGTATAGATCTCGACGAGATCTACAACTTTCATGTTGAACACCTTTTGATTTAAAGCAGTTTAGGCTCCTGATTTGACTCCCGAAAAAAGTCACGCCGATCCCGTGCGTCCGTACATATGTACGACGTAACTTTTTTCAGGGGCCAAATCGGGGGTATAAAGTGCTTTAAATCAAAAATTGTTCTACATGAAAATTGTAGATCTCGTCGAGATCTACAACTTTCATGTTGAACACTTTTCATGAAATTGTACTTATAAGATGCAGTTCAAAAGGTCGTATATATTCTTATATACACTTAACTCGTATATACAACACATTCTTATAGGAATTAGAAATCAAATGTATTTCTAAACCGACCGATATTTTGTTTATAGATTTTGGTGCAGGTAATGATATTTTGTTGAAAAAACAGTTTTGGACATACTAAACATTTGCGGCATTTTGACTCATCTATAATGCTAATATAAGTGGTTGAATGAATACGTTTGAAATCATTTGTAATGTCATTATATGCGGCAGGTTATTTTGAAGGAATGAATGTTTAAAATAAAATTTAAATTTTTTTAAAAAAATTATGTTGGTTTTCTAGCAGTCCTGTCCAAAAAGACTGTCGGTCCGGTCCCGGACCGGTCTTTTGAAAGACCGGTCTTTTGACCAATCTGTCCCAGACCGGTTCCACCCAAACCGGTCCCGGTCCAGGACCGGTTTTCCTCCTCTGGAGGCGGACCGGTTGGGACCGAAGGACCGGTCCCGAACCGGTCTTTTTTACAGGTCTTTTGTCCGGTCTTTTAATAAATTGACTAAAAATGATCGGTATTTTACTAAAATTACAAAAATGACCAGTTTTTTGACCGGTCCCGGTCCGAGACCGGTCTTTTACCCGTCCCGGTCCGGGACCGGTCTTTTACCGGTCCCAGTTCAGTACCGGTCTTTAATGAAAAAAGAGGGACCCCTTGGGACCCTTGGGAGCGGTCCGGGACCGGACCGGTCCCTAGCCGGTCCGAACCGGACCGATTTTTTTGTGCACCCCTATTTTCTAGTAACAAAATGACTTTCAAATAACAATTTTGAAAAATAAGAGTTTGCTAGAAATCAAACTGAATTTGCTAGAAATCAAACTGATTTTGCTAGTAAATGCACCCTATATGGGAGGCCTAACCCTAATGAAGTTGTGGGGGCAGAGAACAATTCCTCGCTCTTTGAGTTTGACCACACTAGGGTTTCTTCCCCCGCCATCTTTAATTTGGCCCTCCTTCCCCGAAATTCCAACGATTCTGTTCCAATCGCCATCAATCTCTTCCTTCCCCTCCAACCGCAGATCAAGGCGTCCCCATTGCAGCAACCGCCACCTCCCCATTTCTTAAAAAAGATCCGATTTTGCTCCATCTTGCTCTCCATCGTCGACTTCTAGGGTTTCTAATTCGGAGAAGGCTCCGGCTCCGCCCATGTCGGTGCCGACGATCACTCTCTACTCGGGTCCGCCGGGGGGCATCTGCCCGACAGATCTCGATCTCAATTCGCGCGCTCTTTCCTCCTCCACCCAGCGGCCGCTCCCCGGCGGCCTTTCCTGCCTCTTCTCCTCCCGCTCATCGCCCGACGATCTCTGCTCGCACCGATGTGATGATCTCAGCAGCTCCTTCTCCTACACGACGTCGTCCTCCCACTTCAAAACCCGCGACCATAGTCCCGTTTCCGTCTTCCACGGCCCTGTCTCCTGCAGCTCCGCGAGCAGCTCGCCGCCGGCGATTAGGCTTCATTCCGGCGATTGGAAGCATGTAAGGGACCGGAATTTCAGTAAGTTTGTAAGGAAAGCCTTGGATTCTTGCTTGGATTATGATTCTCCTAGCTTTCCAATGCCTGGTAGCACGGTAGAGGAAGAAGAACTAACATTTAGTTTGGAAGAGACTTTGGTCGGGATTTTTCCTACGAGTTGCGAGCCTTCTGCGTTGAGATTGCTGGCAGAAGCTCAATCAAGGCATGCCATTTTCCATGAAAATATTGTTGTAAAAGCTTTTTATGAGGCAGAGAAGGCTCACAGAGGCCAGGTAAATCGAGTTCTGGATTATTATTCCCACAAGATTTGTATCTTCTTCTTCTTACTGTGATCTTGATTTTGGATCTCAATATGTGTTATTGTTAATTTGTTGATGTAGGTTAGGGCTAGCGGCGATCCATATTTGCAGCATTGTGTGGAAACAGCTGTTTTGTTGGCGCTGATTGGTGCGAATTCTTTGGTTGTTGCTGCAAGCCTGCTGCATGATTCTATTGATGATTCTTTTATGAGCTACAATTACATTCTCAGGATCTTTGGTGCTGAGGTAGCTAATTTGGTTGAAGGGGTAAGATTTTTTTTTTCTTTTTTTCGTTGTTGCTGGATCTAATTTTTGAAGAAAATATGTCCTCTGGTTGTTCTTTTGTTCATGAGATATCTATTTTAGTTTTGACATTATTCAACTTGTGTTCTCATTCTTCTGAATATGTCTCTTCTACTTTTTTTTTTTTTGCATAGTTTAACTTTTGAGAAATATGTTTTTCTTGTTCTAAGTTAAATTTTCATTTTTTGTTCAAATTAAGGTTTCAAATTGGCCATTTCCATGTTTTCAGAATGCTTTTTTTATTGTTATATCCTGGTCTCTGAGATTCAATTTTCTGAATGCATATATATCTACTAATTTTTTTTGCATTTTTTGTTAACCTGAAAGAGAAGTTTTCATATTTTCTTAAAATCAATGTTAAAGATTGTCCATTTCCGTGTTTTAAGGATGCTGTTTTTTTGTTTTATCCAGGTTTCTTAGATGCATTCTTCTGAATTTTTCTCTCCATTTCATTATTTTGCAATTATTTGGAGTATTGAGGAGCATGTTTTTCTTGTTCTGAAATAAAATTTACATACTTCCCTACAATTAAGGTCAAATATTTGTTATTTCCATGTTTTGAGAATTCTGTTTTTCTTTGTTTTCTACAGGTTTCTAAGCTAAGCCAATTGAGCAAACTTGCTCGAGATAACAACACAGCAAGCAAAACAATTGAGGCGGATCGGCTGCACACCATGTTTCTCGCCATGGCAGATGCAAGAGTAGTTCTAATAAAGCTAGCAGACAGGCTTCACAACATGATGACACTCGAGGCCTTACCATTGGTCAAACAACAGAGATTCGCAAAAGAAACACTCGAAATTTTCGCTCCCCTAGCAAATAGAT
This sequence comes from Platanthera zijinensis, assembly GCA_039513925.1. Lineage (NCBI taxonomy): Eukaryota > Viridiplantae > Streptophyta > Magnoliopsida > Asparagales > Orchidaceae > Platanthera > Platanthera zijinensis. Next base: position 165,469,221 of record CM077095.1, read on the forward strand.
TGGGCATATTCACTTGGAAGGAGCAGCTCGAGAATCTGTGCTTCAAACATCTCCATCCCGAGGAGTACAACGATATTTCCTCCAAACTAGATAAATATTTCGACGAACAATTGATTGTGTCAACTATAGCGAAGTTAGAGGAAGCTCTTAAGAAGGAAGGCATATGCTATCATATTCTTTGCGGCAGGCAGAAGAGCTTGTACAGCATTTACCGCAAGATGCTGAAGTATGCCTCCTCCTGTCAATTTACATATTTGCATGATTTCAATATTTTTGATGTTGCTAAAGATGTTTCTTATATTCCGCTAGAAAGAAGCTCAGTATGGATGAGATACTTGATATTCACGGTGTTCGATTGGTTGTCGAGAACAAGGGCGACTGCTTCGCTGCGCTCAGGGTTGTTCATCAGTTATGGCCCAAAGTTGTTGGAAAGTTCAAAGACTACATTTCTCGACCCAAGTTCAATGGGTAATAACTAATAACCCCGAAGATTTATGAAAAAAACTATTGCGTGCGTTGATCAAATGCAATGCTAAACGCAAATGCCGCATGCACACGTAAAATTCTTTCATATATATTATGAACCGTTGTTTACGTTGTGGAGCACGGTTTATGTTATGAAGTGTCGTATGCGCTGTTTCACAACACATTTATTCGCCGCGTGCCTGTTTTACTCTGAGCGCATTTGCTGCGGGCAATATTTTTTTTCCAGGTTTATGGTGTTAATTTAATTGCGCATGCTGAAGGTAGTTAAATTGCAGGTATCAATCTTTACACACAGTTGTTACGAGCAGCGAATTGATTCCTCTAGAAATTCAAATTCGGACCAAGGAGATGCATCTGCAGGCAGAATTTGGATTTGCGGCTCACTGGAGATATAAAGAAGGAGACGCCAAGCACTCGGCCTTCGTGCTCCAAATGGTTGAATGGGCGAGATCTATGGTTACCTGGCAGTTGGAAACAATGTGCAGAGACCAGGCTTCTCTCGGCGGCAGCCCCGCTTCGATCAGGCAGCAGTGTTCGTTCCCCTTTCATTCTGATAGTTGCCCATTTTCGTTCTCGCAGCAGTGCGACCGTGTTGGGCCTCTTTACATTGTCATTCTGGAGAATGAGAGGGTAGGGTTTCTTCCCGGAAAACTTGTTGAAATTATAGGTATTTAGCCTTGGAAACATTGAGGCTCTGTTTGGGACAGTGGTGGCTATGGAAAAAGTTATATTCCCACCGCAACCACTATTTTGCATGTGTCTGGTTTTCTGGTGGTGGTGGAAAAAGCGCTTATCAAAAAGGTGTTTTCAGGCCTTTTTGGAAAACAGTGAACCATCTCACTTTCAAAAAAGCTAAACCTTGCTCCATATCTCTTTTCTCCGCCTACCGCTTTTCACCTCTAATCTTGCTGCTGATTTCCTTCCCCGCTTTCCGAACTGACACATTCATCGGTTCATCCCCAATAGAGCACGAAAGAAATCTATAATGCATAGTTGAATGCATTGATGAATATTTTGTTTTATCCATTGTCTTGAATCCTAATCTGTTTAAAGCTTAATACATTCTCATCAACCAAGGTTTTATTCATTTAACGCTTCTTCATATTGTTTTTTCCAGATGTCGGTTCACGAACTTCCGGCGAACTCTACCGTCGCGGACGTACTTGAACATGCCGGACGAAGCGGCTCAAAGTGGACCCCTTGCTCATTCCCTTTCAAGGAGGAGCTGAGACCCAGAGTCAACCGGAAACCAGTGAGAGATCCCCATCAGAAGTTGAGGATGGGGGACGTTGTCGAACTGACTCCGGCGATCTCCGACGAGTCTCTGGTAGAATGCCGGGAAGAAATCCAAAGAATGTATGATGGTGGATTGGCCATCCCCAGCCGTTGACAAATTAAGAATAGGTCAACTAATCTTTCTTTTCATTGGTCCATTGCCTGTATTAAGCAATTTGTACAGTTTTTCTTTATAGAAAAGGATGCTGCTGGTTAGTAATGTATATACTTTTGTTCAGCAAGAAATTGTTATTTATATGGGGAATAAGATTCATTGCTTTGTTGATAATACATTGAAAAGTTGAGAGGAGGAGACAGCTGTAAAATGCTGCTTCCAAGCATCAAATTCATGGGAGGAGATTATAATGAAATGCAAAGTCTGGAGAAATTCAAAATATTATAAAAGTTTGAATTTAACATTCTTGAAATTTGAGATTATCTTGTGGGCTTACATTTATTATGGTATGATAAATGTAAAGAGTTTTTTCTACTATTGTTACTCCCTCAGGTTGAGTCCCTTCTCAACTACTCAAAACTCTTAATCTCTCTGTAAATTTGTTAATCCTATTGCTACATCATTTGAAATCATAGGCAACATGTTCAATTGGTTATTTAAGTACTATTCATTACTCAAATTTTGCAAAGGTTATGAACCATCGTTCATGAACGCCTGGCCTAACCTAAGGAATTTCATTCGCTTTTATATTAAAAGCTAGTTTGATTTACTCAATTGCCGTCATAATCATTATCATGTCAAACATACACAGTCGTGCTTTGTCCAAACTCACTGGAGCAAAACCATGGCTTCAAACAAATGATGGTTCGTAATCACCGCGTTTTTGGTTGCCACTGTCGTGCCAAATAGACCCATAGGTTCCGTTTGGTGCTGCGTTTTCACTCCGGCGTGTTTGCACAAAAAAACCATCATCATAGAATATGTTTGTTTGTCATGACAATTATTATGTGATTGCCATCAACTAGGGGTGCAAGTTGAGTTGAGCCGGGTCGAAAAAGGCTCGACTCAAGCTCGAGCTTGTGGAGCTTGAGCCTGCGGAGCTCGAGCTCGAGCTCGATTACGAGCTCGAGCTCATCTACTGTTGTTCATGAGCTCGCCAGGCGGCTCACGAGCTTTTTATTTACATTTTTTTAAAAAAATTAAAAATAAGAAAATAAAGTTCACGAGCTAAAAAGCTCGCGAGCAGCTCGAGCTCGAAACTCGAGCTCGAGCTCGATAAGTTAGCATAGAGCTTGAACTCGAGCTGGGATAAATGAGCTCGTCGAGCTCGAGCTCGAAATGAAAAGCTCGAGCTCGAGCTTGGGAATTTTGCCAAGCTCGATTCGAGATCGACTTATTTGCACCCCTACCACCAACCAAGAAACTAGTTTGAACAGAAAAGTAGATGAGTTTTCGTAAGTGAGATTGTTCGTCACCACCACAACTGTGCCAAATATGACAAAGGCTTCGTTTGGCGCGGCGGCGGCGGTCATGTTCGTAAACGCCGGACCTAATCTAAAAAAATTCATGCATTTTAAACTCAAAACTAGTTTATTTCCTTGGTTGCGGTCATAACTTTTATCTTGCTGTCCAAGTTTGCTGGAGCAAATAAGCTGTGCCAAACACAGCCTTAGGTTCCGTTTGAGAGGACTTATTTTCAGCGGTCTAGCGGTTACGACCGCATGTACCGGACCTTAATTTAGGCCCGGTACATGCGGTCGTAACCGCTTGACCGCTATAAATAAGTCCCCCAAACGTAGCCTTAGTTTTCTTTTAAGGTTCGATTCATGCGATCGTAATCGCTTAACCCGTGAATATAAATCCCCCAGACGGAGCCATAGTTGCCACCTGAAACATATGATTCCACGCGTCGGCTCCTAACATTATCAGTCCCTGCACTCAAAATTTTATAGTATTTTCCCTAATCAAAATGTTTTTATAAGAGTCATTCGCATTTCCTTGGTCAACTAGAATAGCAGCCAATAATGATGATTTTTTCAATACAAAAAAAATTAATAAATACTGATTAATTATGTTTCCATAATACTGGATCCTAATCCGAAGATCTACTGTAATATTTGTGCGAAACATCAACACATTTACCATCATGCCACAACGCAAAAAACCAACGGCTGTGCTCCTCTCATTTTTCCCTCTTGGCAACGCCGTTGCACTTTCTAATTCATTCGGATCTGCGTCGCCGTCGCACCATAAATACCACGTGGCCACTCCGTTAAAAAATTACTGGGCAGGTTAACGAACGGTCCGGATGTATTTTGCTTGTCAAACAGACGGTAGATCTTGCATTCGATGACTGCATTGTTTCTGCCGACCATACTCGCCGTAACGCCATCAACCACGTGTTGCTTTTTCAAACCGGCCCAATCTGGGCTGTCGATGAAGCCACGTGTCAACCATCTGGAAAAAAATTTCCGCTCCATCTCCCCGAAGTATGGTTTCTGTTTGCGTCCTTTATTAGCCGACATTGTTCCCGATTGCACTTCATCTTCTTCCCTCCGAGAGAGAGGGAGGGACAGAGGAGAAACCCTAAATTGGAGTTCTGGTGTTAGGTTGCGATCTCTTTGGCCTTTCTAGTTTACAGGTTCGTGCGGAACTGATTTGTATTTTTTTTGTATGAATCTCATTTGCTGTTTGAGATCTGTTTTGTTGTGGAGGTTGATGCGGATGGCTTCGTGATTCGAATCTCTGCCGTATTTGCAATAAATCGTGTTTACTATTCGGATTTTTTAGGGATTTAGGTTTCTTAGATGTTGGGAAAACAAAAATTTCTCAATTATTTGATCCTGGGAATGCGTTCAATTGGTCTTAAATCATTTTGTAACTTATTGAATCTTCAGAACTCTTGCGATCAAGCTATGGCCGCATAACAGTCCATGATTTGCTATGGGATTAACGAGGATACCACGAGGAAGGGGTTGTAAGTAAAGAGGGAGGGAATTTACTGTTTTGTCAATTTTTTTTCGAAATGTTGTATGATTTTTGAGACAGATTTTAAGTCGAGGTTCTTATAATTAGTTTGAATTCTTTGACATTGCTTATAGAAGAGAAATTGATTCATAAGTCTAATTGCCTTTCTTCTAATATCTTTGAAACCTTTGGTAATACTTGCATCACCAGTAGGATTAAGGTTCGCTGCTACAAATTCCGTGCCTTGTTTTTGGACCCAACTAAGTTTTTTGTAGAACTATGTCAGTGTTGTTATGAATTTGCGGTAGTGATCGCATGTGCTGGAAGAGGAATGAGAATACTAGAAGAAGGCTTATAGGAGAGGGGAAGACCGGAGAAGAGAGACGAAATAGTGGAGTGATAAATTCAGAGCTTTCTAAAGAACAAAAGAACTATTTTATTACATTCATTCCATAATCCTCAATTACAACTCATTAGATTTATAGCCTTCACACAAGTACAATATCTAACAAGGCTTAATTACTATCTAATTCTAAATATGCCGTAATATAATAACCCCAAATTATTACACAATACAATATTTATATCCCAGGTTATACCTGTTATACTAATCCCAGACTATATCTGTTACATTCCATCCCTGCCCAAAAAACGTTGTCCTCATCGCTTGGTCATCTATCAACAAACAAAATAAATAAATGTAGGGTGGTCTAGCGCCAAATGCTTCTTTTAGTTCAAAGGAATGGTTGTTGATGCATCCAACCCCAACTCTATCAAAGTGTTGATTATCAGTTCCATCAGTGATCCTAGAATTCATATTAATATGCAAGGGTGAAATGGTAATTAGTGAATTTAAAGGAATGTTGCTGATTGTATGAGGCATGGTTGAAATTCTTGGGATTTTTTTTACCATTAATGGACTAATCAAACTCCGAGAGTAGGAGGTGCGCATTGATCCATTATCAATGCCTATGGAAGTGTTTGCTCCACAAGTAATGGACCAAGAGGAAATTGATGATGAGTGTTCGGGGAATAAATCGTCTTCATTGCCACTATTGTTTTGAGCAAGGCAGTCAACATCATCAGTAACTCTAGACAATAGTTCATCGTCATTAGGAAGTAGATCTCCAATCATTTGGACTTCAAATTCTTTCATGGATTCCAATGACGTGCTTCCAGAGGCACTGATGATTGTTCATCTAACCTGGAATGGTCAGACAAAGACTCGGTCTTTCAGAGACCATGTTACCTCTAATTACCTCCATCGGGGTCAAAAGAAAAAATGCCGAAAAAGTGCCATTGGAGTGAAGTTCATTATCCCTTTTTGTAACTACATAGATTCTGTAGGACACCAATGCAGGCAAAGAGCAAATGCTACAATTTTGATTTGTTTCTTGATATGACCTAGCGATTTCCAGTAGAGTCATTGACTCATTGTCCTCAATGATTCCAATCATAATGAATGCAATTGTGTTCCTTAGGAATGTTGTCGTATACGCTTTTGACCCCATCAGTGCAAAAATTAAATCTTAAAGTTAGTGCAATGTTGCTTTTCACCCCTTCAGTGCAAAAATTAAATCTTAAAGTTAGTGCAATGCCCTCGTGGTTAGAATCATATTTCTTAGACCTGGTGGTGCCGTTGTTATCAGATTTGTCGGAGACATCAAGAACAATGATAGAGCTTTCAAGAATATTAATGATGTTTTTGATTCTCTCGTTGTCTAAAGAAAGCTTTGAAGAATATTTGTCAATCTTTATGTCATTGCATCTTCAAGAAAGAACTATTGTAGATATTTTCAACGATAATCTTCCAACAGTTGGACAATAGACATTTTTTCGTCTTCAAATCTTTAAAATATTGTCATCCACTGTTGGTCGGAAGGAATAATTGTTGTTCAGTTTGGCTGAAATACAAGATATGCTGACGAAGTTTCTTGGTTTCTTTTTAAATTGCAAGTAATAATCCCATCTATAGTCTCTTGCAAGTCCTCCTTGATCCTTTGAAATGATTGTTGTCACTCTTAAATCGCCTTGTCCCATGCTTGAGTCTTAAACTTCATTTTTTTGATGAGTAAATCCAAAATGGTGGTCGAAATAACCAAGAATAGTTCATATTGACCTCTGGGATGAAGGTAGAGTTCATCAAAATGCGAAAAATTTCATCATTCTTAATGGAATCAAACCAATTTTGTGTTGCATCCCAAGGGTATTCTTTTTTTTCTCTCACAAGAAATCGTTTGATGCGAATGGAGTTCTTGCATAATGGTGGGAATTAGAGGGTCAAGATATATCCGGGTTGTCCCGCTTTCCGGCGTGCGAGTCACCGACGTTGGTCGGTGTGGCGCCGTCGATTTCCCACAGCTCGTCGAGAGGCAGGAAAGGGACTGATGCACAATATGTAGAGTAGCTTACGATCTCTAAGGCGTTCAATGTGTGGTGGCTGTTCAAACAATGGGTTTCTGGAGAGCAGAGCAATGGATTAGGGGTGAAGAACTGTAATCTTGCTTTCAGATGTTGATGCTCAAGAGCTTCCAGGATATGATCTTCATCCCGCCAATGCTTGTGACATTCAGGGGAGATAAATTTGGACAATTGTTTGTAGAAAATTATGACAACACCCGAATTTATTGATTCCGGTAGAGAAGAGCCACTACAGTCTGCTTCCTTGAAACTCTCCTGTAAAACGTCCCAACAATCAACGCCCATCTCCTATTTCAGTTTTTCCCGTGAATCCCACCCAACAATACCTACTACCTCCCAGTAATCAACGCCTGCCCACTGTCGAACTTTCCTTGTGAACCCCACCTAGCTAAACCCGCTGACTGCGCCAAACTTCTCCCGTGATTCCCCCTTTTCCACAGTCCGGTGAAGCCCATACCTTGTATACCAGACCCTTCCGAACCCTCCTCCAACAGTCGACTCTTCTGCGTCAGCCCCACACATTCCCCTACCTACAATGATTTCTTCCTCCTAACCAGCAACTACACAGTTTTCCACAACCCTATTTCTACCTTTGGACAACCACTTCTCCCTTCAGGAACATCGGATCTCCACTCTACGACCTTCCTTTACTTAGTGAGTAGTATTTTGTTGTGTGGATCTTGTTCTCTACTTTTATTTATGAGATTGTGAACTCTTTCTCTTCTAATCTCTTGCACTTGTAAATTTTTTTTTTTCGGATTAATCCTTGACTTGTAGGAATCATTCGACGCGCGCCCGCGCTTTGACCCTCCACGCGGTGGAAAGACAACGCCCGTTTGCTTAAGAAATTGCTTTGCTTTCAAAATATTTGCATGTGATTTATTTTTCAATTACTATTTGTCAGATCGCCGTTGGTGAATGCATGTGCGTCGCAGTTAGGGTTAAGAAACATAGAGTTGTCTTTCCCTGTATTTCACGTTGGAACTGCATTATAGTTGCGCACTCACAAGTATACCCTACATCACTAACTTATATAATATTAGGTGCAAGATTGGAATGCTATGTGCCAGTCATCCTTTATAGTGGTTGGAACATTAAGCAGTTCTTTCACTGTTTTACATTTTGTTCATTTGTTGCTTTGCACATACAATAATTATAATTTTATACAGATTATTTGAACATTCAACACTGTCCTTTTATTGACCTTAAAGATCCAAATCTTTTTTCTATTCTTTAAGGAATATTTTTTCCTTTCTTGCAGAGAACACACATTGGTCAACAAGAATACATAGCAAAAGTACTTCTCTGATACAAGAAAAAGCTAGCTGTGACAGTTGTTTACTTTTCAGTGATATGAATTTTGATAATGGAAACTCTTACAATATTTTTATGGATCGCAATATGTCAGAAGGATTTGGGGTGAATTATGTATCACATTTGTGTTCATTTGTGGACTTATCTTTGAACAATTCCAACCATTTAGTTAGTTCTGGAAGTATAGCTCTTCAAGAAGCATTTGGCTACATCTCCAAGTTTGCAGGGGCATTATTTATCTGGTTATCAACTGGTTCAAATCCTAATAATGGTTGTAAGATGTCAGCTAATATCTCACACGGATCAAATGTTAAAAACCATCAAATTTGCCCTCATGTTAATAGAATAAAAGGATTGCACTTCTTATCTCGGTTAGAATTGCAATCGGCAATTCCTTTGATCGTAGGCAAGTTTACTAATTCAACAGCTAGGAGACTATTGAAAGAATTTGGACAATATCAAGTTTTTCCGGTGCTGTCATTAGCTGCTGCTCTTATTCCACCTTTTGAAAATTTGTAAGAATTTTTCTCCATGGTTCATCTAGCAAAATTTTGCACAAGTTTCTATAATACTCCTTTTACTCAATGGAATAATGTCATTTGTCTTTTCAAAGTAATTTGCTATATGTACCTTTTTTATATGTTTGTTTTTTTGTGTGGAAGGGGAGCCTTGGCGCACCGGTTGAGGTGCTGCCGTGTGACCTTGAGGTCACCGGTTAGAGTCCTGGAAGCAGCCTCTTGCAAAAATGCAGGGCAAGGTTTGCCTACATTTCACCCTTGTAGTGGGACCCTTCCCCGGACCCTCGCTGGGCGGGGATGCTTTGTGCACCGGGCTGCCCTGCGTTTTTTTTTATAACATACCCATTGCAAGAAGATATGGTTTTTAATTTTTCTCTTTAACTTTCTCTGATTCTTTCTTGTTTTGCAAGATCGGCAAGAGTGCTATCCGATTCTGTCAAGTTTGGAACAGTTGATGATCAGATTGATGAATTTGTGTATCAACAAAACAAAGAGGGAGGCCATCAAGTTTGTGACATGTGCACTATATCAAGCCGAGTTTTGTCTAGAGATGCAGTTGACCCAACAACAGGGATCAAGTTCCCAACTATTCTGGACAAACCTTTAGGTGGAGAGGTTTCTTCTAATCTCACTACAGAGGTTCCTTATTTATTTGCACATTTGTTATTTTTTGCATCTTCATTTGCATCCATGATTGTGGTTGTAATTATTGTTTTGATGGTCTAAAAATGTGATTTATTCTGTTCCCAGCTAAACTTATTTCTTAATCTCTCTTATGCCATTTAAATAATCATGGGCAGCTGGTCACCTGCTTTATCCCAGCTAAACTTATTGGTACTTGAACGGAGCTCATGCATTTTTGTTTGATATGAACGCTGACACTATTCTAAATCCTAACTTTGATATCTTTTTTTGTTCATTTACCACAAAAATATTTGCTTCATTTTTAAAGAAATTAAATAGAGTAAAATACATATTCTATTCAAAAATATAAATGCTTTTAGTAATTATACTTTCCTTGAGGTGATTTATGTATACCTCTTAAGTGCATGCCATATCTCCACTCATGTGATTGTGAACTAGATGTACTTCGTTTGTATGAATGTTATTTATTGGTTTCCATATTCTTGCTTAAATATATTAAGTGCAGAATTCATGATCTCTACAGAGATTCTGAACTAGCTGTACTTTTGGAATATTGCAAATGGACCTTTATTGGTACTTCAATTTCCTCTTGTCAGGCTTCTCCACCCTAACTGTTTTGTTGAGGACTCGCAACGAACCAATTCGCTTTACCTTATGCTTACCTTCAAGATGGTATTCAGAGCAAGCCTCATCCGATGCCACTCCTGCTAATGTGTTCTTCCTTCTCATTCGTCGAACCAATTCATTTTTCTCTCTTTCCCCGTATATGATTTGACAAGCTTGGCCAATGGGATGATGGTGGAGACCAACCCCGATTAGGTTGACGAAAAATGCCCGACGCCGCACCTCACTGGACCTCTATCTGCCCCGAGTCTTGCATTTTTTTATTTGTGTTACTTCGACATTTTTTTTTGTAATTTTGCAATTTTGTTGTTGTGCGGAAATATATATATATATATATATATTTCAAAGTTATCTCTTAGGTTAAAAGACCCGGTTCAGGTCTTCCTCCTCCCGGTCCAGAGCCGCAAGAAGCCCGATCATGGCTGAAGCGCCCGCCCACGTCCAGCTGCACGCCTTTCCCCGACAAGGCCGCTGCACTAGGATAGGATTCCACACGACGCCGCCCACGATCCAGTCATGCCAGGTGCGATCGAAGGCACGACGACCTCTCCCGGCGGTTTCAACTCCACGGCCCCGTTTAGTTCTGCCATGGCCGCACCTTCAAAGTTCCGTGTTATGGTCCTTCAGTGGTGGCCGGAAGTAGGGATGCTGGTGGTGGAGATGGTGGCGAGATACTACGGAGCCGTTACCGCGGCTGCCTAAGCGGGGTTGCTTGTCGGAGGAGAGAGCCACCAAGATCTCACAATAGAAGAATGAAATAGATTACTTGATTGTTTGACTCATACATACCCCCACAAGCCTTTATATAGGCTACATGTAATGATGACTCACCTAATAAACCTCCTAACTTTCACCTAACAATCTCCTAACTCTCACCTAACATAATAAAGAGACCTCATAATAATGACGCAAAAACGACACATAACATACGACACAATGACGCAAAACAACACATAACATCTCACCCGTCCTCCAAAAAAGCTTGACCTCAAGCTTTATCCAATGCCTTCGTCGTCAGAGTCCTCAACGTGTAGGTAGAAAAGTCGGGTGCACCTGTGGCCACGAGTGTACTGCTCGTCGCAATTGAAACACAATCCTTGCTCGCGGCGTTGCAGCATCTCAGCCCGAGATAAACGGCGGACCTGTGGTGCTGGAGGACCCTCGCGTCGGTCCTGTGGAACAATGTCGGTAGCAGGTGGATATGCCTCTTGGGATAGCTGGAGACGACGATCACAGAGCCGGGCCAGACTCATAGCAGTTACTAAGTCCGGGGGGGGGCCTCAAACTCAACATCCAGACGCAGTCGCTCGCGAAGTCCTTCGGTGAAAATGTTGACCTGCATATCCGGGGCAAGAGGGACATGTGCTAAGAGAAGCTGAAATTGTTCCATGTACTCGTCTATGGTACCCGTTTGTCGTAGAGTTGTGAGGGCATCGGGGGGTTACTGCAAATAGGAGGTCCTTCACAAGTTGCAGAGCCGCTTGAAGTCGTCCCAAATTAGATTTGGTCTGTCGGTGAGAAGTCGAGAAGCCCATAAAACAACAGAGTCAAGCATATGGAAAGATGCAAGATGAATTTGATCTGCTGCTGGAGTTTGCTGGTGGCCGAAGAATTGTTCACACTCGGTAAGCCAGCTCAAGGGATCACTTTTCCCATCATAGGTTGAAAACTCTAATCTGGAATAGCGCGGCACAATTGCAGCGTCGGGGCGCGCGAGGACCGATGGTGGTGGTTCGGTCAGGGGCGGTGGGGCATTGCGGAGAAGTGGTTGTGCCTGACTGCTGCTTGCATGATCATGTGGTGGGGCGGTTGACAGATCATCGATGCGCTTGGTGAGCGCAACAATGACCTCTTGAAGACGGTCCGCGAGAGCAGTGTGCGCAGCTTGTTGCGTCATGAGGTCATGTAGCATGAACATAATCTGATTGAGTTATTCTGAGGAGTCGCCCATAGTGCGGGATGAGGAGCGAGAAGAGGAGCGGGTGACCCGGCGGTCGGAGTGCGCCGATTCAGCTGACTGAGAGTGGCTCCGAGAGCCGCGGTGGCGTCCAATATTGACCGCAAGGAGATGGGCCCACAGATAATTAAAATGAGGCCTGGAAGGGTCCGACCGAGCTGTTTAAAGATTCAAAAGAGGTTGCTGGATGGAATTGGGGGTGGGGTCCACTTGAAAGGAAGAGAAAAATTAAACTAAAGGAGGACAGGTGTTGTGGAGGGGTTGGGACCCGCTGTCAAAGAAAAATTAATGCGGGAGGGATAAGGGTAGCGGCAGTTAGCAGGGGGAAAAATCAGATCAGAACGGGGCTCGATGTAGCAGGCGCTGGGCTCGACGAAGACGTGCGCGGGGAAGAATGTGGAGGGCGGCGGCCGCAACAGGACATGCAGAGGCGAAAGCGAAAGTCGCTTCAGGCGACGTCGGCGAGTAGAGTTGCTTGAGCCGACGGCTCTGGTTGGCGGAAAAAACCGCGGAAACAGCGGGAGCTCGGGTCGACGGGGAAGGAGGGTTGCTTGAGTTGACGAGGAATCGGCGGCGGAGAAAGTAGCGGAGACTGCTGGAGGGTGCGGTAGGCGGCCGCTGCTGGATCGGGGCCGGCGGAAGCGGGGAAAAGGCACGATCGCCTTAGCGGGGCGGAATGACAGCAGACTGGCAAGAAAAAAACACGAGATCGGGAGGTGCGACAACGGGGAGGAAGGTTTCCTCTGATACCAAGTTGTTATGGTCCTTCGGTGGTGGCCGGAAGTAGGGATGCGGGTGGTGGAGATGGTGGCGGGATACTACGGAGCCGTTACCGCGGCTGCCTAAGCTGGGTTGCTCGTCGGAGGAGAGAGCCACCAAGATCTCACAATAGAAGAAGGAAATAGATTACTTGATTGCTTGACTCATACATACCCCCACAAGCCTTTATATAGGCTACATGTAATGATGACTCACCTAATAAACCTCCTAACTTTCACCTAACAATCTCCTAACTCTCACCTAACGTAATAAAGACACCTCATAATAATGACGCAAAAATGACACATAACATACGACACAATGACGCAAAATGACACATAACACTCCGCCAGTTACCTGTTATTTCGTTATTCAGTTTTGTTGAAACCCTATAAAAGGGATAGGATGTGCCCTGTATTTTTGGTGAATGTTGAAAATTATTGTGTATTGCTGCTTTGTGTTCTTCCCATTTGAGAAGGCGATGAATAGTGTAGTTTTAAATCCGGTAAAAGTTTAGTTAGTGGATGAATGTTTTGATATTGCTGCTTTGTTTTGAGCTTCCAGTATGAGAACATTGTTTGATTAAGGTAGACGTGTTGTAGATTTCCTGTTAGGAGTTATAGAAATGACTGTTGAGCAGAGGTGTGCTGCTGTTTTCGGTTAATAGAGATGACGAACAGTTACATTTGAATGTTTCTGTAGAGTTTAGGAGTTAGAAGATGCTGCTTGCTTTCCAATTGAAATGTGAAGTTGGCTTTGTGCTTTCGTGTGAGTAGTGGAAAAGAGATTGATTTACCTCTTTGAGCGATAGAGATTACGTGGAACCACTTTGTTAGAGTAGCTAGAGATTTTGTGGAACCACCTTGAGTGTGAGAGCGAGTGAATTTTAGATTGTTAGTTTGTGGCTTCCTTTCTCCGTTGAGTGATTGAGGTTCCGTGGAGCTACCTCGTGTGAGTGAGCGAAATTTTTCCTTGGTGCCCGTGTGCGATAGAGGCTGACCTCGGAACGGGAGATCGAAGGTGACGAGGAGTTTTTCGCGTGATCGCCATCGACTTCAAATGCGGAAAGACGCCTCTTTCCGTAGGTAACTTGCTTCTAACCCCTCCTTTGCGTATGTCTACATTTTCTCTTAGGATAATTAGATTCATTGTTAGGTTTTTCGCCCGAATTTTGTCAGCGAACGCTACGTCGAAAACTTCAAACGGAAACGTATTTGGAATTCACGATTTCCATTTTGCTACGATAAGGGGAACGGAACAAAAATTGCGAACTTCCTTCCCCGGTTTCAGAATTGAATCATTATTTTAAGAAAATCCATTTTTTTAAACAAAATAGTTTTTTGTGTGCTTTACAAAAAACAAATCTTGCTTAATTTCATAAAGTCTGTGCAACGTTCGCTCAAATTATTTTTGCAAAATCCATATTTCATTGCACGCATTTCAGGTTTCCCAGAAAAAGCCGACAGACGTGCAAACCCTATGCGCCGTCTTGCATCAGATGAGCAATCTTGTACTCGATGCAGCTCAATACACAAGATGCACACAAGGGGTTGACATTCTCTCTTACCGTCCTTATAATAACTATATAGTCTGGGATTGATATCTCCTCACTACCTTGGTTGTAGAACTCATTGGAATTTCCTCCTCATTTCTATCATTCCTGAGTCTGTAAACTTACATGCCTTGCATTTTGAATTCAATCGAGGATTTAGCCATTGAGATCACTTTGACAACTCTTGCATGCCCATGTGTTGTAGCTCAAGCTTTTCCCAGGACCCAAGCCCAAAAGAAGGCTTCCTTCTCACCCATTGAATGAATTGGAAGCAAATTCTTCAAGAATTCCTTTACATATTCCCTCAAGTTCCCATTATGCTCCAAAATATGGAAGTTCAGCTCTAGTTTCTTCCTTTGCTTGCTTTTGAAGCTCTTTATGGAGTTTATCTCAGGTTGTGATGAAATTTCCACTATGGTGATCGCATCTATGTTGTCATCATAATTGTGCGATATTAACGAAGTACATTGAAATGGTGCTTAATCTCCATAGCTTAGAAATTCTGCTCCATGCTCCGAAGTTGTTCACCTCCTAAAATTTCCTATACACACCCTAGGTAGGTGATGAAGACTTGCCCCGATCAGGTCGACGCAAAAGTGCCCGAAGTCGCACACTCGCACCCGACCGAACCTCTATCGGCCCTGAGTCTTGCATATTTTATTTTGTGTCATTTTTGTAATTTTGACACTTGTGTAATTTTGCACTATTTGTTTGTGTATAAATATATATATATTTGTATAAATACAAATATATATATGTATATCATCTTAACTGTTAAAGGTCCGGTTCTACCCCACATTCCCAGCCGCTCGTTGTCTTGCTTGGCCAGAAGAAATCCCGCAAGTTTAGGGCTAAGTTCCAGTGGTACCGCCCAGAACCTTCCTCTTCCATGGAGCACGATCCCTCTTCCAACAACACCTCCCTCCATTTTCTGGCCACGATACCGCACCGCACCCTCCGGCGCTCCAACCGACGGCCACGAATCTTACAACCGCTGCCACGCCGCCTCATTCTCAACGGTTTCTGCTCCACGATCAAGCCCTGTCATGGACGCCCATGGAGGTGCCTGTTATATCAGCTTCATTTTGTTTGTGTTTTTTTATGTTTTCAGAACCCTATAAAAGGGGATCGTTGTTTTGTAGAAAAAGTGGGGATTTATGGAAAAAAGAGAGTCGATGATGAGTGTAATGAGAATGCTTACTGTGATTTGATTCTCGTTTGTGAATCCTGGTGTTGATTTTACTGTTTTTTAGGAGTATAGTTGATGTTAATGAAGTTGATTTGTCGTTACTTTGTTCAGAGAAGATGAACAGTGAATATACTGTTCCTGTAGTTGGTAGATGTCAATGAACATTTTGTAGTTCTGCTTTCTTCCCGTTAAAATTGATTGGGTGGTTGTTATTGTTGAATTGATTTGAGAGCTGTTGGCTGAATCCGGTGTTATGTTGTCTTTGAATGAAAGATTGTTAAAGTGCTTGCTGTGAGTTAGGAGATAGGGCAATCTGTGCTTGCTGTCTGTTTGCATCCGCAAATAGTGAGTGAACTGTAGTTATTGTGTTAGAGATTACGTGCAGCCACTTTCGTGTAAGAGAGTGAATTTTAGGTCTTTTAAGTTTGTGGCTTCCTTACATCATTGAGTGAGAGATTCCATGGAATCACTTTCGAGTGAGAGTGTGTGAATTTCCTTGTGGTGCCCGTGTGCGATAACGACCGACCTCAGAACGGGAGATCAAAAGTGACGAGGAACTCGCGTGATTGTCGTCGTCTTCGATTGCGGAAAGACGCCTCTTTTCGTGGGTAACTAGTTTCTTTCTCGTCTTTTGTGTGTCTAAATTTTCTCTTAGAATTTTAGATTCATTATTGGGTTTTCGCCCGAATTTCATCAGCAAACGCTACGTCGAAAACTCCAAACAGAAGTTTATTTGGAGTTCTCAATTTCCGTTTTGCTACGACAAGGGGAACGGAATGAAAGTTGCAAACTTTCTTCCCCGGATTCAGAATTGAACCATTATTTTAAGGAAATCCATTTTTTTTAACAAAATAGTTTTTTTTTGTGCTTTACAGAAAACAAACATTACTTAATTTCAAAAAGTCTGCACAGCGCCTGTTCAAATCATTTTTGCAAAAATCCATATTTCTTTCACGCATTTAGGGTTTCCTAGAAAAAGCCGACAGACGCGCAAACCCTACGCGCTGTCCTGCATCAATTTGGTATCAGAGGGAGGTTGCAAAAGTTTTCTAAATTTTGTGATCCGCCCTGTGTAGAATAGGAACCCACAAAGCATATTATTTTCAAAAAAAAGAAATTTTTTATTGCATAATCATACATTTGCATTTTATTGTCTGTTTGCATGCTTCTGCGTAGTGGTAGGTTAGTGAGTATGAGTTCACAACACCACAATTCACCACCTGAACACCCTCACGAGGTAAATTCGGAGATGCGTCGAGTTGAACATGGTCAACCGAGTGGTAGAAACCAAGGGAATGAACCACCCCCGCGGTTTTTGCCTTTTGCCCACCAAATGACGACATTAACCGAGAGCGTTTACCAAATGGGAGAAGGATTCAAAAACCTTAGTGTTAGGGTGAATAGCTTGTGGAAGTACCCCCTCGAGCGTCAATGTCACCTCCAGTTCGAGATGAGCATTCCGTGCGACCCCATTACGATGTCCCACCACTTTATGCAGAAAGGTCTGCACTTAGGAGAAATCCTCTTTTTGAGAAAGAGGTTAGAAATCTCATAGATAGGTTTGACTTCGAGTACGACCAGGGTAGGAATTTTCCTGAACCCCAATGAGACCCTTTCCTAGGTACACGAGATCATTATCAGGAGAGACCCTATAATGACGTAGCTAGAGAAGAGCGACCGTGAGACCATCATAGGCCTATACCGGCCATACACCGTGATGATCGACCTAGAGATTGACATCGACCGCACCCACACGACGTCGAGACAATTGTGGTCCTTACGATGATGATTACGATTGTCCTCCCTGGGATAGGCGACCGGATCTTACACGTGTTGTGAAGTTAGATCCGCCACTTTATGATGGTTCTATGGATCCCAATGTCTTTTCAGACTGGGTTATCGACATTGAGATCTTTTTTTGAGTGGTATCGTATGACAGAAGACTAAAATGTTCAGTCTGGGCGAGCAAAAATCTTTTGGATAAGTGAGGAGCATAGTTTAGTGAGGATTGGACGCCCTTCTATTACACATTGGGCACTCATGAAAGCCATATTGGAGGAGCAGTACATTCCCCAGCACTACCAGACCCGTCTACGAGACAAGCTGACGTCTCTACGTCAAGGGTCCAAATCCGTTTCTGATTATTTAGCCGAGATGAAGGATCTTATGATTAGGTGCAATGTAGTCGAACACCCACGAGATACATTGTTACGCCCCTGCTACGCTTTACGGGGCGTCATTATGTTCGGCGGTGCAAGGGAGCGGCGACCAACGGGGTTGAACCAACCGGTTCAGCCCCCAACCAGTGAACCGGCCGGCCGGGGCTGAACCAATTGGGTTCAGCCCCAACTGGAGGGGCGACCGACCCCTCTATGGCCCGGGTATAATTACCCGGGGCTGCTCTCATGGATGGATTATGCAATTGATTATCAAGGTATTCTCTCCCTCCTCTTCTAACCCTAATTTCTCCTAGCCTTCTTCTCTCTAGATCTCCTTCCCTCTTCCTCCTTCCTATCATTTGGTATCAGAGGATTGGTTCTCCGACGATGGTGACCACGCGGACACAAGAAGAGCTTTCCCGTTTGGAAACCTTAGAGGAAAACTACGGTGGTTTGGCGGATTCGGTAGCCGCGATCGAGGAAGAGATGCGCGCGTCTTCGCAGCGACTGGAGGAGCATCTGGACGCCCGTATGGAGGAACTCAAGGCGCTGTTGAAAGGGAAAGGCACGTGGGACGAAGGATCGAGCGGCGGAAGACCGGATCGGTTCGCCGATTTGTCGGGCACGGCCGATCCGGGTCGTGCGGGCACTGGAGCGGCAGCGGCGGCCGGTGGGGCTGGCGTGGGGTCGTCCCGACCCTGCGGGTCGTCCGGCGACTGCGTCCAGGCGGGGGGTCCGGCGGGAGCAGGAACGGCGGCAACGGAAGGATTTCCGCCTTGTTCGGCCGCGCAGGGAGAAGGCGCACCCTCCTGACGTCCAGGCGGGGGTTCCAGCGGGCCTGTTCTTGGGGATTGGGGCAGACAGCCGTGGCAACGGGCTGATGGGGGGCCGGGAGCAGCTGTGAGGGCTCCAGGAGGTATGGGAGGCCTTCTTCCTAACCCGCGAGGCGGCGTTCCTCCCGTTGGGTACGGAGGCCACGTTCCGTGGGCCGATCAACACGTTCCTCATCCAGTTCAGCCACCTCGGGGCCACCCAGAAGCGTACGAGGGTCATATGGGTCTGGGACGTCAGGCATGGCACGGGCAGGGCTGACAAGGGCAAGCGGGGCCTCGAGCGTACATGCCACGCAAGTTGACACGAATGAACTTCCCCAAGTTCAAAGGAGGGGATGCTCTGG
Source organism: Platanthera zijinensis (assembly GCA_039513925.1). Lineage (NCBI taxonomy): Eukaryota > Viridiplantae > Streptophyta > Magnoliopsida > Asparagales > Orchidaceae > Platanthera > Platanthera zijinensis. The sequence continues at coordinate 165,488,220 of CM077095.1, forward strand.
AATGGGTTTAGAAGGTGGAATTGTTCTTCAGTTACCAGGAGGTCCCAGAGGCGCAGTGGGTGCAATTAGCGTCGTTCCACTTGGAGGACGACGCATTTCAGTGGACTCAGTGGTTCCTAAGAGGCAGAGATTATGTGCCATGGAATGATTTTGTGGAAGGGTTCGCCGCCCGGTTCGGGCCCCCGGAGTACGAAGATTTTGAGGCGCTACTGCAGAAATTGCGACAGAAGGGGACGGTAACTGAATACCGGACAGAGTTTGAGAAGTTGGCCAACCGGGTGCATTGGGAGGAGAGGACACTGCTGAGTTGTTTTGTGTCGGGGCTGAAGGAGCAATTGCGCGATGAGGTTCATTCTTATATGCCACGCAGCTTGAACCACGCCATCAGTTTAGCCCGCATTCAGGAGGAGCGGTTCAACAGGCAGAGAACCCGGGCCATGGGGAAGCCGTCGGCGGCCACAGCACCAGTAACACGGCGCGATCCAACAACGAGTAGCAACCCAACAGTGACACAACTTTCGTGGAGTGAGTTGGCCGCTCGGAAGGAAAATGAGTTATGTTTTAACTGCGATGAGAAATTCGTGCCGGGCCACAAGTGCGAAAAGATACAAGTTTTTATGCTGCATGAGGAGGTGGAAGACGAGCCGGCTCCGGACGAGGAGTTGGAGGTGGACTTGGCCTTGACCGAGTTCGGAGTTTCCATACACGCTCTCGAGGGGTGCTCCCCTCCTCCGCTTACTATGCGGCTCGCGGGGCGGATTGCCCGTGAGAAGGTGACTGTTTTGGTGGACAGTGGGAGCACCCACAATTTTATTCATCCAGAGGTGGTACAACGAGTGGGTCATATGATCGATAAGGGGGCTGCCTTCCATGTTATGGTGGCGGATGGCAGCAAGCTGCAATGCGAAGGGGTGCTGAAGGGTGTGGAGCTACGGATGCAGGGCTATAGCGGGTGTACTGACGTCTACCTGTTACCCATCCGAGGCTCGGATATGGTCTAGGGAGTACAGTGGCTACGTCAGTTGCGGAGGGTCACGTTCGACTGGGAGCACATGACTATGGAGTTCCTCCACGGGGAAAGCAGTTCTGTTTGAAGGGTATCATCTCTTCGCCAGTGAACGAGATTTCTCTTACGGAGCATGCGGCGCTTGGGCGAGGAAGGGAGGGTGATGTATGTCCTTAGGGAAGTCCCAACGGCCGACACGACACATTCAGAGGTACCAATTCAGTTACAGTCTCTTCTGATGGAGTATTCTGATGTTTTCCAGGAACCGCACACATTACCACCACCTCGCTTCAGAGATCATCATATTCAGCTTAAGGCGGGCGCCGAGCCCCCTAATATTCGGCCATATCGCTACCCACATATTCAGAAGGCAGAGATTGAGCGTAGCGTCCGCGAGATGCTGGAGGCGGGCATCATTCGGCCGAGTACGAGTTCATTTTCAGCCCCCGTCATCTTGGTAAAGAAGAAAGATGGGTCATGGAGATTTTGTGTGGATTACCGGGGCCTGAACAGCGCCACGGTAAAAGACAGTTTTCCGATTCCTGTGATGGAAGAGTTACTAGACGAGCTACATGGCACACGATGGTTCACCAAGCTCGATCTACGTTCAGGTTATTATCAGATACTGATGGCACAGGAGGACATCCATAAGACGGCCTTTCGGACTCATGATGGCCATTACGAGTTCTTAGTCATTGCCAATGGGCTGACGGGCGGTCCCGCCACTTTTCAGGCGAACATGAATGAGACCTTCCGCGAGCTCCTGCGGAAATTCGTGCTGATCTTCTTTGATGACATTCTAATCTACAACGCCAATTGGGAGGACCATGTTGGTCATGTTGAGCAGGTATTGGCCATACTGCGTCGTCACCGGCTTTACGCCAGCCGTTCCAAATGCTCTCCTTCGGTCAGGAGGAGGTGGAGTACTTGGGACACTTGGTCTCCGACCATGGCGTCATGGCCGACCCAAGGAAAATCCAGAGTATGCAGTCATGGCCGCGACCCATCACAGTTCGTGCTTTGCGGGGATTTCTGAGGCTTACAGGGTACTACAGGCGATTCGTACGAGATTATGGGAAGATAGCTCGTCCTTTGACTCAGTTGCTGCAGAAGGATTCTTTTTCTTGAACTGAGGAAGCGGAGGTAGCTTTTCAGGCTCTTAAGCAGGCCATGACCACCACTCCGGTTCTTGCACTACCGGATTTCACGAAGACATTTGTGTTGGAGACGGATGCCTCTGGTGTTGGCCTAGGGGCAGTTCTGATGCAGGAGGGGCGGCCGCTAGCTTTATACAGCAAGGCGTTGGCCCCCTGCACCTTGGGTCTCTCCGCCTATGAGAAGGAGATGTTGGCTATCATTCATGCTGTGGCAATGTGTCAGCCATATTTATTGGGTCGGCATTTTAAGATTCGCACCGACCACCAAAGCTTGAAACATTTCCTGGACCAAAGGGTCTCTTCTCCTCTACAGCAGAAGTGGGTTACTAAGCTTCTCGGCTATGATTACGTGATTGAGTATCGAAGGGGTAAGGATAACGTGGTAGCAGTGTGAGATCTGCCAGCGTCAGAAATACGAGACTTCATCCCCGGCCGGGCTATTGGTTCCTCTGGCGATTCCACAGCATATTTGGGACACGGTTTCCATGGACTTCATTGACGGCCTGCCTAAGTCCAAAGGGAAATCAGTGATTTTGGTGGTGGTGGATAAACTATCCAAGTACGGGCATTTCCTGGCTCTCAGTCATCCGTACACGGGCGAGTCGGTCGCCGCACTTTTTGCTCGGGAGATTGTCCGCTTACATGGCCAACCTCATGCCATTATTTCTGACCGAGATCCTACTTTTGTGAGCAGTTTCTGGCGGGAACTTTTCCGGTTACAGGATACATGTTTACAGTTCAGCACGACATATCACCCTCAGTCGAATGGTCAAACAGAGGTTCTCAGCAGGGGTGTCGAGACATATTTACGCTGTTTTGTTATGGATGAGCCTCGGACTTGGCCGGAGTGGTTACATTGGACCGAATATTGCTACAACACCTCATATCACTCTGCCAGCCGGATGACGCCGTTTGAGATTGTTTATGGGCGCCCTCCCCCCGAGTTTGGGTAGCTATGAGCCAGGCAGCACCGCCCTGCCGGCGGTCGACCGCGCTCTTCGTGATCGGGATAGTATGTTGGCAGACAAACACCGCAAGGAACGGGAGTTCGTGGAAGGAGATGAAGTTTTCCTCAAGCTCCAGCCTTACAGACAGTTTTCAGTTGCTCGTCAGGGCAATCAGAAGCTTTCCCCTCGATATTACGGCCCCTTTCGTATACTCAGCAGGGTGGGGCCGGTGGCTTACAAGTTAGCTTTGCCGGAGGGATCCCGCATTCACCCAACCTTTCATGTGTCCTTGCTCAAGCGGAAAGTGGGTGCCAATGTCCAACAGAGTACTCTTCTGCCTGAGGTTACTGCTGCAGGCGAACTGCGGCCACTGCCGGAGGATGTGTTAATGGTTAAGTGGAAGAATCGGGGCACGGAGTATTGGCCGGAACTCTTAGTCAAGTGGAAGAATTTGTCGACGGCGCACAATTCTTGGGTGGATTTCCTGGACTTCAAGGAGTTCTACCCTGACTTCCACCTTGAGGACAAGCTGGTCCTTGATGGTGAGGGGAATGTTACGCCCCCGCTACGCTTTACGGGGCGTCATTATGTTCGGCGGTGCAAGGGAGCGGCGACCAACGGGGTTGAACCAACCGGTTCAGCCCCCAACCAGTGAACCGGCCGGCCGGGGCTGAACCAATTGGGTTCAGCCCCAACTGGAGGGGCCGGCCGGCCCCTCTATGGCCCGGGTATAATTACCCGGGGCTGCTCTCATGGATGGATTATGCAATTGATTATCAAGGTATTCTCTCCCTCATCTTCTAACCCTAATTTCTCCTAGCCTTCTTCTCTCTAGATCTCCTTCCCCCTTCCTCCTTCCTATCATACATTGTCTAAATTTAAGCGTGGACTGCGATCTGAGATCCGTGATGAGTTGATTCGATATGACTACTATTCCTTTGTTGAGATTGTATCTATTGCCATCGATATAGAAAAGCACCAAAAGAGAACCTTTCGGTTCAAACCTCAAAACAAAACGAATACCTCTTACAAGAAGGAAGAGCTGAAAGGTAAGGAGAGTGCGTCAAAGCCTACCTCAACCTATACGAGAGATCAAAAAGGGAAGTCCCCCATGAGAATTGTGATCCCTTCACAGATCCGATGTTATGAGTGGCAGCAGATGGACCATATATCTTGGGATTGTCCCAAGAGGAAAGACACACTAGTTATTCATGAGGTGACTGAGGAGGATGAGCCTGTAGAAGAAGCTCTAGTTGAGAGGGACTCACACGTATTGAACGATGAAGTGTACGGTACTCCTAGTGATGAGGAGATAGATTCCGACGTTCTAGTGGTGAAATGTATGTTATCTACACTGAAAGAATCAGCCGATTATTGGCGGACGAACATCTTCCAAGCCTACTTCAAGGTTGGGGAGAAAGTGTGTCGTTTAGTAGAAGATAACAGGAGTTGTATGGATGTCATCGCTGAGACAGCTTTAGCCCGCATGGGACTCACTGTTGAGCCGCACCCTTCCCCATTCCAGGTAGCTTGGGTCACCAAGACTACATTATCAGTAACTAGAAGATGTTTAGTGCCCATCACTATCGGTCCCTACTCCGATAAGATTTGGTGTGATGTTATGCTTATGGATGTGTGCCACGTATTACTAGGGAGACTTTGGTTGTATGACCGAGATGTCCTCGTACATGGCAGGTCCAACACTTGCTCCTTCTTACTGGACAGAAAGAGAGTAGTGTTGAACCCGGTGCGACCCACAACACCAACATCCCGCACGAGTAGTAGTGCGAAAGAATCTCTTCCTCCCATTGAAAGGAAGAAGACTCTTAGCATTATTCGAGGCACTGAGTTTCATCGAGAGAGTTTCGATGGTGGATTTTATTATGCCTTAGTGGTTTTACAGGCATCTGACGTATTAGAGAAATACGAGTCTATTCCAATACCTGCTAGGAGACTCTTAGAGGACTTCCAGGATATTCACCCTGTTGAGCTTCCGGCTGAGTTACCTCCCATGAGATGTATTCAACACGCGATAGATCTTATTCCTGGAGCTTCCCTCCCACATCTACCGCATTATCGATTGAATCCTACCTCCCACGATGAGCTGTAGAAGCAGATTGGAGAGCTTTTAGACAAAGGCTTTATTCGTCTTAGCCTTAGTCCATGTGCGGTGCCTGCCCTCCTTGCCCCAAAAAAGGATGGTACTTGCCGTATGTGCGTTGACAGTCGTGCTGTCAACAAAATCACTGTGAAATATCGTTTCCCGATACCCCGACTGGATGACATGTTGATTGGATCCATGATCTTTTCTAAGATCGACCTTCGTAGTGGTTATCATCAGATTCGTATACGCAAAGGAGACGAGTGGAAGACTGCCTTCAAGTCGAAGGATGTACTTTACGAGTAGCTTGGGATGCCCTTTGGGTTATCCAATGCCCCTAGTACTTTCGTTCGGATGATGACCCAGGTCTTCAGACCTTATATAGGGAAGTTCATTATAGTCTATTTCGACGATATTTTGATATATAGTCGGTTCGAGAGTGAGCACTTGACTCACATATGCACTATCTTCGAGCTCTTGCGAGTTGAACAACTGTATATCAACTTGAAGAAATGTGTTTTTATGGCTGAATCTGTTATCTTTCTTGGATATATAGTGAGCTCCGCTGGTATCACTATGGATCTCGAGAAAGTTCGAGCGATTCGTGAGTGGCCTACCCCTCAGAACATTCACGATATTTGTAGTTTTCATGGACTAGCCACATTTTATCGTTGATTCATTAAAAACTTCAGTACGATTATGACACCTGTCACTGAGTGTACGAAGAAGGGAAGTTTTCTGTGAACATCATTGGCAGCTAGAGCCTTTGAGATTATCAAGGATAAAATGTCCACTGCTCCTGTTTTGAGACTCCTTGATTTTAGTTGTGTTTAAGGTATCGGTATCACAGGGATAGGGAGGCGTACTTAGTCAAGAAGGTCACCTGGTTAGATTTTTCAGTGAAAAGCTCTCAGACCCGAAGCCGAATTATTCTAACTATGAGCGCGAGTTCTATGCGATTGTACAGGCGTTACGTCATTGGAGGCATTATTTGTTGCCTAAGGAGTTTATCCTCCACTCTGATCCTCAGGCGTTGCGTTATATCAATTCGCAACAGAAATTGAACCCTCAACTGGCTAAGTGAGTATCATATTTATAGGAATACACCTTCGTTCTCAAGCACTGTAAGAGAACAAAGAATAGAGTTGCCGACGCCCTTAGTCGAGTCATCCTCGTATTGTCACAGATGCGTACTCAGGTGATAGGATTTGAGCGTGTCAAGGATGACTATTCTAGTTGTTCTGATTTTAGCGGCATCTATAATGCAATACGTTCGGATCCCTATCACGATGAGACCGATTATCTTATTCGAGACAGATATTTGTTTTGTGGGACCCGTCTGTATATTCCCCGCACCTCATTGCGAAACTTCATTGTATGAGAATTACATTGCGGAGGCTTAAGTGGACACTTTGGACGTGATAGGACGATAGCCTTAGTAGAGGAGCGATTCTATTGGCCCGAGATGAAGCGGGTTATCGCACCAATTGTCAGTAGTTGCCGCACTTGTCAGGTAGCGAAGGGCAATAAACAGCCCGCTGGATTATATACACCTTTACCGGTGCCCAGTATTCCTTGGGATGATGTTAGCATGAATTTTGTACTTGGGTTCCCGCGCACTTTTAGGAAACACGGTTCCATACTTGTAGTGGTAGATCGGTTCTCTAAAATGACGTATTTCATCCCCTGCAACAAAATGATATATCCCGTATTTATTATAAAGAGGTTGTCGCACACCGAGGAATACCTAAGACTATCGTTACCGATCGAGATGTTAAGTTCACCAGTTATTTCTGTAAGTCACTCTGGAGACTATTATGGACTAAGCTTCTATTTTCGACCGCCTATCATCCACAGACCGACGGTCAAATTGAAGTTGTGAATATGGGTTTAGGAAACTTGCTGCGATGTTTGGTAGGAGATCACCAGGGAAATTGAGATCTAATTCTTCCGCACGCCCAGTTGGCGTATACTAATTCGAAGAATAGATCCACGGGTTTATCACCTAATGAGGTTGTTCATGGTCACACCGCACGAGTGCCGTTAGATTTAACACCACTACCACACACTTTTAGGACTAACCAGTTTGCACATGAGTATGCATTTGCATGATTTGCATAAGGAGAATGAGCGGAAGTTGCATAGTACTTATGATCTTTACGCAACTCAAGCTAACAAGCACAAAAGAGCTATTAGTTTTAAAGTGGATGACTTGCTTATGATTCGGCTAAGTCCGGAACGGTTACCATTGAGTACCGTAAAAAAGCTAGCTGACCGTAGAACTGGACCCTTTAGATTGATGAAGCGGATTGAGCAAAATGTGTATGAACTTGAGATGCCTTCCGTTTGGAGCGCAAATCCTGTTTTTAACGTAGCCGATCTGACTTTATTCCACGATTACCCGCTTGAGTCTTTAGGCCTTGCCTTCTCCTCCATTTGATTCTTCTGGGTTGGTGAGTGAGAGTGAGGAGGCACATTAAGGACATACCGACATTCATTCAGTTACTGACCCGCCCCCTGCAATTCCTCCTGTTTCCACTAACAGTTTTCAGGTTGAGCATGAGACACCAGAAGATCCCTCCATACTAGTTCCCAGAGCCGCTGACAGACTTCCGCGACAAATCTTAGTTCCCGAGGATATTGGATGATGAGACCGTGACCACTACTGATGGTGGTTTTCAGAGATATTTGGTTCGTTGGCATGACAAACCAGAGACCGAGACCATCTGGGTCTTGGTCGATGAGTTACAGTGTATGGATGTTGATCTTCTACAACACTACTGCTCGGACCACTCACCAGAGATGAGCGATTTCAAGAGGAGGAGAGTTGATGGAGACTAGCTCCGATCAGGTCGACGCAAAAGTGCCCGACGTCGCACCCGACCAGACCTCTAACGACCCCGCGTCTTGCATATTTTATTGTCATTTTTGTAATTTTGACACGTGTATAATTTTCACACTACTTGTTTTTGTGTATATATATATATATATATATATATATATATATATATATATATATCTCATCTTAACTGTTAAAGGGCCGATTCAACCCCACATTCCCCGCGGCTCGTCGTCTTGCTTGGCCAGAAGAAATCCCGCAAGTTTAGGGCTAAGTTCCTGTGGCACCGCCCAGAACCTCCCTCTTCCATGGAGCACGATCCCTCTTCCAGGAGCTCCTCCTTGCCATTTTCTGGCCACGATACCGCACCGCACCCTCCGGCGCTCCAACCGACGGCCACGACTCTTACAACCGCTGCCACGACGCCTCATTCTCAGCGGTTTCTGCCACGACGCCTCATTCTCAGCGGTTTCTGCTCCACGATCAAGTCCTGTCATGGCCGCCCATGGAGGTGTCTGTTATTGCAGCTTCATTTTGTTTTTTTGTGTTTTTTTATGTTTTCAAAACCCTATAAAAGGGGATCGTTGTTTCTGTAGAAAAAGTGAGGATTTATGAAAGAAGTAGATGATGAGTGTAATGAGAATGCTTACCGTGATTTGATTTTCTTGTTTTTTTAGGAGTATAGTTGATGTTAATGAAGTTGATTTGTAGTTACTTTGTTCAGAGTAGATGAACAGTGAATTTAATGTTCATGTAGTTGGTAGATGTCAATGAACATTTTGTAGTTTTGCTGTTGAATCCAGTGTGATGTTGCTGTTGAATGAAAGAATGTTAAAGTGCTTGCTGTGAGTTAGGAGATAGGGCAATCTGTGTTTGCTGTTTGTTTGCATCCGTGAGTAGTGAGTGAACTGTAGCTCTTGTGTTAGAGATTACGTGCGACCACTTTCGTGTAAGAGAGTAAATTTTAAGTCGTTTAGTTTGTGGCTTCCTTACACCGTTGAGTGAGAGATTCCGTGGAACCACTTTCATGCCAGAGTGAGTGAAATTCCTCCGTGGTGCCCGCGTGCGATAACGATCGTCCTCAGAACGGGAGATCAAAAGTGACGAGGAACTCCTCGCGTGATCGTCGTCGACTTCGATTGCGGAAAGACGTCTCTTTCCGTGGGTAACTAGTTTCTTTCTCCTACTTTGTGTGTGTCTAAATTTTCTCTTAGGAATTTTAGATTCAGTGTTGGGGGTTTTTGCCCGAATTTCGTCAGCGAACGCTACGTCAAAAACTCCAAACGGAAGCGTATTTGGAGTTCTCAATTTCCGTTTTGCTACGACAAGAGGAACAAGAATGAAAGTTGCTAATTTCCTTTCCCAGATTCAGAATTGAACCATTATTTTAAGAAAATCCAATTTTCTAACAAAATAATTTTTTTTGTGCTTTACAAAAAAACAAACATTGCTTAATATCAAAAAGTCTGCGCAACGCCCGTTCAAATCATTTTTGCAAAAATCCATATTTCATTCACGCATCTAGGGTTTCCTAGAAAAAGCCGGCAGGCATGCAAACTCTACGCGCCGTCCTGCATCATTAGGTTTACAAGATCATGTGAACCATCTACGTTATTTTAGGGTATTCTTAACATTAGAGTGACCTAGAATTTTTTAGTCCCAACAATACTCCAAAGACATACATTATCTCTAAAAGGCTCGAAATTTCAACACACACCACTCTTCTACCATACTCGTGAAGCTTCTAACCTAGAGTTCTGCATAATATGAAGAAGCTTATATATTTAGCTCCATATATTTGCTCAAAAATCTTCTGCCATCTTCAACTCTCTACATTTTACTTATGATACCAAAATATTTCATATATGAGGCAACGAGCAATGAACTTGTAGTAGCAACATGGTGGCCATAAAGAACAAGGGAGTAAATGCAGATTATGCTCTATAATTTTGTAGAGAAAAAGAAAACATCTTTGAAATGAGAGGCGTGGAGAGGGCATAAAGTAGAATGAATATCAACTCTTGGATTTCAAGGGCCTATAATATTCTAGGAAAATAGGCTTTGTTTTTGCTAGGAGTAAAGTCATAAACTATACATGCGCGGATGCGCCACACACACACTAGCATCCGTGCATGGATCCCCATGCATAGTGTGTGGCGGCGACAACACAGTACCTATGGGAAATCCATGCATGATCATTAGCTTATAGTATAATATATCAATTATATTAAAGTAGTTATAAAATTATTTGATATAATATTTAAATTATATTTTAATATTTTAATTATATATGTATATATATATGCATATATGCATATAGCAATATTTATATAGTTGAGAAAAAAGGGCACCATTTCCGCGCACATGTTTCTTGAAAGGGAAAAAACAAAAACGGAAAATGGTGTGATAAAATTATAATTTTCTTTTGATGGGTTTTACACTGGGTATTTTTGAAACTAGCAAAAATGTTACAGAACAAATTTTAATAGCCTCTGTGTGCATCTCGCTCTTTCTATATCTATATATAGACTATATATATAGAGAGAGAGAGGTAGGGGGGGGGATTGATTGATGTTTACCTAGGCTATACTCGGGACCCACATTCTGTACTTATCTAGCAATTTTCTTCATATTTGATTCATTGCATATATTTTGAATCTGTCAGGTTATTTGTGCATGTTCTAATTTATTGGATGGAGATTTGAGTTGACCTGTTCTGTACATACTGTCTTCTTTCTACTGTTGCCTTTATCCATTTCATTCGTCTCCTTCTCTCCACTATATTTGTTCCATTTACTTCTTTTTGACAATCTATTCATCTTCATTTTGGAAATCTCATATCCCCCATGTAAGTGATGTCTCACTCTTAGTTTCTTCATGGCGACTTTTGATCTTCCCAATGCTATTCTTCCCCCTCACCCTTCCATGGCCAATCCACCCAAGATTTTTTTGATGTTATTTCATATTTGGCGTTATTTATGTTTTGGTAAGAAGGTTATGAATGAAATGCGCTGTTTGGTCTTTTAGGTCTCTTATCATCAAATGATTTTATCATTTTCCTATTCATTACATCTTTTTAAGTATCATATTCATATTAAAAAGTCATTTGTATGTGTATTATTCAGAGTGTTTGTTTCTTCTGTGATTCAGGTTCTTGTCGGAATTGGATTTAGAAGCATGAAAGTAATAAAGTTCAAATCTCTGAAGATTTATGCATTCGGCTTATGTGAGTTACTCAACATTAGCTTCAAAGCTTATGTTTTCTTCAATTTATGCTAGCAGTGTGATGTGGGACCATCTAACGTGACTCGACGCAAGGTGGACCTCACATTTGTTTATTCACGCACACCCTACATCACAGTGCCTTGCAAAAATGCTGGAAGCAGCCTTGACGTATCGATTTGAGGTGTTGCTATGTGACCTTGAGGTCACGAATTCGAGTCCTGGAAGCAGCCTCTTGCACAAATGCATGGTAAGGTTTGCCTACATTTCACCCTTGTGGTGGGACCCTTCCCCGGACCCTTGCTGTGCTGGGATGCCTTTGTTCACCGGGCTGCCCTTTTTATGCTAGCAGTGCCTAAAGATTCTATTGGTTTAGTGTATACTTGTGCATATTTTTAGAGCAATGTTACCAAGCACATTTATTTAGCTATGTGCACACCATTGATATATGCACACTATGACTATTTATTTACAGCCCAAAATTTTATATGCACAACAACGCTCAAGCCTTTATCCCACTATAGTGGGGTTAACTATATGGATCCTTTGTCGCCATTGTGCCCTTTCTTTTCTCATATCTCACTAATGTCTAAGTGCATCATGTATTTCCTTATAGTTTCATTTCAAGTCTTTATTGATCTACCCCTCCCTCGTTTAACACACCTTAGTGTCTAGATTCTCACAACGTCTAACAAGTGTCTCTAAGGGTCACCTTTGTCCAAACCATCTTAGTTGAATTTCTCGCATCTTCTTTGCAATTGGTGCTACTCCTGTCTTATCCATGATACATTCATTCCTAATTTTATCCAGTCTCGTGTGTCCACATATCCACCCAAACATTCTCATCTCCGCAACTCCCATTTTTTTGCTCATGTACACAATTCACTACCCAACACTCAGAACCATATAGCATTGTTGGTCTAATTGCAGTGCGGTAAAACATGTATTTTCAAATGATTCATATTCATAAGGGTGACTAAATTTTACACTTGCCGTCTATCTAACACAACCCTCATCATTTTTCATCCGGGCTTGGGACTGACATAGGCTGGTTTCCAAAATTTTATATGCACATTAAAAAAAATTTGATACCTCATCTTCCTACTGGTAAGAAAGGCCTAACATTCTACTAAAATGTTTGGCATAATCAAAAGTCTGGAGCCCAATGTGATCCGAGTTGAGAAGTGCTTGAGGGAGTTCATCTCTAATAGGATGCGTTCCATAGATCTCCGACTATGGGAAGGGGCTGTGAAGAAAGAATCCAAGCTTCACACCATTAAACATTTTCTAAAGAACGTTGGCAGAATCCTGAGATGATAGTCATGAACCCAGATAAAATCTTCTTCCTGTTGATTACTTCCATGTCTTTGTCAGCGAAAATCTTGTTCCCAGAGACATAAACTTGCACAGAGAGCTGTTGAAGCTGCTGTCGTGATCAGGGGATAGAGGAAGCATGTAATGAAACAGAGGCCATAGTTGCTGCTTGCAGAAACCATGTTAGAATCTAATGAAGAGTTCGGGGGGGGGGAGGATTAGGTGGCGGGATTGTTGACCTCAGACTCGCCGAAGATCAGTAACGTGAGATTTGGGAGGAAGACGGTTGCGGGCTCGCGGTTATAAGGAATTAGATATTAGAAATTTTACTTTAAGTGAAATATTTGGGTGTTTTGGGGTGTTTTTAGGTGCACATATAACCATTTTAAGTGTGCATATAACCATTTTAGGTATGCATGTAACATTGCAGAGAAGAAATTTTAATAAATTTTGTTTCCCTAATCGGTGATTAAAATTTATGCATTCTATTTATAGATGTCCATTTTGATTCCATATGCAAGAAACTGGGCCATAAATATGCTTCCGTGCCTCTCAATGAGTTGAAGGACTGCTCATATTTTTATGAAGATCTTCTCAGGTATATTTCTTAACAAATTCCTGAACTTTATTTTCTTTATTTTCAATTTGCCCAAATTGTCAGATTGTATTTTTTGTCCCAAAATATGCTCCCGAAGAATGAAAATTGTTAGACACATTAGTCCCATATAGTGTATTCTGATTGTATGTTGTCATCTACTTGATATATATATCCCCCTTGGACCTCTATTGGAGGTACCAAAACATCCCAATACCGTGTAACATGGTATCAGATACGGTTTAGGGCGTTCTCGCTCGATCGGTCAATCTTCCGCTCTGTCTCGCTTGCGGCTTCCGCTCTGTCTCGCTTGCGGCTTCCGCTCTGTCTCGCCTTGCGGCTTCCGCTCGTCTCGCCACGGCTTCCGCTCCGTCTCGCCCGCTTCGCTGTCTCGCTTGCGTCTCGCCGCGGCTTGCTCCGTCTCGCCGCGCTCCGTCTTGCCGCGGCTTCCGCTCCGTCTCCCCGCGGCTTCCGCTCCGTCCCTCACGCCTACAATTTGCCCGCCTGCGACATCCCTTCTGCGCGCCTCTGCGCGCATCTCATGACCTAGACGGAGGTGTGCCTCTGCGATGATGTCGCCTGCCGTCGATTACTGATGCCTCCAATCTTTGCGATGAAGCTTCCAACCTCTGCGATGAATCTTCCTGCCGTCGATCCCAGCCACAGCTCTACCTCTACCGTCGGTTTCTAATGCTCCATCCGCAGTTGACCTAGATCTCCCGCATCTGCTGCCGTCAACTCAGATCTCTCAACAGTTTGTTCATGTCGTTGACCTAGACGTGCCCTAAGCCGCTAGTTTCTTCCTCCTTGCCGTCGATCTTTGTTTTCTTGATGCTTTACAACTAGGTCATGGGTTCCTCAGTTAAGAGCACCATTCCGACAACCGTTCCCTCTGGGGATTCTACTAATACATTTCCTCCTAATGCGAGGCTTGCTACTACTCTCCTTACCTCCTCCAACTTTCAATTATGAAAAAAGGGGGTCACTATGTCATTATCGGGTATCCGACGCATGCACCACCTTACTCGTCTCCCAACTCATGCTGTGAGAAGTACAAAATATGAAGATTCGTATAATGATGATTGTCGCATCTTTGGTCTTCTCTTGAGCTCCATGGACCTATCCGTTCAGCAAATGTGTAAGAATTGTGACAACACTAAGGAACTATGAGATACTGCATATGATGTTCTCTCAAGCGAACAACCTCTCCCGTCTTGGCGAACTCTTCCCGAAGATGGCTGAGCTGAGACAAGGGGCGCGTCCTGTCATCGAGTACTTCGTTTAATGAAAAGTTCTTGCTGATGAGATCTTGGATCTTTTGGAAATCCCCTCTACCAGGGAAGAACATCAGACTCAACGTGAGCACCTTGTACTTCTTTGACTTCTGAATGAACTAGATCCAAATTTCTCAACAACGAAGACTGAAATGCTAGCGAGTCCTTCTACCCTGCAAACTGCTAGTGTGTACTATCATCTGACTAAAGTTGGTTCAGCCTGTACACCTTCTCCATCTGCTCTACATATTTCCTCTGGAGAGTCGATGGCCCTTGCTTCTCGGGTAGAAGGGGAACTAGTTGGGGGGGGATGGCCCTTGCTTCTCGGGGTAGAAGGGGAACTAGTTGGGGGGGGGGGGGGGCGCTCTGCTCGTGGCCTGTGATACCGACACGAGACATTGTACCTATTGCGGGCGTCGGGGCCACAATGGATACATGTTGGGTGGTTCATGGGAAACCAGACTGGGCCTCCAAACCTCCTCCTTCATCTCGCTCTGCGCACTTGGCCGAGTCCACTTCTATATCTCCGAGTCTGAGAACAGTTGAAATATCTGAGGATGAGTATCGTCGCCTACAGGCTCTTCAGATTGTCTCTCTGACTCAGTGCTGCTGTAGCTCAAACCATTCAGCCTGTTTTCACTTCACAACGCCCCGTTCAATGTCTGGCAGATTTCTGGTGCTTCTGATCACCTGACTAGTACCTTAGGTATTTTACACTCATACAAACCTCATAGTGGGTCTTCAATTACAGTTGCAGATGGATCAACTGTACCCATTGTTGGGTTTGGTAGCTGCAATGTGACACCTGACATGACTCTATCCTTCGTTGCTCATGTCCCTCAATCTGCTTGCAACTTATTGTCAATTAGTAAGCTTACTCGTGACATTCACATCTTCTGGTTGCATTTTTCAGGAACAGTCGACTAGCCGTATTATTGGTTGAGGAAAGCTGCGTGGTGGCGTCTATGTTATGGACGAAGTCTCACATCTTGCTTGTTCTGCTGCCTCAACCAAATTCTTAGATCTTTACTATCGTCATAGTTATCCGTCTATGCAGGTCATGCGTCATTTATATCCTGAGTTTGGGAAGGTTTCTCATCTCAACTGTGAGTCTTGTTTGTTTGCTAAACTCCACAAAGTTAGCTATGTTCCTCGTCTTGATGTTCGTTCTCCTGCATCTTTTGATTTACTTCATTCTGTTGTTAGGACATAAATATTATGTTACTTTTATTGATGATTTTTCTCGAATGACTTGGGTGTACTTAATGAAAAATCGTTCCGAGCTGTCGCCTATTTTTCAAAATTTATGGAATGAATTCTTTACTCAATTCTCTGTTCATCTTAAGGCTCCGTTCGTATCAATGGAATTGGGGCTTTGGAATTGGCATTCAATTGCCAATTCCAATTGTGACTGTTCGACGACCATAATATTACATTGGAATTGGAATTCATTTCAATTCCCATGAGAATTGATCATAGAAGAAACATAGCTCCCTCAATTCTTACCTCACGAGGTCTTCATTCGTGATTCCCACCCCTACCAGTGCGTCCCTGACTCTCTCAAAAATATATCAACGCAAATTTTGTTGTTCGCCCAGGATCGCATTTTTTGCCAAAGAGCGGAATTTTTGACGAGGCGCACATTTTTTCTGCCGGGATCGCATTTTTCGCCCTGGCGCGCATTTTTCGCCCGGGCGCGCATTTTTTTATTGGACGCGCATTTTTTGGCCCGGGCGACCATTTTTCGCCCTGACGCGCTTTTTCGCCCGACCGCGCATTTTTTCGCTAAAGCGAAAATATGCGCCCAGGAGCGCTTCCCCGGGCACGATTTTTCGCCCAAGAGCTAATTTTTTCGCCCGAGCGTGCATTTTTCGCCCGGGCGCGGTTTTTTTCGCCCGGAAGCAGATTTTTCGCCCGGACGCGGATTTTTCGCCCGGACGCGGATTTTTCGCCGGACAAAAATTTTTCGTCCGGATGCAATATTATTCACCCGAGCGCCCATTTTTCGCCAAGGCGTAAATTTTTCGCTCGGGAATGAATTTTTCGCCCGGACGCAAATTTTTCTTCGGGATGCGATTTTATTCTCCCGGGCGCCTATTTTTGGCCCGAGCGCACATTTTCGCTCGTACCCGCATATTTCAGTCGGGCGCGCATTTCTCGCGAGCGCTGAATTTTTTGCCCGGGCGCACATTTTCCCGCGGCTGCGAAATTTTCGCCCGGGCGCAATTTTTTCACCCGGCCGAGAATTTTTCACACGGGCGCACATTTTTCACCCGGGTGCGCATTTTTCGGCCGGTGAAAAATGCGCGCCCGGGCAAAAAAAAAATCGCAGTCCGGCGAAAACTGCGCGCCTTGCTTGAAATGCGCATCCGGGCGAAAAAATATGTGCCCAGACGAAAAAAATGTGCGCCCGGGCAAAAAATGCGCGCCCGGGCGAAAAATTGTAATACTGAGCGGAATAGTGTAATTAATAATTTCAATTCCCGTGACAGAATTCCTGCATTTAGCCGAACGACAGAATTGGAATTGACTTCAATTCCAATTCCTGCGGGAATTGGAATTGAAGTCAAAATTCCTGCATTTCAATTCCTGCGAAACGAACGGAGCCTAAGTGTTTTTGTACTGATAATGGTCGGGAATACCTATCTGAGTCTATGTCTAACTTTCTCTCCGACAAAGGTATCCTACATCAAACTAGTTGTCCTGATACCCCCCAACAAATTGGTGTTGCCGAAAGAAAAAATCGACACCTCCTTGAGGTCACTCGGGATTCTTCACCATAAGCACGTACCAAACACTTCTGGGGTGATGTAGTCCTTAGCTGCACACCTTATTAAATCTTCCCATCATATCCTCTAGGGGAAGGCAACCCTATCACACTTTTCCAGACCACCCTGGTCCCTTCTACCTTTGAGTCTTTGAGGGTCTTTGGGTGTGTTTGCTATGTTAGGGATGCTCGTCCCTTTGTCTCAAAACTTGATCCTCGCTCTTTGAAATGTATTTTTCTTGGATATTCTCGGACTACTAAAGGAATATCGGTGTTATTCTCCTGATCTCCACAAATACATTATCTCATCGGATGTCTTCCTGGAATCAGACTCTTACCTTTCTAGTGGATCACCACGTCCTTACCCAGCTCTTGATGCTCTCTTGGTTCCTCGTCATGAACCTGCTCCTCTCTCCGACTGACCTTTTGTGTCCCCTTTGGTGGCAAGTTTACTCTCGTCTCTCTTCTGAAAGTACATTAGTTCCACCACCTCAGCCTACCTCTGCCACCGATGATACGACGATTGTTCCTACGGAAGCTCCTGCTAGCGTGCCTGTTGCTCTCACGCCAGTCAGTCCAGATCTCCCTATTGCAGTCCGGAAAGGAAGTCAGACTTGTCGGGATAAACCTCTCTATGTTAGTTCTTACCAGGGATTGTCAGCTTCTCATACTGCCCTGCACTCAACCCTGGATCAATACCGCCTCCCTTCTACCGTTGCGGAGGCCAAAGCTCATCCTGGGTGGGTGACTGTTATGCACGATGAATTTACATCACTTCAACTGAACAATACATGGGATTTGGTCTATTTGATGCAAATGGATCTATTCCATCAAAGTCAATGCGGATAGTTCCCTCGACTGCTTGAAGACCCGCTTGGTTGCCAAAGGTTATGCCCAAATTTATGGCGTGGATTTTGATGAGACCTTTGCCCCCGTCGCTAAGATGTCCTCTATTTGTATCCTGCTCTCTCTTGCTGCCTCTCACTAGTGACCCTTGTACCAGTTGGACATCAATGTTTCTTCATGGGACCTTGGATGAAGAGGTGTATATGGAACATCCACCTGGGTTCGTTGCTGAGGGGGAGCGTAACAAGGTGTGTCATCTCCGGAAGTCGTTATATGGACTAAAGCAATTCCCTTGAGCATGGTTTGCTGAGGGGGTGCGTAATCAATTACGTGCCTACGACACCGAGCAGCGTGCGCACGCAGCGGAATACTAAGGCACACGCGGTGGGCAACGGCGAAAATTTCAATCCAGCTGTAGGGGAACTGAAATTAAGGGTTTAGGGTTAGCGCCTTAGCGGATTTCCGCTTTTTACACACCCGGGCACGTGCCCGGGCGTGTCTTCACTTGGATCCGCCTGTGATAGTAACATTAAGTAGCAGGGAAAAATGTAACGGACTACTGCCTGGGCTTTTGTTGTTGTACACTCTTTTTAGGGAAAATTAATGTGTCTGAGCATCCAACTCCCGGATCTAGGACCATTCTGTGACCATTTGGGATCATTTACAATCATTTGCTACCATTTAGTGATCTGCCTTCTAAGTATTAAATATCATTGTAATTCATTTAGAATCATTTCACGGGTTGACCTTTTCCTTTTTAGGTACTAACATTGCAACTTTATTTTATGAACGTTTTGTCGGGTTCATCAGTTTTGTGCTATTATTTTTATTTATTTTAAATTGATTATATTAAGGTTTGCAGGAATATCTCAAACAATTTTTTGGTATCAATGCAGGGAAGATATTGGTTTGACAGTTAGATTGGTTGTCAATTATAATGGATTAAAAATCAATACTGTGCGGGAGTGAGTTGCTTTTCTTCTTGACTTTTTTTGTATTAGTTCATTTCTTAGTTATTTTAGTATGTCTTGTTTTGAATATTATAGTTTGGATGTTAAATTGTGGATTGAGCGCTTTATATCTTGCATTCTGATATTTTGAATCTTCCACAGTGCCATTCTTCACTTACAGTTTTATTTTTTATATTGGGGCCTGTTTAAAGGAATACAACAACAACACTCAAGCCTTTTATCCCACTACAGTGGGGTCGGCTATATGGTTCCTTTGTTGCCATTGTGCCCTATCTTTTGGCATAATCTCACTAATGCCTAAGTACATCATGTCTTTCCTTATAGTTTCATTCCAAGTCTTTATTGGTCTACCCCTCCCTCGTTTAACATGCCTAGTGACTGGACTCTCACATGCCTGTTTTAAAGGAATGTCTCAAATTTTCTAGTCTTATCCAAATGCATTTTATGCTTTTGGGGATTAATATTTGTGGTGCTGATGTTTAGGCTAGCCTTGCAGGACATTCTCTATTCTAGCTAACTAATGCATTTAACTAAACTAGTGTCTAATACATTGTGTCCTCTGCTACCACTCAGAATGGCGGCCGGACAGCAACCCTAAATCTGAGAAAGAGCCAGGGGTAAGAGAGGAAGAGGGATGAAAAAAATAACCACTAGGGTTCCTACTATTTTAGAATACTAATCCAATATGCCAAATACATTGTCCCCGTGGGTTTATATAACACCCCTCGGTCCGAAAACAAAAAGAAAAGATACACGCGTCTTAATTATTTTGTGTCGACGTGTCACTAGCGGGCCTTTCGCGGCGCTTGCATACCTGCCACATCAGAGGACGTCCCTCTCCAACCTCCGCGTTCGTAATAATGCCTCACTCTGAAAAATTTGTCTTGTCCTCAAGGAAAGAATCTGGAAACTGAGCAAAAAAAACAAACAAACAAATTGGTCCACCAGTGCACCAAGACTTGCTCGACCGAGGACTTATCTCGACTGATAGTGCATGTGTCCGTGACGAGCTGAGGGAGGTAGTCTGACGAGGTGATCTCTGGAGCTGGAGGAGGTAATGACGCTTCAACCAGTTGGTCTCCAATAAACCTTTTGAGCTGAGAGACATGAAACATTGGCTGAATGCGGCTGTTGGGGGGAAGGCACAGACGATGTGCCTAAGTTCCCACCCGATCAACAATCTCAAACGGGCCTTAGAACTTGGACGCTAGCTTGGAATGGGTCCGTGTTGTGACTGAAATCTAGCAGTGCGACCGAAGCTGGACGAACGCATTATCGCCTTCAGTGAATTGGACATCACGGCGGTGGCGGTTAAGGAAATTGTCCGGTCCTGTGCACGTTGAAATTGTTGGCGCAACTAGAGGAGTGTAGAATCCCGATCGCGAAGCAGATCAAGTAGAATAGGATGAGATCGTTGATTATTAGGTTGGACCGGAACGGGCATATATAGGTACACGGGAAAAAAATAAAACATAAATAAATACAATATTTAACTCTCCCCCTCAAGTTGGGAATATATATTGATCATTCCCAACTTGTTTGTGTTGTCATTGAAGGTGTCGCTGCATAAACCCTTGGTGAAGACATCCGCAAGTTGATCAAATGAGTTCACAAAAGGGGTGCAAATGTTCCCTTTGTTAAGGTGATCCTTGATGAAATGTCTGTCAACCTCCACATGTTTGGTTCTATCATGTTGCACTGGATTGTGCGCAATACTGATGGCCGCTTTGTTGTCACAATAGATCATAATAGGATTGTTCGGCTGAAGGCCAATATCCAGAAGGAGGGTCCTCAACCATAACCCCTCACAAACACCTTGTGCCATTGCCCTATACTCAGCCTCTGCACTTGATCGAGCCACCACATTCTGTTTCTTGCTCCTCCACGAAACGAGGTTGCCTCCCACAAAGGTGCAGTACCCTGTGGTAGATTTTCTATCGTCTAGGCTACCAGCCCAATCCGCATCAGTGAACACTTCAACTTCTAAAGATTTGCCATTCTTGAAAGGATCCCACGACCTGGTGCCTTTTTGAGATACCGGAGCACTCTAAAGACCGCCTGCTGATGACGAACAGAAGGAGAGTGCATATACCTACTTAGGACTCCCACAGCATAAGTAATGTCAGGGCGAGTATGGGATAAGTATATGAGACGTCCAACCAGACGTTGGTATTTTGAGGCATCCACCTTTTCTCCACTAGTATCTGCATCAATTTTGTGATTAGCCTCAATAGGTGTGTCCACGGGAGCACACCCAAGCATCCCAGTCTCTTCAAGAAGATCCAAAGTATGCTTTCTTTGGGAGATGAAAATCCCTTGTTGAGACCTCGCCACTTCAATTCCCAAGAAATATTTCAGCTTTCCTAGGTCTTTAACTTCAAACTCTTTACTCAGTTGCTCCTTCAAGTGAATAATCTCCTCCGAGTTGTCCCCAGTAATGATGATGTCGTCCACATAAACAATGAGAATAGAAACCTGGTCACCCTTTCTCTTAGTAAAGAGAGTGTGGTCAGCATGACTTTGGGTGTATCCAAGTTGAAGCATGAACTTGTAGAAACGACCAAACCAAGCTCTCGGAGACTGCTTCAAGCCGTATAGGGATTTTAGAACACGACACACCTTTCCCTTGGACCCTTTGATAACAGAGCCCGGTGGAATATCATGTATACCTCCTCCTCCAAATCACCATTCAGAAAGGCATTCTTGATATCAAGCTGAAGTAGTTCCCATCCTCGTCTTGCGGCAATAGAGAAAAGCACGCGGATAGAGTTCATTTTTGCAACAGGAGCAAAAGTCTCCTGGTAGTCAATACCCTGAGCCTGGGTATATCCCTGTGCCACCAAACGAGCTTTGTACCGCTCCACTACACCATCTTGATTTTGTTTAACTGTGAAGACCCAACGGGATCCGACCGTCCGCTTCCCTGGAGGAAGGCTCACCAGCCTCCATGTTTTATTCTTGTCCAAGGCACGCAGTTCCTCTTCCATTGCCGTTTTCCATTCAGGTATCTGATCAGCCTCCTGCCATTTCTTAGGGATAACAATAGATGAAAGTGAAGAAATAAAGGCTTGATGTGCCTTAGAAAGGTGATCATATTGAATGTAGTTGGCAATGGGATGTTTAGTACTACCTTTCTTACCAATAAGACGGGCAAGAGGAATATGGAGTTCATCCTCAGAATCTGGGTCAGAAACAGTCACCGGTACTGGTAGAGCATCGACAGCTTGTACTTGCCCAACGGTCGTAGGACGACGGGAGTATGTGTGTAGAATCGGAGGAGCGGAGGTGAGAGGGACGGGGGCCGGAGGAGGAATAGGAGCAGGTGGAGGAATAGGGCCAGGTGGAGGAATAGGAGCAGGTGGAGGAATGGTAGGATAAGCAACAATAGGAAGCGGGGAGTCGATCAGCTCGGCATCAATGCTAGTCATCTCCCCCTGGCGAGAGTCAAAGTACGACTCCCCCTCACGAAAGGTGACATCCACAGTACAATAGTACCGACGTGTTGGAGGGTGATAACATCGATACCCTTTGGTGGTAGAGGAATAACCCACGAAAACACACCGAATAGACCGCGCATCAAGTTTGTCACGATGCGGGCTATGGACATGAACAAAGCACAAGGAGCCAAAGATACGAGGAGGAAGGTTAGATGTATGGACAATATGTTTTTTTCGAGACAAGAGATGGGCGTATCGAAGGAGAGAGCGCGAGACGGAAGACGGTTAATGAGGTGCGCGGCAGTAAGAACTGCATCCCCCCAGTAGGATTTAGGAAGGTGCATAGAAAGAAGTAAACACCGAGCCACCTCCAGTAACTGCCTATTTTTTCGTTCGGCCACCCCATTTTGAGTAGAGGTGTGGACACATGTAGTTTGGTGGATAATGCCATGGTCCGCAAGATAGGCCCCAAAGACACCGCGATTATCGTATTCTCCACCATTATCACTCCGTAACACACGTATTTTCCCACCGAATTGTTGAATCACCATTTTATGAAATTTTATGAAGCAAGAAAGGACGTCACTTTTCTTGTTAAGCATATAAAGCCAGGTTGTACGGGAGTAGCAATCAATAAACGTTACAAACCATTTATAGCCGGATAAAGAGAGAACACGGGATGGGCCCCAAACATCAGAGTGAATAACATCAAATGGATACAGACTAGGAACAGATAAATGAGTAGAACGACGACGAACATGTTTAGATTGTTCACACGCATCACATGAAAAAGACTGAAATAACTGATGAAAAACAGGAAACAATTTAGTAAGATATAAAGGAGACGGGTGGCCAAGGCGCTGATGCCATCGTCGAAGATCATCAAGCGTCGGAGATCTGGTGGAGGATAGGGCACGGGGAGAAGACTGGTTCAGCAAATACAGGCCGCCAACATTCCTACCACTGCCAAGTGTCCGCTTCGTAGCCAGATCCTGAAAA
This sequence comes from Platanthera zijinensis, assembly GCA_039513925.1. Lineage (NCBI taxonomy): Eukaryota > Viridiplantae > Streptophyta > Magnoliopsida > Asparagales > Orchidaceae > Platanthera > Platanthera zijinensis. Next base: position 165,511,695 of record CM077095.1, read on the forward strand.
CACAAACATCAGGAAAGAATGTCACAGAACAGTGTAAAGAGGTTGTCAAGTGACTAATAGAGAGTAAATTTCGAGGAAAAGAAGGGACATGTAAAACAGAGGAAAGTGATAGGTCAGGGGAACATGGAACCGTCCCTTTACCAGCAATGGCAGAGAGAGAGCCATTTGCAGCAATAACCTTATCACGACCAGAAAGAGGGGAGTATGAGGTAAAACCTGAGGCAGAGCCAGTCATGTGGTCGGTCGCACCTGAGTCGATAATCCACTCGGAAGGTGTGGAAGACACGGCATGAGCAGTAGACAGGCCTGAAGTGGCAACAACAGCGTGAGAGGAAGCAGGAGCAGAGTCAGTGCGGGAGCGCAACATGTGTCGGAAGGCCTCTAGCTCGGCAACAGACAAACCACCAGTGGTGTCCCCCAGAACCTCAGTAGAGTGAGCAGAAGACTGAGGACGGTCACCAGAAGATCGGCCACCGCCACGATAGCCACCTCTACCACGAGTACCAGAACCCTGACCAGGAGGTGCAAGGTGCGGATGCAGGCGAAAGCAGGAATCTTTGATATGGCCCGTTTTCCCACAGTGACTGCAAACAGGAGGGGGACGGCGGGAGAAACCAGCGAGCGCAGAGTGGTCAGTCGAAGGGCTGAGAGTGCGGCGACGGTTCTCATCACTGAGGAGCATGCTGAAGGCCTCCCGAAGGGAGGGAAGAGGCTCACGATGGAGAACATGTAGGCGAACAGCATCAAACTCCATGTTAAGGCACATAAGAAAGACATGAACACGGAACCGGTCTTTATCCTTCTGAAGAGCCACAACATCAGGTGTACAAGCTGCAGTAAAGGTGCTGAAGAAGTCCAACTCCTGATAAAGGCGCTCAAACTCAGAATAGTAGGAAGCAACGGGCTGAGTTCCTTGTCGTAGTTCCAGAACACGGCGAGTGAGCTCATATATCTGCATCGAACTACCTGCCTGGGAGTAAGTATCACGGGCTCGCGTCCAAATGTCGTAAGCGGAGTCCAACAACATATAACTCCGGTACACCTGAGGAGACATGGAATGGAGAAGCCACGAGACGACCAACGAATTGTCCGCATCCCATTTACGCCAAGAGGGATCAGTACGAGATGGCTCAACGAGAGTACCATCAATAAGGCCATATAACTGGTGGCTGCGGATCGCATGTTGAGCCGCCCGAGACCATTCCAGGTAATTTGTGTCATCCAAGGCAACAGTAGTAATCTTCAAAGACTGGCCATGACTCCGAGGAGGATCACCCGAGGGACTGTGCAAAGTATCGGGTCGGAGGGCCGTGGAATCGGGAAGAGCACCGGAATGAGACGCAGAGGAAAGATCGTCCATAGTAGAGGACAAGGAGCTCAAATAGAGGAGAAGGACATCCTACGAGTGTGGGCTAGATCTGAAAGCCGAGGAACACACCCGAGGATGGAAGAGAGGCGCCCCCGGCAGCCCCCATGAGAGACAAAACACCACCCCCAGCCGCTGTTTACTCCAGAAGGCTGAGGGTAGCGGAGATGAGAGCTGGGGGGGGGGGGGGGGGCGGAGCGGCTGCGCTGGCGGACCGCGGGAGCAGAGGCGACGCGCGCGGAGGCGGAGGCGCTGGCTGCGGAGGCGGAGGCGGAGCGACGCGCGCTGCGGAGGCGAGGAAGAACGCGGAGGCGGAGGCGAGGAAGAACGAGTCGGCGCGGCTTTCTCTCGTTCCCTCTGATACCAAGTAGAATAGGATGAGATCGTTGATTATTAGGGTTGGCCCGGAAACGGGCATATATAGGTACACGGGAAAAAACATAAAACATAAATAAATACAATATTTAACAGATCATACGCAGGTGCTATGGCGCTTTCGTTGGGGAGAGTGCGCGCGAGTGATGTCGGGGGTCGTCCATAGATTGCCTCAAATGGAGTGATGCTGGAACTGGGGTGGAAAGTGGTGTTGTACGAGTACTCCAAGGAAAGCCAATCCGCCCATGCCCGGGGATGATCGTACACAAAACAACACATATATGTCTCCAAGCAACGTTTCATCACCTCAGACTGCCCGTTCATTTGAGGGTGGTAAGTTGTACTCATGCAGAGTTGTGTGTCCTGCATCTTGAACATCGATTTCCAAAATGAGATCTGGAATAAAGGGTCGTTATCACTCACAATGGAGCGAGAAAATCCATGCAAACAGACCAACCCCCATCAATGAAAGCTGCAACGACCACTGGTGCAGTAAACGAGTGGCGCAGGGGAAGGAAGTGGGTGTATTTTGATAGATGATCCACAACCACTAAAATGCATGCCCCGTCTTGGAGCAGGGGAGCTTTGAAATAAAATTCATAGAGACATGCTCCCAGATCCGGACTGAGATACAAAGGTGCTGAAGACCCCCACGAATGTCTTGACCTGTCGGAACATACTTGGACAGTAAAAAAATGTCGCAAGGTGGTGGTATGTCCAGAAGTTTCTGGCGTGCCACCCTCCAGGGTCAAGTGAATCTCGGCGAGTAGGCGTGGGATGAGTTGTGACAAAGTTGAGAGCACTGAATGACCTTGGTGGTGGACGCGATCCCCTGTTAGGCTATATGGTGGCCGGACTGTGGCATCCGCTCGTAAGGCCGTAACAATCAGTTGGAGGAGTGGGCCAGCGACAACCTCACACTGGACAATCGCTCCATCCTCCCGTACTGGTCTCAAAATAGCCGCTAAACGAGCAATCTGCGTCTTTTGTGACAGAGTCTACCGCACGGTTGGAAGTGCCAACATGGAGTTCGATCGAAAAGTCAGAGCCCAAGAGTTTGGCAACCCTGACTTGTTGCACTGGTGTGACAATCTTCTTATTCAGGAGGTACTGGAGGTTGTGGTGATTCGTCTGGGACCGTGAGGGTCGGCCAAGCAGGCAGGGGCGTCAGTGCTGAACAACAAGGACCAACGACATAAGCTTTGATTCATAAGCGGAGCGAGGGCGAACAATGGCCGCAAACATACATCTGAAGTAGGCAATGGGCTGCCCCGCTTACATCAACACCGCGATGATGCTTGTGCTTGAGGCATGACACTATAAACAAGCGTCTGGGAGAAATCCAAAAGGGTCAAAACTAGGGCGGTGTTGAGGGTTCTCTGGAGGGCCTGAAAGGCTGTGCCCGCTTCTGAGGTCCACTAAAATGCACCAGTCTTTGATTTCTTCAGCATGTTGGAGAGGGATTTGGCACACCATAATCTCTAAAAAACCGCCGGTAGTACCCAGTGAGTCCCAAAAAGCCCGAAGCAGCCCGGACCCTGTTCGAGTCCATTGCGACTCCCTGCGCAGAGTTTGTGTGCTCTAAGTAGCTAATTTCGGTTTGACTGAAGGTGCACTTCTTGGGTTTCACCAGAAAATGATGTTACTACATGGTGGATAATGTCATCCACACATGAAGGAGGTGATACTACCAGGAGAAGATGTAAATGAGGATGTCATTAAAGAAAACCAAGATGTACTTGTGTAAGGCTAACTAGAATAGATTATTCATGGTAACCTGAAAGGTGGCAGGTGCACTCATCAAGAAAAAAGGCATGACATTGAACTCGTGGTGGTTTTTGTTTGTGCAGAATGCCGTATTTGGGATATCCTCCTCCCATACCCTAATCTTTTGAGAGCCGGAGCAGAGATCCATCTTGGAAAAGTAGGAGGCACTCCGTAGCTCATCCAGTAGCTCCTGTATAACCGGAATGTGATACTTGTCTGGGATATTAAATTTGTTGAGCTCTCAATTGTGACGACCCAGGGCCGACCCACTCTGGATCACTGTGATCTCACATGGCATCGTCCGGGCTGCAGCCCAAGCACCCAACCCCTCCAATCCACATGCGGCTTGTTGGTGGACACAACCTCCCTTTGATGATGGAAACTCATTAGTTAAGTCACGGCATCACCCATTTGGACTTTCCAGGAGGTCACCCATCTCAGTACTAATCTAGGCCGAGCACACTTAACTATGGAGTTTCTCCACTCATCATCAATTGAGCTGCACTTTTTTTTGAGGACCCAGGGCCGACTCACTCTGGATCACACTAGATCACTATTGCCTCACCTGTCAATGTTCGAGCTGCAGCCCAAGCACCCAATCTCTCTCCATCCACATACGAGTTGTTGGTGGCCACATGATCCCTTTGATGAATGAAACTCAATAATTAAGTGGGCAACACAGGAACTTCTCAGGAGGTCACTCATCACAGTACTACTTCAGCCCGAGCACGCTCAATTGGTGATGAAAAGTGGAGAAACTGCATAGTTAAGCGTGCTTGGGCTGGATTAGTACTGGGATGGGTGACCTTCTAGGAAGTCCCTGTGCTGCACACTTAACTATCGAATTTTTCTCATCAAAGAGAGGTTGTGGCCATCAACAACCCGCCTGTAGATGGACAGGGGTTGGGTGCTTGGGCTGCAGCCCGGATGATGCCAGGTGAGGCCACAACAATTTAGTGTGATCCAGAGTGGGTCGGCCTTGGATCGTCACATCAGTAGGCCACACTGAAGTGCTAAATACCGTCTTTCTTGCGGACCAGAAGAACTGGGTTTGAAAATGGGCTAGCGTTGAGGAGGATTATACCCGCAGGTAGCATGTCGCACACAAGCGTCTCAATCTCGTCCTTCTGTGCGTGTCCGTAATGGTTTCAACGAACATACACAGGCGTCACACCCGTCTTTAAGGAGATGTGGTGGTCCATCCGACGAGGTGGTGGGATGCAGGTCGTGTCAGCGAAGATGCCTGAAAACATGGCGAGAATAGCCTGTAGGGTCGGGCGGTGGTGATCGTGCGGCCTCCTGCTCGACCACGCGCCATAAATATGCTACCCAATCGATGTAGGTCGTCTTTTGCAGAGACCGGAGTGAGACCGACTGGCGCAAGAGAGTAGGGTTGTCTGCCAATAGTAATTGTGTCCCCTCTTGGACGAATTGCATTCTCATGAGATCTCAATTGACTCTGATGTCGCCCAGGGTGCAGAGCTATCCCACTCCCAAAATAATATCCACCCCACCCAGTGCAAATGCATAAATGTCAGCTCGGAGGGGACATGGGCCCATTGTGTGGGCTAGCCGAGAGTAAAGACTGTAAGTCTCTCACCGATGACCATCCCTCGAACAGACTGCAAAACGTGGAACGAGAGTCGACGACAGCGCCAAAAGATTCACTGGGCGCTTTCATGAAATGAAGTTGTGGCTCACCCCACTATCAATCATGATGAACACTGGAGTGTCTCGGGGAGCTTCATCTTTCATGGGCCAGAAAACCCGCCGACGATAAAGAGGGGAAGCTCAAGGTGGTGCAAGCCGTGGGAGAAGATCGTTGGTATCAGCATCAGCTTCCAGAGCCTCGAAGTCGGCGAGGGTAACCTCAAGTTCCTCACCAATTTCAGAGAGTACGACTTCTTGCAATAGAAACACAGACGCCTCGTGCGAAGATCGTGATACTCCTGATTATATAGTCGGGGTGTATTGGAGGCCGGGGAGGATGCGGTGGTGGCATTGGGCAGTCTGGGTGTACGTGGAGGCCGTGGGCTTCCATCTGTGGGTGACGGGGCACTGTTGTAGGTTCTGGAGACGAATAAGGAGCAGCCATTGAGGGATGCCAACCAAGATCCAACGACCGAGCTTGGAATTCTGCTTCAACCAAACGGGCGAGGTCCATTTTCTTTGCACTACAAGATGGGTGGTGTGTATGCAGACCAGTGAGAATATGCGGTAGCAAGTCTTGCATGAAGAAACCGAGGTAATGGTCGGGAGGGAGACCCAACACTTGCGTGGCCAATGCAATAAATTTGTCAATGCAGTCGTCGAGGGACACGTCTGGCGAACACCGCAAAGACGCTTCACAACGGAGACCGAGTAACAGACATCGTAACGACGAATAAAGTTCTGCTGAAGGTTCGGCCACGTCAGGGTGGGCTTGGACTGATGTAGCCAACGGGCCCAATGGATAGCGAAGACCTCCATGTTGATGAGGGTTGTACTGACCTTGTGCGGCTCTGGGTTCTGATGAATGCCGAAGAACTGCTCTGCGCGGGCGATCCACCCCTTAGGCTCGGTTCTGTTGAAGGGAGAGTGCAGGGTGAAAGCCTGCCGGCGGCGAAGGATGATCCCGGGGAAGGTCTGGGTGTGCCCCGATAAGTGACGACAACTCCGCATTGAAGGTCGAGGAGGCACTCAGCAGGCCGGCCAGTAGGGCGTCGAACTTTGCATCCATCTGCAACATGAGGGCCCGGAGCGAGGTGATGGACTCCTTATGAGCATCAAGGCGGCGGGAGATGCCTGGATCCACAGATGGTTGAGGCGCTGGTGTGTCGAAGTGCGCCATAGAGCGGAGCCATAGGGTCATGCACGCGAGAGGGAGGGTAGTGTGCATCCATACGAGCGATGGAGGCACTATCGGGCGTGTGAGAAACAGAAACAGACCCCCTGGAAGACTCGACGTTGGGAGCCGCAGGAGGGAGCGACAAGTTGTGGAAATCAGGCTCTTGCGTGATTCTAGGATGTTCGTGGGAAGCGCGCAGACGGCGCACATGGTCAGAAGGTATCGAACGCGCATGGAGAAGGATGCGGACGGAGACGGCACGCTGATTCTGGGAGAACGCGTGGCTATTGGTTGCAGGGACGAGAGGCGCAATGGACACGAGCATAGCTGACACATGCGGCTGGAACAAGGTATTCAGGCGACGGAAACCGTTGCGGAAGCGAGGCAGGTCGGACCGTTATCGCTCAGAATGGAGACCGACAACAACCCTAAATCTGAGAGAGAGGGAGGGGAAGTGAGGAAGAGGGAGGAAAGAAACTAACCACCAATGTTCCCATTATTTCGGAATTCTAATCCCAAGATGCTAAATACAGTGCCCTGTGGGTTTATATGAACAGCCACTAGTGGGCCTATCATCATGCCACTAGTGGGCCTATCACTCGTCTTAATTACAATATGCACTCGTCTTAATTGCTTTGTGCTGACATGCCACCAGTGGGCCTATCAGGATGCCTGTATACCCACACCATTGGAGGACATCCCTCTCCTTCCTCCGTGCCCCTATTATCCTCCCATACAAATAGTCAGTTTGAAGTACTTCAAACTACAACCGTTATTGTTTTAGTTTGGATTCTTAGGCTGTTTTTTTGTATTCTCTTATTTTTTAGAACTTGAGTTACATTACCAGCATATTGCAAACACGCCTTATATGTTACCTTATGAGTAGTAAGACTATTGAATTTAAAATAACTGTTTTGTAAAATCAGAAATTCATCTTGATGGTTTGATTACACTGCTGACATCTTTCTAGATGCTTGCATTTGTTTCCGATTTCATCCACTTGTATTAGAGAAACCCCAATTTAATGTGATGATTTCAATTATTAGTTCAGAGTACTAATTACAAGGAAGTTTATAATTATTTTTTCTAAAATAAACCATCTATTTGACTTCTCAAGGCAGTACCTTGAGAAGTCCCTTGATTGTATTCCATATAGTAGGTGCCGACTTCCCAACATGAACCTTGCATCGCTTATCCATTGAAAGACTTATTGTATCAAACCTCAAGGTTGGCAACTTCACAATCCCTTCGCAAATGCCCATCTATTTGACGATATGAATCAAAATTAAACTGGGAATGAACCAGTTGGAAGAAAAAGTTAAGAGTATATCTTGGTCACGACAAAAAAAGGGATGTATCGCATCTGATTTGAAAGCTCGGTCAGATCGACGACCAGAGAGAGCATTCATTTGAAGATTGTGGGATGTGTGCAATTGAGAGGAGAGAGAAGGAAAGGGGGATTGGGGGAGATGAGCAATGGTGAAACAGGGAAATAGGGAGGCTGAAAGCTAGAGAGAGAATGAGAGAGGAAGGGAGACCTTACAGAAGTTGGGAGGGCAGCCCAAAGCAATTCCGCGCAGAAGCAACTTGCAGAGAATGAGAATTAGGTGAATATCGTGGTAGGGAACATTAGAATGTAGTTATTGAAAACAAAATTACCAAAATTAAACTTAATAAAAATGTATGAACACAAAAGTATATGTGCAAGATTTGTAACGGGCAGCCCGGTGCACAAAGGCATCCCCTCGTAGCGAGGGTCCGGAGAAGGGTTCTACCACACCGTGACAGGTCACACAGCAACGTCTCAACCGGTGCGCCAAGGCTCCCCTTCAAAGATTTGTAAAAAGAAAAAGAATTTATGACTTCAAAGGAGTGATGTTTTTTTATTATAAATATTGATATTGATAAGTTTAATAATAGTAAGTAGTAAGGCATTCTCTCATTAAACCTGTTTTCCTTGTCCTTTAGAAAGCAGTATTATTGCACTTCATAGTTTTTATCCTACATCAATTCTCATGTCTTCTGTTTGAACATTTCTTTCTAACTGAAATTAGCCTCCATAAAAAATAGTCTCATTGCTCCGCCAGCCTCATCTGATTGGTTATATTTTCATTTTAACCCACCGGCAACATCATGCATTTCTCATTTTTATATGTAACAAACCCAAATACTCATTAACCTTATGCAAATCGGGTATTATTTTTTTCATCAACTGTTGATCTATATTTTGTAAATTGTACTTGAAGAATTATGTTGTAACATTGTACCATTATATGTTGCAGAGCCTTTGAGAAGTCCCTACGCACTAGGTTACAAAAGGTATGGACTTATTACTCTTACACTACTACATTATCTCTCAAAACAGCAAATCAAAATTTGTGATAGCCATGACTTTTTTATGTTGATCAGATGAACCCTAATACGGATTACGAATGCTTGAGAGTGTTTGGTTCTTATTTCATGGAAGACATTCCCTTACCTGTTGTAAGTTTTTTTCGTTTATATTCAGTGTTTTGGAACTATTATTGCTTAATCAGAAGCTGTTTTTGACGAAGTAATAATTCAGGGCACAACGATTGATTTTCGACGAACCACCGATGGTCGGCTGATAACGGAAAGTGCGTAGATATTGTTTTTACATACGCTGTCACTTTCCCTGTTTCTCCCACGGTCAGATTCTAACTATGTGCACGTTGCTTTCATTTGCAGTTGGCGGCAAGCGCATTGGTGTTGTTCAAAGCAAAGAATTATGCAGTGAGTTGAATACTTGATTTATTTCATAAATTCGATTAAACACTCACGCGCTGGGCTAGCTATAGTGAATATTTGTGCTATCTTTTTTTTCTTTCAATTTTGAGATAAATGATTTGTTAGATCTTTTGCTTCTACTCTAAAAACTAATTGATTTTAGATGGAAGGGCATCCCCTCATATATAGGGTTTCTCAGTTTGACACTGTATTCTCAGCACATTCCTTTATGTATAGTGTCTTTAGTTCCTAACACATGAACTTTTTCGATGCGACACACCCCCACATGTGTAACACATGAACATTTTAGCTGGCCTATCTTACTCTGACACCACGTTAGAACCCTGTGCATTCACCCGAAATCAATTGGTTACAGCTTGAGAGGCCCTGGATCTCGCCAAGGGACTTTCCCTCCACGTAATTTTTGTAAGCATATATTAATGAATACATGCTAATAGGCATGAATAATATTGTGCAGGGGTTTTCTTTGATATGTATATTGGCGATGCTCCCATCTCTTTGCAAACCAAGCAGGATATTGCGGACAACGTTGCTGAACTCATACGGAAATGCTAGACCAAACGCACAATTTCATTGATGGCTCAAGCTTCTCTGTTGTATATATAATATATATATATATGGTGGAGTAATTTTGTATGGTTAGTCCTTTCGCCAAACTTGATTAAGGTCTATAAGCCGAAGTTCGATAAAGGTTTATAGGCTTTTTTCGATGCTTCGGGATCAGAAGCGAGCAAAAGATATATCGAGAATGGCGAAGTCAGGTGTTGGGAAGGAAGTTAATAGTCTATCATTTTCTCATTCTTTAGCAAGTAATTGTAAGCTATCATTTGATGCCTGGGAGTCTTGGCACATGGATAATTGTCATTCTTTGTACTAATTTGATTCAATGTTTGTGTTAGGTTTGATCATTGGGGGCTTGTTACATGGACTGTAAATTTTTTGTTGTTAATGTTGAAATATTTTAGTTCATTATGATGAATTCATAAGCTTGTGATGTCTTGACCCCTCAAACCTTGATATGGAAGATGTCGAGAAGGGGATGTCCAAAGCTCATGAAGTATTTACTGGAACATACGAACCAGTCCGGCAAAAAGAAAGCATCTGGGCTTCGGTGTGACGCCGGGTGGAGGCGACTCAAACAGTTGTGTGTCTGGCAGCAGCATTTGGTGTTTCATCAGGCCTCCGTCCTGTCTCAGGAGGGAATTGTGTTCCCAAATGAGTGCTTGTGCAACCTCTCTTTGGAGCTTTGGTGCAACATATCAAAAACTCTATTTTGGGCTCTTTCTCAGGGCGCTATACTTTCCACATGAGGTTACCGGATCATCCAAATGGAGCATTTGTTGGTAGCAGAAGTCCAATTCAAAAAAACTTCGGGGCACGGTGCAAACTAAATGATCACGTAAATTGCTACCGATAATTCATCATTTCGTTAAACAAATTCATGCTTCCAAAATAAGGAGGAATTTTCGTGCTTTGGATACCAAATTTCTGTGCCAGCTGAGGTGTGTATACCTATTCACTTTTTCACAAAAGTTAAGTGCATGTTTACACCCAAAATGCATACCCTACATATATTAAAGGATGCATAGGGATTTCAAATTTAGGCAGATCAATCTAATTTTAGCTCAAATCAAGTTCAATCCGAGCCGTCGTCAAAAGATTGTTCTCTTCGGGCGGGATAAATTTGCAGCCCTAATTCAAATTATTTATTTGATTGTCTCAGCGTGATTAGGACAGTATTTAAAAGCACATCTTTCAATTTAGGGTCTGTTTGGAGGGATTTAGGATCCGTTTGGGAGGATTTATTTTCACCGATTACGACCGCATGAAAAAAGTATAGCTTGATTAGTTTTGCAAATAGTGGGACAGACTATTTAGTCATGCATATCGGGCTTCGATTAAAAAAAACTTAAAATCATGCTAAATAATGCATATCTATTCTATATTAAAATGGAGAAGTTCTTTTGGGTGCTCTTTCTTTTTTATCTAATGCCATCTACGGGAAAAGACCTTTTGGCCCTAAATCAGGAATTTGTCATTGCAATCTTGACCTGCATGCGGTCAAGGCCCTACTGGCGCGTGAGATACAACCAATGTCGCGCCCCCTGGGTGTGGTTTGCACAGACGGTCCCATACCGCCTTTTTTGGGCACCCGGGTCATACTTCCTCCCGAAACGGTCAGGGCCGCACCCCCTGAGCCTACACACACGATGTGAGGCAAGCGCCCCAGCATTCACACCGTACATCGATCCCCTAAAAATTTGTAACCCGCGCTCACAAACGTCTCTACGTTTAATACGCGCTCAAAATGCTTCTGTGCTAACTGCATGCGCGGAAATTAACTTCTTAACTTCTGAGACTTCATGCAGCGTTCATTGCTGTCAGAGTCACCAACTGGATGGCCCGAAGCTGCCCGAACTGCCGGGGGGGGGGGATGTTAATATCCAAAAAATGCCGAGTCATGTGCCCCCGATCGACAGACGTGATTCGCCCGACAGGTGGTTACGGTGGTTAGATCGGCAAGATTATCGGGCTACCCCCAATCAAAGCTATAAAAGGAGCTTAGAGCCCCAATTTGAGGATCATCTTGCCTTCAACGCCCGAAAGAGCTCCTTCGAAGTAATCCTTCAGAGATCTTCTTCAATGCTTGAAGACCTACATGGGGACTTGAGATCTCCTTCAGAGACAACGTGAAGATCTCTCTTTCCACAAGAGTCAACCGTAGTGTCTCACTGCTCGTCCTCCATACACTTAACTTTTCAAGAGGTGGCTTGTCACCCTTGAACTCTCTTCTTTCACTTCTACTACTGTAATGAGACGCGACCTATCATCCTCGAGTTCTTTACTTCCAATTGTAACGCAACGAGACATAGTGAAATTTGTCTGACACCGATCCAATAACGTGGATTTTTCCTCTTTCCGGGGCTTTTCCACGCTAAAAACCTTCTTGCCAAGCCATCTCATTTTACTTCGATTGTTTGCACGCTCGACCAATCCCGAGCTAATACGATCCAATTTGACTGGTCTATTTGATTCAAGCTCGGGTAAAATCAAGTTCAATATGAACCACTGATCTATCTAATTAATATTTGTGCCATTTTTGAGTTATAAAATATAACCCCGCAATCTTTGATTTAGACTTCGTTTGGCACGGTGGTGACGGTCATGAACATGAGGGTTAAAATGCCATTTGTTAACGCCCACCTAAGGAACTTCATTCATGCGTTTACGACCGCCACCACGGTGCCAAACGGAGCATCAATGATGAATTCTATGCTAAAAGCATAAAACACATTCACAATACAGTTTTATAAATAAGCAAATGTATTTCGACAAAAAGATTTAGGCTCTGTTTGGTTGGGCTGTTGCTGATGAAAAGCTGCTGATGAACTGTTGCTGATTGAAAAAGTGCTGATTCTGGAAAACAGAGTTTTGCTAAGAAACTGTTTGGGTAAAACAGAGTTTACAAAACGGAGTTTTCCAAAAGTTTGTTTGGATACAAAACGGAGTTTTTGAGTTTTTGGATACAAAGGCTTTAGCAATTTCTCTTCCATCAAGTCCACATGAAATTGTGATGAAAGAATTTCATTTGACTTGAGTAAATTAATCAATATGCTACTTTTACATAATGCAAGGCAAATCATCCTAAATTACATTAGGCTTCGATCTACAAGTAATTTTCAACAACTATAATTAAGAATCAATAAGCATTATCTCTCAGGTGGTATTACCCCCAACTCACAAAATCTGAGCTAAGGAATTTAATTGAAATAGAAGAAAAACCTAAAAGCGAAGCACGAAGCTCACCAGGAAAAGAGGCGCAATATAGTAATCGCCTTGGAGATACTCAAAAGATCTAGTAACCTTTTGCCTATAATCGAAGACAATATCCGCTGACAAATGCCCCCACAGAATCAATAGCGAGCGTGGGCTCCAAGGGGAACTCATATTCATCAACAATGGGATAACAAGGGTTACCGTCTTTCCCGAGAAACCCTCCTGTGAAGAGATCGTCAATTACGCCAGCCCTCGCGCCAACTGTGATGTTCACGTTGTCTGATTCCTGCCCTAAACGGAACAGATAATCGTTCCCCTCTGAGTCCTTCGACGATCGGGGAAGAAACGCGGGATCGGGAGGAAGCTCGGACTGCTGCAGGGAGGAATGGCTGGCTCCGGTGCTCGCTGCAGGGGAAGAATCGCGGGATCTGGCCGCCTCTGGCTTCGGTATGCGAAGGAAAGAGAAGGAGCGGAGGAGAGGGATAGCGGGAGGATTTCACGATTGTGGCGGAACGCAAGAAAAAGTCGCGGCACGGGAAATATAAGAAACAGCGGATATAATTAAACGCATTTTTTAGTATCAGCTGAACCAAACGCTGCTTATGTCCATAATACCGTTGCGTTTGCACCGCACCACAGCCCATAAGCCGAACCAAACGCTACCTTATTCTTCAACGAGTGACTTTTTAAAGGGAATGACTTATTGATAATCTCATCTCGCATTATAATCACTGCATTGATCATATTTTTTGGAAAGGCAACCTTGTTGTGGATGGAAAGGTTTTTTTTTTCCCAAAGAAACTACCTAATTTTATCATAATTCTACAATCCAAACATTTTTCTCCCCATTATCTGTGGTCCATTCCTTCTAGATTAGTTTGACACCCAGCGCTTTGTACTGTAAACTTGTTATAATAATGATAGCACTTTATATTTCATTTTGCTTGCTTGAAGGACGTTACATTTTGTTGATTGTGAAATTTGTTTTGATTCATATCGTTATTTGTGTTTTTTTTAATGTCTTAGTGCTTTGACGTTTGGGTTGTCATTATGTCAATTATTTATGAGTTTTATGATTGTTTTTTTTTTCACTTTTTTTTACTGAAGTTAAGTTTTTCCTTGAAGTTAAGTTTTTCCTCAAGTTATATTGTTGTAGGTCAACTGTTTTGTTGGGGGTGTACTGTGATGCTTGATATGCGGTTAGGACTGGCCCACCTCAAGAGGAAGAAAATCGGTCATGAATCTAGACCGGTTGGAGCGGGACCGGTCTGGGACTGGAAGGTCAAAAAATCAGTCTTTTAAATAACTGGTCCCGGACCGGCCTGTTGGGGTTGTGGAACACTTCCGGTCCTCTTGTTTCTCACACCGGGTTCGCCCACGTGAGCTTAGAGGAATCGAAGTGTGATCCCCCCTCTACATCTCTGGGACCCACGACAGCGGGGGTCCGGGGGCGGCAGCCCCCGGCGGAGGTCCCGCTGACCGGACAACGGGCAGGGGTCCAGGGGACAGCGTCCCCGGTGGGGGCTCGGGGGCAACGCCCCCGGACCAAATTTTTCTGAAGGGAATTTTTGGATCGGCGATCGTCGAACGCTATGGTTCGACGATCGACGATCGTCGACTGATCCTTTGGGTCGACGATCGCGATCGTCGACCGGTCTTGCTTGGTCGACGATCGGGGTTGCCGATCGTCGACCGGCCTTTTGGGTCGACGATCAGCGATCGTCGACCGGCCTTGCTTGGTCGACGATCGGGGTTGCCGATCGTCGACCGGCCTTTTGGGTCGACGATCGGCGATCGTCGACCGGCCTTGCTTGGTCGACGATCGGGGTTGCCGATCGTCGATCGACCTTTTTTTTCGGTCGACGATCGTGGTTGCCGGCAGACGTTTATATACGTTGTTTTTCCCGATTTAGGGATACGGATTCATTGCAGTCTGCGGCGGCGTATTCTTTTGGAGGCGATACGAGGTATCTCGTTGAGATCGATCCAGAAGGTATTTCTTCTATGGTTTTCTTGTCCAGAAGAGAGGAGAAGAGGTAGGATCGGATTTGATCCTTGCAACCTTTGTAATCTGTTTCTTTTTGGTGAATACAAGAAGGAAGAAGAAGGGGAGAGAGGACGTAGCCCGGTTTTGGGTGAACCTCTGTAACATCTTGTGTTTGTGATTGCTCTGTTTTTGTTCTGTGTTTGTTATTCGATATTCGGATTTCTGCTTCTCGGCACCCCGGATTTCCTACACGGCCTGACAGTCCTAATGTGCACGACTAATGTTAAGTATCAAAATTAAATATTTTGAGTGCAATCTAAAAAAAACCCTCCTCTTCATTTGGATTAAATGAAAGGTGTTCTTTATCTGATGAAGAAAATCTTAACCTTACTTATCTAAGTCTTCAAAGAGTATAAATTTATTTTTTTTGTATATATTAAAAAATATATAAAAAAAATTAGTAAATCCGATTGAATCTTCCGACAAATAATCTCGAACGCTCAATCTAAACTAATTCTGGTTCATTCCTCTTTTTAGATTAGTTTGGCACTCTGCGCTTCGTACTGTAAACTTGTTTTAATAATGAGAGCACTTTATATTTAATTTTGCATTGCTTGAAGGGCGTTACATTTTGTTGATTGTCAAATTTGATTTCGCTTATATTTTTATTTGTTCATTTTGATGTCTTCCTGCTTTAACGCTTCAGTTGTCCTTATTTCAATTATTTAGGCGTTTATGGTTATTTTCTTTTCATATATTTTTTTTACTGATTCTAGGTTTTTTTCTCAAGCTAGATTGTTGTAGGTCAGCTATTTTGGTGGGGTGCACTGTGATGCTTGATATCCGGTTAGGACCGATCCACCTAAAGAGGAGGAAAATCGGTCCTGAATCGGGACCGGTCTGAGACTTGTAGGTCAAAAGACCAGTCATTTAAAAAAACGGTCCCGAACCGGCCCGATAGTCCTAATGTGCACGAATAATGTTAAGTATCAAAATTAAATATTTTGAGTGCATTAATGTAAAAAAAACCTCTTCTTCATTCGGATTAAATGAAAGATGTTTTTCATCTGATGAACAAAATCTTCAACTTACTTATCTAAGAGTATAAATTAATTATTTTTGTATATATGAAAAAATATATGATATCCGGTCGCGATTTACATGTATGATGAGTATGAGTGGTCGCGATTTAAAGATAATCAAGAAATAATATCCGGCGGGATTTTAAATTGCGCGATTTCTGACCGGATTTTTTTAAAATAATAATATTTTATAAGGAAATAAGATCCTAAAATGATGATAAAAAGTTATGATTAATATTTTATATAAAAAAATAAATTTTTGAGCTTGATGCTCCAGGCAGCCTTAATTTGGCTGCATAAAAGCGGATTTTGCCCACTTCCATGCAATCTACCAGCTCGGCACTGCACCCGCCACTCGCGGCCCCCCGAAGCACTATGCTTGTTGTTTGATTTTGCATACGTGCTCCAGGGGGATGCGCTTGGTGGTTGTGGCGCCGAGGGCCGCCCTGAGCATCAAGCATGTGCGAAGGCTGCCCTGAGCATCAAGCACGAGCGAAGCTCGTGAGGAGGAAAGCGGCTGAATATTGCCAGAGAGCATCAAACACGAGCATAGTTCGTGCGCAAAGATACTCGTAAGTTTAAATTGTCAAAATTTCATCCTAAATGTAAGTTAATTATTATTTTTTGTTTATATAAAAAAAAGAATTAGTCAATCCGATTGAATCTTCCAACAAATAATCTTGATCACTCAATATATACTAAATTTGATACTCCTAACTGAAAGCTGCTAAACGCTATAAACCCTATTAAATAGCTGAAAGCACACATGACAACCAAACTCAAAGGGAGAGAGTGAAAGTGTGAGAAATAGCACGTGCTCAGAGAGAGAGTGAAAGTGAGAGAGAGAGAGAGAGAGAGGAGTAGTTATGTGCAAATAGCCCGGGCCCGGCAAAAGCCCGGCTAGGCCCGACCCGATAAAAGCCCGGCCCGGGCCAAGGCTGGGCTTGCGGACCTTACAGGGCCCCCATTTTTGTCGGTTGCCTAGCCCGGTGTCCGGACTGGGTTGGGCAAAGCCTGTCGGGCTAGCCTGAGCCCGACACCTGGCTAAGCACAAATCTCGCTTGGAGGGATTAAAATCCCGCCTATGATTAGGCGGGATTAAAATCCAGCCTTTTGTTTTCAGGCCCGACCCGGCTCAAACTTGGGCCGGCTAGACCCGTCTCAAACTGGGCCTGGGCCGAGCCCGATTGGTAAAAAGCCCAGGCCCGGTCGGGCTTTTTGACCACGACTAGAAAGGAGTGGCTTGGAAGAGATGGTCGTAGGAGAAAGAGAGGAGGAGGCGCGCGAGCCGCTTCTCGGCTGCGATGCGGCGCCTGCACTGCCGCCGACGAGCAGCCAGAACTTGGGGCTTTTATTAAAAGGTGAATTTCTCTTGCGGATTCAGACGACCGTTGATCTGGAGGACTCTTCTCGCATTGTCATTTCAAAAATGAAAGTCTTGAATATTGCAGGTCTCTCTCCTCTCTCTTTCTACCTGAAATGCAGAAACAAGAGTTTTCAATTCTCCTGTAATTTTTTTAAAAGTGTTTGCGTAATTATTGTTGTTTTTTAAGAATAAATTATGATTTTTTTGAATCATGTAGTTTTGGATTTTTTTGTTCTGCATTTATTATGAAATCATTTCTTCTCAATTCTTTTGTCAAAATTGTTCCAAGTAATACATCTCTAATCATAGAAAAAGAATGAAAAATTAATTATAACTCATGCCTAATATATTAATTATTAATGCATAAACAAGCAAAAAATTACATCAATCATAAACAAAATTTATTTCTTGCAATATAAACTTGCAAATAACATATATTCATCACATTACTTTCAATATTATAAACTTATTAATCTCTCTTTAGTACACCCAAAAAAAACATCAGCTTCTCAAAAATCTCATGAAACAAAACAAGCATCATGAGCATCAAGTTTTTCTTGAAACCTTCAGATAAATAGTGTGTGCGAAGTGACATGTTGAGGTTTATTAAATAGTGTGTGTGAAGCGATAATTGCTTTCATGGCACCTGCAGATAAATAATTTATATTAGTGTTGATGGGGAAGAGATCCCTCTTAAAAAAGATGGGTGTGCACATAACCACACCCCCATGATCTTCACAAAAATTAGTGGGATCATGAGTGTGCCCGCGCACGCGAAAGCCGTGCCCGATCCCCCCGCACGCCGATCCCATCACGCATGACATCAGAACCACCTGCGCGCGCCAAAGGTGGCGGCCAAGCTGGCCGCCGACGCGCAGCCGAAGAGGCGGCCGGGCAGGCCGCCCTTCCTCGGTCGCCGGTGCGCCGGCCGTCCCTCCTCGGCCGCCGGTGCGCTGGCCGCCCCTCCTCGGCCGCCGGTGCGCCGGCCGCCCCTCCTCGGCCGCCGGTGCGCCGGCCGCCCCT